>OZ014520.1:500304748-501024748 GCA_963966055.1 Lathyrus aphaca
TCCGAGCTTTGATAAGTACAATGGAAATTCCTGCCCCAAGACACATCTACAGACTTTTTACCGAAAGATAACTTCTCACACTAGAGATGAAAAACTCTGGATGCACTATTTCTAGGACAACCTCTTTGGGGGCTCACTGGAATGGTATATGAAGCTAGAAAAGAACATTGTCCGAAGCTGGAAAGAGCTTGGGGAGGCCTTCCTTAAGCAGTATCAGTACAACATTGATATGGCGCCGAGCCGTACTCAACTCCAGAGTTTATCTCAAAAAAATTCAGAAAGCTTCAAGGATAATGCCCAAAGATAGCGTGAGGTTGCTGCCAAAGTACAACCACCTTTGCTGGAGAGAGAAATGGTGGATCTTTTCATGGATACCCTTCAAGGGAATTTCATGGAAAGATTAGAAGGTTGTTAATCTAGTGGGTTTTCAGACATTATCCTGACAGGTGAGAGAATAGAAAGTTGGATGAAACAAGGAAAAATCCAGAATAGCGGAGCTTCAACCTCCAATCTAAAGAAACCATTTGTGAAGCACCGAGAGGGAGAAACGGGGGTTGTGTACAATCACGACAGAAGTGGGGATCAGAATATGTATCATCAAGCAGCTCCAGTTACCATTGTTGTTCCAGCAAACCAGACACAGGTTCAACAACAACAGAGTCAACCAAACTACCAACAACAAAGGGATCCTAGGCCATGTTATCCTCCTCTAAAAAAAGACATGCATCTTGAAACACCACCCATGTCATATTCCCAGCTCCTCCAGAATCTTCTACAACTGTAAATGATCCAGTTAAGGACCCTACAACCTCCAAGACTGGGGAAAATCCCTAAAAGGTATGATGACAATGCTAACTGTGAGTTCCATTATGGGGCTCCTGGTCACAGCACAGAGAATTGTAAAGCTTTGAAGCACATTGTCCAGGACCTAATTGACTCCAAGGCTATTAATTTCGCTCCTACTCCAAATGTAATTCAGAATCCCATGCCTCCTCATGGGAGGACTGTGGGGGCCATTGATAGCGGTAAAGTTTTGAATTTGATATCTGATTTCAATGACTTGAAAACTTCACTGATGGCAATAAAAGCTTGCCTTGCCAAGAAAGACTTATTCCCGGGTTTTGGAGAAAGTTGCCCAAATTGTGTTAGTTCCCTTGATTGTTGCGATCAGCTGAGATCGGGGATACAGAGGATGATCAACTAATGCAGCATACAATTTGATAAAGTTGTGAAAAGTGAAGATATATCAACTGTTACTATCTATTACAATCCAACACAGGCTCCTGCTGCAGCAAGGGTGGCACCAATAACCATTACCACTGCTGGTCATGTCCCGTACCAGAATGACAGAGCCATTCCTTGGAATTATGCGGGTGAAGTGTACTATAATGGCCATAAGCAAGACTTGACTACATCCACTTCTTCTCCATGCCAAATTGAAAATGTGGGTGTTGGAGGGTTTACTAGAAGTGGTAGGTTATTTCCTAAAGAAAGTCCGAGGGGTAATACGGTGCCATCAAAAGATACTGTTGAGGCTCAAGCAAAAGCCAGGGGCAAACAACCCATGACTAATGATGTACCTGTGCCAACAACTGATCATGACCTCACTTTTGATAAGGATGTGGAAGAATTCTTAAGAATTATTAAAAAAAATGACTACAAGATCGTAGACCACTTACAACAGACTCCCTCTAAGATTTCGATCTTATCCTTATTAATGTGTTCAGATTCGCATAGGAAAGCCCTATTGAAGATTCTGAATAATGTGTTTATACCACAGGATATATCGGTAAATCAGTTGGAAACAATGGTGGCAAGTGTAAATTCTAGCCATGGCTTGGGCTTCACAGATATGTGTAGCGGTAAAATCGTGAGTGTAAGCTATTGATTAACTTAACTCAAGGTACACAGAGTCTCCACCGCGCTTTTGTTTTATTCCAAATGGAAAAGGTAAAAAGAACGAACAAAAACCTAAGGAATCTAAAAGCAAAAGCTAAAAGAAACAAACAGAGAACGGGTAAGGGGATAGGTTACAAATCGGGAAGGTTTTACGCACCCGACTTGTCCGTGGTACTCCACGGGAGCCCTTTGACATATTCATTGCTTTTTGGTTTGAAATTGGTTTGCTTGAAAATAATTGAAGGGATGAGGAGAAGAATGTTTTTTAAGATTTTGTGTTTGAAGAGGTTTTAACGCCTCATGCCTACGTACCCACAAAGTGCAATGCGAGATCAAAACCTCGTAGTTCGTGGTACAAAATTTGAAAAGAAACAATGAGTTGAATGGATTTTAAAATGTAGAGATAAGTCGTCATTCTTTAGCGAATAATTCCGCTAGAAAGAATGAATCATATCTAAACATATGAAAAGAAAAGTGCACAAAGGCACAAAAACAATTGAGTGAGTTTCGTATTTTTTAAAGTATGTAAGAAAAGAATTTCGATATATTTACATGGATTAACATTTATTAAGAAAATAAAGTGAAAAGGATAAAAAATCACTTGACCGAAGTCAAGGTTTGATTATGAAAGTGTTTGAAGTTCGAAAACCAAGAAGATTTGAAAATAGGGAGAAGATTTGAAAATTTAAGAAGTGGGAGGAGATGAAGGGACTATCCTAATACATGAATTTAAAAGTTAAGAGAAGAGCGATCAAACCATATTATGAACATTTCTTCAAAGTAACGGAATTCCATCTTCAAAGACAAATGAACTGAATTCGAGGCCAAGGTCTTCAATCGATCACAACTTGAGCAAAGGGAGAGATCCTAAAATCTAAGTCCAAACTCCAATGCTAAGGATAGTAACCATAGTCCGAAATTAAAGTCACCAATATTTTTTAATGTTTAATCCTTTATTAGTGTTTTGTGTCCAAATGGACAAAAGAAAAAATCACAAGCAACAATATAAGCATAAACAATATGATATATGATATAATATGATAATAGCATAATAAGAGAGATAAGGAGCGAGAAATTGGAATAAAGAGGATAAGGTGCGAGAGATTGAATTTAAATGGATTATATTCACATTATTATAATATTTACATATAAGTGGTATGATGAACTTAATCAAGCACAACCACGAAAGATAAAAAAAAAATCGAGGCAACCGGATCCAAGTGGATCTTATTCCGAATCGAGACAAATTTAGGTCTATGTTAAGCAATCTCCGAGTAATTTACGAAGTAATTACCCTACAAATGAGGCCGGCCACCACTAATTAAAGTGGAAAATATTCGTGCTAATACATGTTAGAGAAATGATATTATGAATCATTCTCCGAAAACATGCCACACTAAAAGAAAAAGAACGGTCTAATCTTAATCGAGATTTTCGTTGAATTTATCGAAGGCAACCTATCAGGATCTCAAAGTATGGAGAATGATCCAAATGATCATTCATCCATAGATTTGAAATAAAGAAGATTAAACATCTTCAAAAACCAACAATCTACGAATCGGAGATTTTCATCGACCAAAACAAAAAAAAGATGGAAAAAGAAGCATGGATCTAAAAATAAATCCATAAAGGAAATTGAAATATTTTTTCAAATCTTTTTTCTAAAATATCTTTTCTAAGTACTTTTCTTAAAAAAAACTTTTAATAATATTCTAAAAGAATATTATTAAAACTAGTATCCATTTAACCCTTTTAAAAAAAAATTAAATGAGGATAAAAAAACAAAAATAAACAAAGGGGGGGGGGGAATCCGCAGGACTGGTGGTGATGGATAGCAAATGGATCCATAAGCCACATAGGGCCCAAACAACATACTCAGATTTTATTAAAAATAAATAAAAACAAAAATATAAAAAAAAACAGAAGATCTAAATCTTCTTCTTCCTCATACACAGCCGCGACAAACACAGGGCCTTTCCCTCACCTTCACACAACAATGGAGTAAGCAGCAAAGTTCGCCGTGAATGAATCTTTCCCTCAATTTCTTCGAAACCTCACAGCGATTAGCGTTCTTCACTTCTTCTTCTTTCAATTTCACCTTCCTTTTTCCGTTTTCGGCTTTCTAGTGTTCCAGATTTGATGAAGATTTTATGGAGGTTTGGATGAAGAACTTTGAAAGTGAGATGGATGAAATAAAGAATTTCAGATTGATGCTTTTGTTCTTCAATTTTACCGAATTTCGTGGCCTTAGTTCTTGCTTTGATTTTGTGCAGGGGAAGTAGGGGCTTTCGAAGCTTGAGAAATTGAAAGGAAAAGAGTCCAATTTTTAGAGGGAAGAATATGGGGGTTGGATGTCGTTTTGGAGACTTTGCGCGCGTTTGGGGGTCATGATCTTCTCGTGTGCAGCTGAGTTTCTTGCTACGTTTTGGTTTTTTATTTGCGTTTTGTTAAATGCTTTCGCGTGCGTTTTGACTGCGTTTGAGGCCTGGCTTGATGTTCGCGTTTTGCTGTTGTGGATTTCGTTTTAGGTGCCGCGCGCGTTGTGTGAAGCTGATGTTTTGTACTTGGCTGAGGGCTTGATGAAACTGGGCGTGATACAAGCTTCGGCTTGTTGCGGCTGTTGCTGAGAACTTGATGAAGCTGGGCTGCGTGCGGAAGCAGTTATTTGAGCGTTTTGGGGCCTGGCTTGTTGTTGAGAGTTTTGCTGGCTGAAGCTGTTGCTTGCTGAGTTTTGGGTGTTGTCATGATGGCTTGTGTACGGCTTTTGCGTGCGGCTAGCTGGCTGGGAATTTGTGGGCGTGATATTTTAGCAAGTGGCTGTGGAGTTTTGGCATTGTGAAATTTGGCTTGGAAATGTGTGGGGCTTGGAATGGCTTGTGGTGAGGTGGGTTGAGGCTTGAAGCTTGGTGTGGCTGTAATTGAACAAAAGATGGGCCAGCTTATGGAATTTTTTCTTCAATTTTTCTATTATTTGGGTATATAAAAGTAAATGGATTCTATTTCTTTTCATATTTTTTTTGAGAAGATTTTTTTTAATAACTATTTTTTGTGACAAATGGTTTATAAATAATAAAAAAGAAATGGGCTTATATAAAAAAATAAAAATGGACTTAAGAATGCATGATAAAAATAAATGGGATTATGGAAATAAAAAAATGGATATGTGAAATAATGAATATTTTGTGAAATGGATAAAACTGAAAAAAGGTTATTGAATACGGATAATCGGAAAAAAACGGAAGAAAGGATGGTCATTGGATTAAAAAAATGGATAATGGATATGGAATTGATTATTTAGCCCACGACCAACTCCTGATTTTCCTCACAAGCCACTGATAATGATGAATACAGTCAAACATGAACCATTGAACATCTTGCCAATTCAACCATAATCACTGACATCATCTGAAATTTGTCCTGATAATTTGAATTCGCATTGAGGAAAATAAATCCTCAAATGAATCACTAATGAACTGGTGGACTGAAGATTCAGACCAAACTTCGCACAAAACACTGTCTGATAACTGATGAATTTCACACACAACACAGCTTGAACTTTTGAACACGCACTGAGTGAGAAATAAACCACTGGCACACATAACTTGCAGTTGAACAATCTTCTGATAGTTTGACCAATATTAGGTCAACCATCCATTTGAATCGAATTGTAACTGAACAAACGCCTCTGAATTAAAATCACTGTCTTATCTTTGAAATCCTGCAACACAGACAACAAGAAGAAGAAGCAGAATGCCACATATTATTGGTATTTTGGCTAGAGGTTAGTACATATAAACAGATAATAGCAAGTAAACAAGGTGATCCCCTGCGAAGCATAGATCCTACATCTGAGGAGAAACGAGAAACCAGTGTGATCTTGTTTGTATGCAAAATGCAGATGAAATGCGAAGAAATCTTAGGGCAAAAATTAGGGTGTTACAATATGGATTTAACATCCGAGGGACGCAGTCACAACCGTGCCTTACACATCTCCATGGAATGCAAGGGGGTTGTACTCTCCCACGTGCTGGTTGACACATGATCATTGTTGAATGTATTGCCAAAGAAAACCCTCATGAATTTGAATTATGATGGAGTCGTGTTGAGGACAAGCGACTTTGTTGTATGAGAATTCAATGGCTCAAGGAGGTCAGTGTTCAGAGAAGTGGAGTTGCCTATAAAGGTGGGACCACAAGTCTTCAATGCTACTTTCTACGTGATGGACATTCAGCCCACTTATAGTTGTCTGTTGGGGAGACCATGGATCCATTCAGCAGGGGCAGTATCCTCCACTCTTCATCAAAAGCTAAAGTTCGTGTGGGAAGGGAAAATTGTAACAGTGTCAGGAGAAGAAGACATCTTCATCAACCATCTAGCCTCATTCAAATATGTGGAAATGGATGGAGAAATCACCGAGACTCATTGCCAAGCTTTTGAACCCGTCAAATCTTAGAATGCATCAGCTGCTTTATCTGTAGACCAAAAGAAAGGAGCTTCTAAAGCTTCTTACAAGCAGGCCCTGAAGGTGGTAGAATCAGGTGTGAAAAAAGGTTGGGGAAGGACAATTGAGATCCCAGAAAAGAAATGCATGTTTGGAGTTGGCTATCAGCCAGGTCGTCAATGCCTTGACAAAATGCAAGGGGTCGCAAAATCCCAATCACCTTCATCAGTGTTGGTTGGACTGATTATGGCAACATCTGTGCTGCAAAAGAGGATACGACTGACAGTGACTGCAATATTGATGAGTGGATCAAGCCTTATGCTCTAGGGAGACAACTAAACAACTGGTCATCGGAAAAGCTCATCTTTGTCATTTGATTTGAAGAGTAATAGTTGTTTATGTTTTTTTCCTATATTCAAGCCCTACGCCTTACCCGGGGTGTAGAGACTCATTATAAGGTTTCTTTTGTTCATAATGTGATCTCATAATCATCAATAAAGCATACATTTTTGCATTCATGACATGTTGTTCCATGCCTTTCATATTTGTTTTTGTTTTAAAAAATGGCAATGTTTTCATATCTCAAATGGATTCTAAATCTAGCATGAATAATTATTCATGCAAATGCTCATCCTCGAGTTTAATCACTGACGACCTTGTTATGGCTTTGTATGACTTCGACAATTCAATTTACCTAGCCGACGAGGAAGGTGAAGAAGATTGTGAACTACCCAAAGAGCTGGCCAGGTTGCTTAAACAAGAGGAGAAGATGATTCAGTCACATGACGAGGCTATTGAAGTGATAAATCTGGGTACCGAAGAAGACAAGAGAGGGGTAAAGATCGGGGCTGCATTAGAAGAATCTATCAAGATTCGTCTAATTTCCATGCTTCAAGAGTATGTTGATGTCTTCTCCTGGTCTTATCAAGACGTGCCTGGATTGGACACTGATATCGTGGTGCACAAACTACCTCTCAGGGAAGAGTTCCCACCTGTAAAGCAAAAGTTGAGACGTACACGCCCTGATATGGCCATTAAAATTAAAGAGGAGGTGCAAAAACAGTTTGATGTTGGATTCTTTGCCGTAACAAGTTATCCCCATGGGTCACAAATATTGTACTAGTCCCTAAAAAGGATGGTAAGGTTAAGATGTGCGTGGACTATAGGGATTTGAATCGGGCCAGCCCTAAAGATGATTTCCCTTTGCCTCACATTGACATGCTAGTTGATAACACCGCTCAGTTTTCCGTATTCTCTTTCATGGATGGCTTCTCGGGCTATAATCAGATTAAAATGGCGCCAGAAGACATGGGAAAGATTACGTTCATTATGCCTTGATGAACCTTCTGTTATAAAGTCATGCCGTTTGGTTTGAAAAATGCTGGTGCAACTTACCAACGTGCAATGGTGATACTATTCCATGATATGATTCATCACGAGATTGAGGTCTACGTTAATAATATGATCGCGAAGTCACAGACGGAAGAAGATCATCTAGTTAACTTAGCTAAGTTGTTTGACAGGCTTCAGAAATTCAGATTGAGGTTGAATCCGAACAAATGCACCTTCAGGGTACATTCTGGTAAGCTGCTAGGCTTCATTGTCAGTGAACGGGGAATCGAAGTCTACCCTGCAAAGTTAAAAGCCATCCAAGAGATGCCTGAACCAAGAAGTGAAAAAGAGGTACGAGGCTTCTTAGGTAGGTTGAACTACATTGCACGGTTCATCTCGCACCTAACAGCCACGCGTGAGCCTATTTTCAAACTTCTGAGGAAGAATCAGGCTATCAAGAGGAATGATGACTACCAATAGGCCTTCGACCAAATAAAAGAGTACTTGCAAGAACCTCTGATTCTCATGCCTCCATTTCCAGGGATACCCTTAATCATGTACCTCATTGTTCTTAAGGGATCAATGGGATGTGTGCTAGGTCAGCAGGACGAGTCTGGTTGAAAAGAGCATGGCATTTATTACCTTAGCAAAACGTTTACCGATTGTGAGACACGTTACTCACTACTCGAGAAAACTTGTTGCGCTTTGGCATGGGCTGCTTGCCGGCTAAGCTAGTACATGCTGACTCATACTACTTTCCTAATTTCCAAGATGGACCCTGTAAAGTATATCTTTGAGAAGCTGACTCTAATAAGAAGAGTGGTCTGATGGCAGATGATTCTGACAGAATATGATATCCAATACACGTCACAAAAAGCCATTAAGGGGGAGTGTATTGTCAGAATACCTGGTCCAGCAGCCAATTGACAATTATCAGCCCATGAAATTCGAGTTTCCGGATGAGGACATCATGTTCCTCAAGTCTAAGGAATGTGAAGAACCAATTCTGGAGGAGGGGCCAGGCCCCGAATCCAAATGGAAATTGATGTTTGACGGAGATGTGAACATAAACAGAAGCGGAGTAGGTGTTGTCATCATCTCACTAGAAGGGGTCCATATGCCTTTCACTGCTCTGTTGACATTTGAATGTACAAAAAACAGAGCAGAGTATGATGCTTGCATCATGGGGATCGAGGAAGCAATCAACTTGCGAATCAAGAACCTCGAGATCTTCGGAGATTCTGCTCTAGTTGTTAACCAAGTCAATCGCAAGTGGTTAGTCCATTAACCTCACTTGATTCCTTACAGGGACTAAACCAGGAGGTTGTTAACTTTCTTCACCAAGGTCAAGCTGAATTTTATTCCATGAGATAAGAATCAGTTTGCTGATGCTCTGGCAACTTTATCATCTGTGATTAAAGGTTGTCAAGAGAACTACGTGCCTCGAATCATGGTCTCTCATCTCAAAATACCTGTCTATGTCTTCGCAGTTGACGGTGTTGAAGTTGATAAACTGTGGTATCATGATATCAAGCAATTCCTGAAGTCTCGAGAATACCCGACTTGGGCATCCAGTAAAGACAAGAATACTCTCAGAAGACTAACAGATGGATTCTTCTTGAATCAAGATGATATGCTATACAAGCGGAACTTCGACATGGTCCTGCTCAAATGCGTGGATAGACACGAAGCCGACCTGTTGATGCCAGAGGTTCATGAAAGCTCTTTCGATACCCATGCTGGGGGAATGCTATGGCAAAGAAACTGTTAAGATCGGGGCATTATTGGATCACCATGGAATCCGATTGCTGTAAATATTCCCGCGAATGCCACAAGTACTAGATCTATGCTGATAAGGTCCATGTACCTCCAAATCCATTGAGCATCATGTCTTCACCTTGGCCGTTCGCCATGTGGGGAATTGATATGATTGGCAAGATTGATCCAACAGCTTCCAACGGTCACCACTTCATTCGGGTTGATATATACTACTTCACAAAGTGGGTCGAAGCGTCATCTTATGCCAATGTTACCGAGCAAGTGGTTTCCCGATTTATCAAAAGAGATGTCATTTTCCGGTATGGAATTCCCGAGAGGATCATTACTGATAATGGTTCTAACCTCAATAACAAGATGATGGTTGACTTGTGTCGAGATTTCAAAATAGAGCATCATAACTGTGCGCACTACATGGGTATCAGACGTCTGTGTGCACCTCGACAAGGGAAACCTCATTCTCACTGGTGTATGGTATGGAGGCAGTCCTACCTGTCAAAGTTGAGATCCCTTCGTTGAGAATAATGATGGATGTCAAGCTAGATGAAGCTGAATGGCTCCGAGCCAGGTACAATCAGTTGAGACTCATTGAAGAGAAAAGCCTAACAGTTGTATGCGATGGACAGTTGTATCAACGACGAATGAAACAATCTTTCGACAAGACAGTACGGCCTCATAAATACATACCAGGTGACCTGATACTGAAAAGGATTCTTCCTCCTAACAACGATCACATGGGAAAGTGGACACCCAATTATGAAGGTCCATTCATGGTTAAAAAGGTCTTCTTAGGCGGAGCCTTGATGCTAACAACCATGGATGGTGAAGACTTCCATTCCCCTGTCAACACAGATGAAGTAAGAAAATACTTCGTGTAAAAAGACCCGCTGGATAAAAAAATAAATATCCAGGCAAAAATGGGCATCCCGTCGAGCCAAAAATAGAATAAAAGGCTCGGGAAAAAATTAGGGAAATATTAAAAAAATGTACACCCGCTGAGCTGAAAAGCCACATTGGACAACTCAGGCAAAAAACGGTATCCCGGTGGATTGAAAATCCGAAAGGTCGATCCATGCAAAAGAGGGACTAACACGAACGACTGTGGTCTGCGAGATTTGTGATCCATTCGAAACTAAGGATATTTCAAGGGTTAAAGACCAATTCAATCACTTTCCTCAAAAGCAAAGAGAGCGGAGAGTCATGTAGATATACAAGTCACAACCTCTTTCCTTTTGAGCGATTCTTCATATTGCCAATAAGATAGTTTGTTTTCCTTTTAAGCGATTACTCTCTTTCCAGGGATTCCTTTCTTGATGTAATGCCTATTCAGGGTCATTCGCCAATTAATAAAATTCAATTTCAGTCAAATTTGTGACCATATGTTTTTGTTTTTCATCTAACATTGATTGATTGCAAAAACGTCTAGCAAGTTGTGATAAAAGTTGCATTATGAACGTTTGAATGCTTTCTAACTCATGCAGGAGGACAAAAACATTTAATGCAACTCTAAAAGCTTTAAGTGACCGCGATGGTGACTTATACTAAAAGCTCGGGGCATACAGGCCAAACTAACTCTCCATGTTGCAGGCACTATCAATTGTGTTTAGGCAGGTGCAGGTACATGTGTTGCTAGAAGAACTAGAGCAGACTTTCAGGAGGAATCCCTCAATAGATTTTTTAGCAGAATTCTTCAACAAATGTCTTCCCGATTGTCTTCCGTTATCCCCAGTAGAGTGGAAATTGAAACCTTCCCCAATAGTGGTGAAAGAAGATTGATAGTCTCCCCAAGCAGAGATTTTCCTTCAACAAAGGAACACTCCCCAGTAGTACAAGGAGTTCCTTTCTCCTCAATAGGTTTCTTCTTCAACAGAGCATCAACTCATACATCTGATGCCCTAGCTGAGTCCAAAGGTTGTCACTTCCCTGACCGAGTTCAACGGGTAGCGTACCTTGCAAGATGAAATCATCCCTAGTAGGATCCTAGCTCTCCAATCTTAAAGTCCCATTTATTTTTGGCAATGATGGTGGTTCGTAGTCGGTGTATCATTAACATTATCCCCCGCAAAGTTGCTTTTCCCCATAGGGATTCAGTACATCGATGCAATGATCATTTTTCCCCAGTCAAGCCACTTGGGATACTTGTTATGTCCTTATCATGAAATCTCTTTGCATTCGCATGTGCATGATCATCATTGCATTTGCATTATCAAACATGTAACATTTCCATCATCATGGAGCATTACGCCATAATGCCAAGCATGTTCATGCCAGCATGGGTCAGTTTTGGGGTATATTAAATAAAGACCCATAACATCTTTTCAACCTGAAGTACTCCCCATAGAGGATACCAATTTTATTTTCCAAGCATCATTGTCTTTCCAAGTCAATGTTTGTCACCCCCAGTGAGTCTTGTTTCAGTACAACAATCTCATTGTTTCCGCGTCCCCGTTTAAGTACAACGGTCGTGTCTCGGGCCTTCTTTTAAGTACAACGATCCATTTCCTTTTGGGTGTTCTGTTTAAGTACAATGGTTCCCCAGTTGAGTCTCTTTTAAGTACAACGGTCTCATTCTTTCTCGCGTCTCGTTTCAGTACAACAGTCGCGTCGCAGGTCATCGTTTAAGTAAAACGATCATGTTCAAATGACTTCATTTAAGTACAATGATTTCATTTCTACGACTCCATTTTAGTATAATGGTTTCGTATTCCTCGAGTTCCATTTAAGTACAATGGTCTCGTCTTTACGCTCTGTGTAAGTACAACAGACTCAGTTTTCACGTCTCGTTTCCGTAAAACGGTGTCGTGTTGGGATTTCATTTCAGTACAACAATCCCATTTCTTTGACTTCATCTAAGTACAATGATTTCAACCTCTTAATTCCATTTAAGTACAATGGTTTCGTTCTTGAGTCCTGTTTAAGTACAACAACCTCATTTTCTCGCGTCTTATTTATGTACAACAGTCGCATCACGGGTCATCGTTTAAGTAAAACGATTACGTTCCTTTCGAGTTCCATTTAAGTACAATGGTCTCATTGTCAAGCCCTGTTTAAGTACAACAGGCTCCTTCTTTTCGCGTCTCGTTTCAGTACAACGGTCGCGTTGTGGGAAATCATTTAAGTACAATGATCCCATTCTTTCTGATTCCATTTTAGTACAATGGTTTCATCCTCAAGTTCGTCTAAGTACAATGGTCTTGTGCTCTTCGAGTTATCATTTAAGTATGATGAGCTCATTTCCTTTTAGTCCTGTCAAAGGTCAGTAAAAAAATATAACAAAAAAAAACAAAGAACAAGATGGCATGCTCATTGTCTCATAGAGTACAAATTTTTAGGATTTATTCGAGTATTCAATCACTACATACCTTGAATGTCTAAAAGTCATTGATATTATTCACTCAGGTCTGTAGATGATTGAATAGGGGAAGCTGTAATACATTAAAATTTTCCCTCTCATTTTCATGGCATTTGACATATCACTTGGGATACTCAAATTCATAGCATGACCCAAAACATTGCATCATAACCACCATAGCCAAGGCATACGCTTGTGATCAATGACTGAAGCAGTTGATGACTATCCAAAGACAATCAAAGGGGAAATATGACTTCACAACATTGTGCAAAGGGTTCAGAACATCCCACAAGTTTTCATTTGAGGCCACAAGTCTTAGAAAGAAGTGGATTGATCAGAGAAGCCAAATAGTGCAACATCTCTTGACAAAACAAGGCCAAATTAGGGTTTCTGATTAACTAGGCTTCCCAAGGAAATTTTGGTTCAAACTTGATTTCATTATTTTCTAGATGATATTAGGTACCTAGGGTTGAAATTTCATCCATTGAATCATTTTGGAAGAGGTTCAATTGGTCAATTGATTGAAAATCAAGAAATTGGGGGAAAAGTCAACCATGCTGAGTAAAAAGTCAACTCTTGAGTTTTTGAGATCAAATTCATGGAATTAGGGTTACAAGGAACCCATGGACTAAGTTTTATCAAGAGATGATGGATGAATCATGAAAAATCAAGAAAACCAAAACTTACCTTTTTTGGAAAATTAGGGTTTCCAAAAATGGCAAGTTTTGGCCATTTTTGCATCCACTTCAAGATAGGTCTTCTCCCAAATTAAAAGTCAAATGAAAATTCCACTTGGGCTATTTGAAAGAGGGTATCTTGAGCTTCAAATCCATAGGTGGAACACATCCATATCATTAAAATTGAGGAAGTTATGATCATTCAAAGATTGGATAAATCAAGGCCAAAACTAGGTCATGGGCAGGGAAGGAATGGTCAGGCGCGCGTGACTTGCCAGACAATTTCTCAAATAGTTGGTACGCCACAAGTTTTGCTATTTTTCTTCATCAATATAACCTCAAATGGATAATCTTCCAACATCAAAGTTGTTCCTTTCCATGTTTGCTACAAGTTTCATGTTTACCAAATTTTCATTTGAACCCTATTTCATGGAAATATATTGGCTTGAAGTTATAACCATGGACTAAACGTGTGTAGGCACCAATGGCACAAGGAAAGGAAAATTATGCAGGCCCATTATGCAGCCTCATGTCATGAATTCCAATGACCATTTTGAGATGTTTAGAGGTCACAATCCATCTTGTACCAAACACCAAACTTGTGTTATGCATCTTCATCTTTAATTTGAGAACAAATATTGCATGAATTGGTGCCTTCGTCAGGAAGTTACATCTCATTCAAGATCACAAAGTGCAACTGTTTTTCTTGTAGAGAAAGGCATGGAATCAAGTGTTCAATCTAGTTCAGTTAAGTGTGCATGCATCATTCATATTGCATTGAGTGTCAAGCTTCACTCAAAGAGTGCAAGTCATCACCTGCCT
Source organism: Lathyrus aphaca (assembly GCA_963966055.1). Classification (NCBI taxonomy): domain Eukaryota; kingdom Viridiplantae; phylum Streptophyta; class Magnoliopsida; order Fabales; family Fabaceae; genus Lathyrus; species Lathyrus aphaca. The sequence goes on from OZ014520.1 coordinate 500,319,048, forward strand.
GCATGATCATGCAAATTGTCCACGCATCCTTGCATGAAAATTCAGCAAAATGACAAGAATTGCATTGTTGCATCCTTGATCAAGAAAGTCTGATTGCACATTTTACTAATCCTAATGCTAAGTAACTTGGACATCACCATAGTGGATTGAATTCGAGTGAACTAGCTTCAAATGCCTCACTTGCTTCAGCTTGCATAACAAACTTAACTCAGTTCGAACTAACTTGACTCATTTAACCTAACATCTAACTATTAACTAGGATGATTTAAGATTTAACCACACCTATATATGATGCAAAGCTAACTGAATTTCACACACTCTCTCATTTGCTCGAATCACACTCCAAAATCCTATGATTTTTCTCTCTGCATTTTGCTCTCAATTCTTCTTCATCTGCACCACTACAAGCTGAGCTTCATCCATTGATCATCATCAACAAGCTTTGAGAAAGATCCATGGGGAAATCCAGCGGAAACCTCCACATTGCACCACTACAAATCTCTGCATTTTGCTTTCAATCTTCATTGTTCTTCATCAATACATGCCTTCATAATCAATTCAGCATTACCTTTGAGTTCTTATCATTGTCCATGGATTGATCAAGGTGTATCACTCAAGAACATGATCAATTGATTTTCTGCATTTTGCACCATTTATTCAGAATCAAGTGTTCCAGAGTGTTTATTTCACTCTTAGAAGATCAAGACCAAAAGGAAGCTATTGTTGGAACCTCACCTCTGGCTTTTCTTCAACACTATGATGATCTGCATTTACCAGGTTTCAATTGAACTACACTTGCACGAGGTTATTCATTTTATGGTTGATTTATAGTGACTGAACCTTGATAGAAGCATTGTGATACTTGGCTAGTTGATAGGTATCCTAAATATATAGTTGCAAATTTATAGGTTGAATTTCTTGGCTTCTATTTGTACTGAATATGAAGGATAAATGAATTATGAACCTTGATTTGTGATTTACTCAATGAGGCAAACACCATGATGACCTTAGATTTCATTTTAGTTAGGTTTTAAACCTTGCCCTAGATGCAGGTCACCGGAGAAGATGACCAGAGGTCTTCTCCGGTGAAGGAACTATAATCCAAGGTCTTTGAACATGCCAACACATTAATGAATCTGTGCATCTCACGTGCTTAGGGTTAGGGTATCTGAGTGTTAAGGTACGCGCATGTCTAGCTTCACTCCATAGGCCTCTCATCATATCCACATGATTGTTGTACTTTGAATATGAGCGCATGTGTAGGATTAATCAATTAGTCCTTATGGAGTCAACATGTTGACCTCAAGCCATAACTCAGTGAACCCAGCGCAGTTGGATTGGGCTCCAATATCTATTTTCACCCCTCGCTTTCCAGGCCATTCATTTTGAACATGTTCCAGCTTCTAAACGCACCCCTGCTCAATTCTTTCTTCTATTTATTTCCATTTTATTTCCTTTTTCATTTAGATTTTGTAAAAATACCAAATCATTCCTAAAAATCCCAAATAAATTCACACATGATCTTCTTCATTTTTAGAAATTTTCCATATTTTTTAGCTCCATTTTTCTTTTATTTTTGAGTCACAATTAATTTCTTCTCATTTCTCTTCTTTTTAAACACGTTATTTTGTTCATTTTGGTTCTCCCAAACCAAAATTTATATGAGGTTCATTCATTTTTCTCTATCGAGAGAACACAATAAAGATCCCCAAAATAATTTTTTCTTATATTTTAAGTCATGTCTGGAACCTTTTTGAGTCCATCCTTTTGCCTTAATCATCATAAACCCTAATTTATTTTGATTCCTTGTTTGAATAGGTAAAAATAGGAATTTTTAAGAGATTTTTTAGAGGTAGGTCACCTTCTGGATTTTGTATTTTAATATATATTTTCATATTTTTTTCAATGTCATTTGCTATTTCTTCAAGTATCTTGAGTCACAAGTTACATTTATGTCATTCTTCTTCCTTCTCCTTATTCCAATTTGGTAAGACATTTATGCCATTCATTTTAGGTCACAAATTTGATTCTTCTAGGGTCCATTAGAAGTCATTGAATTCTATGTATCCATTTTAGGTCATTGTATTTTGATTTGTGTTGATTACTTGAGCCATAAGTCACATATGCCTTCCTTTGCCCTAATTCTTCTTCTTTTTCTCCCATCTTAACCCTTCAAAACCAATTTTGTGACCATGTTAACTTTTTTACCTCATTTTTGTAAACTTCATAAGTGTTTCATATTGATTTTTATGAACTCACCTCTCGTCTCGAGTCCTTGTGCTTCATGTAGTGTCATATGCCTTCTTAATACTTCAAAACTTAACCTTTTGTTTCATTAACCATAATGCCTTTCATACCACCCCATTTGTGATCAATTTGTGAGGTCAAACTCCATTCTAATATTTTATCAAGCCCCTGGTTTTTATATGGGGAATTCAAATCCTCTTGATCATGTTTGACTTTATTCTGAGTCTTTTTCTTCCTTTGAAGTTCGATGTTCATTTCTTCTTATTATCACACCATTCCACATAGTGTTTGAATCTTTTTTACATAAATCTCTTTGTTCCCAATTTTTTTCACATCTTAGGATGTTTTAATTAAGGGTTAGCTCATGGATTTTACATTCACCTTTGACTTCATACAAGTTTAGCATACTTAACCATTTAGCTTTTCTCATGTGACTTCACTTTAACTTCTACTAGGGTTTAGCTCCTTTTTAGGGTATAGTTTGAAGTACTTCATTCTTATAGCATTATAATATGTTAATATGAGTTAGCTATTGACTTTAGAGCTTTCTACCTTATAGGGTACCCTAGGTTTAGGTCTTAGTCTTAGAAGGTCACTAACACTGTTCCTTAGCTAGTTTGAGCTTTCCTTGAGTTTTGTCATGCTTTATATGTTCAAATTGCTTTATCATGCTAATGTTTGTTTGGTAGGGGGGAAGATTGAGGTAATCATTGCTTCATCCCTATCTCTTATGCATTTTAAATATGTTTATCTTAGCACCTTGCGCTTTTCTCCTAGGCTTCCCTTTTCTTTAGAGACAACTCAACTTCCTTAGGAAGTAAGTTGATCTGTAGTTCTCTTTCCTTCTTTTCCTTTATATTTAGGATTAGAAAGCCCCACCAACCTTTAGGATCTCCTTTTGTATATAATAAATGACTTAGGGTTGTATCTTAGTCCCCCATAGTTCTACCCTTTGCAACTTGAGTCATTCTTTCTCATCTCATAAAGAAAAGCTAAAAAAACACTTTAATAAAGGATTGAAATAGTCTCTTGTGTATAGCCTTATTCCATGGGGCACTCATATTCATTCCATCTTGGAATAGTGTGAGCTTGTCTAACATGATACACATTCCATGGAAAAGAGTTTAAATTCACTTCCTTGTTCCAAATTCATAAAAAAAACTCTATAAGACAAACAACAAACAATAAGCGACTTTCCTACGGGAACTCTCTTCTCATCTCACTCATTATCAACGCAAACTTGCGACGACTTGTCTCATTTGAAAGACGGTAAACACACTCGTACCAGACGAGCCTACAACACCTGAGCATAGATATACGCGGTTCCAGCTATAAAAAATACAAACAAAATTCCCCCCTTAGTTAGACGAAATACGTCGACTCTGATCCTCATTTTACCGATGAGGTACGTAGGCAGCGGGGTAGTGCCCGTTCGAGCACATTCTTTATTTTCCCTACATTTTAATCATTATTTCTTTTCATTTTCTATTTTCCAGTTCCCAGTTCCCTTTCTCATTCCAGTTCCAGTTAGCATTTCTTTTATTCAGCAACATCTTATTTCTCACCCTTTGAAACAAACAAGCAGGTGTGGATCCCGTCGGGTACGGCGGACGGTCTGGGGTGCTAATACCTTCCCAGGTCGTAACCGACTCCCGAACCCAGATATTTGGTTCGCATGACCTTGTCCTTTCCTTCTTCCTTCGGTTTGTGCAGAATTACCTTTCCCATTCATTCGGGAATAAAAATGCTTGGTTGGCGACTCTATCTTTCCCGCGTCACTTTCGCGTTTGTACTAGGATGAAAATCCCGGGAGCGACAGGTTCACTTCCCTGATTAAGTGTTCTTCAAGGATTTTACTTGTAGGGAATGCTCACTGGTGTATTCGATCCATTACCAAGGTGTTTAATCAAATTTTCTTTGAAAAGGGTTTTTATTATGCCTAACATCCCAGATGGCTCTCCATTACTATCACTGTATGTCTTAAGGTTTTCTTAGGGAATTGTTCTTGTGTTGAGACCATTGATCATAAAGGCAAGATATATAGGTTGAATTGAAAAGCATTGGGTCATGAAGCATTGGGTCATGATGCCAGAGATTAAGTTGTGGACTCATGGTAATCAAGTCATTGTGGACCTCTCAGTTGTTTATTGCTTGTTGCGTGTATGATGGGTTAATGTGGAATTGAGATTGAAGTTGGGGATTCATCTAGAATACAAGTTTACTTTGGGGGACTCAAATCAAGAACTCAGAAGAAAATCCTTCAATAGAAACATAATAGAAAATTCATAAGAAAAATTCATAAGAAAAATTCACAACTAACATTTCTAATCCTCATAACAAACTCTCATAAAACTCCAACCAACTCTAACTGATTTTCACCGGGAAATCTCTAGATTACCCTCTGAATCTCCTCCTATAAAGAGCCATAACCTGCAATTTTCAAAGCTCAAAAGTTTCGTTTTTACTTCTTCATCACCAGCCTTCAACTCCAATCTTCTTATTCAACTCTTCATCAAGCAAAGCATCATTCTATCTTCATCATCCAACTTCAATCCTCATCAGCATACCATCATCATCGATCATCACCTTAGATTCTACTTTTCTGCAATTTGTCACCACAAACAAAACTGCTCCACATCTGTATCATTACAACGACAATTGCAACTTCATAAAGAATAATAATAAGCGATTCACTCATTGCAACGATAATCACAACATCAGAAAGAAGAATAAGAGTATCAAGAACGCACCTGCAATCCAATCTATCAGAGAATTATTCAACAAAAATATCTCAGAAGTTGGAATGAAGTGAATCAGAGTTCTCACTTGCTACAACCACCGAGTACGCCGCCCTTCTTTTTGGTTCAACTATGATGAATTCTAAGAAGGCGCCGTCAACCACAACGATTCACATGAATACAAGATTACGTACATATTGCAACAACTACAAATCACATGCCGCAAAGAAGTAGAAGAAGAAGGAGGTATAGTCTTTGATGTTTGAATGTATTTGTTTGCTTTTGAATTAGATCACTCAATCACATTGTTTGGTGGAGTTTTTGAAAAATCCGCGTTCGGATTTGGAAAGAGGAGTGCAAAAGAGTTAGAGTTTGTGTATAGTTTTTTAGATTTCAGTGGAGGTGGCTCGCTGATGCGTGTTTTTCGCAAGTGTACGAACACGTCAGAGTAATATAAAAGATTGTCGAATCCACAGAGACCAAGTGTCAATCTATCGTACCTGTTGTTATGGTGTGTATCTAAGGCAACTAAATAAAGGGGTTTTAAGAAGGGTACAATGGTAAATAAAATGATAATTTTAAATAATAAATAAAAGACAGGCTCGAATGTAATTCACGTAATCAATGATAATCCAGTACTTGTTAATGGAACTACTTATGGGCAATGTTTTCTCCTTTGAAAAGAACTAATTTAACAGGAACTGTCGCTTCCGCGTATTCAGAACCGAGTTGTACTCACTAATCAACCCCTCCTATTGTCACGGATAAAAAGGTGCGTACTGCGTTAGAGTAGTAAACCTATTTTTAAAAAATGTAGTATCTTAACTAAGTTGAAAAGTATTTTAACCTGGACTTCTTAGCAAAAGAGGTTCTTACGAACCAGACTCTAAACTTCCTAACGCGTCTGAAAATCGTTTTAAAATCTCTTTTCTTTTTAATCTAAAAACTCCTAATGAACTAGACAAAGCGCTTTTGGCTGTTTTTGAAATAGTTAAAAAACAATTAGATTGAAAGATAAAATAGCCCTTAGGTGTTTCCACGAACAATTATACGGATTACTGGTTTAATTACGATCCTTACATCCTAACCTTTATGGAATTAGTTAGACATGATAAAGTAAAGGTTCTTTTTATAGTTTTTCATAAAAGTAATTTAGTGCGAGTGCGGAAAGTAAATGAATTTAGTGCGAGTGCGAGAAATAAAGTAATTTAGTGCGAGTGCGGGAAATAAAGGAATTTAGTGCAAGTGCGGGTAATAAATGAAAGTAAAGCAGTGCGAGAAATAAATAAAAGTAAAGCAATGCGGAAAAGTAAAATACGAACTGGAATTAAAATGGCGGCATGATTAACTTCCTCCAGAGTGCTCCAAAACTCGATCACACAGACAGATTACAGACTCGATCACTCGATTGCAGAAACACCCCGATGTGGAATGGTAACTGCTTTGAAACTAATATATGCCTAGAGAAATCTAAGTTTGGATGAAGAAAAACGAAAAACTAAAGTCCTATTTATAGGAAAACTAAATGCGGGAAATGACCAGGACGCCCCTCCACTAAAAAGTGGAGGGAACTGAATTTTTGCCTTGTGGCGCCCGCCACAGGCCTATGGCGCCCGCCATAGTACTCATAGGGAATGGAAGAGTGGGGATCGTGGGTCTTGGCAGTTGTGGAGTGGTCTTGAGACGTGGCCACGTCATGGCTAACCCCATGGCGCCCGCCACGGTGGGTGCCGTAAGTGCAAAACGCTAAATTTCTAGGTTTTCGTCCGTTTCCACTCCTTTTTCGCTCCTTTTCTCGATTCAAGCCCCGATTACAATAAAAACCTGAAAACATAAGAAAAAAAAGTAATAACATAACGAAATAAAAATAAAAGCTAAGAATGCATGCGAAATCGGAGTCAGAAATACGGTGAAATTTAGTGTGATCAAATTCTCCCACACTTAAACCTTTGCTTGTCCTCAAGCAAACATTAAAGCTTAAGAAAATATGGTGTCAACACTTGTCTTTGGGCTAAAGGGCTTCTAAGTTCAAGTCAGGATGCAGTGACAGGTACTAACTAAGTGAACCAAGGGTACCATAGTAACACAAACACAAACTTCAATCCTATATTAACCACTCCATATCATCCCACAATACCTAGGCCTATCTTCTCATCTTTTTGTGTCCTTTTCATTCAGGCGCAATCACATTAAGCCCGTTATCCGTACATGCTTCATAGTAGAGTGACCGGTTAGTGATTCTGATCCATAACATAAGGTTTCTGGCACATAAGCATGTGTAAACCTGTTTTATTTGACCTAATTGTAGTTGCGGGGGATCGGATCGTAATCCTCCCTACCAAGTTCAGTGCCAGATACCTCTGAACCAACTAACAATAGGTGACTTGCAATTTTTTTTGTGTAGGTTTGTATGGTACATATAAATAAGGTAGAAAAAGATAAAAACAAAGCGCCAAGTTTCAAAGAGAAAAAGAAATATTCGATTCAACGTCGAATTATTTTAAAATATAATCAATAAACTTTAGGATAGTCATCCATGTATGCTAACTTAGGTAGATTTCCTCTTAGATCCTAAACCTTAGGATCAATATTCGCATGCTAACATTAGGGTTAGGATCTTAGTCTCCCCATATATTTTTCTTTACAACTTTGAGTCCCTATTCTCATCTTCAAAGAAAAGCCAAAAAAAACATTTAATAATAAAAGTGTGCACAGTACATAACGAGCATTAAGCTATATTGGAAATGATTAAGGGAGATCTCCTCCAATCTTCTAGAATGCTTTGCAAATGTAGCATTGGTGGTCACCTTGGAAAGTATTCGCTAATATATCATAGTCATTAGTATTGTACATATGACAAAAACATAATCAAGACACTTCTTCTAAAAAATGATAAATAGACACCACATCCTCTCTTCTCATCTCCCATTCTTTGCGGATGATTTCTGACTTGTCTCGACAGTTTGATAACAAGACGGTAACGCACTCGATTCAGTGAGCATGTAACACCGGATTTAAGAGTTATGGCAATGTCATTCTAAAAAACACAAAAAAAATCCATCCCTAGTTAGGGGAATTATGACGACTCTGATTTTCATTTCCCATGAGATACATAGGCAGTGGGGTAGGGCCCATTCGAGAACATTCTTTATTTTCCATATATCATCCCACAATACCTAGGCCTATCTTCTCATCTTTTTGTGTCCTTTTCATTCAGGCGCAATCACATTAAGCCCGTTATCCGTACATGCTTCATAGTAGAGTGACCGGTTAGTGATTCTGATCCATAACATAAGGTTTCTGGCACATAAGCATGTGTAAACCTGTTTTATTTGACCTAATTGTAGTTGCGAGGGATCGGATCGTAATCCGCCCTACCAAGTTCAGTGCCAGATACCTCTGAACCAACTAACAATAGGTGACTTGCAATTTTTTTTGTGGCAAAATTTTTTTCTTCTCTTTTTTTTTCGGTTTAAATGACTTTGTGAGGGTCACCTATACCAGAGTTTGCCCTTTTTTCTTTTTATTAGCACTGGATCATTCACTTATGTTCATCGGCCCCCTACGTAGAGCATGCTTAGGCCGGAGCTGACTGCTAAGATAAACTACTTAGGACAATTTTTTTTAAATGATAATAAAGGCCATGGTGGTGGGGTTTAGGAGTGATTCCTATATTCAAGAGGTCAATGGTGCTAAAATGGTGCTGATGTTTCAAAAAGTTGACCTAAGTCACCACATCCTAATCTAAACCTGTCTCAAAGCCCAAAAAACATGTGAAACAACATTATTTTCTTTTTAAAATTTTTCTGGTAAGGCTAAGGAAATGGGAAAAAATGAAGATGAACTAAAAATACACTATACTGGTGACTCGTCAGACTCATGCATTATCTAAGAAAAATAAATTACTGAAAAGGGAAATAACTGAAAGGAAATAATTAACTAAAAAAGGGAAATGATTGAAAGCAATAAAATCCCCTCCCACACTTAAATCGAACATTGTCCCCTATGTTTCGAAATAAGATAAGGGGGGTAACCTGAAAAAGACTACTGAGGAGGAGCACTGGTGCCCTCGCCGTCCTGTTGTGATGGTCTGGAACGACGGGATCTACTACGATGCTGGTCTCTCCGGTCAAGTCGTGCTGATAAGGCAGCCTGAGCACTCCGGACTTCTCGAAGGTTACCTAAGATGGAACCCTGAGTAGCCTCTACAAGCTGGTAATGCCGGCTGTTGAACTCTCTCTGACGGTTCTGCTCTAATGAGATATCGTTCAGGGTACGGCAAACGTTGCTATAAGCACGTTCCGAAACCAATCGCGATTGTTGCATGAAGCTCATGTTGTCTGTCAGCTGTTGTGAAATAGTAGAGAGAAGGCCATCTCGCCTTTCCTCTCTAGCTGTCATATCACGCCACATCTCCTCGGTGACAAAGAATCCAGGAGCAGTACCTGCAACAGGGTTAGAGGAAGATGGTGCGGTGTGTGACTGTGAAGGACGATGGGGGGACATGTGAGGGATGAGAGACTGCTCTCTCCGATCATACTCTTCATCAGTGTCATGTGCCTCCCCATCGGGAATATTAGGAGGAAGTGGACCCAAAACACGTGGAGCATTAAGATCATAGGTCCAGTTCCTTTCAATACGTACATCAGTACGTCTACTGCATGGTAAAGCAACAGATGGGATAGCTACCCCATGAACCATCAACTCATAACCACCTAATCTCCTCGTTCGGCATAATTTCATGTCTTTCAGAAATTTTAAATTAATTGTGCGAGGAGGTAGTGGTTCAAGTGTAGCTATCTCATCGTTCAGGCCAAGAGCCCGAGCAATAGACGTAACAAGCCCTCCAAAAACAATCGGTCCTGTTTTATTAGTAAGTAAAGCCATGTGTGCAAGCATAAACGGGACCGGATTGATATGGGTACTAGTGAGGCATCCTTGCAAAAATAGGATTTCTCTAGCATTTACCTTTTTTGGACTTTCCCGGCCAAAAATAGTACATGCCAAAAGATATCTGAAAACTCTTATGGCCAGGTTGTGAATGGTCGATGCAAGTATCCCTTCAAAAGAATTAATTGAAGTACTTGAAATAACAGTCTAAAACAGTACCGACAATGCTAGCAGTGTTAGGACTGACAGTGTATATCAAAGAACTCAAAAAATCAATTGTCAGTCTCTCATAGGTAGGTTCCTGATTAACGAAAATATTATGCAAGCCTAGAAATTCTAATAAATTAAAAACACTGTGATAAATACCTAAAGCATACAGACAGTTATCGTCGACGTACCTAGTCGAGAGAATTTCTCGACTCTGAAGCCTCTGAATAATTTTCCGTTGCCTATCACCCGGTCTTCCATCACGAAGAAGAAATCCATTGAACTCCATTGTTGATTGCTCCTTAGGAAGTGAAAATGGTAGAAAAATGGTTTATGAGGGGAATGATAAAGTTTTGATTTTTATGGTTTGTGGTGGATGAAAATGAAAATGGATGTTGGATATGTTTTATGGATGGAGGGTATTTTGGAAATGGGGGAGCTTTAATGGGGTTCAAGGAGGTTTTTGAAAGTTGCAAAAATGGGTTTTTGGAGAAGAAAGGTATGAAAATGGTGGAAAATGAAGTTCAGCCCCGAAATAGGGGTGAACGCCATGGCGCCCGCCACAAGGCTATTTCTTGGGCCTTGGATTTTTTAAATCCTCCTTTTGGGCCTTCCTTGCACCTTTGGTCTTCGGGGGGGGGGGGTCTGGATAGCGTTTTCTTCTTCTTTTCAAGGCATGAGGCTTGCATATTTTTTTTATGAAGACAAAAATGAAAATATTTTTGTCTTATTTTTTTTTCTTTGCAAGACAAAAATAAAATAATTAAAAATCAAAAAGAAAAAGAAAAAATCGACATTAGTGCATAATATGTATATATAAGATGAATTCAAAGTACAAGAAAATATAAAAGATGCAATAATATGAGATATGTCTGGAGATGCGAGAAATAAAATAAAGCGTATAAAAGGAAATTAAATACTAGGGTAGCATCGTCAGTGTAGAATGAGTCATGTGGTAGGCTTCTTCTCCTGGCTTGATCCACGAATCTCAGCTATCTCCCTCCGAAGCTCTTCAATCTCCTGATATAGAGTATCGGCCTCTGAGGCATGAGTGAGATCAGAGACCTGAATCTGTAATTCCAAGTCCGCTACTTCCTGCTTGAGCAGGGCAGTCTCCTTACGGAGCTCATAAATCTGTGTTTGTAGATCAGGCGGCTGCAGAGACATATTGTTAGACATAACAGTGATTCGGGGAGTAAGAGGTGTAGGAGTGTACTCAGCGGCGGGAGGCGATTTCGGCTCTTCGACAGTCTCTCCATAACCCTCTAGAGCATAACTCCAATTGGCCGGATCATGGACACTGGTCATCAGTGGATCTGGTAATGTAAAGTAGTGTATCGCTTCGCCGTCGATCAATAATCTAAACATGTTGGGCTCAAAAGAAGCCCTCCTCATCAGTCCTCTATCAAGACAAAAATCAATATCCAGGGTTGTGTAGCAGCAGAAGGTCCTGAGATGCAATAATTTGCGAGACAAACCCAATGCAGTAGGTATCTGTGTAACAATCCCACCGACATGTATGATGCCTATGGATGATCTGGCAACACTAGCAAGGCCCTTCAACAGAAAGTTGCCACAAGCAACAGGGCGAGACTGAGTCGCACAAAACAGTAGGAAAATCTCCTCTTCACTTAGCAGGGTCTCTGTATCTGGCAAACCTAGGAAAGAATGTGCTAGAATCATATGGAAGTACCTTAACGCAGGGTTGTGGATTACCTGAGAAAACTGGGTGGAAGGATCTTGGCTTCCTCCACCTGATATTTTAGACCAAAACCTTTCCACTTCTCTGCTCATAAAATACCCCATCGGTGTCTCTAGAATAACATCAGGAGTAGTCTGGAAACCTAGTAAATCACCAAACTCTTTGTGAGAGAAGGAGTAGTCAATCCCGAACAACCTGAAAATAGCGAGTCCATCGGGTCCAGCCCAAGGGTCATGATGAAACGATCTGAGGAACTCAAGAGTCAAGTTCCCATAAGTGTTGTTCCTGTCATCAAACTGGTCCCACTAGAGTTGATGGCATAAGAAACTGACGCTTGGCTCTATCCCCAAGGCATCCATGCAATCATGGTCGGGGTACCTGGTAGGAGCCATAGGGCGTCTCATGTGGACATATTAACGCTCTCTCTGTGCGTCGTCTCTAAAGGCCACGTGCATGTCATCAGGGTTCTGCATTCTGCACAAGGTTAGCAAACAAGTCCTGAAAGCACATAAAACATTCAATCGTTAGTCCTGACATAATAATGATAAAATAAAGTAAAAATACATAAATAAAAAAATACGTAAATAAGAAAAACCATGGGTTGCCTCCCATGCAGCGCTTGTTTAACGTCATTAGCTCGACAACCGTTTTTTAAACATCATTGGAAGGATATGGTGGATCACTCAGAGTATGACAGGTGTATGTTGTTGGGATGTCACCTCCTTCGTAGGGCTTCAACCTCTGTCCATTGACGATGAACGGTTTACATGTTTGGTTCTTGATTTCAATAGCACCGGATCTTAGGATCTTAGATACTTCGAAAGGGCCAGTCCATCTCGAACGAAGCTTTCCTGGAAAAAGTCGTAACCTAGAATCGAACAAGAGAACAGGATCGCCTATTTTGAAGTCTCTTCTTATGATTCTTTTGTCATGCCAAGCTTTTGTTCTTTCTTTGTATATGATGGCATTTTCGTAGGCGGATTGTCTGAGCTCTTCTAATTTGTGGATATCAAGGATACGTTTCTCACCAGCAGTCAAGTAATCCAAATTCAAAGTTTTGATGGCCCAATAGGCCTTATGCTCCAATTCAAAAGGTAAGTGACATGATTTTCCATAGACCAGTTGATAAGGGGTTGTTCCTATAGGGGTTTTGAAAGCGGTTCAGTAGGCCCATAATGCTTCTTGAAGTTTCTGCGACCAATCTTTTCTAGATATAGAGACAGTCTTCTCAAGGATTTGTTTGATCTCCCTATTAGATACTTCCACTTGTCCATTGGTCTGTGGGTGGTATGGTGTTGCTACTCTATGCTTAACTCCATACTTGCTTAAAAGTTGATCAAATATTCTCGATATGAAGTGTGATCCTCCATCACTTATGACTAAACGGGGTGTTCCAAACCTGTGAAATATATAGTTTTTGAATAATTTGATGACTACTCTGGTGTCGTTTGTGGGTGCAGCGATAGCTTCAATCCATTTAGACACGTAGTCAACGGCTACTAAGATGTACTGATTTCCAAAAGATGGTGGGAACGGTCCCATAAAGTTTATACCCCATACGTCGAAGAGTTCTACTTCTTGGATATTTCTTAACGGCATTTCATTACGTCTTGAAATATTTCCTGTGCGTTGGCATCTGTCACACTTGATAATGAAAGTATGGACATCACGCCACATAGTAGGCCAGAATAGGCCAGCTAGAAGAATCTTGGCGTAGGTCTTAGATGTGCTCGCATGTCCACCATAGGGTGTAGAGTGACAATGCTCAATTATATTATTTACCTCTTCTTCTGGAACACAGCGGCGGAAAATGCCATCTTTACCTCTCTTGAAAAGAAACGGTTCGTCCCAATAGAAGTTTCTTACATCACTATAGAACTTCTTCTTCCGGTGGTAGTTTAGATCAGGGGGTATGATGTCAGCGGCTAGGTAATTAACAAAGTCTGCATACCAAGGTACATTACTTATAGCTAAGGATTTATGAGAATGCTCATGTGGGTCTGGGTTATCATCTTCAATAGTTTCTAGTTGGGCTATCAGTCTATCATAGGCAAAATCGTCATTTATGGGTACTAAATCAGGTTTCAGGTATTCTAGCCTAGATAGGTGATCAGCTACCACATTATCAGTGCCTTTCTTATCACGGATATCCAAATCAAACTCTTGCAATAATAGAATCCATCGAAGTAACCTAGGCTTGGCATCCTTTTTGCTTAGTAAGTAACGAATGGCAGCATGGTCGTATAAACTATAATCTTGGCTCCTACTAGATAAGATCTAAATTTGTCTATTGCAAAAACTACAGCTAGGAGCTCTTTTTCGGTTGTTGCATAGTTGAGTTGTGCAGCGTCTAGGGTTCTACTGGCAAAATAAATTACGTGGAACTTTTTGTCTTTTCTCTGACCTAGAACGGCTCCAACAGCATAATCACTGGTGTCACACATTATCTCAAACGGTTCTAACCAATCAGGGGGTTTCATTATAGGTGCTGAAATCAGAGCTTGCTTCAGAAGATTAAATGCTTCAGTACATTTTTCATCGAAGATGAATTCCGCATCTTTCATTAAAAGACCAGTTAAGGGTTTTGTTATTTTGGAGAAATCCTTGATAAAACGTCGGTAAAATCCGGCATGTCCAAGAAAACTTCTTATCTCCCTGATAGTCTTCGGCGGTTTTAGATTCTCTATGACTTCTATTTTTTCTTTATCTACCTCTATACCTTTTTCGGAAAACTATATGTCCTAAAACAATCCTTTCGGTGACCATGAAATGACATTTCTCCCAATTTAGCACAAGGTTTACCTCCACACATCTCTCCAGGATTTTCTCAAGGTTGATAAGACAATTTTTGAAATCTGATCCACAAACTGAGAAATCGTCCATAAATACTTCCATAATTCCATCTAAATAATCAGCAAAGATAGACATCATGCAGCGTTGGAAAGTGGCAGGAGCATTACAAAGTCCAAAAGGCATTCTTCTATAGGAAAAAGTTCCAACCGGGCATGTAAAGGTAGTTTTTTCTTGATCTTCGGGGTGAATAGGTATTTGGAAGAATCCTGAATATCCATCCAGGTAACAAAAGTAAGAGTGTCTGGCTAGGCGCTCCAACATTTGGTCTATGAATGGTAATGGGAAATGGTCCTTCCTAGTTGCTTTATTTAATTTTCATTAATCTATGCACATACGCCAACCTCCATCGGTTCTTTTTGCTACAGGTTCGCCCTTCTCGTTTTGCACGACTGTGATGCCTCCCTTTTTAGGTACTACATGCACAGGACTCACCCATTTACTGTCCGAGATCTGATATATTATACCTGCCTCTAGTTACTTAAGAACTTCAGTCTTAACTACAGTACTCAGTATAGGATTTATTCTTCGTTGGTGTTCTCTGGAAGGTTTTGAATCTTCTTTAAGCAAAATCCGATGCATGCATATGGATGGGCTTATTCCTTTTAGATCAGAGATCTTATATCCTAAGGCTGAGGGGTACCTACGTAAAACTTCTAATAATTGATCGGTTTCTTCTTGGTTTAAGGTAGCACTGACTATAACTGGACGGTTCATATCTTCATCGAGAAATTCATATCTCAGGTTTTTAGGCAGCTCCTTAAGTTTTACGGTCGGTTTCATAGGGCAAGGCATAGGATCTGGGGTAAGAGATAAACATTCGTGAAGATCATCATCAATGTAGGGTCTTTTATAATTGTCATCTTCCAAAATAAGGGTTGACGGCAATTTTATAGATTCAGTTTCTTCTTCTTGTTCTAATTCCCTAATGCATTCTTCGATGATATCTAAGGCATAACAAGCATCTCCTATCACAGGTGCCATAAGAAATTTTGAAAGTATAAATTCTATCTTCTCGTCACCTACTTCAAAAGTTAGTTTCCCTTTTTTAACATCTATTGCGGCTCCAGCAGTCGATAAGAATGGTCTACCTAGGAGGATTGGTATGTCGTCATCTTCTTTAATGTCCATGACAACAAAATCAGTAGGTATAAACAGCTAACCTATCCTAACAGGGACGTCTTCAAGTATGCCTATAGGGTACTTAACGGATCTATCGGCTAATTGAAGTGACATCTTAGTAGGTTGTAATTCTCCTAAGTTTAATCTCTCACAAACTGCTAAAGGCATTAAGCTCACACTAGCTCCTAAGTCTAGAAAAGCCTTTTCGATGACATGATTCCCCAAAATACAAGGAATGGAAAAATTTTCGGGATCTTTATCTTTCTTTGCTAACCTATTTTTGGAAATAGAATTACATTCCACGGGTTTCGGATCTTCAAGTCTACGTTTATTTGTAAGTATGTCTTTGAGAAACATAGCGTAAGAAGGTATTTGGGTGATGGCTTCTGTAAAGGGGATTTCTACGTGAAGTTTTTCTATAACCTTAACGAATTTTTGATATTGATTATCGATTTGGGTTTTCTTTAATCTTTGAGGGTATGGTATAGGTGGTTTGTATGGCGGTGGTGGTACATAGGTTTTATTTTTAGGTTCTTCTCCTTTTTCTTGACTTTCCGGGGTTTCAGACTCTTATGGTTCCTTCTCTTCATTCCTCTCAGAAGTTTCGGGCTCACTTAATCTAGGGTTTGAAGGTTCTTTATAAGCGGTTCCACTTCGTAGAGTAATGGCATTGGCTTGCCCTTTCGGGTTTTGTTGAGGTTGTCCAGGGAACTGTCCTCCAGGTGTAGTCTGTGGGGCTTGGTTTAACGCTACCTGAGAGATCTGGGTTTCAAGCATCTTATTATGAGTAATGATTTGATCAACCTTGGTTCCTAACTGGGTAATCAGTTCGTTAACATGGACGTTTTGGTTCATGAACTCTTTGTTTTGTTGTGTTTGAGCAGCGATAAATTTTTTTACAACTTCATCAAAGCTCGGACTTGGTGGTACAGGTTGCATAGGTTGATTTGTTCTTGGGGCTTGGTAACCTTGTTGTCTCGGAGGTGCAGTATTTTGAATAGGGTTATTATTTTTGTCGGAGAAGTTTGGGTGATTCCTCCATCCAGGGTTATATGTGTTTGAAAATGGGTTCCCTTGGGTGTAGTTCACTTGCTCAGTGTTGGTTTCATTCAACAGATTGCATTCGGCGGATTGGTGTCCTTGCGTTCCACATATCTCACAATTCGGCGAAACTGTGGCTACAGTATTCGGGGTTGTGTACATATGTTCGACTTTAAGGGCCAACGCGTCCATTTTAGCCTGCATCATGTCTATAGAGCTTAGCTCATGTATTCCTCCTTGGGCTCCTTCTTTTCCACTGTCGCTCGTTCTACTCCCCATGATTGATGGTTTTGGGCCATATCCTCGATAAGGGCACTAGCTTCAGGGTAAGGTTTGTTCATCAGTGCGCCACCAGCGACAGCGTCGATGGTCATCTTAGTGTTATAATGAAGTCCATTATAGAAGGTTTGGATGATTAGCCAATTCTCTAAGCCATGATGTGGGCATGCTCTCAATAGTTCTTTATATCTCTCCCAGGCTTCGAACAATGACTCTCCTTGGTGTTGGGTAAATCTAGTTATTAGGTTTCGAAGAAGAGCGGTCTTACTTGGGGGAAAATATCTAGGAAGGAAAACTTTCCTAAGGTCATCCCAAGTTGTTATTGAATTGGGTGGAAGGGAATCTAACCATGATAGAGCTTAATCTCTGAGGGAAAAGGGAAATAATCTTAAGCGTATCGCCTCAGGAGAAGCTCCATTGGTTTTAAAGGTGTCTTCTAACTGAAGAAAGTTTTTTAAATGTTGGTTCGGGTTATCAGTAGCGAGACCTACGAATTGTCTCTGTTGCACTAATTGCAGCAGGGATGGTTTAAGTTCAAAATTATTGGCTGGGATAACGGGGTTTACTATACTATAACTAGGTTTCTCGTTTGATGGTTGGGCGAAGTCCTTAAGAGGTCTTCGGTTTTGATCTTCAGCCATAGCTCTCCTATTCCTATGGAAAAACAAACGTGCGCGAGCGTAACGTTCAGGTTCAGCTAGAGGGTCTACTAAACTTCCGGCACTGCGAGTCTTTCGCATTGACCGGTGGGTAACAACCTTAGTCTAAACGGTATAACTACAGGGTAATGAAATTTGACGAAATTGGTCCCCGGCAACGGCGCCAAAAACTTGATGCGTGTTTTTCGCAAGTGTACGAACACGTCAGAGTAATATAAAAGATTGTCGAATCCACAGAGACCAAGTGTCCATCTATCGTACCTGTTGTTATGGTGTGTATCTAAGGAAACTAAATAAAGGGGTTTTAAGAAGGGTGCAATGGTAAATAAAATGATAATTTTAAATAATAAATAAAAGACAGGCTCGAATGTAATTCACGTAATCAATGATAATCCAGTACTTGTTAATGGAACTACTTATGGGCAATGTTTTCTCCTTTGAAAAGAACTAATTTAACAGGAACTGTCGCTTCCGCGTATTCAGAACCGAGTTGTACTCTCTAATCAACCCCTCCTATTGTCACGGATAAAAAGGTGCGTACTGCGTTAGAGTAATAAACCTATTTTTAAGAAATGTAGTATCTTAACTAAGTTGAAAAGTATTTTAACCTGGACTTCTTAGCAAAAGAGGTTCTTACGAACCAGACTCTAAACTTCCTAACGCGTCCGAAAATCGTTTTAAAATCTCTTTTCTTTTTAATCTAAAAACTCCTAATGAACTAGACAAAGCGCTTTTGGCTGTTTTTGAAATATTTAAAAAACAATTAGATTGAAAGATAAAATAGCCCTTAGGTGTTTCCACGAACAATTATACGGATTACTGGTTTAATTACGATCCTTACATCCTAACCTTTATGGAATTAGTTAGACATGATAAAGTAAAGGTTCTTTTTATAGTTTTTCATAAAAGTAATTTAGTGTGAGTGCGGAAAGTAAATGAATTTAGTGCGAGTGTGAGAAATAAAGTAATTTAGTGCGAGTGCGGGAAATAAAGGAATTT
This sequence comes from Lathyrus aphaca, assembly GCA_963966055.1. Lineage (NCBI taxonomy): Eukaryota > Viridiplantae > Streptophyta > Magnoliopsida > Fabales > Fabaceae > Lathyrus > Lathyrus aphaca. Next base: position 500,337,782 of record OZ014520.1, read on the forward strand.
AGTGCAAGTGCGGGTAATAAATGAAAGTAAAGCAATGCGAGAAATAAATAAAAGTAAAGCAATGCGGAAAAGTAAAATACGAACTGGAATTAAAATGGCAGCAGGATTAACTTCCTCCAGAGTGCTCCAAAACTCGATCACACAGACAGATTACAGACTCGATCACTCGATTGCAGAAACACCCCGATGTGGAATGGTAACTGCTTTGAAACTGATATATTCCTAGAGAAATCTAAGTTTGGATGAAGAAAAACGAAAAACTAAAGTCCTATTTATAGGAAAACTAAATGCGGGAAATGACAAGGACGCCCCTCCACTAAAAAGTGGAGGGAACTGAATTTTTGCCTTGTGGCGCCCGCCACAGGCCTATGGCGCCCGCCATAGTACTCATAGGGAATGGAAGAGTGGGGATCGTGGGTCTTGGCAGTTGTGGAGTGGTCTTGAGACGTGGCCACGTCATGGCTAACCCCATGGCGCCCGCCACGGTGGGTGCCGTAAGTGCAAAACGCTAAATTTCTAGGTTTTCGTCCGTTTCCACTCCTTTTTCGCTCCTTTTCTCGATTCAAGCCCCGATTACAATAAAAACCTGAAAACATAAGAAAAAAAAGTAATAACATAACGAAATAAAAATAAAAGCTAAGAATGCATGCGAAATCGGAGTCAGAAATACGGTGAAATTTAGTGTGATCAAATTCTCCCACACTTAAACCTTTGCTTGTCCTCAAGCAAACATTAAAGCTTAAGAAAATATGGTGTCAACACTTGTCTTTGGGCTAAAGGGCTTCTAAGTTCAAGTCAGGATGCAGTGACAGGTACTAACTAAGTGAACCAAGGGTACCATAGTAACACAAACACAAACTTCAATCCTATATTAACCACTCCATATCATCCCACAATACCTAGGCCTATCTTCTCATCTTTTTGTGTCCTTTTCATTCAGGCGCATTCACATTAAGCCCGTTATCCGTACATGCTTCATAGTAGAGTGACCGGTTAGTGATTCTGATCCATAACATAAGGTTTTTGGCACATAAGCATGTGTAAACCTGTTTTATTTGACCTAATTGTAGTTGCGGGGGATCGGATCGTAATCCTCCCTACCAAGTTCAGTGCCAGATACCTCTGAACCAACTAACAATAGGTGACTTGCAATTTTTTTTGTGTACGCTTGTATGGTACATATAAATAAGGTAGAAAAAGATAAAAACAAAGCGCCAAGTTTCAAAGAGAAAAAGAAATATTCGATTCAACGTCGAATTATTTTAAAATATAATCAATAAACTTTAGGATAGTCATCCATGTATGCTAACTTAGGTAGATTTCCTCTTAGATCCTAAACCTTAGGATCAATATTCGCATGCTAACATTAGGGTTAGGATCTTAGTCTCCCCATATATTTTTCTTTACAACTTTGAGTCCCTATTCTCATCTTCAAAGAAAAGCCAAAAAAAACATTTAATAATAAAAGTGTGCACAGTACATAACGAGCATTAAGCTATATTGGAAATGATTAAGGGAGATCTCCTCCAATCTTCTAGAATGCTTTGCAAATGTAGCATTGGTGGTCACCTTGGAAAGTATTCGCTAATATATCATAGTCATTAGTATTGTACATATGACAAAAACATAATCAAGACACTTCTTCTAAAAAATGATAAATAGACACCACATCCTCTCTTCTCATCTCCCATTCTTTGCGGATGATTTCTGACTTGTCTCGACAGTTTGATAACAAGACGGTAACGCACTCGATTCAGTGAGCATGTAACACCGGATTTAAGAGTTATGGCAATGTCATTCTAAAAAACACAAAAAAAAATCCATCTCTAGTTAGGGGAACTATGACGACTCTGATTTTCATATCCCATGAGATACATAGGCAGTGGGGTAGGGCCCATTCGAGAACATTCTTTATTTTCCCTATATTTTTCCATTCCTTATTTCATTCCTGTTCAGCAACAGTTTATTCTTTACCCTTTGAAGCAGTTCAAGCAAGTTTGGATCCCGTCGAGTACGGCGAACATGAAGGGGTGCTAATACCTTCCCTTTGCGTAACCGACTCCCGAACCCAGTCTCTTGTTTCGTAAAACCTTGTTCTCTTCCTTTTCCTTCGGTTTGTGAAGCATTACCTTTCCCTTTTCTTGGGATAAAAATGCCTAGCTGGCGACTTTGTTTCTTCTTTGTACCACTTTCGCGTTTGTACTAGGATGTAAATCCCGGGAGCGACAATGAGCATATTATAGCATGACAAAAATTTACAGCAACATCATAACAACATAAGGCAACAAAATAATTCACTAAAAATCATTTGGGACAAGAAAACATTTTTCAAAAGATGCCAGGTCTCGCTAAGAGGGCATCTCGCTTGCTAAGCGAGCTGGTCTCAGGTTGCGTGATCTTCAAAGTTTTATTCACTCGCTATGCGTGTCAGTGATTTTATGCAAAAACCCTGCGATTTCCAACATATCTCAGCTGCAACCAAACTCGTCAAAAATGATCATTTAACTGCATAAAACACATATTTCATTCTTACTACCTATTACTATCACATATTCATCAACTACAACACCTAACAGCATCAATTCATCAAACTCTATCAAAAATCCTCCTAACCCTAAGGTTTCCCTCAAAATCCCCTTTCTCATAAGACCTACCTATACATTATAGATATTGAATAGGAAATTAATCCCTATATATTAGTTAATTGAGCTCTCTGATCACCTCGTGAACAATTCCCAACCTTAGCCTCCTTATTCTTCATAGCGCTCTCTCAATCTTCACAAAAAACGAATTATGAGAAACTATTAGTATTCCCCTTTCTCATAATCTTCTCAAATGAAAATACTACCCCTAATACCTCAAACTTTTTTATTTTATTTTTAATATTAATATTTAATTAATATTCAATTATTCTAATATCACTATTTCAATAAAATAATTCACCACATCACCACAAAATACCACACAATACCACATATTCATAAATAATTAAATAAGTAATTAAATTATGAAATCAAGGTGTTACAACTCTCCCCCACTTTAGAAATTTTCGTCCTAAAAAATGTTACCTGAAACAAATAGAGTCGGATACGACTCCTTCATCTGATATTCATGTTCCCAAGTCCAACTTTCACCTGCTGGTCCATCCCATAACACATTTACCAAGGCAATCTCTTTTCCTTGTAACTGCTTCATTTCTCAACCATCTATCTGCAATGGTAATGCCTCAATAGTCATATTATCTCTTACCTGCATGTCATCCATCTGAATCACATGCGATGGATCGCACACATAATTCCTTAATTGTGACACATTGAACACAACATGCAAATTCAAAAGCGATAATGGTAACACAATCCGATATGTGTAACACCCGTAATTAATTAATTAGTTTAATTAAATATTATCGCGTGTTTTTCCCAATTATTTGTTATTAGATATTGTTTTGTCGTGTATGTCGTTAAGTTGTTTAAGTTGATGGTTAAGTCCTGTTTAGGTTGGTCGAAATAATTAAGTCGAATAATTAATAGAATTATTAATAATATAATATTAATGGGCTTAGTTGTAGTATGAGAGTAGAAAAGGTGGGGGTGCTGTCACACCCCAAAATTTTACCACTAACATTTCGCATCATACAGTCATCTCGTCATTTACATGCTGGGTGTGTTTTGGGGTCGCAACAATTTCCGGAAGTTTGGTCCCTTCGAATCGTACAACCAGGGCTGCTCCTTTTGGATTCTTTGCTTATTTCTTCAAGTGTCTTATTTATTTAATTGTTTTCTTTCCTTTCAAGTTTTTCAATTTCTAAATCTTATCTTTTGATTTTTAATTTACTTTTAAATTTCCATTCCCTTTTATTTTCCATCTCAATTCAATTTCAAATCCTATTTCCAAATTTAATTCATCATAGTTTCAAGTCCACTTTCACAGTAAATACAAGGTTTCAACTCCATTTTTAGTCCCTAATCCATAATTTTGGTTCAATTGATTAATTTCTACTTCCAAGTGTTTAATTCCAATCCTAATTTCAAGTCAATTTCCAAATTCCTCTTCAAGCTCTCATGGCATGCTCAATTTTTTTTTACCATAAGTCTATTTCTATTTCAATTTCTATTTCAAATTTCATTTTTTATTCAAATTTCAAGTTCCATTTCAAGTTTTTAGTTTCATTCCAATTTTCATTTTAAATTTTAATCCAAAACTCAAAATTCTCAAATTTAAATGCATAATTGAGTCTTAGTTACAATTTTAAGTCCTAGTTTCTATTTTTCTTCAAAATCCCAAAATTCATACTATATGTCAAAATTCCATTTAAATTTCATTCACAAAAAAAAGTATTAAGATTCATTCAAACCACATTTGGTCTCAAGAGTTTATTGCAAGTTGGAAGAAAGTGTATTGTTGTGCTAGAATTATTTCACATGTATGATTACCGTATGCTCTAATCCTAAAGATCTATTCAGGAAATATTAGCATGTAAAAAGATCTAATTTCGCTTGCATCAAGAGGGACATACGACATTTACAAACTAAAGGTTACATGGGATTACATTTTTGAATTACAAAAGCAAATCCAAGTTAACTAACAGTATCAACAGCAACTTGTTTATCATGCACTTGAAGTCGGAACCACTATTTGACCAAATTTATAAATTAACGGATAAGGTACAATGCCAAGTTGAATGTCAAAGAAAAAAAACAATTGAGCTTGTTTTCAAGTTGTTTCCCTGATAAATTATGAAGTTACAAATCCAAAAACCTAAAGATTAGGCTCATGCCGTGCCTATTCATTCTTCAAGCCATACTCACTACAAATGTCAGCACCTCCCATAGCTCTGCAGCCAAGTTATCTTGCTTAGATAATTTCTCAAGGTCTTCATTCTTGATGACTTGCATAAGACACCAGTTGAAATTACAATTCAGCGCCAACTTTTTTTACAGCAGGGAAATATGAAATATCTAGCAGCATAAGTCACAACATATTAAGCATTGCCTCAGAACCATTAAATCAGATGGAAGCCAAAACACATATTCACGTAAGCACTTTGAAGTCACATCGTTACCTTACAAATTAAACAAAAATGATGAGAAAATATTGTTGCACACGTGGCCCCTCGTCCGTCTCCAATCATCCGTGACACCCCAAGACAAGAACAACATCAAGGTCAACACTTTATTCCTACAAAAAAAGAGAAAAAAATTGTGTCGCAAGAACAAAGAATCATATATCAAAAGTTTGATATCATGAACCTGCCAAAGGAAAAAGTTAAAAGGAGATGAGGTGACTTATCAAAGCATAGCAGAATAGTACACCAAAAAGCATGAAGAAAGCCTGCGAAAAACTTTGACCAAAAGGATATTCACCAAAACGGACGAAAAAGTCTACATCCAATTGTATCGATTCCTGCGTATCATAACAAAGAAGTTATCACAATGGAAAATAAACAAAGGCAATGCAGACATACATATCAAAGCAGAAGTAGCGTGAATTCCAATAAAACGTAGCAGAGCGGATTTCACGCTTTAGGCAAAAAAAATCATCATCAGAAAAAACACAGTAATACAATACTGAATAAGGATTTTTCAAAAAAAAAAGATCTTCAAAGGATCCGAAACCCTAATTCGGCCTATTTGAGGAGAAATTTCAAAGAACAAAGGGGATTTTTTGGAGGGGGGAGAGTTTTTTTAAGAAATCAGAAGAGAAGTTCTAGTTGGTTTGAAACCCTAATACAAAAATAAAAAGAACAGTTAGTTCTTAGCGAGGAAAAACGAACCTTTTTGCGAATCGAAACTCGCCGGGTGAACCGAAGGTCTCACCGCCATCTCAAACACCACGGGTTCATCGAAACCGTCATCCTAACAGTACCAATCGTCGACACCTCATTGGAATCGCAACCGGACTTAGCTTCGATTAGGTATTTCTCTTTCACCCTTTCACTTACTCGTTGATCCTCCCATTTTATTGCGCTTCTCAGAAACAAAACAGTGCGTTAGTGGCTTTTGTCCCTCGGTTTTCCCGTTGATCTCTTGAGTTCATCTCTGAAGTCGGGAGTTTTGATTTGGAAGGGTATAGGGTTATGTTTTGTAAGGTATAGCCGAAGTGAAGATGATGAGAAAAGAATCCCGGAGGAGACGATTATTGTTTGTTTTTGAGTTTTCAGTCTTTTATTGCTTTTGACAGTTTGTCATAAGTTAATGAGCTTAAGCCTAAACCAATGGGTTAGTAAACTCAATCACATCCTCCCTCTGATTAGGGGTAATGAGAATACCTTAAGTGTGAAGTCAGCTTCTCACACTTAATCACCTTGGTGTAGGATTAAGATCATTAACCTACTTGTCTTTATTTAGATGTTTTTTGTTGTTTTTGTTTAGTGTTGAGGAATGAGATTAAGCCATAATCAGGGATTAAACAAACTCATTACACCATCCTAATAGAAGGATAATAGATGAGAAAGTTTAAGCTGAGGAAAGCTCCTCAACTTAATCCATGATTAGGGATTAAACTCATGACAAAACAAGCCTTTGATTAAGTGGATTTTATTTCATGGTGGGATGATGAAGTGAATTTTATGGTTTGTAAGACAACTTGAGGGGGACTTGTCCATTAACACTAGGGTTAGTCCTTCTTAACCAATTAAGGAAGAATTAGAACCCTAATGCAAGGCCCAAGTTACAAGTGTGATGTCTTGATGATTATTATGTGAATTGATTAAAGGATTTAAACACATTAAGGGTTTAACACTTAGGATTAAAGTTATGCACTCCATCCTAATAGAAGGATGCAGACATAAGCTTAATCACAAAGCCTTAAAGCCTTTAGGGTTTAGTCCCTGATTATGAGATGAGAAGAGGGACACAAAAGATGACACAAAGGTAAAACTAAGTGGGGGACTAATCAAAACCCTAATCATTGTCATGCTTGGTTGTTCCTAAGGTTTGTGAGGCTCACTATCCTAAAGAAGAAAGAAAGAAGAAGAGACAGAGGAAAGGAGAAGCGCCATGGTGGCCTAGGCACACCTCAAGCAAGGCAAGAGATAAAGAAGATGAGGAAGAAAAATTAAGATGAAGAAGACATAAGATAAGAAGATGAGAATGCAAAAAAATGGAGATAAGATAAAGAGATGAAAGTGCGATATGGAGTAAGAAATAAGATAAAGAGATGAGAATGCGATATGGAGATAAGATGACAATTCACAAACAGAGCCTACACCAGTAGGACTTCTAGATGCAACGACATGCAATAAGATCAATCGGGCCATCAGTGTTACCTAACGGAGAAAGTCTGTTGCCTCTTCAATATGAACAAAAGGATCTCAGACAAATGTCCATTACCAGGGAATCAAACAAATGCCCAATAAACTTCCAACATCCAAGCAGACCAACAAAGAGAATCCAAATTTGCAACAAGAATTGGTTCACACAATACTAAATCCTATCGGAGAATTGGCAACAAGATTATGAAAATAAAATCAGTCACAAGGCCATCATCATGCTACAATCTCCATTGTCGGTATCGAACAATAAACCTACAAAGCATCACACCAAACTAGAACCAAAATCAAATAAAATTCTATTTATATCAATCAAACTAAATGAAATTAAAACCAAAGATAAATAAATTATACCAAAATTAAATCCAAATTCTAACAAAGTCTAAACTCTTAACAAATACTAATTAACAATTAATTTTAACAAAATAATAAAGAAAGAAAACTAATTAAAGAATCAAAAATAACAAGAATAAACAAACAAAAACAAGGGATATGGGTGATCCGCCGGGCTGAAGGTGTTAGCAGAAAAATCAATGGGCCTGTTGAGCCCATTTCAAAAGAATAAGCCATGAAAAACAAAAACAAAAGAAGAGATATATATAAAAAAAGGTTTAATAAAATAATTACAATAAAAACATCAGTCCCAAGCACGCATAATAGAAATAGGGGAGGAAAAAAAAGAACAAGCAAATCGAATCCTCTTCCTCATTATACCCTGCTCCCAAAACGCGAAAACTGAACAACAGGAACAAAAATCTCCACCGCCACTGCCACCGTGAGCCGTTAACGGCGTGCCTTTCTGATCCGTCGCGCCGGTACCACCCTTCACCGCGGACGCACACATCAAGACAACAATGCTTCGCCGTCGACTCCTCTCGACTGTTCAAAATCGCGCCGAAAAGCAAAAAGGATCTCACCGTCATTCTTCTCAGCTTCGCTTTCTCCGTGTCGACACCATCACCGAACATTGCCAATTCGTCTAGGTTTCGCGGCGGCGCCTTCTTGCGAGCAAAGCACCGACGACGGCGACCTCTTCTTCCTCAAAGCTTCGCGTCACCACAGTAGGTTCGCAGATCTCAGTGTTTGCTCTATTCCGATTTTTGATCCCGCCCTCACTTCCTCTGATAGTTCTGTTTTGTTCTGAACAACATCTCCCCTTCTTCTGTATTTTCTATTTCTGGTTTTATGATTTGAACTCTGAGTTGTTGTTATTTGGATGCGATTTAGTGTTACGAGATGAAAAGAAATGGACGTTGTTGTTGAAGTTTTGTTGTTGTTGATTCGGTGAAGGGAGGAGCTGTTGCGGTTTGTTGAACAGGTCTTTGTGGGGGTTGTTGTGTTGTGTGTTTCGGGAGGAGTTGTTGTTGGTTCGGTGAAGAGGAATCGATGGTGCGTTTGTTTTGTGTTATTTGATCGCGATAATGACGAAAAGTTTGATAGATTGTGTTGTTTGGTGTGCAGTTTGAAGGTTTGAGAGGAGGTGATGGTTGGAGATTGTTGGTGAGGTTGGCTTGTGATTGTGGTGATTTTGCAGAGAAGTTTGTGAAGTGTTGTTAAAGTTGGAGGTGTGTTGGTTCAAGTTCGAAAAAGAAGAAGGTATGGAGTTGTTAATGAGGGTCCGGTTGTTTGAAGCTGGAGGTATTGTTGTGTGTGCAGGGTCATTGCGTGAGGTTTGCTGATTGCGTGATGGCAGCGTCTTGGTGTGAGAAAAATCTGCGTATGGAATTTTTTTGTGTGTGGGATGGATAGTATTCATGAGCTGGCAGGAAAGATAATAGTACAAGTTTGCTTGCTGGAAATGGTGTGACGTTGAGAGCTGTACGAAATTTGTGAGAAATTGTCATTTGAAGAAATTGTTTTTAGTGTATGGCTGTGTGTAAATGGTGGGACCATTGAAATTTGGTGACAATCACTTATTCATGCTTTTGACTATAACTTTCTTTCTTTTTTCCTTTTGCTATTTTCGTTAAACACAAGAGGGTCCTTTGCATAAAAAGATGTGGGCCTCCAATGAAATTTTGGTGGTGTACGGTTTTAGAAACATGGATACAAAGGGATTAAACCTTAATAAGGATATGAATTAAAAAAAATAAATGGGAAAGTGATTATTGGACTTATGTTTTAACATTGATATGTTGTAATGGATTTATAGAAAAAAAATGTGGTCTAAAAATGAATTTGGTGTGGGTACTTAAATTGGATAAAAATAAATATGAAAAGAAAAAAAGGATTAAAATGAATGAATGATTTAAAATTGAATAATGATATGGGTAATGGACTATGGTTAACGAATGGGTGAAAACGGATAAACAAAATTACACCAATCCCAAATCTTCCCACAACACTTGAATGCAACCACTCTTGAACACTTGCGACTAAAACAACTGCCTTCTGAGTTAAACTGAAATTTTGTCCTGATTATTGAACCCGCACAGAGGACGATAAATCCACCAATAAACATAACTTGGAATGATGAACTCTGATCATGATGAAATTGAAATTGATTTTTTTGAAATTAAACTTCTCATGAGCCAACTACTTGATAACTTGATGACCTCCACACACAACAAACTGACTTTAGACGCATACTAATTTGCAATTGAAGAATTCTCCTGAGGTGTTGAGAAAAGTAGAATAGCCTTGAGAGATGATGAAGGAGAGGACATCATGATGATGGGCCTGATGCGCCAATGAATAATCTTTAGACGTGAAATTCTCGCAGACCACTAAACTAGGGAAATAAACCCTAATAAAATGGAAATATCAATAAGAATATGATGCCACTGATGACCACAAGCCAAAACCTTGAATTCTCTGATAATCTGCAAATAATGACGTGAAAACCTAATCCTCAGAAAATAGCGATCCCATGTCTTAGGAGCTTATGCAAATGGTATGCAAAATGTGTATGAATGCAAAATGAAAAGCCAGAAAACCAGAGGGCAAATTTGGGGTGTCTACAGCTTGAAAGGGAGAGGAACAATTTGTTTCGTTCTAATTGATTTTTCGTTTCGTTTGTCTTTTTTATTTTATTTACCTGTTTTTCTTTGCTTGTTTATGTGTGAGGATGAGACGGTGACAAGCTGGTCCATTAAGGGACACTTGTCACTGTTTGTTAGTAATTATTTCTTTTTCTTCTACGCGTGTCCCTTTGCATGGCTTCATCATGTGCCTTGTTTGGGGCCATTGATGGAGTCAACCAAATCTGACATTTTTCCCCAAATCCCACGCACCAGCTTTCCCCTCGGGTCAACACAGTTGACTGAATCCTTTGGTAAAGCCCAAGTCGTTTTTGGGCCTTGACTTGCAAAGATCCCTTTCTTCCGTTGGCACCCCCAATCTGACTTTTAAACCTGGCCCAGTTTTTAATTTATTTTATTTCTCCTAATTTTATGGTTGTTCTTACTAATTATTTTATTTGTAGTTTACTAAAGAACATATTTTAGAAAAGTTTTATTATTTCTTTATTTTCAATTTTGTTATTTATTTTATTAGTCATTTTATTTTATCTTATTATTATTTATTCATTTTATTAAATAATCCTTTTAATTTAGTAAATTAGCTGAGCACCTTGTTCAATTTTGTTTGTGTAATGAATGTCAACATATGCGAATTCACATATTAATATACGAAGGAACTGAACTTCGGAATCTAGCATTCCACGGATTCTTTAATGAACCACTCTTGAGGCTAGCCTTCGAGTTGTGTTTCATTTACTCCTCCGTTAAAAATACTAAACCCTAACTCGTCCAAAATATTCGTAAACAATCAACTCTTAATTAACATATTAATTAACGTAAGAACTAAACTCGGGAATCTAGCATTCCTCCGGTTTTTGAGTTGAATTACTGTTGGGGCTAGCCCTCGATTTGTAATTCATTCTCCCTTTCACAATGAGAACACAACTTAAAACTTACCAAAATATGCAAATCACTGTATAATTAATCAACGAATAACTGAACTCTTGAGTCCAGCACTCCACGGGTCCTTGAATGCAATCATTCTTGAGGCTAGCCCAAGAGTTGTGGTCCATTCGCCTTTCGCTTAAAACACTTAACAAGGTCAAACACCTTTTCTTTAAACGAACATTGTTCAAATCATTCTATCTCGCAAACAAGCTAGCGTTTCAGCCTCCACCGCGAGTATAAGCCAACGCTTAGCAGTAGAATGCGTTTTAAACAATCGTTCAATTAAAAAACACAAACCATAGTTGCACGAATTACGAAGCTCTGACTTTCCCATTGCACGAGGGAATATGTAGGCACAGGGATTTTAATCCTTCGTGAGCACAATAATAAAAAATTAACCTTCTCTCCGTCACCATAATAAAAAACTTTAATCTTTCCCTTGTAATAATAATAATTTAAAACTTTATTTTCCTTTAAACAAACATATTAATAACCATTTAGAAGACAAGAACATAGATCAACATTTAATCGCATAAGTTAGCTAAGAGGTTCCCGTTGAGTACAACGGACGTGAGGGGTGCTAATACCTTCCCCTTGCGTAACTGACTCTCGAACTTAGAATTTGGTTTCGTAAACCATTTCTTATCCTTCCTTTAGATTGTATCTATATCTCCCTTTTCTTTAATTAGAATAAACATAATTAGGTGGCAACTCTGTTGTTTCTTTCCGCGTGCCATCGCGAGGATCGTATTTTTTTTTCGAGGTACGATAACTTGGAGACTCTGCTGGTGATATCTCCATGCTAGGAAGAGTCGAGCCTAACTGAGCTTTGTGTGTTTATCTGTTTGATTTTTTCTTTTGTCTTCTCTATGTTTTCTATTTATGTCTTGTTTATTTGTTCTTTTATTCGCTTTCTTTTATTACTTATTATACTTGACTGTGGGATCATGGGGTCACTTCACAAGTAAAAGATGAGTCAGAAAAAGAAGAGGGAACATCTAGGTTAGAATTGGTAGTATTAGTGTTAGTCTCCAAGAACTCGCTTCTTGAGGGCCTAGCATGAAAGATCCCCCAGATAGTTAGACTTTTCATAAATCTTGTCACAACGCAGCTAGCCTATCGCGTGACCTGATTCATGAAAGGGCTGTGATTTTGGGATCCACTGTTAAGAACTGGTTTCAAATACTGGTATTTGTGTAGTGTTAGTCTCCAAGGGCTCGCCTCTTGAGGGCCTAGCATGTGAAATCCACTCAGGATAGACCTTATCGACATTATTGTCAAAATGCAGCTAGCCTGCAGCGGGGCGTTAATACGATAAACGTTTGTGACCTTGAGTTTCCTTAAACCATCACTGTAGAAACCATCCTGTGAGTGGGACTTATGGGTAGCAAAACGTAGAACTAGTCTCTTACAACCCACCTATTAAGAAGGTTCTGGATTTACTTGTGACACTTGTGGCACCTTGCATCCTTGCATCTTTGCATCACAACATCATATGCATCATTTTAGTAAGAGCTTCAAGGAACAAAGAGATGTTTGTTGCAAACATCATATATTTTATCATAAATGGACTTCAATTTATTAGTTCTTAAAAAAATAATAAGAAAGCTTTACCCATTTTGATGTTTTGCAATAACTTCTTAAGTCCCTTGAAGCATTCGCATTTTTCTACTCATGAGTGCATCTCCGCATTTGCATTTTGTCAAATAAAAACTCATTCCTGTCACCTCCTTTCCAGACTGTCACACTGAGGATCTCACGCAAGTACTCCACTCGAGCTCAGGCCAAGAAGAAGATGGCTGACAGAGACCTAGAAATGGACAAAGTTAATGAGGAGCTTACTGATCTTCGTGGAAATGTGGGCCAGATTATGGAAATGCTGCAAGTCATTCGAGCAAAGATGGATACCCAACAGACTGTGGTTTCTGAAATTGTCACCGCGATGATTGAGCCTACACCACCAGTCACTACCCCTGTAACATGGCCTCCTTTTAGGCTTCCTCACGGGTTTGTACCTCCTCCTCAGGGTTTTGCTTCTCAAAGTTTTATTCCCCCTTCCCAAGGATTTGCTTCTCAGGGTTTCTTCTCTCCTTCCCATGGCTTTGTTTCTCAATGTTTCGCGCCTCCTTCTCAAGGGTTTTCATTTCCTTCCCAAGGTTTTGTACCTCCCCCTCAAGGATTTACCACTCAGCAAACTATTCCTTTGACTACTGAAGAGAACCAAGTGGTTACTAATTTTACACCAGATATTTTGCACACCCGTGTCCAACCGTACTTTAACGATCTTCAGGTGTACGATGTGCCAGACATGTCTGAAAACGGAAATGAGAAACATGAGAAGATGCAAGAGAATTTTGACACTCTTGAAAAAAGGTTGAGAGCAATTGAAGGTGACCAGATCTTTGGTGCTGCTACTAGAGAAATGTGCCTTGTGTCTGGACTAGTGATACCTCCCAAGTTCAAGACACCCACCTTTGATATGTATGAAGGTGCAACGTTTCCTAAAATCCATATTTTAATGTACTATCAAAGAATGGCAGTGCAAGTTGACAATGACAAACTAATGATCCATTGCTTCCAGGATAGTTTGAAAGGAATTTCCTCCAAGTGGTATCTAACTCTAGATCAGTCAAAGATCCGTAGTTTCCAAGACCTGACGGATGGACCTTCCTCCCGATAGAAGACAGCTACTGAGTATGTCCCAGAAAGATTCTGAATCTTTTAAAGAATACGCTCAAAGGTGGAGAGGGGCCGCTTCTCAAGTAGATCCCTCATTGACTGAGAAAGAATTGGCAGACAGGTTTGTTGACACCGTACGACCAGAATTATTTGAGAGAATGGTGGGAAGCATAACTGCTAGCTTCTCTGGTCTTGTGGCTGTGGGAATCAAGGTTGAACTTGGTCTGAAGAATGGTAAGATGAGTGGTGCATCCAGCAGCTCCAGCAACAGTAGTGGGAACAATGATAAGAAATTTACCAGCAATTTACACAAAAAGAAAGAGGGCGAGACAAATGCAGTGATGACAGAGGCGTCCACCTGTGGCTCAACAACAGTTTGCATATCCACCACAGTATGTTCAACATCCTTATGTAGCGGCCGTTCAACCGTCATATAATCAACAAGTTCCAATGTATCATCCAAATCAAGCAGTACCGATGTATCAGCAAGTGGCACCAGTGGTCCCATCCTATCAACCAATGCTCAACAATCCAGGATATCAACAAGCACCCAATGCTTCAGCCTACCAGCAGAGGACTCCAGCTCCTCCTCCAAATTCTAACTTTCAGAGTAGAAGACCAGGAGGAAGGCCTCCCAATCCTCAGATCCCTATGACCTATACTGAATTATATCCCTCACTACTAAAGAGAGCCTTGGTTACTCCAAGGCATTTGGGTCCTCCACCAGATCCACTCCCACCAAGTTACAATTTAAGCGCCCACTGTTTATTCCATGAAGGTGCTCCAGGGCACGATTTGGAAAGTTGTATTGCTTTGAAGTATGATGTGAAGGATTTAATGGATAAAAACATTTTTCATTTGGAAATACTGATCCGAATGTTAAAAATAATCCTTTACCTAAGCATGGGTCCATAAATGCCATTGTCGATGAGTCTGACGAAGAATTGATTTTCGACGCCATAGAGATCAAAACCCCGCTTAGAGACTTCCATGCAAAGTTAGTAGAGGTGGGTATGCAGAAGAACTGTCATAAGAATTGTGAAGCTTGTGCTAATAATCCAAAGAGATGTGAACTGGTCTTGAGAGATGTTCAAAGATTGATTAATCTGGGTGTTTTACTAGTAAGCGGTCATACAAAGAGGAATGAAGTGGTAATCATTGAAGCCATTTTCAACTTTCCTGAATCTGATTCTACCATGGAACCAGTGTTTAACATGCTTGAATCCCCAAGAGCTCAACCCATCTTTAATATGCCAGAACCTGTGGTGCCCATTTTCAATATGCCCGAACTGAGGATGGAGCAAAGAAGTAACCCTTTCCTTTATGAAGATACCAAAGCAGTTCCATGGAAGTATGATACATGGGGAGTTCATCAGAAGTTTGAACAGGCTGGTCAGAAGGAATGTTTAAAAGTAGTGAGTGCTGACATAGCAGGTGCAAGTCGATTAACTCGCAGTGGTCGTGTTTACACTCAGCAGGTCAATACGGTTCCACCAGTTCCACCTAAAGAAGTCATTCTCGCTGTTGCCAACAAGGATAAAGGGTCTGTCTTGGAAGAAGAGGATGCATAATTTCTCAGAATCATTAAGAAGAGTGATTACAAGGTTATTGATCAACTACATCAATCGCCTTCCAAAATATCTATCTTATCACTTCTTATGCATTCGTCGACCCATCGAGGTGCTCTCCAGAAATTACTAGCCCAGGCTCATGTTACGTATGACATAACTCTGAATCAGTTTGATGGTGTCATTGCCAATATTACCGCATGTAATAATCTCAGCTTCAATATGGAGGATCCCCCAAAGGATGGCATGGACCATAATCGTGCTCTTCATATATTTGTAAAATGTCAGGACAATACTTTAGCAAGAGTTCTTGTGGATACGGGATCTTCATTGAATGTTTTTTCGAAAAGAACACTTGCTAAGTTATCTTATCAAGTGGCAGAGATGAGGCCCAGTGCACTGATTGTGAAAGCTTTTGATGGGTCGAGGAGGACTGTTATTGGAGAAGTAGACCTGCCAATTTTGATTGGACCACAAGTGTTCAAAATCACTTTCCAGGTTATGGACATTAACCCTAATTACAGTTGTTTACTGGGAAGACCTTGGATTCACGCTGTTGGGGCAGTCACTTCTACCTTACACCAGAAGATGAAGTTTGTGGCTGATAATAAGCTGGTAACCGTGTCTGGTGAAGAAGATCTCATGGTCAGCAACCTTTCTTCCTTTAGTTATATTGAGGCTGATGAAGATGCTTTGGAAACTGCTTTCCAAGCTCTAGAGATAGCCAATGTTGTCCTTATGGAAGTAGAAGAGCCAAAGGGGAATGGTATTCCATCTTTTGCGTCGCTGAAAAGTACCATTTCCACTATCGAAGAAGGAAGCTATGATGGTTAGGGTGATGTTATTGAAGTCAAGAAGAAGCTAGATCGCTACGGGTTGGGTTACAAACCAACTCATGTGAAGGAAGGAGCATCAACCTCTGTCAAAGGACTTCCAAAGACCATTCAAGAGGTGTTTTCCAGTGTCGGCTATCAGATCAATGCAGTTAATGGGGATGCTGAAAATTAAGATGTGGATCATTTGGTTTATCAGTGTGAAGCAACTTTGGGCAATTGGGAGGCAATTAAGATCCCATAATGTTTTCCACTGTCAAAGTAATTTATTGTTTTCTTTAAGTGTTTTCAAAGTTCCCTAGCTCTTCCCAATGCTATGGGATTGTTTTGTAGGGTCCCTTCTCATTTTCAAGTTATTTAATCAATGAAGGCATTTTGTTTTATTTAATGCTTTTTCTCTTTTCACTTTTAAAAGAAAATGGCAATCTTTCAAAACCAATAAAAAGTTTTTCTTGCATCTCTCTATTTTCACTTTTAATAAAAGCAAATCATTCCCATATGCAGAACAAATGAAAACCCTATTGAATCCAATGACTCTATATTCTCTTCTAACTTTGATTCGCCCATCTACCAAGTGGAAGATGGAAGTGAGGAAGATTGTGATGTTCCCGACGAACTAGCAAGATTGGTTGAGTATGAGCACACAGATCTTCACCAACATAAGGAGTAGGTAGAGACTATCAACCTTGGCACCGATGAAGACAAGAAGGAAGTCAAGATTGGTACAACACTTGGGGCAGACGTCAGAGAAATATTGGTCAAGCTTCTCAAAGAATATGTGGATGTGTTTGCATGGTCGTATCAGGATATGCTCGGTTTGGACACAGACATAGTTGTTCATAAGTTGCCGCTTCGACCAGATTGCTCGCCAGTAAAGAAAAAGCTCCGAAGAACAAGACCAGACATGGCTCTGAAGATTCGAGAAGAGGTCAAAAGACAATTTGATGCTGGATTCCTCGCAGTTGCGAAGTACCCTGAGTGGGTAGCTAACATCGTGCCAGTCCCCAAAAAGGATGGCAAGGTTAGAATGTGCGTTGACTATAGGGATTTGAACAAAGCCGGTCCAAAGGACGATTTCCCTTTTCCACATATTGATACTTTGGTTGACAACACTGCTAAGTTTGATGTTTTCTCCTTCATGGATGGATTTTCAGGATATAACTAGATCAAGATGGATCTTGACGATATGGAAAAGACTAATTTCATCACACCATGGGGAACTTATTGTTACAAGGTTATGCCATTCGGTCTCAGAAATGCAGGATCCACTTATTAAAGGGCAATGGTCACCCTTTTCCATGATATGATGCATAAAGAAATAGAAGTTTACGTGGATGATATGATTGCCAAATCACATAGTGAGGAGGATCATTTAAATCATCTCCTGAAGTTATTTGAGTGCCTCAGAAAGTTCCAACTGCGTCTGAATCTAGCTAAGTGTACCTTTGGTGTCCGATCAGGAAAGTTACTTGGTTTTATTGTTAGTCAGCAAGGAATTGAAGTAGATCCGGACAAGGTCAGAGCAATTCAAGAGATGCCAGCTCCCAAAACAGAAAAGCAAGTCGGAGGTTTCCTCGGAAGATTGAACTACATCTCCAGATTCATCTCCAACATGACCGCTACATGTGAGCCTTTATTCAAGTTGCTCTGAAAGGATCAAGCAATTGAATGGAATTCTGATTGTCAACAGGCTTTTGAAATGATTAAGGTTTACCTACAGGAACCTCCTATCTTAATCCCACCTACTTCAGGGAAGCCTCTCTTCATATATCTGATTGTACTTGAGGGATATATGGGTTGTGTATTAGGCCAACAGGATGAAACTGGTCGTAAGGAGCATGCCATTTATTACTTAAGCAAGAAGTTTACAGATTGTGAAAGCAGATATTCACTTTTAGAGAAGACTTGTTGTGCTTTGGCATGGGCTTCCCGACGCCTCAGGCAGTATATGATTTGTCACACTACTTTGTTGATCTCGAAAATGGATCCAATAAAGTACATTTTTGAGAAGCCTGCCTTGACTGGAAGACTTGCCCGTTGGCACATGTTGTTATCCGAATATGACATCCATTATGTAACCCAGAAGTCTATCAAAGGCAGTGTTTTGTCTGACTACCTTGCCGATCAACCTGTTGAAGATTATGAACCTTTGAAATTCAATTTCCCATACGAGGACATTATGTTGATAAAGGACTGTGAAGTTCCAGGTCCAGATGAAGGTCTCGAGCTAGGTTCTAGATGGAAGATGATGTTTGATGGTTCCTCTAATTACATGGGGCATGGTGTGGGAGCTGTTTTGATGAATCCTGGTGGTGGATATACCCCTTTCACAGCCAGATTATGTTTTGAATGTACAAACATCGCAGAGTATGAAGCATGTGTTTTGGGTATCGAAGCTGCAATTGATACCAGAATCAAGATCCTTGAAGTACATGGAGACTCAGCTTTGGTAATCTACAAAGTCAAAGGTGAATGGGAAACCCGTGATGAGAAGTTGATCTCATACCGTGCCCACATTGTGGAATTGATCAAATAGTTTGATTAATTCACTTTCCATCACGTTCCGAGGGCTGAGAATCAAATAGCAGACGCCTTGGCTATGTTGTCCTCTATGTTTCAAGTCAGATTTCTTAATGAAGCTCCGCTCATTACAATCGAGAGAAAAACTACACCCGCCTATTGTCTACTGGTCGAAGAAGAAACTGATGAGAAACCATGCTTTTATGACATCAAGAACTACTTGCAAAATCAGGAGTACCCAGCGGATGCAAAAGCTTTAGACAAGAAGACCCTGGGAAGATTGGTGTCCAAGTTTTTCCTCAGCAACAATGTGCTTTACAAGAGAAATCACGATATGGTTCTGCTCAGATGTTTGGATAAGCACGAAGCAGACTTGTTGATAAGAGAAATCCATGAAGGATCATTTGGAACACATGCCAATGGACATGCCATGTCTAGGAATATCTTGAGAGCTGGATACTTCTGGTTGACCATGGAATCAGATTGCTTCAAATATGCCAGGAAGTTTCATAAATGCTAAATTTATGCCGACAAGGTGCACATACCTCCGACCCTTTTAAATGTTCTGTCATCACCTTGGCCTTTCTCAATGTGGGGCATTGATATGATAGGGGCAATTGAGCCTAAAGCTTCCAACGGTCACCGGTTTATCTTGGTTGTGATCGATTACTTTACCAAGTGGGTAGAAGCAGCTTCCTATGCCAATGTGACAAAGCAAGTGGTTGCCCATTTCATCAAGAACCAAATTATCTGCCATTACGGAATCCCAAACCAGATCATCACAGATAATGGGACCAATTTGAACAACAAGACGATGAAAGAGTTGTGTGAGACATTCAAGATTGAACATCATAACTCTTCTCCTTACCGTCCAAAGATGAATGGAGTCGTTGAAGTTGCAAATAAGAACATCAAGAAGAGTTTGCAGAAGATGGTGAGAACTTACAAAGACTGGCACGAGATGTTACCGTATGCCTTACATGGATACAGAACATCAGTTCGCACTTCAACAGGGGCAACCCCTTTCTCGTTGGTGTATGGAATGGATGCAGTTCTCCCTATCGAAGTAGAAATACCCTCTTTGAGGATCTTGATGGAAACCAAACTAGAGCAAGCTGAGTGGGTCCAGAACATATATGACCAACTGAACCTCATTAATGAAAAGAGAATGACCGTCATATGCAATGGCCAATTGTACCAAAAGCGTATCAAGAGAGCATTTGACAAGAAATTTTGTCTCCGAGAATTCAAAGAAGGAGACCTTGTACTCAAGAAAATCTTGCCAGTCCACAAAGACATGTGTGGAAAATGGAGCCCTAACTATGAAGGCCCATATGTTGTGAAGGTGGCATTCTCCGGAGGTTCCTTAATCCTCACAACTATGGATGAGGAACAACTGAAACACCCTGTGAATTCTGATGCAGTCAAAAAATATTATGCCTAAATAAAAGTATCCCGGTGGATCATAACCTATGAAGGAGATCCAGGAAAAAGTTAGGGATAAAAAAAAACAAAAAATGAGAGCATGCTAAGTTGAAAACCCGAATGGACGGCTTAGGAAAAAAAGAGCGTCACGGTGGATTGAAAACCCGAAAGGGAGGTCTAGGAAAAAATTAGGGACAAAGGCATTTGACTGTATCAGATGGTGTTCACCATTACTGAAGATCATTACTTGAAGACCAATCCAGTTGCTCTTGTCAGAAGTAAAGTGTTGGGCAATCTTAGTTATTAGGGATTATAGTGGTTGTTGGATTCAATGTAGACCTTTCCCCATTGCCATTTTCAAATTATAATTTCCCATGGAGTTTTGCTATTGGCAAGCTACCATTCTTGAATGAAATACAACCTTTTCTTTCGAACATTACCTTATAGTTTCTTATTTTCTTTTGTTATGCAAAATGTCTTTACTGAATTACCAATTAGCTCTGAAAATGACAAATATTTTAGAAAATTGATTTTTGGAAACACATGGAAAACTTTCAAATTTCTTTGACTTTGGAAATACTGAAAAAATCTTCTGTCTTCTAAAAAACCCTTGGCTTGCAGCAACACTCTCATGCCATGATTACAGACCTCCCCATAAAGGATTAAAAGTTGGTAGCACTTTTGGATGGATCCTTGGACCAAACATCGATTTCCAAGTTTGGAGACATCTCCCCAACATCTTTCATATTGCTCGTCTAAGTATTGGCGTTGATATCTTACTCTCCCCTGCTTTGTCAAAACCTTTTGTCTCCCTAGAGCCAACATTTTCATGATCATTCGCATCATGCTCAATCGTACGCATTTGACATAATCATTTGACCCTCCCCAGTTATCGTCTGTTTGACTCCAGTTCCAGATTACTGTCAGTTTTTCATGTTTGAATCCATTATCGTTAGTACCCTGAAGTATGGTTAACCAAAGTCTTATTCTAGTAACACTGGTATCCCCCGCAGAGGCCCTCATTGATATGTACCTTAGAACTACTGATATTTCTTTTAAGCCCAATTATCATTGGCATAAATCCTTTAAGTTGTTTGCTTAGGATTTAAGGCTGTTTAATTCAACACACATCTGTGTTTTCTTGATGGTTCCTGAAGGTTTTCTTTGAACTCTTCATTTAGGGAATTTCCAGAGGTTGGGCGTTTATCTTGTTGAAAACTCCAACATTTATCCTTATCTGCCAATCGGTCGCTTAGAGTCGTTGATTTATATTTAAGCATTGCTTTCTACTCCTAGTATCAGTTTGGTTGCACTAGACCACTGCCCAAACACTGTGGTCGTTTTCTTTATCCTCGGTATCAATAGTTACACAAGAACCTGTTGATTTACCGCTTTGGATTACTTACCCCGTTATTTTATTTCCCGACCGCCGTGTCAATGTTTGCATGTTATTTCTCGACCAACGTGTCGACGTCTGTTATTTTATTTCCTGACCGCCGAGTCGACGCCTGTCATTTAATTTCCCGACCACCGCGTCGACGTCTTTTATTTCATTAACCGACCGCTGCGTCAACGTCTGTTATTTTATTTACCGACCATTGCGTCGACGTCTTTTATTTCATTTAACGACCTCCGCGTCGACGTCTTTTATTTCATTTCCCGACCACCGTGTCGACGTCTGTTATTTCCCGACCACCGCGTCGACGTCTTTTATTTCATTTCACGACCGATGTGTCGATGTCTTTTATTTTATTTCCCGAAAGCCGCGTCGACGTCTTTTATTTTATTTCCCTACCGCCACGTCGACGTCTTTTAGTTCATTTCACGAAGGTCGTGTCGACGTCTATTATTTTATTTCCCGACCGCCGCATCGACGTCTTTTATTTTATTTCCTGACCGCCGCGTCGACAACTGTTATTTCATTTCATGACCGTCGTGTCGATGTCTGTTATTTTATTTCTCGACCGCCGCGTTGACGTCTTTTAATTCATTTCTCGACCGCCGCGTCGATGTCTGTTATTTCGTTTCCCAAACGTCGTGTCGATGTCTGCTTTTTTCATTTCCCGACCGCCGTGTCAATGTCTGCTTTTTCATTTCTCGATCACCGTGTCGATGTCTGCTATTTATCCCCAACCGTCGTGTCGATGTTTGCTATTTTATCCCTAACTACCGTGTCAATGTCTGTTATTTATTTTTCCTCAATCGTCATGCTGAAATTTTGTTTTCCGACTGCCGTGTCGATATTCGTTATTTCATTTCCTCATCCTCTGAGTTGAGTTTGTTTTCCCGACCGCCGAGTCGATGACGTTTCAACTATTTTTCTCAGTCACCAAGTTGCTGTATTGGGATCCCCAACAACCACCTTGAACTGGCTAACTCATCACTTCAAATAGTTTGTTTTGGTCGCATCAAGCCATTACATTTTCACTCTGAACCATTTTCTTGCTATCATAGGGTATCAATCTGTCTTTAATCCTACGCTCCGGATTTTTGTTTTGTTTCCCGTCTTTTGTTATTCTTAGTGCCAGCAGTTACACTTGAACCTGTTGACCCATCACTTTGAATACTTCCCATTTTCGTTTCTGTGTCCCCAACATATTGTTATCCCTAGTGAGTCTTCACCCTCAGTTAGCATTTCTGTGGATCACCGTTGCATTTATCTTCATCAAACCATATTCATCATTAAAAAATCATCATGCTAGGGTTCATTGCATCTTGCACGTCATATCCTCGGCAAAACAAGGAGTCCTTCCTAAGTTCATAGCATGTCATTGCATTTAGGGGGAAATAATTTCGGTTATCTATATATTTAAATACCTTTCACTCCGATTTTATGAGGATTAGCATCACTCATTCTATCTGGTAAAGTTATTTAAATAGGGGCAATTGTCACACCCCAAAATTTTACCCTTAACATTTCGCATCATATATTCATCTCGTCATTTACATGCTGGGTGTGTTTTGGGGTCGCAACAATTTCCGGAAGTTTGGTCCCTTTGAATCGTACAACCAGGGTTGCTCCATTTGGATTCTTTGCTTATTTCTTCAAGATTCTTATTTATTTAATTGTTTTCTTTCCTTTCAAGTTTTTTAATTTCTAAATCTTATTTTTTGATTTTTAATTTAATTTTAAATTTCCATTCCCTTTTATTTTCCATCTCAATCCAATTTCAAATCCTATTTCCAAATTTAATTCATCATAGTTTCAAGTCCACTTTCACAGTAAATACAAGGTTTCAACTCCATTTTTAGTCCTTAATCCATAATTTTGGTTCAATTGATTAATTTCTACTTCCAAGTGTTTAATTCCAATCCTAATTTCAAGTCAATTTCCGAATTCCTCTTCAAGCTCTCATGGCATGCTCAATTTTTTTTACCATAAGTCTATCTCTATTTCAATTTCTATTTCAAATTTCATTTTTTATTCAAATTTCAAGTTCCATTTCAAGTTTTTAGTTTCTTTCCAATTTTCATTTCAAGTTTTAATCCCAAACTCAAAATTCTCAAATTTAAATGCATAATTGATTCTTAGTTACAATTTTAAGTCCTAGTTTCTATTTTTCTTCAAAATCCCAAAATTCAAACTATATGTCAAAATTCCATTTCAATTTCATTCACAAAAAAAAGTATTAAGATTCATTCAAACCATATTTGGTCTCAAGAGTTTATTGCAAGTTGGAAGAAAGTGTATCGTTGTGCTAGAATTATTTCACATGTATGATTACCGTATGCTCTAATCCTAAAGATATATTCGGGAAATATTAGCATGTAACAAGATCTAATTTTGCTTGCATCAAGAGGGACATACGACATTTGCAAACTACAGGTTACATGGGATTACATTTTTGAATTACAAAAGCAAATCCAAGTTAACTAACAGTATCAACAACAATTTGTTTATCATGCACTTGAAGCCGGAACCACTATTTGACCAAATTTATAAATTAACGGATAAGGTACAATGCCAAGTTGAATGTCAAAGAAAAAAAACAATTGAGCTTGTTTTCATGTTGTTTCCCTGATAAATTATGAAGTTACAAATCCAAAAACCTAAAGATTAGGGTCATGTCGTGCCTATTCATTCTTCAAGCCATACTCACTACAAATGTCAGCACCTCCCATAGCTCTGCAGCCAAGTTATCTTGCTTAGATAATTTCTCAAGGTCTTCATTCTTGATGACTTGCATAAGACACCAGTTGAAATTCCAATTCAGCGCCAACATTTTTTACAACAGGGAAATATGAAATATCTAGCAGCAAAAGTCACAACATATTAAGCATTGCCTTAGAACAATTAAATCAGATGGAAGCCAAAACACCTATTCACGTAAGCACTTTGAGGTCACATAGTTACCTTACAAATTAAACAAAAATGATGAGAAAATATTGTTGCACACGTAGCCCCTCGTTCGTCTCCAATCATCTGTGACACCCTAAGACAACAACAACATCAAGGTCAACACTTTATTCCTACAAAAAAAAGAGAAAAAGTTGTGTCACAAGAACAAAGAATCATATATCAAACATTTGATATCATGAACCTGCCAAAGGCAAAAGTTAAAAGGAGATGAGGTGACTTATCAAAGCATAGCAGAATAGTACACCAAAAAGCATGAAGAAAGACTGCGAAAAACTTCGACCAAAAGGATATTCACCAAAACGGACGAAAAAGCCTGCATCCAATTGGATCTATTCCTGCGTATCATAACAAAGGAGTTATCATAGTGGAAAATAAAAAAAGGCAATGCAGACATACATATCAAAGCAGAAGTAGCATGAATTCAAATAAAACGTAGCAGAGCGGATTTCACGCTTTTGGCAAAAAAATCATTATCAGAAAAAACACAGTAATACAATACTGAATAAGAATTTTTCAAAAATAATATCTTCAAAGGATCCGAAACACTAATTCGTCCTATTTAAGGAGAAATTTCATAGAACAAAGGGGATTATTTTGAGGGGGGAGAGTTTTTTTTTAAATAAATCAGAAGAGAAGGTCTAGTTGGTTTGAAACCCTAATACATAAATAAAAAGAAGAACAGTTAGTTCTTAGCGAAGAAAAACGAACCTTTTTGCGAATCGAAACTTGTCGGGTGAACCGAAGGTCTCACCGCCATCTCAAACACCACGGGTTCATCGAAACCGTCATCCCAACGGTACCAATTGTCGATGCCTCATTGGAATCGCAACCGGACTTAGCTTCGATTAGGTATTTCTCTTTCACCCTTTCACTTACTCGTTGATCCTCCCGTTTTATTGCGCTTCTCTGAACCAAAACTGTGTGTCGTACCTCGAAAAATACGATCCTCGCGAATGCGGTCGCGGCTGGGCTGACTTGAGAGTCGCCACCTAATTTTATTTATTCCCAAAGAGGGAAAGGGAAAATATAGATAAAACCCGGGAAGAAAGGATAAAGACAAGGTCATCGTAGCCATTGTCGGGGTTCGGAAGTCGGTTATGCAGGGGGAAGGTATTAGCACCCCCTACATCCATCGTACTCGATGGGAACCTTCTAAGTTGTCATGCGCGAAAGTATGTCTATGCCTAATGAATTACTTGCTAAAGAGGAAAAGGAATTAAATTTTATTATCTTTCTTTAGGAGTCGAATTGCACTAAAGACTATGGATAGTTTATTCCGAACCAACAAGCCAAGTGTCTTGCGACGGAATAATCGGAGCGAATAACGAAAGCTCGAAATCCTCCTTTCTACCACTTAAGGCTCGTGGCGTACAATTTCTCTCATATTATTAAAGTGTTTTAATACCTAAGACCACTTGACGTTGGATCAAGGGTTTGGATTTAAAGAATCATTTTGGTAGGTCAATTGCGAGGCATAAAGCGATCGCGAAGGGTGAGTGCAAAATGGAGGTTAAAGGTTAAATGGTTATGCGAGATCGATTCCTAATACTAAGCTAAGGTGGAGCCGTTGGAGCTCGAATTAAGCCGAAAGCGTCAAACTATAGCTCTTTAACTATCTTAGAATCGATTCAAAGTTAGAATCATTCTATGAGAAGTCGAGCGTTACTTTTATAATTCAATAATTATTTAAATAAAAGAAATACGATAAAAATACACTTGCCTCATATTGATCTAAATGACACCGATTTGTCGAAATCGAACATTTAGATCTTTTGTTATATCATCGACCATAAAAATAAAATAAAGTCGAAATAATAATAAAATAATAGTTTGGCCTCATATTTACTTTAAATAACGTCGATTTATTTGAAATCGTATATTTAAATATTTATTCATCGGCCGAAATAAAATAAATAGAGATAATGAGAAATAATAAGAAAAATAAAAGTGTGGCCTCAAATTAGGGGATAACGTCGATTTATTAGAAATCGAATATCACCATTTATCATTGGCCGATAAAAGAATAAAGTAGATAATGACAATGGATCTAAAATTAATTAGAAAACATAAAATAATAAAAAGAGGTCTCATATCAATTGGACAACGTCGCAAAGTGGAATGTCACAAATCGGATGATAATATCATAGACCAATTAATATAAATAGATCAATAAATTGACAAAATAAATAATGGATAAAAATCGGCCTCAAATTGATTTAGACAACGTCGCAAAATGGAATGTCGATAAATCATATTTTTTTATCATAAGCCCAAAATAATAAATATAAAATAATGAGAAAATAATGAAATCGGTCTCAATTTAATGGATAACGTCGATTAAATAATCGAATATCACATCTTATCATTAACCGAATAAATCGAATAATCGATTAAATAATAACGAAAATAAAAGTCGGCCTCATACCGGTATTGACAACGTCGAATCAAAAAATGATTGAATATCAATACCATGATTATATCATCGGCCCAAAATAAATAAGTAATATGATTATCAATACCAATTAATTCATCACCATTTTTTACTATTCTCTAGCAAAATTGAAATGAAAGTGAAAGTTAGTGACAATTATAGAAAACCTGATAGATAAATAATAATAAGAAAATGAGTTAAATAATATATAATAAAAAAAATGCCATGTTGAACTTATGGTAATACATAGTGATATATGGCATCACGGGTTCCATAACTCTGTCATCAAACAAAAGCAGTAGAAGAAAAATAAAAGAAAAAATGAATAAATAAATAATAAACAATAAAATTAAAACCATGCGTGATGAGGTGTTGCAAACAAGGCGGTCCAGCGAATGTGTAGATGAGAACAGGCAATAGCAACACAAATTAAAACAATATTTAAAAAGTGAAGCATAAACAGTAAACACACTTTCTTTTAAAAACCAAAACACCAACGGACTACCTCTTGCACAAGGAGAAAGCTCCGTCACCCTCTCCGTTCGTGCGTTTCTCCGCCTCGGTGTGGTTTTCTTCTCACAAACTCGACTCAACTCGCGAACCTTCCTTGCTATAGGTACCGGCGGCGGCGAAGGAAGAATCAGTGACGGCGGCGATTTTCAATTTAGTTCTCGGATTTGGCTCAACGATTCAACTCGCGGTAATGGTTTCGAACCTCTCCGTTCTGTTTCGGTTTGATTATCGTTCTAGATCTTTGACGGTGGGTCTTTTTTGACTTTGGTTTGCGGTTTCGGTGTTCAGCGGATTGCGTTTTGGCAACGGTGTGCGGTGGATTCGCGTTAGCGGCGGCGGATGCTGCAAAAGTTTGCCGGTTTTTTGTGCATTGTTTTGGGCTTTTTGAGAGATTTATTCTTATTAATGGTGTTTCATAGTAAAAATGAGCAAGGATGGTAGTTGAGTTTCTGCAAAATGATTCTTCTATTTTCTTTTGGAATTTTCTGCGAAACTTGCTCTTATTACTTTGCAGAGTTGTATGATTTTCTTTTAAGGCTCTCCCTGAAGGGGGGTCATTTTGAGTCTCTTTATAGATATGGATATAGGAAGTGTGACGTGAATTTTGTGCGGAGAATCTATGAGCTAGCAAATATGAAATAATCATGTAGTGCGCTGAGTGCGTACAAATCTGCGAGATTCGCCAGCTGTAAAGGTGAGGAATCCGTTAGAGCAGAAAATGAAGGTGGGGCCAAGCTCTTCTTGTGTTGCATAATTTGTGAAAATGAATGTGGGATGTACCGCTAAAAACAAATTGAGGGAAATTAGATTACTGAACTTTTATAGTTTTATTAATGACTTATTAAAAAGGGTTAAAGTAATAATAATAAAAGGAAAACTATAATAATAATAAAAAAGTGACAATGATAACACATAATAATAGCAAATTAGTAATAGTAATACTAATGAAAGAATTATAATGATAATTAATAGTGTTGATAATAAAAAATAAAAGAATAGTAATAATAAAAGAATAAGATATAGGTAAAAGAGAAATTTAAATTAACAGAAAAAAAACTTGACATTTAGGACCAACAAACGG
The DNA here is from genome assembly GCA_963966055.1 of Lathyrus aphaca. Lineage (NCBI taxonomy): Eukaryota > Viridiplantae > Streptophyta > Magnoliopsida > Fabales > Fabaceae > Lathyrus > Lathyrus aphaca. The sequence continues at coordinate 500,366,370 of OZ014520.1, forward strand.
AAAGAAATAAACCTTTACCCGATTCGAACGAAACCTCAAACGAACAAACTAAAATATGTATTTTATATATTGGAAACGAGACCAATTTTCGTGATGGAATGGGACTTAATACATATGGACTAAACAAAAAAAAATTAAAATAAAAACCACTGAGTAATAACAATAATAAACAATAGTAATAATAGAAATAATAAAAAGTAATAATAAGTAATAAAGCTAAAATGTAATACTAAAGAAATAAAGAGATACAAACATATTTTTATTTTAATACTTTTAAAAACAAACTCTTGCTTTATACATATTTTAGAAATAAAGAAGTACTAATCGATAAACATATTTTTAATATTTTCAAATGTCAGACAGAAAAAAGAGTAATGCATATTTTTTAGATTTTTTTTAATAAAGGTTAAAAAATGGTGCAGACAGGACAAATTTAGGGTATGACAGATGCCCCTATCTAATTGTCATGCACCCGAAGAAATTGAATTGTTGTAAGACGTTCAATTTTAAGGTAAAAGTCAATTAGATATAAGAATGCCCAAAATTTGTCCGATGCAGAATGCAATGCTATGTGAAACATGAAATGCGTGTATGAATGCAGTTGTTGGGAATTTTAAATATGAATGTAATATGATATGAGACACAAAGTCCATGAGAATGATGAAATGATTGAACGATAAGAAATACCGAAAACAGTGTTGCGGGAAAATCGGCTGGGGGACACAAGATATTTCTGAAAATCTGTCTGGACGACGAAGAATAATCAGGAATACTTGAAATGAGAGGAATAAACCCCGAGAAAGGTACTAAAGACAACCATAAAAAATTATAGATGCACGAGCATCAAACTTGGAAATCAACGTCTGAAACATCTAAAAACATTAAATGTGGAATGAGACCAAATTATGGAGGTACAATAAGGGAGACATCAACTTCCCAACTAAAAATAGAGATTCTTTTCCGAATTTCTCAATGGGATGAACCGGAGAGAGAGAGAGATTAGGATAAAACCCTTAATACGGTTGTTAGAAGAACGCACTTTGAAATTTCTCAAAGGGATTAACCGGAGTGAGAACTTCGAAGGAAACAAATAGCTTCTCAATGGCAAAAACCGGATTGAGACAGTTGAAGGAAATAAGAATTTCTCAATGGGAACAACCTGAATGAGAAACTAGAAGGAAATAAGGATTTCTCAATGGGAACAACCGGAGAGAGAAACTAGAAGGAAATAAGGATATCTCAATGGGAACAACCGGAGAGAGAAACTAGAAGAAATATAGGAATTTCTCAATGGGAACAACCGGAGTGAGAAAATTAAAGGAAATAAGAACTTCTCAATGGGAACAACCGGAGAGAGAAAATAGAAGGAAATAAGGATTTCTCAATGGGAACAACCGGAGAGAGAAACTAAAAGAAATATAGGAATTTCTCAATGGGAACAACCGGAGTGAGAAAATTAAAGGAAATAAGAACTTCTCAATGGGATTAACCAGAGTGAGAAAGTTAAAAGAAATAAGAATTTCTCAATGGGAACAACCGGAGAGAGAAACTAGAAGGAAATAAGGATTTCTCAATGGGAACAACCGGAGAGAGAAACTAAAAGAAATATAGGAATTTCTCAATGGGAACAACCGGAGTGAGAAAATTAAAGGAAATAAGAACTTCTCAATGGGAACAACCGGAGAGAGAAAATAGAAGGAAATAAGGATTTCTCAATGGGAACAACCGGAGAGAGAAACTAAAAGAAATATAGGAATTTCTCAATGGGAACAACCGGAGTGAGAAAATTAAAGGAAAAAAGAACTTCTCAATGGGATTAACCAGAGTGAGAAAGTTAAAAGAAATAAGAATTTCTCAATGGGAACAACCGGAGAGAGAAACTAGAAGGAAATAAGGATTTCTCAATGGGAACAACCGGAGAGAGAAACTAAAAGAAATATAGGAATTTCTCAATGGGAACAACCGGAGTGAGAAAATTAAAGGAAATATAGGAATTTCTCAATGGGAACAACCGGAGTGAGAACTTAGAAAGAAACGAATATCTTCTCAATGGGAAAAACCAGAGTGAGAAAATCAAAAGAAATATAGGAATTTCTCAATGGGAACAACCGGAGAGAGAAATCTGGATCCAAGAATAACATTATATGAAAGACAGAGCGACAGACATTACTGCTTTGGTAAGTGCCAAGTGAGTTGGACTTTGACTCTTGTTGGTTGCCAATAGAAATTGGACTTTAAGGGTGCCAAACAAAGTTGGACTTTGACCACAAGGTAAGATGACAAGACCTCGGGAAATGCATATGAGCACCAAGTAAACTTAGAGCTATGCTTGATATGAAATTGTATGATGTAAATGGTCAATGCTTGCGAAGCAAATGCTAATGCGAATGCAAATGATGAGACCAATAGATAAGACTCTTTTGGATAGGTGCGGCTGAAGTAGCTGATTCCACAACACAGTGAACCTTGCCAACTGCATCCTTTGAAAAGATGTCTTGAACACAACTTCAACCATTCTTGTATGAAGTATCAAGATGCTGATCTTTTAGGAAGGAGTGATAAGCTTTGCTTGGGGGTCACTTGAAGTAGACTGCCCCATGCTGAATGATTCTGAAGTGACTGCTTGACTGGTCGCTTGAAATTTTTGCCCCAGCCCGAGTCTTGGAAAGATGATTCCTTGAAGAATATGATCTTTTGACTGTAAGGTGCCCCTGATAGGATCATGGGCCAAGTTTCTCAACTGTTAAGAAATTCCATGATGAGGAGTGCTTACTTGCAAATAAAATATTTATTCGAAAAATGCTAATTTTAATGCAATGCTCAAGCACAAATTTTGAAATCAAAATCATTATTGGAATGATATTGGTGTAAAGAAAATGAAATACTGGCAAGAATGCAGTATTTATTCAGTCATGCAGAGTGAAAAGTGAAAAATAATGCAAATTGAAAGACAATGCAAAAGGTAAGATACCAAAGCGAATGATTGGCAAATCTCACGGGGAGTCAGCTTACGCAAACTTGCGGCGATATGCTTTCAAAACAAACCTAACTTCAATTAGGTCTTTAAAGGGTTGTAACGTGGCTTGGTTCACGGTTTATGAAACAAAGGATATAAGGCTCAAAATTTAATTTTTACCCATCCCATTCTCCATGATGATCTCCAGTCCTACGCTCAACTAATCCAACCTATGCATTCAGATTACTTAAGGTTGCACTGAGGAAGATGGCTCAGAAAGACAAAGGATTATTGGATAGCAGTCATTATTTATTTCCCAACATTTTGTTGGTTTATTTGATGAGGATTTTGGATCAACTCATCCTTGTATTTGTTGAGGGTTTCTGGTGACCTCTTTTGATTTGATTCTTATTATCCCTAACTTTTGCCTGGATTGTATCTTTGAAATTTTCAGTCCACCGGGATGCTTTTACTTTTGCCTAAGTCGCCTTTTAGGTATTGACTTAGCGGCTTTTCATTTTTTTGATTTGGACGATGACTGCCATCAAGTTCCTTGACAATTGTGCAAAGGAAAACTTGGGCTTGAAGATCCTTATTGAAAGATGTAAGGAAAGATTTCCTGAATTTGAATGCATATTTGAATTAACTGAGAACTACCCTGCCCCGGGTTAAGATTGTGGTTTTTTCGTGTAGAAAGAAACTCCAACTTCAAGGCTCAAAGGGGTTGGCAATGGATTAACTTCCTTATTTCTCCAGTGTTTGGGAGTTGAAACAATGCCTGTATATCATCAGCAAGGTTTTATTTTGAAAGCATACCATTCAACAATTTGGGTATTTTTCGTCATCCTCCCTCCAATCATTGCTTAAACAACAGATGAATGAGAGAAACAATGGCATATATATTTTTTGGAAAATTTGAAAATGAAAAGCATGAATACACACCAATATGAAGGTGAATGAATTGATTCAAAAACATGCGATGCTCATTTCATTAAGATTAACATTAGAGAATAAACAAAGTCTTTAAACAAGTACACAGAACGAAAACAAGGAAATTAAAACTGAAAAGAAACGAGGCCTAGTGTCTAATCAGTAGCAAGGATGAGCTTTCCCGTCTGATCCACTGGCTTTAGGTAATGACTTGTGATTCTTCGACCAAATCTTCAGCCACTTTGTTCTGGTATATGATGTCTACCAACATGGGGAATCCCTCTCGGTGTGAAAGTGAGCACATCCATTCTAACCAAGTCTTGAACTCGACGTTGGAAGGCATACGAATGTTCAATATCATGGCCTGCAGCTCCTTCATGGTATGGACAATGAAGATTAGCTCTAAATCCTGCTGGAAGAGGATTTGGAGGAGTAAGGGGTCCGGCTGTGATCAAACCTTTTAGGACCAAATAAGGGTACAACTCAGAATACGCCATAGGAATAGGGTCAATTGTAGTCCTATTTCTGACTCTGTGATTCAGATTCTGACCAGCATTCCTATGTGGGGGAGCCCTATCTTCAACTTTTGTCACAAACTCCTTCCTCTTTTGAGGCTTTTTAGAGGATTTTCCAGAAGACTCAGCAACATGGTGCAAAAAGTGAGGATTCTCATAAACAGCTTGGGAAACGATACCCGCAAGGATAACATTGATTTGAGGTATGACAATCTTCTGAGATTGAGCTTCCCTAGCCAACAATGTTTGCATCATCTCCATGAGCATATTCACGTTTCCTTTCAACTCATTGAGGTCTTCTCTAACCCTTCTATTATGCTGCTCCTGATTTTCCATTCTTTTTTTCAATGATGACTTTAGTTCTGAACTTGTGCTTAAGAATCAGCTTGACGAGTACTCAACAACTCTGAAGACGAGAACGAATGAACATGAGCGACTATGAAAGCAAATGAATGCAAATGTGAATGCAATGATATGCAAATAAAATGTGAAAACATGTTAAACATAAAGACAGGGTATCATAAGTCCAAGGTACGGATGGAGGATATTTGGATCAGGAACTCACTGGGTAGACTCTAAGGTTTAGGGACCCCAAAGTTATCAATTCATATGGCTGTTCATCACACGCACCATAAGCATGACGATTGATTGACTCCGCCATATGGATCTATTTTGGGTGATATCTTCGTATCGACACCCACGAGAGCAAATTTTCTCGGGAGTCCATACTACATGATCATCGACACGAGGTTTAAAACAAAGTCTCGGAGTTATGGACCTTCCTCAATTGTTTGATGCACGTGCCAATTTTATATATTCTTGACAATCAATCAACTCCATTGAGTAAGTCTATTCCAAGTGAGGTTCTCGTATCGAGCCACGCGAGGGCGAACCCTGGTGCCCCATACTACGCAACCATCAACCGATGTTTTAACCCAAAGGTTCTAAAGGTCCTCAGAGTCGACGACCCTAATGCAAACAACTGAGCACACACGCCAAGGACTTGACGGTTGTCAGTATTCTCATTAGAATCTACTCCAAGTGAGGTTTTCGTATCGACAACCCATGAGAGTGGTTCTCTCAGGAGCCCATACTACACAACCTCGCTAACTTATGTTTGTATTCGAAAGCCCGGGTATAAAGCCTTTCACTCAAGTTTCAAAATATCGATCCAAGAACCACAAGGTATAATATGGAAAGCGATAAAGAAAGCGGTAAAACATAAACAAGTAAGTCATAAAGGCAAACATACAAACAAGCGTGAAGCAACCTAGATTAGGCTTGACTCGCATAGGGGTGAACCAGTCCCCAGCAGAGTCGCCAGCTGTCGTACCTCGAAAAATACGATCCTCGCGAATGCGGTCGCGGCTGGGCTGACTTGAGAGTCGCCACCTAATTTTATTTATTCCCAAAGAGGGAAAGGGAAAATATAGATAAAACCCGGGAAGAAAGGATAAAGACAAGGTCATCGTAGCCATTGTCGGGGTTCGGAAGTCGGTTATGCAGGGGGAAGGTATTAGCACCCCCTACATCCATCGTACTCGATGGGAACCTTCTAAGTTGTCACGCGCGAAAGTATGTCTATGCCTAATGAATTACTTGCTAAAGAGGAAAAGGAATTAAATTTTATTATCTTTCTTTAGGAGTCGAATTGCACTAAAGACTATGGATAGTTTATTCCGAACCAACAAGCCAAGTGTCTTGCGACGGAATAATCGGAGCGAATAACGAAAGCTCGAAATCCACCTTTCTACCACTTAAGGCTCGTGGCATACAATTTCTCTCATATTATTAAAGTGTTTTAATACCTAAGACCACTTGACGTTGGATCAAGGGTTTGGATTTAAAGAATCATTTTGGTAGGTCAATTGCGAGGCATAAAGCGATCGCGAAGGGTGAGTGCAAAATGGAGGTTAAAGGTTAAATGGTTATGCGAGATCGATTCCTAATACTAAGCTAAGGTGGAGCCGTTGGAGCTCGAATTAAGCCGAAAGCGTCAAACTATAGCTCTTTAACTATCTTAGAATCGATTCAAAGTTAGAATCATTCTATGAGAAGTCGAGCGTTACTTTTATAATTCAATAATTATTTAAATAAAAGAAATACGATAAAAATACACTTGCCTCATATTGATCTAAATGATACCGATTTGTCGAAATCGAACATTTAGATCGTTTGTTATATCATCGACCATAAAAATAAAATAAAGTCGAAATAATAATAAAATAATAGTTTGGCCTCATATTTACTTTAAATAACGTCGATTTATTTGAAATCGTATATTTAAATATTTATTCATCGGCCGAAATAAAATAAATAGAGATAATGAGAAATAATAAGAAAAATAAAAGTGTGGCCTCAAATTAGGGGATAACGTCGATTTATTAGAAATCGAATATCACCATTTATCATTGGCCGATAAAAGAATAAAGTAGATAATGACAATGGATCTAAAATTAATTAGAAAACATAAAATAATAAAAAGAGGTCTCATATCAATTGGACAACGTCGCAAAGTGGAATGTCATAAATCGGATGATAATATCATAGACCAATTAATATAAATAGATCAATAAATTGACAAAATAAATAATGGATAAAAATCGGCCTCAAATTGATTTAGACAACGTCGTGAAATGGAATGTCGATAAATCATATTTTTTATCATAAGCCCAAAATAATAAATATAAAATAATGAGAAAATAATGAAATCGGTCTCAATTTAATGGATAACGTCGATTAAATAATCGAATATCACATCTTATCATTAACCGAATAAATCGAATAATCGATTAAATAATAACGAAAATAAAAGTCGGCCTCATACCGGTATTGACAACGTCGAATCAAAAAATGATTGAATATCAATACCATGATTATATCATCGGCCCAAAATAAATAAGTAATATGATTATCAATACCAATTAATTCATCACCATTTTTTACTATTCTCTAGCAAAATTGAAATGAAAGTGAAAGTTAGTGACAATTATAGAAAACCTGATAGATAAATAATAATAAGAAAATGAGTTAAATAATATATAATAAAAAAAAATGCCATGTTGAACTTATGGTAATACATAGTGATATATGGCATCACGGGTTCCATAACTCTGTCATTAAACAAAAGCAGTAGAAGAAAAATAAAAGAAAAAATGAATAAATAAATAATAAACAATAAAATTAAAACCATGTGTGATGAGGTGTTGCAAACAAGGCGGTCCAGCGAATGTGTAGATGAGAACAGGCAATAGCAACACAAATTAAAACAATATTTAAAAAGTGAAGCATAAACAGTAAACACACTTTCTTTTAAAAACCAAAACACCAACGGACTACCTCTTGCACAAGGAGAAAGCTCCGTCACCCTCTCCGTTCGTGCGTTTCTCCGCCTCGGTGTGGTTTTCTTCTCACAAACTCGACTCAACTCACGAACCTTCCTTGCTATAGGTACCGGCGGCGGCGAAGGAAGAATCAGTGACGGCGGCGATTTTCAATTTAGTTCTCGGATTTGGCTCAACGATTCAACTCGCGGTAATGGTTTCGAACCTCTCTGTTCTGTTTCGGTTTGATTATCGTTCTAGATCTTTGACGGTGGGTCTTTTTTGACTTTGGTTTGCGGTTTCGGTGTTCAGCGGATTGCGTTTTGGCAACGGTGTGCGGTGGATTCGCGTTAGCGGCGGCGGATGCTGCAAAAGTTTGCCGGTTTTTTGTGCATTGTTTTGGGCTTTTTGAGAGATTTATTCTTATTAATGGTGTTTCATAGTAAAAATGAGCAAGGATGGTAGTTGAGTTTCTGCAAAATGATTCTTCTATTTTCTTTTGGAATTTTCTGCGAAACTTGCTCTTATTACTTTGCAGAGTTGTATGATTTTCTTTTAAGGCTCTCCCTGAAGGGGGTCATTTTGAGTCTCTTTATAGATATGGATATAGGAAGTGTGACGTGAATTTTGTGCGGAGAATCTATGAGCTAGCAAATATGAAATAATCATGTAGTGCGCTGAGTGCGTACAAATCTGCGAGATTCGCCAGCTGTAAAGGTGAGGAATCCGTTAGAGCAGAAAATGAAGGTGGGGCCAAGCTCTTCTTGTGTTGCATAATTTGTGAAAATGAATGTGGGATGTACCGCTAAAAACAAATTGAGGGAAATTAGATTACTGAACTTTTATAGTTTTATTAATGACTTATTAAAAAGGGTTAAAGTAATAATAATAAAAGGAAAACTATAATAATAATAAAAAAGTGACAATGATAACACTTAATAATAGCAAATTAGTAATAGTAATACTAATGAAAGAATTATAATGATAATTAATAGTGTTGATAATAAAAAATAAAAGAATAGTAATAATAAAAGAATAAGATATAGGTAAAAGAGAAATTTAAATTAACAGAAAAAAAACTTGACATTTAGGACCAACAAACGGAAAGAAATAAACCTTTACCCGATTCGAACGAAACCTCAAACGAACAAACTAAAATATGTATTTTATATATTGGAAACGAGACCAATTTTCGTGATGGAATGGGACTTAATACATATGGACTAAACAAAAAAAAATTAAAATAAAAACCACTGAGTAATAACAATAATAAACAATAGTAATAATAGAAATAATAAAAAGTAATAATAAGTAATAAAGCTAAAATGTAATACTAAAGAAATAAAGAGATACAAACATATTTTTATTTTAATACTTTTAAAAACAAACTCTTGCTTTATACATATTTTAGAAATAAAGAAGTACTAATCGATAAACATATTTTTAATATTTTCAAATGTCAGACAGAAAAAAGAGTAATGCATATTTTTTAGATTTTTTTTAATAAAGGTTAAAAAATGGTGCAGACAGGACAAATTTAGGGTATGACACTGTGCGTTAGTGGATTTTGTCCCTCAGTTCTCGTAGATGTAGGGCTTCGGTTCAGCGATTACTTTTCCCGTTGATCTCTTGAGTTCATCTCTGAAGTCGGGAGTTTTGATTTGGAAGGGTATAGGGTTATGTTTTATAAGGTCTAGCCGCAGGGGATGGGGGTGACCTAAGGTTTCAAAAGGGTTTCTCTTCAGTTGTGTTAAACTTTTCTATTTGAAGAAGATGAACAGGTGATAGAGGTTTGAAAGGGAGAGGAACAATTTGTTTCGTTCTGATTGATTTTTCATTTCGTTTGTCTTTTTTATTTTATTTACCTGTTTTTCTTTGCTTGTTTACGTGTGAGGATGAGACGGTGACAAGCTGCTACATTAAGGGACACTTGTCACTGTTTGTTAGTAATTATTTCCTTTTCTTATACGCGTGTCCCTTTGCATGGCTTCATCATGTGCCTTGTTTTGGGCCATTGATGGAGTCAACCAAATCTGACATTTATCCCCAAATCCGACGCACCAGCTTTCCCCCGAGTCAATAGAGTTGACTACATCCTTTGGTAAAGACCAAGTCAATTTTGGGCCTTGACTTGCTAAGATCCCTTTCTTCTGTTGGCACCCCCAATCTGACTTTTAAACCTGGCCCAGTTTTAATTTATTTTATTTCTCCTAATTTTATGTTTGTTCTTACTAATTATTTTATTTGTAGTTTACTAAAGAACATATTTTAGAAAAGTTTTATTATTTCTTTGTTTTCAATTTTGTTATTTATTTTATTAGTCATTTTATTTTATCTTATTATTATTTATTCATTTTATTAAATAATCCTTTTAATTTAGTTAATTAGTTGAGCACCTCGTTCAATTTCGTTTGTATAATGAATGTCAACATATGCGAATTCACATATTAATATACGAAGGAACTGAACTTCGGAATCTAGCATTCTGCGGGTTCTTTAATGAACCACTCTTGAGAATAGCCTTCGAGTTGTGTTTCATTTACTCCGTTAAAAATACTAAACCCTAACTCTTCCAAAATATTCGCAAACGATCAACTCTTAATTAACATATTAATTAACATAAGAACTAAACTCAGGAATCTAGCATTCCTCGGGTTTTTGAGTTGAATTACTGTTGGGGCTAGCCTTCGATTTGTAATTTATTCGCCCTTTCACAATGAGAACACAACTTAAAACTTACCAATATACGCAAATCACTTTACAATTAATCAACGAATAACTGAACTCTGGAGTCCAGCATTCCAAGGGTCCTTGAATGCAATCACTCTTGAGGCTAGCCCTCGAGTTGTGGTCCATTCGCCTTTCGTTTAAAACACTTAACAAGGTCAAACACCTTTTCTTTAAACGAACATTGTTCAAATCATTCTATCTCGCAAACAAGCTAGCGCTTCAACCTCCACCGCGAGTATAAGCCAACGCTTAGAAGTAGAATGCGTTTTAAACAATCGTTCAATTAAAAAACACAAACAGTAGTTGCACGAACTACAAAGCTCTGACTTTCCCATTGCACAAGAGAATATGTAGGCACATGGATTTTAATCCATCGTGAGCATAATAATAAAAAATTAACTATCTCTCTGTCCCCATAATAAAAAGCTTTAATCTTTCCCCTGTAATAATAATAATTTAAAACTTTCTTTTCCTTTAAACAAACATATTAATAACCATTTAGAAGACAAAAAATTAGATCAACATTTAATCGCATAAGTTAGCTAAGAGGTTCCCGTTGAGTACAATGGACGTGAGGGGTGCTAATACCTTCCCCTTGTGTAACCGACTCCCGAACTTAGAATTTGGTTTCGTAAACCATTTCTTATCCTTCCTTTAGGTTGTATCTATATCTCCATTTTCTTTAATTAGAATAAATAGAATTAGGTGGCGACTCTGTTGTTTGTTTCATCGTGCCATCACGAGGATCGTATTTGTTTTCGAGGTACGACAACTGCTATTTTAGGACCATTATTAATTTAGCTAATTAGTGAGATTCTAGTAATATTAGGCTAAAACCATAATACGTCTATCATCTTGCGTTTATCATCTTGCAAAGAGACAAGTCGTAGTGTGTTCTTGCATTTTGAATGAATGAGATAAGAATAGAATTCCCGCAGGAAAGATGTTTGTTGTTTGTTTACTGTCATTTAGAAGAAGTGTTTTTGATTTTGTTGTTTATGAAACATTCTCATGCTAAGACTTGTTCATCCTGATAGATATCCTACACCTCATCCCGAGATGAAATGCGTGGAAATACCCCATGGCAAAATCTCCTAGAAAACGAGAAATCTTGACCTTTATTAGGTATTTTGATTTTTCTTTGAGATGAGAAAGAAGACTCAAATCGAGAAAGGAAAAAACAAGGGGAAACTAAGACTCACCCTAAGTTGTTTATTCAAGGGATCCTATGGTTAGTATGGTTTTTTAATCCTAGAAACAAAAAGAAAGCAAGTTCTAACTCACTTCAAAGATTGAAGATGAGTTTAAACCTCAAAGGGAATGAAATAAGTGAAATGTAGAAGAAGCAAAAATGCTTATCGCAAACACAGGTTGAATTTTAAAATGATAAGGAAGAAGGCATATGTAGAATACCCTCCTACACACATGGCTTACCATAATCCCTACAAAACAATGGTTAGTAAAATAAATCAAAATGGATAAAAGGAAAGAGGTAATCAGGTACCAAACTTGTCCTAGCACAATTATGACCTAAACTAGACTCAATTATAAGCCTGAGGATACCTAAAAGTTAAGCAAAGCCTAAAGTTAGCAGCTACTACAGCTCTCTAACACACAATCAGCTACTAAATACAACTAAAAATGCAAATAACCTATTACAGCTACCAAGCAGCATGAAAATAGGTGTGAAAAGTTCCAAAATAGGACAATGCAGCATGCCTTTTACAACTTCTGTTCTAAAATGCAGCAGTGAAAACATGACATATTTTAATCATTTTTTCAAATGCAAAATGGAACTTTAATGCAAACAAAAGGTGGAATGATCATACATTTTAATGCATCATGAACAAAGGAATGCAACAAATAAATGATCAACAATGAACGCAGATATGTGAATCGTGCAATTTTCAACAATGTGCAACATTCTGATTATGCGTACAAATGACCGAAACATGCATGGATCACAAATACAATGCAAAAGAGAATTATAAAAACTTAACATGCTATTGATGATACTCAATCATGAAACGACATTCACAACCTGTCATGAACACAAACTCAACAATTATGCTATAAATCGGAACCGAATGAAATGCTTGTCGGAAGTTGTCGAAACTACATACCTCTTCACCTAAAAAACTCTTAAAAATTCCCTAAAATCATATCCTAAAGATCTATGAGGATTGGAGGGGAATGAATATAAAAAATGCAAGAAAAGGAAAGAATTTTCCATTATGGTTCAGTGGTAACCAGTTACTACCTATGTAGTAACCGGTTACCAATTCAAAAAATTGGGATTTATACAAATTTAACATAGGTAACTGGTTACTACCTATGCAGTAACCGGTTACTCTGAGACCAGAATAATAATTTTTTGCATTTTCATGCCAAAACCAATAGCGACTTATTCAAATTAGCTATATCCTAATGCCTATCAACTAAGCACGAAAATTACACCTAAATGCAACAATCTAACACCTATTAACACCACAAACACACCACGATTCTAACTTCTATGATCAAACCGATTAACGTATCAAAAAGCAAGAAAACGCGAAGAATGTGTGAACTGAGATGAAGAGAAATAAGTTAAAACGAGAAGTGATTACGGATTCACCAACCTACAAAGAGGAGGTTTGCTTTGGCAATTGTTGCAATGTTGATCGATACACGAAAGAAGAGAAAACTGGAGATCCGAAGCTTCAATCCGTGAATGCGCAAAATAAATGCAGTTGGTGAGAACTCTCTGAAAAGCACTTCCAAAAGGTGAAATAAACACCGAAACCGTAGCAACTTCTTCGATAATCCGCTGAATTGATGCGAATGGTGAAGGCTTAGCTTCCGATTCTTCAAGTTACAATGCAAAACTTGAAGAATCTTGATGATGATGAAGTTTGGTGTGAGTTTGGGAAAGGAGAAGAATGAGAAATTGAGAGAAGAAATGGTGAAAATGATGAAATGTGTGTGTAATCCTTTTAGGCTTGGAATGAACAAGGTTTATATAGATGTTAGGTTTGGAGCTAGGTAGGGGTTAGATGTGAGGCTTGGGTCTTAGGCTTGGAAACTAAGCTAATGGTTAGTTAAAGTTAGTTGGGAATATTCCTAGAATATTCCATTTGCATATTCTTAGAATATTCCTTTGGCATATTCTTGGAATATTCCTTTAGAAGGTGGTGGAATATTCTAGAATTTGGTGGAAATGCAAGGCAATGTGAAATGGAAAAGGTGATGGAACCAACAAATAACTGATTTTTGAATTTTTGAAATTCTGCACGAAGTAACCGGCTACTTCAACAAAAATTTGAATTTTTATTCTTTTTTGTGGGAAGTCTTGGATATCCGGTCTTGGTCATATTTTCTGAGATTATTTTCCTTCTAAGACCTGATAATTGCAAAATAACCCTCGATCACATGCCTCGTGCCTCGACTAATGATTCATGCATTTTTTATTTTATTTTATGCAATGTATGGATGAATATGAAAGATGTCACGGGAACGAACCATAAGCTACTCAACACCGATGATAAATAAGAGGGCAAATTTTGGGGTATTAGATAATCATAATTTTGGTGAGAAAAAAGGTCTTAAGGAAGAACAAGGAGTCTAGGTTTTGGAATTTTTTGGAGATTGTTGCTATGAATTCGAGCTACCTTCAATCCAAGGTAAGGGTGGGGTTCGAATTCTATAATCGGGATTAAGATAATTCATATGTAGGTTGGGTTTTCGTATGATTGTTGTTGTGTTTTCGTATGATAAGTTGTTGTTGATGTTCGTATGAATCTGTCATGAAGAATATTATGTGATTGTTGCGTTGTTGTCATGAACTTTCTTGTGTTGTTGTATTATGTTGTGTTATTGGACTGGTTTGTTGTAGAAAATTTGTGTAGAAAGGAGATTAGGACACGTAATCAAATGTGGTAATTGTTAAATGATGTGTATACATGTAAACACCCCAAATTTTCCCTCACTAAGTTCACACCATGGCTTGTGATCTTTTCATTTACATAAGTTTAATCATACCATCTCATATTGCATTTTTTGCTTCACTGCATTGGTTCAAGTTCATCTGCATCTAGGGTTTGTGATCTGAGCAACCAAAGATTCATCTGATCCACCCCAAAGGTCTTCAATCATCTCAAGAGGGTCCATGGATGTTCAATCATCATATTTTATCCTCCAAAGATCAAGGAAGCCAAAGAATCACAAGAATTGGCAAGGCATGGAAGCAGAGCTAGGGTTTAACTGCACAGATGACCTAAAATTAGGGTTTTGGTTTCAGAGGCCATAACTCCCAGTTTTTTGGCCATTCTTGTTTCTATTGATCTCAATATGATATAAGGATCATGAATACCAAGTTTGAAGAAGAAATTCATTGTGGAAGTCATCTGATCACTAGGTAACTTCCTGAGCAAGTCAGAGCAAAATCAGGGCATCTGAGGCCCCCACCCATGGAACCAAAATGGATTTTTTTTTATCAAATTGAGGTTATATGGTCTTTATTTGATCATTGAAGTGCTTAGAAGTTCACAAATTTGAAGAAAAGTGTGCAAAACCAAAAGTTGCCAAAAATGGAAATGACTTGTAATGTAAACTTTCCATTTTGGGAAAGTTTTTTCAACCTCCTCTTTCTCAACCAAAAATGCTTCAAATGAAAAAATTTTGGTCATGAAAGTTGTAGATTGGATCATTATATTTTCAAAAAGTACAAGAACAAGATCTAATTCATTTTGGAACTCAAGTTATGGCTTGTCAAAGTTGGCAAAAATCACATAATTTCAAGTTTCATGCCAAAGGGGGATTTTTGCAAATTCACTTACCAAGCTTCTAAGTGACCTCAAATTGACTTCTAAACATCATAACAACATCACATGACTCATTTTGCTGAAAATTTCCCAAGGAATCACAACATTTCATGCCTTGCCCATGAAGAAATCTCAAAAGGGCCAAACTTTGTCAAATTTGCAAAACACCCAATAACTTATTTCCCACATGCTGAATTGCATCAAAGTGAATTCCATGGCCATCCTTGATCCTTGTTGCACCAGAAACCCCATTGTACCAAGCATGCCACTTGCCCATACCTCAAGTACAAGAAATCTTGACATTTTGCAAAACACACCATACCAATCAACATAGCCCACACCAACTCCACAGACCTATCACAACTTGATATGTGGACTTTATGCAAGCCATAACACACAAGAACTCATCCTGAATCTTCAGCATTCACTAGTTCACAAAAATCACCCCACTTGCATTTTCTTTCGAAACTCTCAGCACACTTAACAAAACATCAAACTTCTTCCACCATTCATCTCAAAATCAATCACTGATCACAAACCACCCCTCAAAACAGCCAAGAACACATCACAAACAAAACACGATTTTCTGACCAGTTGAACACATACTCACAAACCAGCCTTCCTCAAAGCTCTCCAAGCATCAAAGCTTCTTCAGGGAGGTCATTGGAGGCATTTTGCACCAAGAAAGTAGCCAGAAAGCTCAAGGGTTGAAAGCTCCATCTCAGGTAGCCATCTCAAACTTTTTTTTCCAGAAATCTCTTTTTATGTTATAGAATTGTTCCTCTTGTTGTGTTGATCATGCTGAACTTTTTATTTTTGAAAATGGTTGTGCTTTGAGGATTTTATGAACTTCTGAAATTTTCACCATTTTTGTTCATGGCTTAGAATCTTGAGATTGAGTGAAAAGAAATTGTTTTTGATGGTGGATTTGACCTTAGGGGAGTGAAAAGAATGAATCTGGAGATTTAGAGCTCCAGAAATGACCTAGGGAGTGATTTGGAAATTTTCAGGGGAGAGTCTGGCCGGGGAAGATGACCGGAGGTCTTCTCCGGCCACATGAATGTCATTAACATACTAATTAGGGTTAGGGAAAACTTTGAATCTGGGCCCTTTGATCTGTTCTCCCGCGCGTGATTGAAGGGCTAGGATTAGGTCATTAGCATTTAATCAGGTTTAATTAATTATTTAAATAGGATTAACAGAATTTGAATTTGAGCCGTAGGATAGCGCTCCAGGTCAACAGATCCAAACCCAGTTTCAATCCTATCCCTCCATCCTGCATACTTCCCATTTATTTTATTCTTAAATGCATTTTTCTTATTTATTTTGCACATTTAATTTAAAATAGTAAAAATGATTTAAAAATTCTGGAAATTTTTGTCAAGCCTTTTATTAATTTTCAGAAACCAAAAATATTTTTATTTTTATTTTTTTGCATTAAAAAAGTATTTTTAATCATTTAAAGGTTTTATTTAATTATTTAATTGATTTTAATTAATTAAAAATACATTTAAGTATTTAAAAATCACCAAAAAAATCAGAGAACATTCTTGGACATTTAGAAACATTTACAAACTCACCATACAAATTTCTTTTTGGTTTTGATCATGCTTTGACATTTTTCAATGAATTAGGGTTCCTAAATTTGTTCATTTTTAACCCTAACTTCAAAAATTCATAACTTTTAAACCATGTTGAGTTTGTGAATGATTCTTTTTGCATTGTTCTATGCATGACTTCTAGTTTCTAAAAGCATTTTGTTTCATTTTTATCTTGCATTTTCAAATTATTTGGAATTTTACATTGAAGATCACCCCAAAAAGCCCTAGAAAATTAGGAAATTCATAACTCCTTCTAGGTTTAGCTTCTGACCTCCCCCTTTGGATGGTAACTTAGTATAGGTTTAGGGTTCCTTTGAGTGCATTTTCAATTTGTTATCATGTCATTTGCTTCTGTCTTTGTCATTTTCATCTCATCCTTTCATAAAACCCTAATTTTGCATCTTCACTTGCATACATCTTGCATATGCTTTCATTCATGAACTTTCCATGACATTTTATGCATTCACATGACTTCTAAGACATCTTAGGTCACATTAGAATCATGTTTGATCATTTCATCATCCATTTTCCATGGTATGCTTTCATTTCATTCCATGTGCATACATGAACTTTCATGTTCCTTTCATGCCTCATTTGCATCCTCATCACTTGTATGATCATCCATTGCACTTGACATACATTTTCATCATCTCTTAGCATTATTTTCATCATAAATGTGCTTCTGGTTTTGGTTTGCATCCTTGCATTCATTTCATTTCATTTCACTTCATTTTGCTATCTTTTTCAGGTGGTAAGTACTTTGAGAAGTGAATTTGCCTTCACTTCTCACAATCTCTTCTCACCTCTCTTATGCATTCATTGCTGCATTTTGTATTTGTCTTAGAGTGAGCTTGCTCATTCATGTTCTCCATTCACTTTCTTTCTTCAAGCAACTTATCTTCTTAAGTGAAGTAAGTTGACTTGCTTCTTCTGCTTCTCCTCCTTTCATCTGCTTCTTCCTTGGTGGCTCTTCTTGAAGATCTCTTGCAAGCCTCATAAACCTTAGGAACACCCAAGCATGCTAACAATTAGGGTTTGATTAGTCCCCCCATTAGTTTTACCTTTGTGTCATCTTTTGTGTCTCTCTTCTCATCTCTTAATCAGGGACTAAACCTTCAAGGTTTTAAGGCTTTGTGATTAAGGTTATGCCTGCATCCTTCTCTTAGGATGGAGTGTATAACTTTAATCCTAAGTGTTAAACCCTTAATGTGTTTAAATCTCTTAATCAATTCATCTAATAATCACTAAGACATCAAGCTTGTAACTTGGGCATTGCATTAGGGTTCTAATTCTTCCTTAATTGGTTAAGAAGGACTAACCCTAGTGTTAATGGACAAGTCCCCCTCAAGTTGTCTTACCAACCATAAAATCCACTTCTTAACCTTACCATTAACTAAAATCCATTCTAATAAAGGTTTTGTTTTGTCATGAGGTTAATCCCTAATCATGGATTAAGTTGAGGAGCCTTTCTCAGCATAACTGTTCTCATCTATTGTCCTTCTATTAGGATGGTGTAATGGGTCCATTAAATCCTTGATTATGGCTTAAACTCATTACTTAACACTAAACAAAAACTCCAAAAACATCTAAATAAATGCAAGTAAGTTAATGATCTTAATCCTACATCATGGTGATTAAGTGTGAGGTGTTTACTTCATACTTAATGTATTCTCATTACCCCTAATCAGAGGGAAGATGTGATGAGTTTACTAACCCTTGGTTTAGGCTTAAGCTCATTTTCTTATGACAAACTCCAAAAGCAATAAAAGATTGAAAACTCAAAAACAAACAATAATCGTCTCCTCCGAGATTCTTTTCTCACCTCATTCACTCATAAACAAGAGCTCGCTTCTTCCGTCTGATGCAAGACAGTTTGCACCTGAGCCAGACAGGTCATACACTTGAGCATAAATAAGTAAGCAGTTCACAAGTCAATTTATCTTCCAGTCTCTTTAAGTCAAACTACGGTGTTCTGACTTCCTCATTGCACGAGAGGATACGTAGGCATAACTTAACAGTTATCGAACAAAAGTATTTGTATATTCCCCCCTCTTCCAGCTGTATTCTTTTAAGCCTCATAGTCTTGAGCTTTGCACTCTTTCCTTACACTGACACTCCTTCATTTTACTTCACACTTCTTTTGCACTGACACTTGTATTCTTTTCCAACTTTTGCACACAGAATAGCACTGACACTACCCCTTTAAACACAAATATTTTAAGCGTGGATCCCGTCGAGTACGACGGACAATCTGGGTGCTAATACCTTCCCAGGTTGTAACCAAACCCCTTTCTAAGTTTCTCTGGTTCGCGACCGTCTTATCCATCTCTTTCTAGGTTTATGCAGCATTACCTTTCCTTCGGGATAAAAATGCCTAGCTGGCGACTCTTTTCAGTTCATCTTCATGTTCCCTCTTTCGTTGACCGTTCGCGTCTGTACCCCTTCTGGCCCTGTGTCATCTGGTGGGAGCGACGACTTGGCGACTCTGCTGGGGACCCTTATACTGCAACCAGGGCTTCTGGTTCTTTTTGTGGGTTCTTCCTAGAGCTTGTTTAATTTGTGTTTACTGGGGTGTTATATGCTAATTGTGTTTATTTATTATCTTTATTTTATTGCTTTATGTACAGTTTTATTTACTGCTTTCTTTACAGTTTTTATACATCATACTGTCATTATCATTGCTAGATCTGGTTTCTGTTTTAATGGGTGGGATTTCTCTAAGTGATTAAGGTCCTATACCTGGGACCTGAGTGACACCTAGGCTAGAGTGGTTCATGTTCTTTCCCATTCCATTTCGGTCTGTTGCGGGAATATGAAACACCGTTCAGATGTGGGTTTCTTCTTGAGAACTATGTGCTACAGATTTCCTGTAGTGCTAGGGCTATCTGGGAAGCCTGCTAAGTCTGGATGACCATTATTTTGACCTTCAGAATCTGGGGTGAATTATAGGAGGATCTTTTATGGTTATTGTAAACACTATACCTCCGGGTTAGAAGTGTTTACACTTCTCATAACTGATCCAAGTCTGAGGATCCTTGTTCTAGAACATTACATGTGAGGGGGTTGGGTTGTTTACAGGTTTGCAGGAACCCTTGGCCACATCATACCCTGTTACTGTTTTGTTTAAGAATACTTCACTTTGGACAGTTCTTGTGATTAACCCTGTACATGTGACTCTTTATTTGAGTCCCCTACCTTGTTTACTGGATTTCTGAGCCTCCATTCGGACCTTTGAACATACATGGGCCTTATATCAAGACAGATAATCAGATCCAGCTCTTGATCACAAACCCTTGCATATCATTTGCATATATCATCATTGCATCATTTAACATTTGTTTATTGGTTTTTCAGGGTATCCACCTCATATATCTTGGTTTGGTTTTGACCCCTTCTACTGCTTAGACCTCTGCTTCAGTTATCTTTTTCAGCATCTCCTTCAGCACCTGCATCAGTCTGTCAGAGATTCCCCTTCATCTTCTCAGTCTGTGATCTTCACCAGCATTTTACTTCAGCTTCTTCATCAGCACTTATGGATGTTCCAAGGAAAAGCAACATATCTTATCACTTCTTTGAGCCCATTTTGACTGGTATCAAGCAGGTCCAGTCACTCATCACACCTGACCACATCCCACTGTTTAGAGAGCACTATGGGGGTATTTTGGACATGGTTATGGATCTTGATTCTTCTTAGAGAAGCATGATCCACACATGCTTGTAGTTCTATGACCCCCCACTCAGATGCTTCACCTTTCCTGACTTTCAGATAGGGCCTCTGTTGGAAGAGTTTTCCTTTTTGATTGGAGTGCCTATCATAAGGGGGATCCCCTTCAACCCAAAGATGACTGCTCCCAGAAGGGAAGAGATAGCAAGTGCATTACACTTGGAGCCTGCCCTTATTGAGCAAAACATGACAACAAAAGCTGGGATTCCTGGTTTACATTTGGACTTCTTGATTTCTCAGGCCATCCTGAAGGCTACATTGGGAGAATGGAAGGCAGTCTGTGTACTATTAGCCCTCAGTATATATGGGGCTATATTGTTTGCAGATGAGCCTAAATTTGTCAGTAAGAATGCCATCCACTTGTTTCTGCTGAGGAACCCAGTGCCTACATTGTTAGGATATTTTTACTACTCCATCCATCAAAGAAATGAGAAACAAAGGGGGAAGTTGGTCAAATGTTGTGCTCCCTTGTTCTACTCTTGGCTACTCAGACACCTGCCTAAATCAGATGCTTTCTTGAACTCACACCAGCAAAAGAATTGGGCCAAGAGGTTCATTGCCTTAACATCAGATGATATCAGATGGTGCACCCAGAGCACCAAAGGCAAGGAGATTATTACCAGCTGTGGGCAGTACCCTAATGTGCCTCTGATAGGAGTAAAAGGTTGCATCAATTACAACCCTTTACTGTTTAAGAGACAATTGGGATATGCCTTAGTTCACTCTCCCAAAGGACATGATTTAGCTGAGACCCTATACTGTGAAGTGCAACCTAATTCAGCTGTTGTCAGGAAAGCTGCCTGGGCTTGGGACAACATCCAGACCAAAGGGACAGCCATCCTTGGAAGGTGTAACAATGTTGCTTCAGCTCAGTACTCTGACTGGTCCCGTACTAGAGCTCGGATCACCAGAATGCCTTTCACCTTGGAGGACACACCTAGGCCTTCTACAGTACAACCTGCAGCAACTGTTAGCCTGGAGGAATTTGAAAAGCTAAAAGAAAGGAATAATAGGCTATCTGAAGCCCTGAACAAGACTCTTTGGGAAAGAAATGACATTCGTCTGGACATTGAAAGATTGGAAAGACTCAAGACTGAGCATCTTACCAAGATTGAAAGGACAGATGACTACATAAGGAAAGCAAGGGCCGGGGAACAGATATTGAAGAATGCCTGTAAGGAGGCCAAGTTTCAGAAAGCTAGGGATGAACATTACCTGGAGGAAAGCCAGGCTAGGTGGATTAGGATCACCGAAGCCCGTGCACAAGAATACCATAGGACTCAGGCCAAGATTGAGCAGCTGGAGGCCAATGAGAAGAAGCAGCAGGAAGCTTTGTTGGTAGCTCAGAAGGAGATATCAGAATTGAAGCTCCGAGCAGGGTTAAAGAGATCAAAGGACCAGGACAGGAATAAGAAGCTGACTAATGCCATTGCTACCAGGAACCTCCTCATTAGGACCATTACAGAGCACCCAGCTGATCCGGTGACTGAGGCACTCCTGAAGGAAGTCAGGGAAGATGACTTTGGATTGGATGTCTGAATCATTTTGTTTGTATTTCTTTTCTTTTGATGTACATTTCCTTTTTGATGTATTTTTGACCCACCATGGGCTTGTGTTGTAAACAGACTATGTATTTTCATTATTTGTAATATATCAGTTTGTTTTTATTTTGGTGGGTTTTCTCTCAACATCATCAAGCATCTCCTCGAGGTCTGGAAAGGTCAAAACCAAGAACCAAACCGTATACCTTGGAAAACAAATAAGCATACTGCATTGCATACTAACATTTTCTTTGTTTTGTAGGTTTTCGTTTATTCTTTGTTTCTCACTTTGTTGTGCTTTCAGGAAACATTGCTCGTCGTCGAGTGTTCCCTGTCAACCGCACACACCGGTACCCAACGCGTAACAACCTTCCAGGCATTCAGATGGATCAGGTACAACAGGACCTGAATGAAGTGAGAAATCAGATGGCAAACGAAAGGGTCGAAATGAGAAACCAAATGACCCAGTTTATGGTTGTGATGACTGGCTTAGCCCAGAGCCAAGAGAGGCTAAGAGAGCTGGTAGAAAGACAGACACCTGAAGAACCCCATCTTGGAACAGGAGGAACCAGCAATAATGAACGAGGGCAGCCCCGTATCGACCCACCAGAGTATGGACCCCATTCGAAACCAGATGTTAATGGCACAAGGAATGTTCAAGGTACTACTGCTGGGGGCAGAAACCTGCAAGAGGATCCCCAAGAAGAACAATTCACTGTTATTGGAGCTGGGGATGAAGTGTATGACAGAAGGCTGGATGAGATTTCTGAAAAGCTGAGGTCTTTGGAATCTCAGAACTCCTTAGGCTTTGACGTAATGGATATGGGGCTGGTAGATGGGGTGAGGATTCCCCACAAATTCAAACCCCCTTGCTTTGAGAAATATAATGGTACCTCTTGCTCGTGTACTCATCTGCAATCCTTCTTAGGGAGACTCAAGTCTTATACCATGGACGAGAAGTTATGGATGTTCTATTTTAAGGACAGTCTGACTGGAGCATCAAGAGAATGGTATTCGCATCTGAGAAGGGCCACTATAAGATGTTGGAAAGACTTGGCCAAAGCCTTCATCCGGCAATACCACTACAACCTAGACATGGCCCCTAATAGAACCCTTCTAATGGGCATGTCTCAGTCTTCAAGGGAAAGCTTTCGGGATTATGCTCAGAGGTGGAGACAGCTTGCTGCTGCTGTCCAGCCACCCATGTCTGAACGAGAAATAGCGGACATGTTTATGAACACTTTGCAGGGAACTTATATTGACCGACTTGCTGCTTTCTCTTCCACCAGTTTTACTGATGTAGTTATAGCTGGTGAGAGAATTGAGAGTCATCTGAAGATGGGCAAAATCTCTGACAATGGTGCAAGTTCCTCCAACAACCCCAGAAAACCTTTTTCAGGACCCCGAAGGGCAAGTGAAACAAATGTTATTCATGCAGGCAGGGGCAGACCCCGGTATTCTCACAGATCAATAGCAGCTGTTACTATCCCGACTCCAGTTCCACAACAACCACTTTTTCCTCAACAACAACAACAACATCACTTTCAGCAACAATCTCATTTTCCGCAACAAAGAACGTACAACAATAACAACAACAACCAACAACAGTGCCCCTTTCAACAGAGGCCATCTCAGGCAAATAGGGTGATTGACCCCATTCCTATGCATTATGTCGCTCTACTGCCACAACTCCTGAAACTTAACCTAGTTGAGTTAAGGACGTTGGCTCCACCAGATCCCCTCAATCTCCCTAAGAATTATGATGCTAGTGCCAGGTGTGTCTTTCACTCCAACGCACCTGGTCACAATACCGAGAAATGTAGAGCCTTACAAATGAAGGTTCAAGATCTGGTAGATTCCAAAGCTCTCAATTTCGCACCTCCTCCAAATGTTAATAGAAATCCTATGCCTAATCATGGTGGGCCCAGGATTAATGCCATAGAGGAAGATCAACCATCTGCACTGATTGGTAATGTTGTACAGATTCAAACACCGCTGGCAGAAGTCAAAGCTCAACTCTTAAGATGCCAAGTGTTCCCGGGCTGTAAAGCCTGCTGTTATTTGTGCAAGACTTCCATTAATGGTTATGAGAAGCTAAGGTTTGTCATAGATGGCCTCATCAGAGATGGAATCTTGCAAATTACTACAACGGCTCCTTCAACAACTCTTCCCTCAACAGCAATGGATTTTCCTTCGGCAACAACAGATCCTCCTACAACAGCAACAACTATCCTTCCCATTGATTCATCAACAACTCCAACAATCACTCCATCCATTATTTCAATAGATCAGAGTTCAACAACATTTTCTTCTACAACATCAGCACCCATCTTATCAACAGAATCTCCTACAACACCAGCGAACACTAATGAAGATGTCTAAAACGGTCACGATCTATTATGACCCAGCAAATGTTCATCCCAACAACAATCTCCAACAAAAAACTGCAACACCTCCTGTCAGATCTCCAGTCACAATCTACTACGATCTGCATACCATCACAATTCCTTCCCCCGTACCAATCAGTCCAATCACCATTACAGTACCTGGACCCGTTCCTTATGAAAGCACTAATGCCATACCTTGGCACTACGACTCTGATCTCTACTACGACGGAAAGAAGATCACTCTAGATTCATCTACCTCTCCACCACAAGTTAACAATGTTGGGGGAGGCGGAGGCTTCACCAGAAGCGGACGCCTTTTTGCCTCACAAACACCAAGGCCCAATGCTGAAGCAGAAGCTGCTGCTAAGGTAAAAGGGAAGAATGTGGTACTTGAGGAGCCAACTGTCAAAGAAACTCCGAAGATATCTTTTGAACAAGAAGTGGATGAGTTCATGAGAATAATCAAAAAGAGTGATTACAAAGTGGTGGACCAGCTTCATCCAGCATATGTGCTGGAAGAGATTACGGTTAATTAGTTGGAAACGGTGGTTGCCAATGTTAACACTAGTCATGGACTAGGCTTCACAAATGTTGATTTAACGACGGAGGTACGCAATCATAACAAGGCTTTACACATCACCTTAGAGTGCAAAGGTGTTGTTCTTTCTCATGTGCTGGTAGACACTAGGTCTTCGCTCAACGTCCTCCCAAAGAAAGCCTTGGTGAAGCTAGAGTATGATGGGTTGGCATTTCGTCCAAGTAACTTGGTGGTGAGAGAATTTGATGGCTCTAAGAGATCAGTGCTTGGAGAGATTGATTTACCTGTGTTGATTGGCCCACAGACCTTTAAAACTACCTTCTTTGTGATGGACATACAGCCGGCCTACAGCTGTCTGTTGGGTAGACCTTGGATTCACGCCGCTGGCGCTGTTACATTTACCCTTCACCAGAAGTTAAAATTTGAGTGGGAAGGCCAGATCATCACAATCTGCAGAGAGGAAGACATTTTTGTTAGCCAGCTGGCTACTTACAAGTACATAGAGATGGATGGGGAGATCCATGAGACTATGAGTCAGGGGTTTGAAGCCCTTAACATCAATGAAGCAACTGTTGTGTCTGGAACTTCCATCACTTCATATCAACAGGCCCGAAAGGTTGTTGAAGAGGGTACCGCTCAAGGCTGGGGCAAGCTACTGCCAGTTGAAAAGAAAGAAGACAGATTCGGGTTGGGTTACAGACTAACTCGACAAGATCAACCGGAGGCTCCAACGGAGCCCAAATTTGTCAGCGGGGGAATGCTTACCCCGGATGCTATGAGCAGTTTGGAAGACGAGGAGGAAGACGAACGCAACCTGGAAAACTGGATACGTCCAAAGATCCCGGGGAACCAAGTCTCAAACTGGTCTTCCCAGGAAATTATAAGAGTTACTCCTGCAAAGTAATTATTATTTCCTGTCTTTTAGCATGCATCAAGTCCTGCATCTTGCCCAAGATGTCAGGACTCATTTTGTAATCGGGCCATCTTGTATTTTGTGCAAACGATCAATTAATGAATATCAGGACATCTTTTTCAAATGAGTCTCTTCTTTTTTCCCGCTCACTGTTTTTCATTTTTCATTTTTTGTACAAAAATAAAATGGCAATGTTTTTCAAAAATAATAACTTCATTTTCACTTTTTCTAAGAAAGATAAAACTGATCACTAAAATGAACAAATCTAAACCCTTGCAGAGAGTTCCCTCCAGACCGCACCGACAATGACACTGCTATGACTTCGTATGACTTTGACAATCCGATTAATCAAGTCGATGAAGGGGTTGAAGAAGATTATGAGCTACCTGAAGAACTAGCTAGGTTGTTAAGGCAAGAGGAGAAAGTTATCACTCCTCATCAGAAGGAAGTGGAGACAATTAATCTTGGTACCGAAGAAGACTTGAAAGAAGTGAAGATCGGGGCCCGTCTGCAAGATTCAGTGAAGGAAAAACTTATTGACATGATTCGAGAGTATGTGGATGTTTTTGCTTGGTCTTATCAGGATATGCCAGGTCTGGACACCGACATTGTTATGCACAAGCTGCCTCTAAAGGAAGACTGTCCTCCAGTGAAACAGAAATTGCGTCGTACTCGCCCGGATATGGCCATGAAGATAAAAGAAGAGGTGCAAAAACAGTGGGACGCTGGTTTCCTTGCTGTAACTAGTTACCCGCCATGGGTTGCTAATATTGTACCAGTGCCTAAGAAGGATGGCAAAGTAAGGATGTGTGTGGATTACCGGGATCTGAACAGAGCCAGCCCAAAAGATGATTTCCCATTACCTCACATTGATGTATTGGTCGACAACACAGCTCAGTTCTCGGTGTTCTCCTTCATGGATGGATTTTCAGGATATAATAAGATCAAGATGTCACCTGAAGACATGGAGAAGACAACTTTCATCACACCCTGGGGCATATTCTGTTATAAGGTAATGCCATTCGGACTGAAGAATGCTGGTGCCACTTATCAATGGGCTATGGTAACATTATTCCACGACATGATCCACAAAGAAATTGAATGTTATGTGGATGACATGATTTCCAAGTCCCTCACAGAAGAAGACCACCTGGTAAATCTGTTGAAGCTATTCAAGCGTCTGAGAAAGTATCAGCTGAAGCTAAACCCCAACAAATGCACATTCGGGGTGCGTTCCGGTAAGTTGTTGGGGTTCATTGTAAGTGAAAAGGGAATTGAAGTGGACCCTGACAAAGTCAAATCCATTCAAGAGATGCCTGCACCAAAGACTGAAAAAGAAGTTCGGGGGTTTCTAGGTAGATTGAACTACATTTCAAGGTTCATATCTCATCTTACTGCAACATGTGAACCCTTGTTCAAGTTGTTAAGAAAAGAGCAAACGGTCAGGTGGAATGAAGACTTCCAGAGGGCTTTTGACAAAATCAAGGAGTACTTACAAGAGCCTCCAATCCTTATGCCTCCAGTTGAAGGAAGACCTCTAATAATGTACTTGACAGTATTAGAAGAGTCAATGGGGTGTGTGCTGGGCCAACATGACGAGTCTGGTCTAAAAGAGTATGCAATATACTACCTAAGCAAAAAGTTTACCGACTATGAACAACGTTATTCACTGCTCGAGAAAACATGTTGTGCTTTAGCGTGGGCTGCTCCCCGACTAAGGCAGTATATATTGACCCACACTACTTTATTGATCTCAAAAATGGACCCAGTCAAGTACATATTTGAGAAGCCAGCACTTACCGGACGGGTTGCAAGATGGCAAATGATTCTCACAGAATACGACATTCAGTACACATCTCAAAAAGCTATCAAAGGCAGTGTATTGTCTGACTATCTTGCTGAGCAACCCATTGATGATTACCAGCCAATGAGATTTGACTTCCCTGATGAAGACATCATGTTCCTAAAAGCAAAAGATCATGAAGAGCCTATTCACACTGAAGGGCCTGACCCGGAAGAAGAATGGACAATGATGTTTGATGGGGATGTTAATATGAATGGTCGTGGAGTTGGTGCAGTACTCATTACACCTAAAGGAGTTCACATTCCTTTCTCGGCAAAACTCACCTTTAACTGCACTAACAACGAAGCTGAATACGAAGCCTGTATCATAGGTCTTGAAGAAGCCATTGACCTCAGGATCAAGACTTTAACTGTATTCGGAGATTCAGCTCTGGTAATCAATCAGACCAACGGCAAATGGTACACTCACCAGGAGCATCTGATTCCATAACGGAACTATACGAGGAGATTACTGACTTTCTTCACAACAGTCAAACTCGAGTATATCCCTCGAGATGAAAATCAGTTTGTAGACGCTCTGGCTACCATTTCCTCCATGATCAAAGTTCAAGTTGCCAACTTTGTGCCCCGGATTTCAATATCCAGACTTGACAGACCAGCATACTTATTCTCAGTAGACGTTGTTAAAGATGATAAGCCTTGGTTCCATAACATCAAATGCTTCTTGGAGGATCAAACATACCCACCTGGGGCATCTTCCAATGATAAGAAGACATTAAGAAGGCTAGCTGGTAGTTTCTTCCTGAATGCTGATGGTTCATTGTACAAAAGAAACTTTGACATGGTACTTCTTAGATGTGTTGATAAGGTAGAGGCAGACTTGTTGATGCACGAGGTGCATGAAGGATCTTTCGGTACCCAGGCTGGAGGACATGCAATGGCTAAAAAGTTATTAAGATCCGGTTACTACTGGATCATAATGGATGCAGACTGTTGTGCCTATGCCAGAAAGTGCCACAAATGCCAGATTTATGCGGACAAAGTGCATGTGCCTCCGAATCCTTTGAATGTGATGTCTTCACCTTGGCCCTTCGCCATGTGGGGCATTGACATGATTGGAAATATTGAGCCGACTGCTTCGAATGGCCACATATTCATCCTGGTAGCCATTGACTATTTTACCAAGTGGGTTGAAGCAGCTTCGTATGCGAATGTCACCATGCAGGTGGTAGCCCGATTCCTAAAGAGAGACATCATCTGTCGGTATGGAGTGCCCGAGCGAATCATTACTGATAATGGTTCCAACTTGAACAACAAAATGATGGCAGAACTATGTCGGGACTTCAAGATTCAACACCACAATTCTTCTCCTTACAGGCCAAAGATGAATGGCGCTGTTGAGGCAGCTAACAAGAATATCAAGAAGATTGTGCAAAAGATGGTGGTTACTTACAAAGAATGGCATGAAATTCTACCATTTGCCTTGCATGGGTACCGTACTTCAATCAGAACATCCACTGGGGCAACATCGTATCATCTTGTGTATGGTATGGAGGCAGTCCTACATGTTGAAGTTGAACTACCCTCTCTACGGGTACTGATGGATGTCAAGTTGAATGAAGCAGAATGAGTCAGTTCTCGGTACGATCAACTGAATCTGATCAAAGAAAAGAGATTAGCTACAATCTGTCATAGGCAGCTATATCAGAAGAGAATGAAGAAAGCCTTCAATCAAAAAGTCAGGCTTCGGGAATACCAAGTAGGAGATCTTATGCTGAAAAGACTCCTCCCTCCTCATACAGACCACAGGGGCAAGTGGACTCCGAATTATGATGGTCCTTTCATATTAAAGAAAGTTTTCTCTAGTGGAGCACTGATGCTCACTACTATGGATGGTGAAGATTTCCTGTCCCCTGTGAATTCAGATTCAGTTAAAAAATACTTCGCATAAAATGACCCGCTGGACATAAAAACAGAATGTAAGTCCAAGCTAAAATAGGGCATCCCGGCAAGTCAAAAACAGAATAAAAGACTCGGGCAAAAATAAGGGAAAAAAATGTACACCCGCTGAGTTGAAAAGCCGCATTGGACAACTCAGGAAACTGGTTTTTCAGCATAAGATTCTTTGAGAGGTATTCCAATTTTGATAACTTAGAACGACCAGTTTCAAT
Source organism: Lathyrus aphaca (assembly GCA_963966055.1). Taxonomy (NCBI): domain Eukaryota; kingdom Viridiplantae; phylum Streptophyta; class Magnoliopsida; order Fabales; family Fabaceae; genus Lathyrus; species Lathyrus aphaca. Next base: position 500,396,304 of record OZ014520.1, read on the forward strand.
GATTCAAAAAATTAAATGAGAAACCAAACAAAGATGCATAAACTTAACAGCCTCCCGAGGAAAAACTCATACAAAACATCCCCGAAGGGTTACAAGTATTACAAAACAAATAGACAACTGAAAGCGAGAAAATGAAGATTCCAACAACAAGCTTGTAGGTAATCCAAATACAAAAGCTAAAAAACAAGACTACAAGAGGATTCTTATCCCTCCCCACTAGATCCTGGGCTAGATTTAACTCTCTTAACCTCTGCCATCAGCTTGAGATCTTTAATCTCCTTTAGTGCTTCTTCTAAGGCTTGCTGACTTTGCACTAGTTGTTGAGACTCCTCCCGACGGATCTTGTGAACTTTATCCATCTCTTCTTTCTGGTCTTGGATCTGCAACATATAATTTTTCTCCTTTTCTTCATACATCTTCTGATCTTTGTCTCTCATCTCCTGCAACTAGGTAAGGGATTGTCTGGCTTCTCTAAGAGTCTTCTTAGTCTTCTTATACTCTGCTTCTCTCTTTGAGTACATCAAGCCTCTTCTTTGGAAATAAGCTTCCCTCCCGTCAAACTCCTTCTCTTTAGCTTCTTGAGCTATATGCATCTTCTACGGCTTCTCCTCTACTTCTTCCTTAGAACTGACTGCGTGATGGTTCAAATAAGTCATATCCATATTTTAAACCCTTAAGTCATGTATCAATGCTTCCAGCTTCTTATAACTTTCAACAGAGACAGTGGCCTGAACATGTACTTCTTTTGGGTACAGTGGAGCTTCTGCTGAAAATGGAAGAAGAAAAGCCTCTACACGAGTCTGTAGCCAAGTGGCAAAAGGAGAATACGTCTTCGGATCTATCTTTCCAAATTCTTTCTTACCTTTATTTACCCTATGTGCCCAAGCCTGAGATGCCTGGATAACAAACTCCCTATTTCCTTCTACCGGGAGATACAATGACTTAGTTATTTCTTCAGCAGATGGTGAACTCTTCAAAGGATAGCCAAATTGCTTCCTTAACAATACCAGATTGTATTTGATCACTCCTTTCCTTCCAAGAAAAGGCACATTAGGAAAATTGCCGCAACTGATAAGAAACTCATTTCCTAATAAGTCCCTATTACATCCCCAAGATATATTCTTAGAAGTTAACCCTATCAACCTTCTGAACCATCTCCACTCTTCTTTCAAGTCTTTGAAAGTTCCTGATTTCGGGAGTTGCTTAGCGAACCAGTCAACGAATATTGGAGCACAATAATTCACTGGTCCACCTCTTCCTATCTCATTCCTGTAATGAACAATGTAATAGAAATCTCCTAGCAAGGTTGGTATAGGGTTTCCTTTAGCAAAAATGGATACCACTTCCATGCTTACAAACTCCTTTTCTCCTGGGAAAAGACTAGCTCCATACACCATTAAGGCCAACACAACACTAAAATATGCCCACTTGTTCTCTCGAGCATAACCCTCAGCTTCTGCTATGAGTATATCCCAATGAAGTCCTCTACCTTCACTAACTGGCAACCCCTTTTTAACTTTTGCATATAGTATATGACACACTTTGGTTATCTCTTCCTCCCGAAGAACTACTTCTGAACCATAATAAGGCAAGCTATTTCTGATAGGAATACCCAGGATGCTGGAAATATCTTCCAAAGTTGGAGCCAAGATGTAGTCTGGAAATACGAAACACCGCAATGGACGATCATAAAACTGGAGTAAAGTGTTCAGGCTATCTCTCTGATTTGCAGTTGGCTTGTCCATGTACTTCAAAATTTGCCCATATCTCTTTCTGAAATCACCTAAAACCCGGTCGTTCATCAAACCTATCAGTTTCTGAATGCTCTTGACCTCTGGTTGAAGAAAGATGTAGTGAACATTTCTCTTTATTAGCACCTTCTTAACTTTTGCCATCTAGGTGAGGAATAGCTATCGGAAATGGGTTCAAGGTGCAGATAGTGACTTGAGAAAATAAAAACACAAACAGTTAATGCTAGTATGATGCAATGAAAATGAAATGTAGGCATATGATTAATCTGGAGACTGTTTGGATACAAAATTCTGAGAACCAAAAGCCAAGTGATCTGAAATCCAAGATATCCTCTGAACAACACCCTCTTAGATAATAACTCATAATCCAAGATCAAGAATTCCAAAACTATAGTAATTGAATCAACACAAAGGATCACACTGCTGATAAGGGTGTGTGGAGGTCAATGATTCCTGCAAACCTGTAAACCCCTTCCAATCTCATGGGTATGCTCCGGGTCAAACATCACGGACTCTCAAAGCCGAATAGAAATAATACGTTCACCATTTTCGAGAAATGGCTCATGACCAAATCAGGGAATCTCTTAAGCATTATATGCTACTCAGGGAGGTCTCAGCGTGAGTCCGGGAAAAACAAGCATCCCTTATAAGTTCCTAGCTTCGAGCATTGAAATCGAGAAACAACAATACATTTAGCCCATAGGTTATAGTATTATCGTCATACGATCAGATGCTCTCACTGAGTTCCTATAAGAGAACCAGGCCATCATATGCAAGTTCCCAGTGGGCCCTCGGGTGTGAATGGTTTGCCACAAAATGTGGTATGCCACTGTCACCACTGGAGAGGGATTTTTCCACAGAGGTTCTAAATGATAGGTCCCCAGCTACACATAACTATCAAGGTCGTGAAATGAGAAGGGAAGATCCCTAAATTAAGACATTTCCAAGATGGTCGCAAATCTGGGCGTGGAACTCACTACTACCCCCATGGCAAGATCTCATTAGGCCAAAGTGGAACCACTCTAAGTCCTAAGGTGTACTTGAGCCTTGGTAATGAGCTCATCTCTCAGTAACAATATCACCTAAGTACCACCTAACAGAAAAATCTAGTCCAGACAGTCCAGTAAAATATATATATATATATATATATATATATATATATATATATATATATATAATGCAGGAAAATAAATCCTGAAAACTGTCAATAAAGCTGTAAATAAAACTGTAAATAAATAACAGTAAAATAAACATGCAACAACAAACAATCAACACCCAAAGAAACAGAAACACGCAAGCGCTAGGAGATACTCTCAAGGGAACCAGAGATCCTGTGTTCGATCCCCAACAGAGTCGCCAGCTGTCGCTCACTGGATTTCCATCCTGGTACAAACGCGAAAGTGGCGCGGAAAAGGTAGAGTCGCCAGCCAGTCATTTTTATCCCGAAGGAACGAGAATGGTACTGCTGCACAAACCAAAGAAAATAAAAGGAAGGACACAGGTCCTGCGAATCAAAGCATCTGGGTTCGGGAGTCGATTACGACCTGGGACAATATTAGCACCCCAGACCGTCCGCCATACCCGATGGGATCCACACTTGAAAAGAAATTGTTTAAAGGGTGAAGAAAATGAAAGGTGTTGCAAAAGAAAAACTAAAACTGGAATGAGAAAGGGAACTGAAAAAGAAATTGAAGTGGAAAAATGTAGGGAAAATAAAGATTCTGCTAGGACATGCCCTACCCCGCTGCCTACGTACCTCATCTGGAAATGAGGATCAGAGTCGTCGTAGTTCCCCTAACTAGGGGTGGAAAGATTGTCTTTGTTTTAAAGCTTGAACTGTTTATGCCAATGCTCAGGTGTTGCAGGTTCGTCTGGAAAGAGCATGTTATCGTCTTGCAAAGAGACAAGTAGGAGCAAGTTCTTACGTAAAGAGTGAATGTGATGAGAAAAGAAGTCCCGAAGGAGAGACGTTTATTGTTTGTTTGTGGTTTTTAGAAGTTTCTTTATGAGTGTGGCACAAGGAAGTTAACTCAAACTCTTTTCCATGGAATGTATACTTTCTACTACATTCCAAGATGGAATAATAGAACAATCACACCCAAGTGAGAGGAAGATCCCCAAAACCTGGTTCCAAAGATTAGGGCCCAAGCTCACTAACTCGTTGAATTTATTAAGTGTTTTTGTATCTTTTTTGAAGAAATATCTTTTATGATTTTTCTTTGTGAAAGTAGTATCATTATTAGACTTGTACATCATGCTAGACAAGCTTGTACTATCCCAAGATGGGAATACTACAAGTGCCCCATGGAATAAAGCTATACACAAGAGACTAATTCAACCATTATTAAGTGTTTTTTAGGTTTTTGTATGAAGAGGAGAAGAGAAGAAATAAAAGGATCTCAAAGGTAAAAACTAAAGGGGGACTAACAACCCTAAAGTTATCATGCATGGAAGTCCTAGGTTAGTGTGGCTTAAGTTCTATCCTAATGAAGAAGAAGGAAATAAAAAGAAAGAAGAAGAGGAAGAAAGGAGAAGAGGAAGTTAGAAAACAACTTACTTCTCTAAAGAAGTTAAGTTTCTTCTAAGAGGGAGAAGTAATGAAGTTATACAAAGGATGGCATAATGCACATCAAAAAGACAAGTATGAAAGCATTAAAGAGATGAGATGAAGGTTTGAAATATGGATAATATCCACACTTCACTTACTATGTGCACTTAAAAGAAAAGGTTAGAACATGTTCAAGTGATAAGATGAAAGCAACTAAGATCAAGTGAGATTCAAACAAGCAAGAGGTCAGATCAAACCATCACAATCTGAAGTAGAATCTTCCGTTCACAAGCCTAGGTCAATCAAAATAAATCATGAAATAAATACAGCAATCAAACCACTACAAGGCATTACAAGTTACCATGAAGAAACCAAGCATACATGAGATGAAAAGAAATCCTACAAGATAAACATTCTCCATAAACGTCAAGAATAGAACCTTAGCATGGCAAGGAAGTGTCTAAGAAAAGATTAGAAGCACTTAAGGAAGCATACATGTTCAATTGACATCAAACATAAGAAGTATATGAACATAATAAGTGATATGAGCATACATATAAGTGTGAGACTTACAGGATAAGAAACTCAAAGCAAACCAAAGTAACATCATCATGCTAAGACCAGGGATGTAACATCATTCTAAAAGACCCCAAATCAACCTCTAGCAGTTTGCACAAGTACCCTCCTAACCTAATGAGCAAGAATACATCAAAAAATCATCAAAATAGAGCAAACAATCACAAAAATTCACATAAAATGGAAATCAAACTCAAAAATCACCAATTAAGCATTCAGGCTCCTTAAACATATAGGATCATCATACCAAAAGGATAGGACCAAAATTAGAAGCAAAACAGGTCAAATAAAATCACAAAGGCCAATTAGGGTTTTAGAACCTTCATCACAAAGCAAAACAACAAAAGGGAAGCAAAAACATTCAAAAAATCAAGAATAAAATCTCAAATGATCTTCAACATGTTAGAAAACAGATGCAAGAGAAACCAAGTTCATATCTATTACCAAATTCAAAATGGAAATTAAACAAATTAGGTCATGCATTGAAGGAATTAAGACAAAATAAATAAAGAACAAAATTAATTCAGGTGCAAAAATTAATAGAAAATGAAATTAAAAAATATAAGAATTAATATCACGAATTACCTTTACAAAAATCGGCATTTTAGTCAGCCTAAAATAATTAAATATTTTCCATATCAAAATTAATATTTTCCTCTACCGTTGGATAGTACGTTGTCATAGCTTTCTAACGATATAAAGTTTGTCTCAATAAGACACCCGAGTAAAAAGTTATGGATTTTATAAGAATCAATATTTTCCAAAACTTACAGCGTTAACTGGTTAACCAGTATAAATTCCACTTCCAGTGGCGTATTAGGGTCCCATTAACCGGTTAGCGCATATGGTTAGCCGGTTAACCAATAGTCAGAAGCACAAAAACCTGCATTTTTCATAACAAAAACCCCATTTTCTCACCCATTTCACCTAGTAACCTCATAATACTTGTTGTTGATCACTTTCACAAATAACATGATTATTCACAAGCATTTAATCTACACTTTAACCGTTAGAAATTTTGATTTAATTGATTAATCATTTTTATCACATTTCCAACCTAATCTCTAGAACATAAAACTCTAGAAAATAAAAGTGTCTAACTAGAACCCACCTTGACAATGAAGAGGAGTTTGGTGAAGATGAAGATGATTGATGAAGAATGGTGATGATCCAAGCATTTCCTCTTCTAGGGTTTTCTTCCTCTCCTCCTCTTTCTCTTTTTCCTTTCTCTTCTTCTTACCAACTTTCTCACAAACCATTCTTTCTCTCTTTTTATAAAAAAAAAAAACAATTATCTATCAGTTAGTAACACTAACTGCTCCAAATGGAGAGTATCCAAAAACGTCTCTAAGTCGAATATTTAATAAAACCTCTGAGTCAGATAATACTAATTAATTAATTTAATTTTGTCGTTTGCTCTAATTATTTTAATTGAAAACTCTTAGAGCACATCAGAGCCCTATTAATCTTAATTAATATTATCTAGAGCATTTATTAAAATACGGGGTATTACAATCGCCGTTTGGACCAAGGAAAGTAGCTCGGACAGCGCTGCCAACTGTAGCGACGCTTCTCGGCTTGGTTGGCCTCCAACACCAAAACTCCCCCAAGTCCAATCGTTACCATGCCAACCTCCCATACTAGAAACAGAAACTTTTTTAAGGCAAAACAATTCAAAAAACAAAGGGAAAATATATTTAAGGAAATAATCTTGGATCCAACATGAATGCCAAAAAGAGGTGATAAAACCATTTCCAATAGAGAATTTACAATTGGACACAAAAACGTCTTTTTGGAAAAAATATTGCCAAGATTCAAAATATCCCTCCACCATGAGGAAATTCGACTACCCGAATTTGAAATACCTTCCGAACAAACAACCTCAAGATGAATATCTTTATAAAGAGCCTCTAAAACCTCAACCCAAAGAGAATTAGGTTCCGATAAAATCCTCCAGCTCCATTTATGAAGAAGAGCGATGTTGAAATCGATTATTCTTCTCAAACCAAGCCCTCTATTTTCAATTGGAAGACAGACTTCACTCCAAGTCACTTAATGAATCCTCTTTATCTCATCCGATCCACCAAAAATAAAATTGTTTTGAATTGAAGTAATCACTTTGACCCCTTTTTACCTGAAATTTATAGAAAGATAATATAAAAATTGACAAGCTAGATAACACTGATTCCACCATTTAAGCCTCTCCTTAAGAAATCACAATTTCTCCTTAAGAACAAAATCACCTCTACCTCTAACCTACAAAATTTTCCACTCTTGCTCAACAAAAGGAAGAAAATATTTATGATCAAACCATTCATTATTGACCCTAAAAGATTTCAGACCCCAATTAGAATTATGAACCACTAACCAAATCGGGCAATGATTTGAGATTTCTCTCAAGGAGATAAATTGACCCACCAATTCCCACTTGGTGATAATACCATTATCCACAAGAAAGCGATAAATCCGGCCACAAGCCTTACAGTCTCCACCAAACCAAGAAAACATGTTCCCCTTACACGGAACATACACTAAGCCACTTTCTAAAATAAAATCTTAGAATTCTCCCCACTCTGGCCTCCTAACACTCGCCGAACGACGCTCACTATGACACTTCACCGCATTGAAGCCCCCTTTTGAAAATCCACTCTCCATCTGATTTGCTCGCCTTTAAATCCAACAATCTCATCTAAAGACAACGTTTAGATTCAATAGAACATGGAGAATAAACATTAACAATATAAAATAACTCATTGTTGTGGATGGTTTGAAACAGGGCGATCCATTTTCACCATATATGTTTGCAATTGTTGTGGAGGGTTTCAATTGTTTGGTGAGATCTGCTACTGAGTGCAATATCCTTTCAACATTCAAAGTGAAGAACTTCCAATCAGATAGTGTGTTATAATTCGCAGATGATACCTTAATTATCGGTGATGGTTCGGCCACTAACATTTGGGCGTTTAAATCTATTCTTCGGGCGTTCGAATTGATTTCTGGTTTGAAGATAAATTACACTAAAAGTTGTTTGTATGACATTGGAGTGGATCCGGACTTCATAGTGGCAACGGAACAATTTCTGAATTGTAAATCAGGTAGCCTTCCATTTCTTTTCCTTGGATTACCGGTTGAAGGTAATCAACGTCGTGAATTTATCCATTGGTGGAAGAGTTTCTCTTATTAATTTCGTTCTCGTTAACCTCCTGATTCATCATTTGGCGTTCTTAAAGGCTCCGAAAAAAGTGGTGACTGAGATTATAGCTCTACAATGTCACTTTCTTTGGGTCGATTCTTCCAACAATTCATTTGTTTCCTGGGCAAGTTGTAACTCTATTTGCAGAACTAGAGACCGTGGTGGGTTGGACATTAAAAATGTCGGTTGTTTTAATATAACACCTTTAGAAATGTGGTCGTGGAAATTCACCCAAGTCAGGAACGAGTTATGGAAGCCTGTAATGGTTGCTAGGTATGGAAATTTGATTATGAAAATGCATAATTATTCGAACCTTGTCATGCTGAAACAAGATTCTATTTGGTTGAGGGATGCTATGGCTTGTTCTATTGGTGAAAGTCATTTCATTTTCTGTAATTTACTGCCAGTGTTGGAAACGGTAAGGATATCACGTTTTGGAAAACTTGTTGGTTGGGAGATACTAAACTCAAATTTAGATTTCCTTTGTTGTATCAATACTGTTTGAATGCATCATGTTCTATATCAGAAATGGGAGTTTGGGAAGGTGAGCATTGGAGATGGAAAATTGCTGAATTGGTTGAGGAGAACTACGATATGCTGGATTCTGAGATTGATCAATGTATCCTTGCCTTGGATGTGGTGGATCTTCGCAAACATGTTCAGGACAAGTGGGTTGGTCGTTGGATACCGAAGTCGGATTTTCGGTTTCTTCGTATTATTCTGTCATGAATGCTAATGATCACACTGCAGAGTTAGCGGAACATGTGGCAGATTTTTTGTCTTCCGTTTGGAGAACTACTATTCCGGTGAAAGTCCAAGTTTTCGCTTGGAGGTTAGGGATTGGTAGATTACCAACGAAAATCAACTTGGCAAATAGGAACAATATTATTGTTAACGAAGAAGACAAGGTTTGTGCTTTTTGTTTAGAAGAATGGGAAGATTCGAACCATATATTTTTCTCATGTCGTAAATCGTTGTTGGTTTGGAGTAAGATTTGAGAATGGGTTGATATTACTAGAATTGATGACTCAACTTGTTGACACCATGTTAAGACGTGGAATTCGTGTCTTAAAGGTCAAGGTAAAGTAGAATGTTTAGATTCTATTTTGTTCATTACTTGTTGGTACATATGGAGGGCTAGAAACAATCTTGTGTTCAATGAGACGAATAGTTGTGCGGAAGAAATAGTCGATGCTATTAAGGTCATATCCTGGAATTGGTTGATTTTTGGAAATCCTTTAAGTAAGAAGTGTAACTTATACGAGTGGTATAAGTTCCCTTTCGATTTTATGTAATTTAATTTACTTCTTGGTTGTAGCTCTTTTCTTGAGATTTACTTAATCTCTTTTAATGAAGTTTGCTTATAAAAAAAACTCATTATTTCTTCTAACCTTTATTCCTAAATATCTCACTCCTTAAATACTACAGAAAAACTACAAAGAACTTTGAAAGGAACAAACAAGTCGAAAAACATCAAAGTGAAAAGAAAAAAAAAAGATAAGCGCAATACAAGTGCAAAACAACCTACATGAGAATTAAAAAAAGAATACAAAAACAAATCAACCAAAAATCATGTCAACATAGAAAAGAATATTCTAAACTAGTAACAACAAAATAAGCAAACAGAATGTAGAGACACATATACATACTCTAGAAAACAAACTCCAACACCATATATCACAACTAAAACATCTTACCATCTGTCTGATTTGTTGTCCTATATGTTTAAATTTCCACTAAATTTCTTGTAGTTGATATAAATATAAATATCATCGTAACTTGTAAGTATTCACTGAGCTCCAAGATATTTTGTCTTGAGGAACACTGATTACACATTGCAGAATTAATACACTAATAAACCAATTCTCAATTGCAAAAGAAAGGTAAGAAAAACTAGGACATTGTTTTTGAGTGCATAAACTAGATCATATAAATATGATAAACTTTTATTTTGCTGCCTAATTTATATCGTTGTCCTCACCAACATCTTATTGCATTGGTTTGCTTCAAAAAGGTTGGTTTGCTTGTGATGATTCCAATTTAGGATCCATGTTGTTCATATTACTCATGGAGTGTAGTTGCTGTTCTCTTTGTGAAAATCCACCACTCATGTTTCTCACCATTCCTCCAACACCAAGAAAATCCAAAGTCAGTTTATCTGATCCTCCGAAGCACAAATTACCAGATAGATTTTGTTGTGGCAACTTTTTATTCTCCTCCATATTCTGAAACTGACCAAGGTTAATGTTGTTGTCATGATTCATATTTCCATATATTGAAGTGTTTCCATTCCCAAGAGAGTTTAGCAATCCATGTAGATGTTGGTTGTGTTCATTTTCCATGCTTGATCTTAATCCTTCATTGTTAGATTCCACGCCGTTGTTATTGATAGTAGTTGTTGTTGTTGAACCTATTTGAGCAGCTTTTTGAAGCAATGCGGTTGCTGACATGTGTGGCGAGGACAACATATTCTCTTGTTGCATTGATGAATTGCCAAAGAGTGAAGAAAAACCTTCTTGGTGATGCTGATGATGATGATGATGATGAGGTTCACTTATGTTATTGAACTGATCATGCATTGTGCTACTATTGGTATTCGGAAAGAAGCTTAGGTTAAAAGGTGACACCGATGAAGAACTTGTGTTATTATTGGTATTTCCTTGAAGATCGGGAAGTTGCAAGAGACCATGATGAAGATGAAGTTGTTTGTTTGAGAATGGTGCAGAAATGTCTTGTTGGAAAGTTTGATTTGGATCAGTCATGAAGAAAGGTGACGAAGACATTGATTGTTGTTGTGGTGATTGTTGTTGTTGTTGACCAAATGATGATGACGATGGATGCAAAGGTGAGATCAAATGTTCATATTTTGGTGTACAAGGAATGTTTCCTAGGGTTAACATGTTGTTTGTGGAAGTTTGTTGGTTTTGGTTTAGGGCTAAACCTATGTGGTTTGTGGAAAATAGATGTGTTGCTAAAGGGTTCATGTTGGAAGGGTGTCTTGCATTTTCATGTGCTAGTGCATCACAAAATGCCCTATGAGTAATGAAACTATCACGCCTGCAAAAAATATATATAACATTAAGCATCACAATAAGTTTGTTATAAATATCATTCTATCCATAATTTTTTTAAAACAAATCATTCAAAATTTATAATGAGAGAAGAAAACAATAAAGATTCAGAAAATCACATAAATTTATTCGATTTTCATGTTATTATTAAGAGTGAGAAAATCATATAAATTTATGGTGAATTTTTATCTACTCAATTCTAAAAGTTGGATAAGACTATCTTCTGTCTAAAATGTCTTGAAAACAATAAATAATTATATTATTTAATAAATAATTAAATATGTAAAAATTAAATAATATCATGTGATTGGTTGAAAGTACATTATTTTTTTTTTTTATGATAGAGAGATAAATTGTCCCATAAATTTATTAGATTATCATTTTGTAATTATGTTTTTTTTTCCTAAGTTGTGACCTCACCGTGACTTATTACACTAAAAAAAATGTCTCTAACATGCAATATCTTTCATATAATTGAGCTAAGAAATAATAATAAGTCATGATATAAATATTTTTAGTTAACAAAGTCAAGAACCTAGCTAGTGTCTACACAGCCACAACCATACCAAAAACTTCACTACCAAAAGAATAAATAAATATGTATAAAACGTGAGATAAAAAATTAAGACTAAAATTAGAACATAGATTAAGACTTATTTATACTTTAATCCTATATGGTCAGCATACTAATTATCAAGTATATAGGATTATAGGGTAATATATATATAAAATAGAAATTAATTATTAAATAATGTGTACATATATTGATATAAGATTCGATCTAAATAATGAAAAAATAGGGTCCATGAGATTATGCCATAATTTGAAACACACCAACAACTCCTTATCGAACTACCAGTTTGAGTCCTCTCTATAATCACTTAAATGAAAGAATTATTTTACAAAATTGATGAAAGCCAATAATCAAAACTACAAAAATGGGGCCACAATCAATTAATGCAAACTGTCTCATAGGTTTGTCCATTTGTTATCATCTTATATATATAATTCTTGTGAACATGATCGTACTATCAAAAAAGAATGCTATATTCCCGGAAAATCTTTCAAAAACATCAACATTAGATATTTGAATTTAATGTTAGAGAATTTTTGCATTCATGTATAAACACATAGTAGAAAATCATGTTATTGTAAATTTTAAATATCATAAAATAACATAAAATATCATAAAATATCATAAAATGAAAAACATGCAAGTGTATAAAACTCCAAGATGAAAGAAAACAAAAAAGCAAGCAAGTTCAACTCATGTGAGAACAAACACACAGTATCACACTGTGTCCTTTGAGCAACATGTGAATGGGAACAAGCATAATAGGGACGTTGTTCCCAAGGCAAATAAGAATATTATGTTAAATTTATTTTCAAAAAATAATAATTTCAATTTTTAACAATCTTTTTGGAATAAGTTTATATGTAATAATAGATTAATCTCTGTTCGCGCAGGAAATAATCAATTTATATGAAAAACTTGTGTGTGCGCTCACATGCAAGCAAACTAACACACTCTCACACTGTGGTATAAAAAAAAATAACTTAATAAAAAGCTTCAATGGTTTTGACTCGTTTTCTTATCTCATTGAAAAAATAATTACTAAGCTTATATAGAAAAAACAAATGGAGATTAGAATTTGTTATTTACCTTGAGAAGAGAGTGCCACAGTCACATCTATACTCTCTAGTGCCACAAGTTTTAGAATGAGCTTTCCAATCAGATTGAACAGCATATTTCTTAGAACACTTTTCACATTTCCACTTTTTCTCACCGTGCTTTCTAGAAAAGTGCTTCTTGATTCCAGTGAGATCTCCAAGAGCTCTTGAAGGGTCATGGTGAACACAAGAAGGCTCTGGACACAGATAAACCTTCCTCTTTGGCTCTTTGTTACTCTTCTGCTTTAGCTTCCATGGTAGATTGTGTCCTCTTCTATGAAGCTGTAAATTTTGCTCTCTTTGAAACCCTTTTTGACACACTTCACATACAAATCTATTTGTTGCCATTAGTGTCTTTGGAGATAGTGCTATCACTTCTGCATCTGGATCTGTTTTCATTGAAAAAATTTTAAAAAAAGAAAAAACCAAAAAATACAAAAAGTTACACAACTTTATGGTTTCAAATTTCAATTGCATGTTGAAGTTGAACTCAATTTAAGATGTTGCAAAGTATAACTAAAAAAATAATTGAAAAAGATAAGTTTTCATTTAGAGAATTTAATAAAACCCTAATTATAATATAATTCAAGATTAATTTAGGGTTTACTTGTGAAGTTTATATTTTCATTAGAAACCCAGAAATATTTCCCAAAAGGGTAAATTTTAATGTCATGAAATAATGAAGAATGCATATAAAGCTACTTGCATGGTGTTCCTGGTTGGTTTCTTCTTTTTTTCGGCACTAAAGGTTGAGCAGCGGTTGATGAAACATCTGTAGAAGATTGATGTTGTTGTGTTATCTGACTTTGATTTTCTTGTCTGATTTCCAAGAAAGGTGTAGAAGATGAAGAAGCAGCCATATTACTCAATTTGATGCAAATCTGAAACTAAATTTCTAAAATTTGTCACAATCTATATAACATAACATATTTGTGTGTTATCTGTGTGTCTGTGTCTGCGTGCAGGATTGAAATTCTAATTAAAAGTAAAAGCATATGAAAGAAAGAATACAAAGAAAGTAATGACCTGAATTTTCCTTGTCTCTTTGAAAAGAGGTTATGAGAATAAACCCAGAAAACACCAAGAAGAATTTTTTATCTTTAGGAGACAACAACAATCCTTAGATAAAAAGAGAAGAAAACAATCACTTTGTAGACCTACTAATACTACAACAACTCATCTTCTCTCTATAAACTATATTGTTTTCTTATGAGTAAAAAAAAACAAACTTCACAATGATTTTGATGTTTTCTACATAAATAATACTACTCAACATATACTTGTCCACCCATACATATACATACCATACCCATATCTCTTTCTCTTTTCACTCTTTTGTCTCTTTCTTTGCTTCTATATACATTTTTTTAAAAATAATTTAGTTATGGTGGTGAAATAATTTTTGGAGGGTAATTTATGTCCCTATTATTATGTAATTCTTGAACAGCACAGAGACTACTGTGGTTTTTGGGGCCACACAGACCTGTGTGTAGGCCTTACACTACTATCTCCTTCTCTTGTTTCATATCTTATTGCCAACAAGCACACACAAGTTGTTTTTTTCCTTATTTTTCCTGCCATCATTTGTCTGATATTAAAATTAGAATATATGTTTTTTTAATTTGTTCTATAATAATTTAGAATAAGAATCAAGTTGGTTGTTTCTGAATTTTTTTATAGATCAATTTGCTTGTTTAATATTAAATGAACAGTGATTATTGGATGGATCGATTTTTATAGGTTATTAGTTAATGGTTAGTTAATTATATATTAAGAGTTAAATTTGTATTAACAGATAGTTGTGTGGTTAAGTTAGTCGAATGTAGTATGACTCGAGAAAATTCGGAATAACATAAAAATATATATTAAATTTGATTTTGAAGGCAAGATCTTTTGGAAGGAACGCGAGGCATTTCAAAGAACATTTTTGAAGATTTCATGTTTGTTTCAAACGTCTTCCGAGGAGTTTCAATGCAGAAGTATGGGACATTCAGGACAAATCATATGCGTTTTTTTTAAACAAGGAATATATTGAAACGAGTACAAAAGTTACTCAAATTAGATTACAATTTTTTTTAAAAGCAAGATATATATTAATAAGAGTACAAAAGGTACTCGAAACTTGATACAAAGGAAACCAAAACAAAACAAAGAAATTATCCACCAATGGGATCTAAGACAAATAATACATAAGATCCTTGGTAAAATTATATAGATCACAATTGGGATGTTTAATTTCTCCAATAAAAGACCACCGCCAAGCCATAAATTTCGCCTTTCAAACTAAGTCGGCAATGTTCCATTTCACCTTGTTGGAAACAATGTCATTCCTAATTGACCATAGAGACCAATTAGTCGCCAACCACAAGCTACTTTGTCTTAACTCCTTTATTCCCCTAGATTTGCCAACGGAAACCCAATCCAAAAAGGAGCTTTTGAAGTCTCTACCCCCATTAAAAGAAAAACCTAACCAAACCTCTATTTCTAACCAAACCAATCTCGAGACCGGACATTCAAAAATGATATGCTTTAAGGATTCTAGAGAGGCTTCGCAAAAAGAACAATTGATGTTGTTATCCGAAGAAATGATATCAAGATTCCTAAGCCGATCCATCGTCGGGAATTTATTAAAAAAAACATCTCCAACCGAAAGTCTTGATTTTCAAAGGAACTAAAACCTTTCACACCAAATTGAAAGCTAAATCATCCGATTACTCGACCCAGACGGGAGACGACACTTATTCAATAGAGAATAAAAAGAGCTAACCGAAAAAGAGTTGTTTAACTCCCAAGTAAATTTGTCTCTATCATCACAAGTTGGTTTGACACGATTAATAACCGAACGCATCGCCTGCAACTATGTAATTACTTTTACCGTTAACAAATTGGAAGTATCCACGGTTTCTAATCCCACACTCAAAACAGAAGTCGGACTGATGTAGTTAGTGGAGTGAGTAATTTCTCTGATAACCGACCATCTCCAAATAAGGAGTTTCACTTTCCAAACAATGTCCACCATATTCCATCCCGGATTCCTAAAAACAATCTTATTCCTAATGAACCACAAAGTCCAACATACCGCCAACCAAATGTTTCCTTCCTTACCCCTCTTAACCCCTTTAGTTTTGCACAAGGAGAAAGAATTCAAAAAGCTCTTATTCCACTCGCTATCACCACCGTCTAAAAAACAAATCCAGTATGACACTTCCCACTAAACCAACTTCGCCACCAAGCAATTACGAAGTAAACGATATAAATATTTTGTTTGAGAATTACAAAAAAAACACTTTAAATCCATTGAGTATGTTGTCATAGCTTTCCAATGATACCAAGAATGCTTTGATCAGCCACCCGAGTCAAAAGTTATGAATTTTTAAAATATTTTTCAAAACACAGTAGTGGTAACCGGTTACTTCGTAAATAGAGGAAAAATGAGAGTTAGAGACACCTTTTGGTAACCGGTTACAACCCAGAGGGTAACCGGTGCTTCGTTGTTTTAAGTTGTTATGATGTTTTAATGATGTTGTGTGATGTATTTAGAGGCTATATGAGTAAGACTTGGTGATAAAATGATGTATGATGAAGTTAAGATGCTTAAGAGTTTATGAGTTATAATAACATGATGTAGAGAAAGAGGATAAATGAGTGAGTACTGTGATGATTGATGATGAATGTGGATGCAAAGCTTATGATGTTTTGATGATGATGATGTGTGTATATTGCATCTTACATTCATGACATGATTTATGAGGGAATTTCGGTCCGTTGGTAGCTTCAGTCCCATTGTGCGGATTGAAGTGATATGATGTTATGATGTGTTCCCTTTGTGGAGGGTTGATGGCCCAGTGTCCATCCATGAGTATGTTTAGGTACCACATGCATATTAAGAGTTGCATTTTAATTCTAAATGACATAGCATGAATTGCATTGACTTGTGTAATGATGTGATGTATTTGAGGATTGTGAACATGTGATGTATTTGATGTTGTGAATGAATGAGTTATATGATGATATGATTATATTTGGTGAATCCATGTTTATAAATTCTCATTTTTATATTACTTTATTGAATGTGAATTTAATCACCATTCCTGCCTTTTGGTGATGGTCTATTATGTCATCTTGCAGATACTCAAGGTTATCTCAGTGCATGTTTAGCACAGAGTTAGTGAGTTTTTCGTTGTTAGTTAGAAGGCGAGTCATGCTCTATGTCTAGCAACATCGTGATGAATTTTGTTTGAGTTTACTTTGTTTACTTGAATTAAAATTGTTGTTTATTTTGACTACTTTTGGTTTTAAATTGATGTTTTGGATTAAATTATGAGATTTTCTTTTATTAAAGATGCAAGACGATGTTTTGTTCTTCGATGCGTAGTTATTGAAAAGAGTTTTGAAATGTTTCATGATTTTATAAACCTTGTTATGGAACCGGACTAATATGATGTTTTAATATGTTTGAGTTATAAGGAATGTGATGCCCTTTTTATGTTGAAACTCTGATATTTTGATTTAATTGTTTTCATAATTATGCTGGGGTAGAAATGGTGTTACATTTGTGGTATCTGAGCAGGTCGGTATGTCGGTCGTGTCGTGTCGGTTATTGAGTATGAGTGTATTGAGGTTGAGTTGTTCTTCTGGTGTTGTTGGTGATTTTCATAATGGTTGTGAATCATGCTTTTGCGGATGCGATAGCTGCACTTGCTCAGGATACGACACAAAATAATGTTCGCGATGAATTTCATGCCTTGGGGGTATTTCAGAGGAATAATCCACCAAAGTTTGAGGGGACTCATGAACCGGAGAACGCGCATAAATGGCTTAAGGCTATTGAGAATATTTTTCGGACTATAGCGTGTTCCGATGCTTAGAAGGTGCAGTTTGGCACTCACATGCTGGATGAAGAGGCTGAGGATTGGTGGGATAATACCCATTAGAGATTGGAAGGAGTTGGGGCTGCGATAACTTGGAATGTGTTCAGGAGGGAATTTATGAGTAAGTATTTTCCTGAAGATGCTCGTGGCAAGAAAGACATTGAGTTCTTAGAGTTGAAGCAGGGGAACATGACAGTGGTAGAGTATGTTGCCAAGTTTGAGAGGTTAGGAAGTTCTGTCCTCACTAAAACCGTTTTGATTCTGAGCTATCGAAGTGCTTGAAGTTTGAGAATGGGTTGAGACCAGAAATCAAGCAAGCCATTGGGTTTCAGCAGATCCGCAAGTATATTGAATTGGTGGATAAGAGTAGGATTTATGATGAGGATAACCGAGCTCGATCTGCTCACTATAATCAGGTGAATGAGAAGAAAGATAAGGGTCAGTTTCGAGGGAAACCTTATGCGACTCCAAATGACAAAGGAAATCTGAAGGTTAATGATTGGAAGAATCCAAGTGGGGGAGCAGGTTCCACTCCTCTCAAGTGATATAAGAGTGGAGAAGTAAGGCACAAATCTGACGTGTGCATTTCTACTGTGATAAGTGTAATGCCCCGATTTTATAAATTATTTTATTAAATATTTATTGAGAGTATGGTGGTGTATTTGGAATAATAATTAGAGAATTATTTTATTTAAATAATAATATGATAATGAGATGGTTTTATTATTATAATATTGTTATTAAATAAAATAAAATAGTAAGTTGGAGGATTGAGGGACAAAGTTGTAATTTAGTAATGTTATGGAAAAGAGAGAACACGATACATTTTTTCATTATCGTGCTTTTTTGATGAAGAACAGAGGGCTCTGAAGAAAAGGGAAAAGAGAAGGGAGATTGAGAACCGTAGAGCTCCAAGGTCAATGGTTTGTGAAGAATTTCTCAATTTCGAGGTAAAGGGGTAGAAAGGGTTTTATATTGGTGATCTAGCATATGAGGGTATTTGGGAGTTCTTTACTCTCTTAGGGATTGTATGTTATTATTGATTGTGATGAAATTGTGATATGAATATGGATAATATGATGATTAATTGTGGGTGTTTGGGATTTTGATGTTGAATTGCACATATATAGATGTGTGTGTTACGAAGAGTGAGTTATGAATGTTATGGAGAATGGAGTAATTGGAGAAGATGAAGAAAACCTAGAATTTTACTCTTTTGATTTGTAGATGTTAGACTAGGTGATTGATTAATGTTAAAGGCATAAAATAGTTTCAATTGGACTGTTTTGGGTGCTAAGAGTGAAATAAAATGAACTGAATTCGGACTGGTGTGAGAATCCATAGCAGGTTGGAGTTCTAGCGCAGAGAACGATTGGACAAATCCCAGTGCTCGCTAAGCAAGCTGGAGCTCGCTCAACGAGCGTGGGAAAGTGGGAATACCGAGAGCTGTTCGCTCAACGAGCAGAGAGCTCGCTCAGCAAGACCTGGAGCGTGAGAAATTATATTTTTATTATTTTATTCTAAAAAATACTGAATACTTATTTAATTCTTTAATAGTTTCTAGGACTGAATATGGTGTAGCTAGGGCAACGTTCGTTCCTTTAGTTTGAAGATAGTACTTATGAATAATTGGTTAAAAAAATCTAATTAGATTGTGTTAATTATGTGTAATGACATCTGTTTGGATGATATGAATTATATTGACTGTATGTTGGTGAATGTGAAGATCAGGAGGATCCTGTCATGAATGGCATTGTTCATGTTTATATATGTTGATGTATGTGTAATCGAGTCTTGCATACGCATACATGTATATGGAATAATCATGTCTCGGATGGAGCGTAAGTGGTTATTCGGATTTATTGTGAATCAATGGGTGGGGGATGATCGTGTCTCAGTAGGAGCGTAAGCGATGCATCTGGATTCGAATCGATGAACCATTGTTGAAGTCGGTACTGTGTTTGCATTGTGTTGTGGAGTCACATTGCATATATTTGAATGAATGGTTTGTGTTATATGTTATGACTTGTGTGTGATTACTCCTTCAAAACGTTATTTGCACCGTTATGATATAGAATTGTTTCTCACCCCTTTGTTTTTGTTTTTGTGTTTGTGCTTCTTTGGAAGTACAAATAACCCAGGTACATGAGAATGCTCTGGTGTTGCTTGTTCGAGTCATAGGGCTCTCTGATACGTAACACGGGAATGAAGATTTTTGTTACTTTGTTTTTATTTTATTTTCCGACTTTGTTAGTTACGTATCTGTTTGATAATTAAAGGAATTGTTTTATATTTTTGAGATGGTTATGCTGTTGAGCAAGAACAAAATGAACTATTTTAATTCCGCTGTTTAATGAAAATTATATTGAATTGATTTTGTTTTGAAGTGTAGCATCTCACTTTTGTATGAAAACTCTGATTTTTATTACAAATTATGTTATTTTGGAAAAAGGGAAAAATGGGTGTTACAATAAGATCTTACAAATGTGGTAAGAGGGGTTATATGAAGGACGACTGTCCAAATGCAATACCAACCTATTTCAATTGTGGTGAAGAGGGACATATCAATACTCAGTGTCAGAAACCGAATAAGGTTGTTACTACTGCTCATACTACTGGTAGGAGACTAATGAGGTCTTTTGGTAGGAGACAAGTGAGGGTAATATTGGAAAAGACTAATGAGTGTAAACACCCCAAATTTTCCCTCACTAAGTTCACACCATGGCTTGTGATCTTTCATCTTTGCATTAATTTAAGCATACCATCTCACATTGCATTTTTGTTTCACTACACAGTTCAAATTCATCTACATCTAGGGTTTGTGATCTGAGCAATCCAAGGATCCATCTGTGCCACGCCAAAGGATTCCAATCATTCCAAGAGGGTCCATGCGTGTTCTATCATCATATTATATCCCTCAAAGATCAAGGAATTCAAGAAATCACAAGAACTAGCAAGGCATGGAAACAGAGCTAGGGTTTCACTACATAGATGACCTGAAATTAGGGTTTTGGTTTCAGAGGCCATAACTCCAAATTTTTTGGTCATTCTTGTTTCTAATAGTCTAAATATGTTATAAGGATCATATGTGCCAAGTTTGATGAAGAAATTTGTTGTGGAAGTCATATGTTCACTGGGTAACTTCTTGAACAAGTTAGAGCAAAATTAGGGCATCTGTGGCCCCCATCAATGGAACCAAAGTAGATTTTTCATCAAATTGAAGTTATATGATCTTTATTTGATCATTGAAGTGCTTGGAAGTTCACAAAATTGAAGAAAATTGAGCTAAACCAAAAGTTGCCAAAAATGGAAATGACTTGTAATGGAAACTTTCCATTTTGGGAAAGTTTTTCAACCTCCTCTTTCTCAACCAAAAATGCTTCAAATGAAAAATTGTTGGTCATGAAAGTTATAGATTGGATCATTCCCTTTTCAAAAAGTACAAGAACAAGTTCGAATTCATTATGGAACTCAAGTTATGATCTTTCAAAGTTGGCAAAAATCCTATAATTTTCAAGAATACACCAAAGAGGGTTTTTTGCAAAACCACTTGCCAAACCATTTTGTGACCTCCAACACACTTCTATGCATTATACAAACATAGTGCATTGCCTAAAAATCAGAATTGGCCCAAGAATCATCTCATTTCATGCCTTGAACTTCAAGAAATTCAAAAGGGGCCAAACTTCTTCAAAATTGCAAAAGAGCATAGAACTTCTCATACACTTGCTAAATCACCACAAAACCAATTCCATGGTTCTCCTTGATCTTTGCTAAGCCAGGACAAGCCAAAAGCCAGCTGCAATATGAGCCCATACCTCAATTACAAGTTATGTTGACATTTTAGCAACTTGCCCATACCAATCACCACAGTCCACAACAACTCCTCTGACCTATCAAACATTGTTATGTGGACAAAATGCAACTCATAACACAACACAAGCCAACCTAACACTTCAGAATCATCAAGCTTCAAAAAATCACCCCAAGAGCAAAAGCTTTTGAAACTCACAGCACACACACTCAAACTTCAAACTCTTTTCATCAATCAACTCAGCTTCACCAAAGGATCATTTCCCACCCTTCATTGCAGCCTAAAAGCACCCCTACACAAAACACGATTTATTTCCAGTTGAAGTGCAACCACACAATCCAGCCATTATAAACTCCTTCTAAGCATCAAAGCTTCATCAGGAAGTCAAGAGGAGTGGTTTTGCACAAGAGAGGAGGTCCAAAAGCTCCAAACTGAGAAAGCTCAAGCTCAGCTAACCTCTTCAAACTTTTTTCCAGAATTGCAATTTTAAGTTCTTAGATTGTTTTTCGAATCCTGAGTTTGAGCCATGATAAATTTGTTTTGAGGGTAGATTTAGGTTTAGGAAGGTGAGAGGAGTTGATCTGGAGCTTTAGAGCTCTAGAAATGGCCTAGGGAAGAAGTTGGTGTTGGGGTGTTGCCGGAGAAGATGACCGGAACACTATTCCGGTCACCTGAAACGGATTAGGGTTAATTTTAGGGTTTAGTGAGTCAGGCGTGCTCTGGGCCCTTGGATCGGGATTAATTTGAAATGGGTGGCCATGATTAGTTCAGATTAGGTTTAATTGTGTTTAATTAATTAATTAAATAGGATTAAGTAAGTTTGAATTCTGACCATTAAGATGCGCGTGTGGTCTTCCCTCCGTCACTCCAGTTTAAATCATGTCCCTTGGATCAACAAACTTTCTTTTATTTAATTTTTATTTCATTTTTAATCATTTATTTTGTCTAATTTATTTAAAATACTTAGAAAATCCCAAAAATATTTTTCTTCTGCATTTTGATTTCAAATATTTTTCTCCACCCAAAAACATTTTTATTTTTATTTTTTGCATTAAAAAATCATTTTAAAAATATTTAAATGTTTATTTTAATTAATTAATGGAAATTAATTAATTAAAATACCATTTAGGTTTCTAAAAAATCCAAAACAAATTCACATTGCATCTTAGGACATTTAGAAACATTGTCAAATCATTCATACAAATTTCTTTTTGGTTTTGATTCAACTTTGACATTTTTCTTGAATTTAGGGTTCATAAAAATCCCTTTTTGGAACCCTAACTTCAAGAATTCTTTTCTGCCCAACCATGAAGGGTTTGACATTGGTTCTTTTTGAATTGATCTTCACATGGAATGTATTATCTAGCATATTTTTTTCACAAATTTATTTTTCATTTTCCATTTGATTTTCATTTTTCCTTTTGAGGTATCCTAAAACCCTAGCAAACTTAGAAAATTCACAACTTTCTTTAGGTTAAGAGTTAGACCTTCTCCTTTGGGTGTGATATCATATTGGGTTAGGGTTCCTTTGAGTTCATTTGCAATTTTTTATCTTATGATTTGCTTCTGTTTTGACCTTATGCATCTCATGTTGCCTTAAAACCCTAATTTCTCATGTTCATTTACATACATCTTGTATATGCATCCATACATGAACTTGCCATGACATTTCTTGCATTCATATGGCATCTAAGACATCTTAAGACATATTAGAATCATGTTTGATCATTTCTTCATTCATTTGCCATGATATGCCTTCATTTCATTCCATGAACTTTCATGAACTTTCAAGCTTCAAAGCATGCCTCCTTTGCATCTCATCTCTTGTATGAACATTCATAACACTTGACATGTCTTTGCATCATCTCATAAAATCATTTGCATCATGTATATTGTCGCTCCCACCAAATGACAACCCGGGTCAGAAGGGGTACAGACGCGAACGGTCGGCGAAAGAGGGATGAGAAAACACAAGAGTAAACTCAAGAGAAAAGGAAAGAGTCGCCGGCTAGGCATTTTTATCCCAGAGGAAAGGTAATGCTGCATAAACCTAAAAAGATATGGACAAGACGGTTGCAAACCAGAGAGACTGAGAAAGGGGGTTGGTTACAACCTGGGAAGGTATTAGCACCCAGATTGTCCGCCGTACTCGACGGGATCCACGCTTAAAAGATTTGTGTTTTAAAGGGGTAGTGTCAGTGCAATCTGTGTATCAAAGAGCTGGAAAAAAGATGTACAAGTGTCAGTGTAAGAAAAGTGTAGTGTATATAAGTGAAGTGTCAGTGTAAAAGAAAGAGTGAAATGCTCATGATACTGAGGCTAAAAGAATAAGGCTGAAAGAGGGGGAATATACAGAGACTTTTGTTCGATAACTGTTAAGTTATGCCTACGTATCCTCTCGTGCAATGAGGAAGTCAGAACACCGTAGTTCGAACCAAAGAGACTGAAAGATGAATTGACTTATGAACTGCTTACTTGTCAATGCTCAAGTGTATGACCTGTCTGGATCAGGTGCAAACTGTCTTGCATTAGACGGAAGAAGCAAGTTCTCGTTTATGAGTGAATGAGATGAGAAAAGAATCCCGAAGGAGACGATTATTGTTTGTTTTTTGTATTTTCAGTCTTTTATTGCTTTTGAAAGTTTGGCATAAGTTAATGAGCTTAAGCCTGAACCAATGGGTTAGTAAACTCATCACATCTTCCCTCTGATTAGGGGTAATGAGAATACCTTAAGTGTGAAGTCAGCATCTCACACTTAATCACCATGGTGTAGGATTAAGATCATTAACCTACTTGTGATTATTTAGATATTTTTGGTGTTTTTGTTTAGTGTTAAGTAATGAGATTAAGCCATAATCAGGGATTAAACAGACTCATTACACCATCCTAATAGAAGGATAATAGATGAGAATGTTTAAACTGAGGAAGACTCCTCAACTTAATCCATGATTAGGGATTAACCTCATGACAAAACAAAGCCATTATTAGATGGATTTTAGTTAATGATAAGATGAAGAAATGAGTTTTATGGTTTGTAAGACAACTTGAGGGGGACTTGTCCATTAACACTAGGGTTAGTCCTTCTTAACCAATTAAGGAAGAATTAGAACCCTAATGCAAGGCCCAAGTTACAAGCTTGATGCCTCGATGATTATTAAGATGAATTGATTAAAGGAGTTAAACACATTAAGGGTTTAACACTTAGGATTAAAGTTATACACTCCATCCTAATAGAAGGATGCAGGCATAAGCTTAATCACAAAGCCTTAAAGCCTTTAGGGTTTAGTCCCTGATTATGAGATGAGGAGAGAAGACTCAAGGAGACACAAAGGTAAAACTAAGTGGGGGACTAATCA
The DNA here is from genome assembly GCA_963966055.1 of Lathyrus aphaca. Classification (NCBI taxonomy): domain Eukaryota; kingdom Viridiplantae; phylum Streptophyta; class Magnoliopsida; order Fabales; family Fabaceae; genus Lathyrus; species Lathyrus aphaca. The sequence continues at coordinate 500,421,155 of OZ014520.1, forward strand.
AACCCTAATTATTGTCATGCTTGGTGGTTCCTAGGGTTTGTGAGGTTTAAGAAAGAAATCTTCAAAGGCCACCAAGGAGGAGCAAGATGAAAGGAGCAAAGAGAAGCAAAACAACTTGCTTCACTTAAGAAGTCAAGTTGCTTGAAGAAAGAAAGTAAGATGAACAAGAATGAGCAAGCTCAATCCAAAGCACAAGATAAAATGCAGCAATGATATATGAAAGATATGAAAGGAAATTGTGAGAAGTGAAGGCAAATCCACCTCTCAAAGTAACTTACAACCTGAAAAGTTAGTAATGAAATGAGATGCAATGCAAAAGAGATGAAATGTGGTGATTCAAACCAAAACCAGGAGCATGAGTATGATGTTAATGATGCTAAGAGATGATGCAAACATGAAACTAGTCATGAGGATGATCATACAAACATATGGAATGCAAAGGAAACATGCTTAGAACTATGAACATACATGAAAAGTTATGAAATGCAAATGACATACAACATGGCAAATGAAAGATGCAATGATCAAACATGATCCTAATATGTCCTAAGATGTGTCATGGATCAAATGAATGCATAAAATGTCATGGCAAGTCATGGTATGCAAGCAAATGCAAGATGAATGCAAAAGAAGCCCAAATTAAGGTTTATGAACAATGCACAAAACAAAAATCAAAACCAGAAGCAAACACTAAGATAAAAATTTGAAAATGCACTCAAAGGAACCCTAACCCTACACAAACTCACTGCCCAAAGGAGAGGATCCAATTCTTAACCTAGTGTAAGTTATGAATTTCCTAAGTTGGCTAGGGTTTCAAGGTACCTCATCAAGAAAAATGTCAAACAAATTGAAAATGCAAGATCAATTCATGCCAATTTAATCCTATAAACTACATGATATGCAAGATGTAATGCAAAAAGAATCATTGTCCAACTCTTAAAGGCTAGGCAGAAATGAATTTTCAAAGTTTGGATCAAAATAATGCCTTGAAATGAAATTAATTCCATGGAAAATTATCAAAAGTCATCAAGATCAAAAAATAAATTTGGTTTGAAGGTTGGACAATGTTTCTAAATGATTTTAAATGTCTCATGAATTTTTTTGTGATTTTTAAATACCTAAAAGTATTTTTAATGAATTAATTCCCATTAATCAATTAAAAATAAACTTTTAAATGATTTAAAAATATTTTTTGAATGCAAAAATAAAAATAAAAAAGTTTTTGGTTTCTGAAAATTAATAAAAGCTTGAATAAAATTTTTCAGAATTTTTCAATGATTTTTACTATTTTTAAATAAATGAACAAAATAAATGAATTTAAATGAAAATAATATTGAATTTAATGGGAAGTAAGCAGGATCAAGGGCCAGCATTCAAACTAGACGCGCGGGAGTTGACTGCGCGCGTCATCCAGTGGCTGAGATTCAAACTAACCTAATTAACATAATCTGAATTAATTAATTTAATTAAATATGATTAGGGTTTTAATGTGAGATCCTGTCCACTCAAATGCGCGCGGGTCAGCCCTAGTCAACTCATCCTACGCTTCACATTCAAACTTGCATTAATGACTCTGATTAGCCCTAAACAAATTCAGGTGGTCGGAGAAGACTTCCGGTCGTCTTCTCCGGCGAGACCTTCACCCAAACTCTCTCAAATCATCACTAAATCATGCCAAACTCTCCAGATCAACTCATCTAAACCTCCTAAACAACAATCCAGCCCCAAAATTCATTTCTTTTTCGTGAATCATGAAGAACAAACAAAAATCCAGTTTTCGGACAAAGTTTCAGACAAGCCATAAAACCTCAAAACTTAATCATTTTCAAAAGTAAAAGGTTCAGTGAACTCAGGGAAGCATATAGAACATTTTAGAAACAAGAAATGAGTGTTTTGGAAAAATGAATTTCCATGGCTACCTGAATCGAAGCTTTCAAATCAGGGACTTTCTGGCCAGTTTCTTGCTTCCAATCAACTCCAATGGACCTCCTGAGAAGCTTTCAATGCTTGTTTGAAGTTTATAATGGTTGGTTTGAAAGATTGCTGAAGTTCTGCTCAAAGAGGGGCAGAAATCGTATTTTGGTTTCAGAGAGTTTCAGGCTATGGTGATGGGTGGTTTGTGATCAGTGGAACCTCTTAAGATCAATGGTGAAGTTTGTTTATGTGTTTGAAGGCTGTGCTGAGTGTTTCGAATGAAAATGCAAGTTGGAGAGATTTTGATAACTATGGCTTGGAGTGTGTTTCAGCATGAAGTGTGTGGTGTGTTATGCTGGCTTTGGTCCATGTATCAAAAGGTGATAGGTCAGAAAGTTGTTGGTGGCCTATGGTGATTGGTATGGGTCTTTGGCCAAAATGTCAAACTTTGTGTAAGAGAGGTATGGGCTCATAGCTAGCCAAGGACAAATGGGGTGTCCTGCGCAGCAAGAAGTGTGTAGAGCCTTAGGATCATTTGTGAAGTCAGCAAGCAAGTGGATTAGGGCTTGAGTGAACTTTTGCAACTTGCTTCATCCTCGGCCCTTTTGAAATTCCTTGTTCCTCAAGTCATGAAAATGAGTGATCCTTTGATGCAATATGACTTTTAGGTCTTGGTTCATGTTTGTATGAAGATTAGAAGTCCATTTGATAGCACAATTTGCCTTGGCAAGTGATTTTGCAACTTTGCCTCTTTGGTGGAAGACTTGAAATTATGTGATTTTGGCCAACTTTGACAAGCTATAACTTTTGATCCAAAATGAATTAGGTCACGTTCTTGTACTTTTTGAAAAGGGAATGATCCATTCTACAACTTTCATGACCAAAGTTTTTTCATTTGAAGCATTTTTGAATCAAAAAGCAAGGGTTGAAAAAGTTTCCCAAAATGGCAATTTTCATTATAAGTCAACTTTCCCAAAAAGTCAACTTTGCAAATGACTTGAAATCTTCCAATTTTGTGAACTTATAACATCTTCTATGATCAAATAAAGATCATACATAATCAAAATGATGAAGAACACCCTTTGGTTGGGTCATTGGGGGCCTCAGATGCCCAGATTTTGCACTGACTTGCTCAAAAAGTCAACTCTTGATCAGATGACTTCCCCATTGAATTTCTTCATGAAAATTGATATGCATGATCCCTATACCATATAGAGACCAATAGAAACAAGAATGACCAAAAATTTTGGAGTTATGGCCTCTGAAACCAAAACCCTAATTCTAGGTCATCTGTGCAGTCAAACCTGGCTCTGCTTCCATGCCAACCTCAGTTCTTGTGATTCTTTGACATTATTGACTTTTAGAGGATATAAAAATGATGCTTGAACATACATGGACCCCTTTGAAGTGATTGATGACCTTTGGAGTGGCTCAAGTGGCTTTTGGATTGCTCAGATCACAAACCCTAGATGCAGATGACTTTGAATCTATGCAGTGGATCAGAAATGCAATATGAGATGCCATGATTGAACTTATGCATATGAAATGATCACAAGCCATGGTGTGAATGGGTGAGGGCAAATTTGGGGTGTTTACATATATGCTTCTGGTTTTGGTTTGCATCTTTGCATACATTTCATTTTCATTTCATTCCTTTCCTTATGCTAACATTTTCAGGTGGTAAGTAATTTGAGAAGTGAATTTGCCTTCACTTCTCATTTTTATTCATCTTTTTATTATGCATCCTTGCTGCATTTTTCTTTGCTTTATAGTGAGGTTTCTCATTCATGTTCATCTTTCACTTTCTTTCTCCAAGTTACTTATCTTATTCAGTGAAGTAAGTAATTTGTTTCTTCTGCTTCGCCTCCTTTCATCTGCTTCTTCCATTGGTGGATTCTTTGAAGATCTTCCTCAAAGACTTACTAACCATAGGAACATCCAAGCATGACAATAATTAGGGTTTTGATTACTCCCCCTTTAGCTTTTACCTTTGTGTCTTCCTTGTGTCTCTCTCCTCATCTCATAATCAGAGACTAAACCTTTAAGGTTTTAAGACTTTGTGATTAGGGTTATGCCCGCATCCTTCTCTTAGGATGGAGTGTATAACTTTAATCCTAAGCGTTAAACCCTAATTTTTCCTTTATTGGTTAAAAAGGACTAACCCTAGTGTTAATGGACAAGTCCCCCTCAAGTTGTCTTACAAACCATAAAATTCACTTCTTAATCTTATCATTAACTAAAATCCACTTTAATAAAGGCTTGTTTTGTCATGAGGTTAATCCCTAATCATGGATTAAGTTGAGGTATCTTCCTCAGCTTAAGTGTGCTCATCTATTATCCTTCTATTAGGATAGTGTAATGGGTTCACTAATCCTTGATTATGGCTTAAACTCATTACTTAACACTAAACAAAAACACAAAAACATCTAAATAATCACAAGTAAGTTAATGATCTTAATCCTACATCATCACGATAATTAAGTTTGAGGTGTTTATCTCATACTTAAGGTATTCTCATTATCCCTAATCAAAGGGAGGATATGGTGAGTTTACTAACCCTTGGTTTAGGCATAAGCTCATCAACTTATGACAAACACTAAAAAGCAATAAAAGATTGAAAACACAAAAACAAACAATAATCGTCTTCTTCGGGATTCTTTTCTCATCACCTTCATTCACAAACGAGAACTTACTTCTTCCGTCTAATGCAAGACAGTTAGCACCCAAGCCAGACGAGTCATACACTTGAGCATAGACAAGCAAGCAGTTCATCAGTCAATTTATCTTTCAGTCTTTGAGTCGAACTTCGGTGTTCTGACTTCCTCATTGCACGAGAGGATACGTAGGCATAACTTAACTGTTATCGAACAAAAGTCTCTGTCTCTTCCCCCTATTTCAACATTCTCTTTTAAGCCTCATCCCTGAGCATCTCACTTCACTTTCTTGCACTGACACTTGTATATTCTTTTTTTTCCAGCTTTTTCACACATATAGCACAGACACTACCCCTTTAAACACAAACTTTCAAGCGTGTATCCCGTCGAGTATGACAGACAATCTGGGTGCTAATACCTTCTCAGGTTGTAACCAACCCCCTTTCTCAGTTTCTCTGGTTCGCAACCTTCTTATCCATATCTTTCTAGGTTTATGCAGCATTACATTTCCTTCGGGATAAAAATGCCTAGCTGGCGACTCTTTTCACCTTCACTTCATTTCTCCTCTCGCCGACCGTTCGCGTCTGTACCCTATCTGACCGAGTGTCTTTTAGTGGGAGCGACAACTTGGCGACTCTACTGGGGAACCTTATATTGCAACCAGGGCTTCTGGTTCTTTTTGTGGGTTCCTCCTAGCTCTTGTTTGATTTGTGTTTACAGGGGTGTTATGTGCTACTTGTGCTTATTTATTTGCTTTATTTATTGCTTTATGTACAACTTTATTTATTGCTTTATTTTACAGTTTTATGCATTTCATACTGTCATTATTGTCGCTCCCCAGATTTCCATCCTGGTACAAACACGAAAGTGGCGCGGAAAAGAATAGAGTCGCCAGACAGACATTTTTATCCCGAAAGAACGGGAATGGTAATGCTGCACAAACCAGAAGAAAGAAGAGGAAGAACACGGGTCCTGCGAACCAAAGAGACTGAGTTCGGGAGTCGGTTACAACCTGGGAAGGTATTAGCACCCAGATCGTCCGCCGTACCCGACGGGATCCATGCTTGCAAAGAAACTGTTTCAAAGGGCGAGGGTATGAAAGCTGCTGCAAAAGAAAATAAAATGAACTGGATAAAGGAACTGAGAAAGAAACTGGATAATAAAAACAAAGAGAAAAATGTAGGGAAAATAAAGATTGTGCTCGAACGGGCCCTACCCCGTTGCCTATGTACCTCATCAGGATAATGAGGATCAGAGACACCGTAGTTCCCCGAACTAAGGGTGGAAAGGAAATTGCTTGTGAATTAAAGCTTGAACTGCCTATGCCTTTGCTCAGGTGTTGCAGACTCGGACGACGAGTGCGTAACCGTCTTGCAAAATGACAAGTAGGAGCAAGTTCGCGTACGAAGCGAATGAGATGAGAAAAGAATTCCCGAAGGAAAGACGCTTATTGTTTGTTTGTGTTTTTAATGAAAGTTTTTATGAGTGAAATTTTCATAGGTAAGTGTAGCTAAGTCTTACTCAATGGGATGTATACATCTCACATCATCCTGAAATGGAATGCGCAAGAGGCATACCTATCTATGGAGGAAATCCCCAAAGCTAGTCCCACAAGTGAAGGCTCAGACACACTGGCCTATTAACATTTATTAAGTGTTTTTGTGGTTTTTTGGTTAAGAAGTGTTTTTTGGCTTTTCTTTGTGAAGTACTCATGCTAAGACCTATCCACCACGAAGGATAACTTACACCTCGCCCCGAAATAGAACGCGTGCAAGTATCTCATAGCAAAGTCTCATGTCACATGAAAGTACCCAACCTTTATTAAGTGAATTAGAATTAAGTTTGAAGATGAGAAGAGAAAGCACCAAAGGATCTAAAGGTAAAACATCTAATGGGAGACTAAAGAATCCTAAGTGTTGTCATGCATGGATATCCTAAGGTTAGTGTGGTTTTCTATCCTAAAGAAGAAAGAAAGAAGAAGAGAAGAAGAAAGAAGAAGAGGGATGAGTAAGGCCTAAGCCCAACAAACAAAGGATAGCACAATAAAGAATAAGAAGAGAAGAGATGAGATTTGGAGATGTGGGAATCACTTCCACACCTCTCACTTACCCTAGCCCCTGCAAGGTTAGCAAAATCCAGCACATGCTCATTAATAAAGTCATGGCAATGATATGCTCAAAGTTCACACCAATAAAGATCACATAATTAGGTCACACATGGCACAAACAAGCATTTATGTGTCGAAAACACGGAAACATGCATCAACCAGCAAGAAAATCGCTCAAACAAACATGTTCAATGATCATATAATGATCCATGGTATTTAGAATAAGTATGGAGGTTAAACAAGCTTGAAATAAGATAAAAATGGCTCACTGCTTCAGTGTTAACCGGTTAACCAATCTGTTAACCGGTTAACCATGCCAAAACCTGCATAAACACAGCACAATTCAGGTGCGTTAACCGGTTAACCAAACCGTTAACCGGTTAACGCTGTTAAGACAGCAGCAATTCTGCAGAAAATCAGCTTGCAACCAACTTAATTCACTAATCCTGTACCAGACCAGCAAGCATTCAAACATGAAAATAATGCATCAATTCACATTAAATGGCATCATCAAGCTTATGAACATTAATCAATAGATCCGGTTACCAATCAATCAATCACGCAACACAAGAAAATATGAAAACATGTGGTAGATCTAAAGCTCAAGCATGTAAATAAAAAAAACAGAGCTAGATTTGAATTCCACCAACCTACAAAGCTGAGGTATGCTTTGGTAGTTGTTGATTGAGCTGAAAACGATAGATCTCGCGCAAAACTTTGAAGATCCGATGTTAAGCTTCACCCTCCGTGCAAAATAAATGCAAGAACAAGCTCTTGATGCAGAATTTTGGATCCAAAAGCACTTCTAGATCCCAAACCAGATCTGAATCACCACTAAAACCAGCAAAAAGATGTAATGAGGTTATGGATGGAGGTCTAGTTCCAACAACTACACACCTCAAGGCAAGGTTATGTGATCTTCAAAGAGGAACTTTGAGTGATTTGGAATATTGAGAGAGAAAAGTGAGAGAATTGTGAGTGAGAGGAGTGAAAATTCAGAAAATGAGAGTGAAAAATGAGGGAAAAGTCCTTTTGGTTTGGAGAGAAATGATTAAATATGGTTTAGGTTTGGGGCCCAAAAATTAGGATTGGGATCCAAAATTATGGTTTGGGTAATGTGATTAGGATGTAGCAATGGGATTAGGCTTGGACAAGGGCTCTAGATCCTTCTCTCTAATTTCCAATTAATTCAAAAAATGAATAAAATCAGGAAAATGAAAAATGGAGCAAAAATCACACATGCTGAATTGCTGTAGTAAATTTTGAATTTCCCTCCTTTTGGTGGGAACCTTCAAGAATAAGCCGATGCCCACCGTTTTGATCTGATTTTGATCCTTCATCCTTTATAATGCTTTGACCCTGATGTCAACCTTGTAACCTGCCTTGTGAGCCTTGAATTTCCCTGATGATTGATCACATGCCTGATGCTGGAATATGCAAGTGCCATGCTTCATTTTTCTATGCAATATGCTAAGGACATGATATGTTCATGATGAATATGATGTGATAGGATGCTTAAAATGAAGAGGGCAAATTTGGGGTGTTACAATTATCATTTTGTTGGATCTCTTGTCTGTTTTGGTGGGTGGGGTTCATTGAGTGATTAAGGTCCTATACCTGGGACTTGAGTGACACATAGGCTAGAGTGGCTTCATATTCTTTCCCATTCCATTTCGGTCTGGTGTGGGAATATGAAACACGGTTCAAACATGGGTTTCTTCTTGAGAACTTTGTGCTACAGATTTCCTGTAGTACTAGGGCTATCTGGGAAGCCTGCTAATTCTGGATGACCTTTTTATGACCTTTAGCATCTGAGGTGAATTAGAGGAGGATCTTTTATGGTTATTGTAAACATTGTACCTCCGGGTTAGAAGTGTTTACACTTCTCATAACTGATCCAAGTCTGAGGATCCTTATTCTAGAACATCACATGTGAAGGGGTTGAGATGTTTACAGGTTTGCAGGAACCCTTGGCCCCATCATACCTTGTTACTATATTTGTTAAGGTTGTATTATTTGGACAGTTCTTGTGATTACCCTGGACTTGTGACTCTTTATTTGAGTCCCCCACCTGGTTACTGGATTTCTAAGCCTCCATCCAGACTTATGAACATACATGGACTTTTACCAAGGCAGATAAACAGATCTAGCACTTGGTCACAAACCCTTTGCATATCATTTGCATACATCATTTTTGCATCATTTAACATTTGCTTTTTTTTTACAGGGTATCCATCATTTCATCTTTGGTTTGGTTTTGACCCCTTCTGCTGCTCAGACTACTTCAGTTATCTTCTCCAGCACTTTCATAAGTTTATCAGTGATTTCTCCTCCAGCTACCTTTACCAGAGACCCATCTCCAGCATCTCATTTAGTGGCCTTCATCAGCAGTTACTCTCAGATTCTACACTAGCACTCATGGACACTTCAAGAAAGAGCAACATCACATACCACTTCTTTGAGCCCACCCTGACTGGCATCAAGCAGGTCCAGTCCCTCATTACCCCTGATCATATCCCACTATTCAGAGAGCATTATGGGGGCATATTAGACATGGTCATGGATCTAGATTCATCTCAGAGGAGCATGATCCATACTTGCTTGCAGTTCTATGATCCTCCACTCAGATGCTTCACATTCCCTGACTTCCAGTTGGGACCTTTGCTAGAAGAATTTTCCATGTTGTTAGGAATTCCTATCAGGAGAGGGATTCCTTTCAACGCTGAGATGGTTACTCCCAGAAATGAAGACATAGCCAGGGCATTGCATTTGGAGCCTGCCCTCATTGATCAAAACATGACAACCAAGGCTGGGGTTCTAGGCCTTTATCTAGACTTCTTGATTTCCCAGGCTACCCTGCATGCTGCAATATGAGAATGGAAGGCTGTCTGTGCACTTCTAGCCCTCAGTATATATGGGATTATCTTGTTTGCAGATGAGCCAAAGTTTGTGAGCAAGAGTGCCATTCACCTGTTCTTATTGAGGAACCTGATTCCTACATTGCTAGGAGACTTCTACTACTCAGTACATCAGAGGAATGAAAAGCAAAGAGGAAAACTAGTCAGATGTTGTGCTCCTCTTTATTACTCTTGGCTGCTAAGACATTTGCCAAAGTCAGATACCATCCTGAACCCTCATCAACAGAAGAACTGGGCTAAGAGGTTCATTGCCTTGACATCAGATGACATTAGATGGTGCACTCAGAGCAACAAAGGCAAGGACATCATTACCAGCTGTGAGCAATATCCTAATGTGCCTTTGATAGGAGTAAAAGGTTGCATCAACTACAACCCTTTACTGTTTAAAAGACAATTAGGGTATGCTTTGGTTCATCCTCCCAGAGGACAAGATTTGGCTGGAACTCTTTACTGTGAAATCCAACCTAACTCTGCTGTCGTCAGACAAGATGCCTGGGCTTGGGATAACATTCAGACCAAAGGGACAACCATCCTTGGCAAGTGCAACAACATTGCTTCAACATAGTATTCTGATTGGTCCCGTACCAGAGCTTAGATCACCCGGATGCCATTCAGTTTAGAAGATGTACCTGGACCTTCTACAGTACAACCTGCAGCTACTGTCAGTATGGAAGAATTTGAAAAGCTGAAGGAAAGGAACACTCATCTATCTGAAGCCTTGAAGAAGACTCTCTGGGAGAGAAATGACAGTCGTCTGGATAATGAGAGATTGGAAAGGCTCAGGGTTGAGCATCTGACCAAGATTGAGAAGACAAATGACTACATCAAGAAGGCAAGAGCAGGGGAGTTAGTACTGAAGAATGCTTGCAAGGAAGCAAAGACTCAAAAGGTTAGGGCATAGCATTATCGGGGGGATAGCCAGGCTAGGTGGATCAGGATCACTGAAGCCCATGCACAGGAAGACCAAAGGACTCAGGCTAAGATAGATCAGTTGGAGGCTAGTGAGAAGAAGCAGCGGGAGGCTTTGTTGGCAGCTCAGAAGGAGATATCTGAATTAAAACTCCGAGCGGGGTTGAAGAGGGGGACTTGTCCATTAACACTAGGGTTAGTCCTTCTTAACCAATTAAGGAAGAATTAGAACCCTAATGCAAGGCCCAAGTTACAAGCTTGATGCCTTGATGATTATTAAGATGAATTGATTAAAGGAGTTAAACACATTAAGGGTTTAACACTTAGGATTAAAGTTATACACTCCATCCTAATAAAAGGATGCAGGCATAAGCTTAATCACAAAGCCTTAAAGCCTTTAGGGTTTAGTCCCTGATTATGAGATGAGGAGAGAAGACTCAAGGAGACACAAAGGTAAAACTAAGTGGGGGACTAATCAAACCCTAATTATTGTCATGCTTGGTGGTTCCTAGGGTTTGTGAGGTTTAAGAAAGAAATCTTCAAAGGCCACCAAGGAGGAGCAAGATGAAAGGAGCAAAGAGAAGCAAAACAACTTGCTTCACTTAAGAAGTCAAGTTGCTTGAAGAAAGAAAGTAAGATGAACAAGAATGAGCAAGCTCAGTACAAATCACAAGATAAAATGCAGCAATGATATATGAAAGAGATGAAAGGAAATTGTGAGAAGTGAAGGCAAATCCACCTCTCAAAGTAACTTACCACCTGAAAAGTTAGTAATGAAATGAGATGCAATGCAAATGAGATGAAATGTGGTGATTCAAACCAAAACCAGGAGCATGAGTATGATGTTAATGATGCTAAGAGATGATGCAAACATGAAACTAGTCATGAGGATGATCATACAAACATATGGAATGCAAAGGAAACATGCTTAGAACTATGAACATACATGAAAAGTTATGAAATGAAAATGACATACAACATGGCAAATGAAAGATGCAATGATCAAACATGATCCTAATATGTCCTAAGATGTGTCATGGATCAAATGAATGCATAAAATGTCATGGCAAGTCATGGTATGCAAGCAAATGCAAGATGAATGCAAAAGAAAGCCCAAATTAGGGTTTATGAACAATGCACAAAACAAAAATCAAAACCAGAAGCAAACACTAAGATAAAAATTTGAAAATGCACTCAAAGGAACCCTAACCCTACACAAACTCACTTCCCAAAGGAGAGAATCCAATTCTTAACCTAGTGTAAGTAATGAATTTCCTAAGTTGGCTAGGGTTTCAAGGTACCTCATCAAGAAAAATGTCAAACAAATTGAAAATGCAAGATCAATTCATGCCAATTTAATCCTATAAACTAGATGATATGCAAGATGTAATGCAAAAAGAATCATTGTCCAACTCTTAAAGGCTAGGCAGAAATGAATTTTCAATGTTTGGATCAAAATAATGCCTTGAAATGAAATTAATTCCATGGAAAATTATCAAAAGTCATCAAGATCAAAAAATAAATTTGGTTTGAAGGTTGGACAATGTTTCTAAATGATTTTAAATGTCTCATGAATTTATTTGTGATTTTTAAATACCTAAAAGTATTTTTAATGAATTAATTCCCTTTAATCAATTAAAAATAAACTTTTAAATGATTTAAAAATATTTTTTGAATGCAAAAATAAAAATAAAAATGTTTTTGGTTTCTGAAAATTAATAAAAGCTTGAATAAAAATTTTCAGAATTTTTCAATGATTTTTACTATTTTTAAATAAATGAACAAAATAAATGAATTTAAATGAAAATAATATTGAATTTAATGGGAAGTAAGTAGGATCAAGGGCCAGCATTCAAACTAGACGCGCGGGAGTTGACTGCGCGCGTCATCCAGTGGCTGAGATTCAAACTAACCTAATTAACATAATCTGAATTAATTAATTTAATTAAATATGATTAGGGTTTTAATGTGAGATCCTGTCCACTCAAATGCGCGCGGGTCAGCCCTAGTCAACTCATCCTACGCTTCACATTCAAACTTGCATTAATGACTCTGATTAGCCCTAAACAAATTCAGGTGGCCGGAGAAGACTTCCGGTCGTCTTCTCCGGCGAGACCTTCACCCAAATTCTCTCAAATCTTCACTAAATCATGCCAAACTCTCCAGATCAACTCATCTAAACCTCCTAAACAACAATCCAGCCCCAAAATTCATTTCTTTTTCGTGAATCATGAAGAACAAACAAAAATCCAGTTTTCGGGCAAAGTTTCAGACAAGCCATACAACCTCAAAACTTAATCATTTTCAAAAGTAAAAGGTTCAGTGAACTCAGGGAAGCATATAGATCATTTTAGAAACAAGAAATGAGAGTTCTGGAAAAATGAATTTCCATGGCTACCTGAATCGAAGCTTTCAAATCAGGGACTTTCTGGCCAGTTTCTTGTTCCAATCAACTCCAATGGACCTCCTGAGAAGCTTTCAATGCTTGTTTGAAGTTTATAATGGTTGGTTTGAAAGATTGCTGAAGTTCTGCTCAAAGAGGGGCAGAAATCGTATTTTGGTTTCAGAGAGTTTCAGGCTATGGTGATGGGTGGTTTGTGATCAGTGGAACCTCTTAAGATCAATGGTGAAGTTTGTTTATGTGTTTGAAGGCTGTGCTGAGTGTTTCGAATGAAAATGCAAGTTGGAGAGATTTTGATAACTATGGCTTGGAGTGTGTTTCAGCATGAAGTGTGTGGTGTGTTATGCTGGCTTTGGTCCATGTATCAAAAGGTGATAGGTCAGAAAGTTGTTGGTGGCCTATGGTGATTGGTATGGGTCTTTGGCCAAAATGTCAAACTTTGTGTAAGAGAGGTATGGGCTCATAGCTAGCCAAGGACAAATGGGGTGTCCCGCGCAGAAAGAAGTGTGGAGAGCCTTAGGATCATTTGTGAAGTCAACAAGCAAGTGGATTAGGGCTTGAGTGAACTTTTGCAACTTGCTTCATCCTTGGCCCTTTTGAAATTCCTTGTTCCTCAAGTCATGAAAATGAGTGATCCTTTGATGCAATCTGACTTTTAGGTCTTGTTTCATGTTTGTATGAAGATTAGAAGTCCATTTGATAGCACAATTTGCCTTGGCAAGTGATTTTGCAACTTTGCCTCTTTGGTGGAAGACTTGAAATTATGTGATTTTGGCCAACTTTGACAAGCTATAACTTTTGATCCAAAATGAATTAGGTCAAGTTCTTGTACTTTTTAAAAAGGTAATGATCCATTCTACAACTTTCATGACCAAAGTTTTTTCATTTGAAGCATTTTTTAATCAAAAAGCAAGGGTTGAAAAAGTTTCCCAAAATGGCAATTTTCATTATAAGTCAACTTTCCCAAAAAGTCAACTTTGCAAATGACTTGAAATCTTCCAATTTTGTGAACTTATAACATCTTCTATGATCAAATAAAGATCATACATAATCAAAGTGATGAAGAACACCCTTTGGTTGGGTCATTGGGGGCCTCAGATGCCCAGATTTTGCACTGACTTGCTCAAAAAGTCAACTCTTGATCAGATGACTTCCCCATTGAATTTCTTCATGAAAATTGATATGCATGATACCTATACCATATAGAGACCAATAGAAACAAGAATGACCAGAAATTTTGGAGTTATGGCCTCTGAAACCAAAACCCTAATTCTAGGTCATCTGTGCAGTCAAACCTGGCTCTGCTTCCATGCCAACCTCAGTTCTTGTGATTCTTTGAAATTCTTGACTTTGAGAGGATATAAAAATGATGCTTGAACATACATGGACCCCTTTTAAGTGATTGATGACCTTTGGAGTGGCTCAATTGGCTCTTGGATTGCTCAGATCACAAACCCTAGATGCAGATGACTTTGAATCTATGCAGTGGATCAGAAATGCAATATGAGATGCCATGATTGAACTTATGCATATGAAATGATCACAAGCCATGGTGTGAATGGGTGAGGGCAAATTTGGGGAGTTTACAGCTGCCCCTATTCAAACATGAGTTAGCTGTGCAGGATGTAAGCAATGGCTTAACAGGCAAACAAGATAACTTGTGGTTGAATACCAAAGACAGTCCAAAATTTACACTCACAGAATGAAGAAGAAAAGGGATATAGATTGTAAAATAAAGTATATTGTAAAGTGTGGGTGACGGAGGACGACCGTCGAGCAGGGGACGACTGCTGGGGAAAGAGCAATGACGGGGACGACCGACATGCTCGGGAAAATGCGGGAAATAAAGCAATGACGGGGACGGCCGACATGCTGGGGATATGAGAGATTATGATGGGGACGGCCATCAAGTAAAGCTGTAAGATTCTCTGGGGATTAGTAAGAATGATGGGGACGGCCATCAGGTTCATAAAGTAATGTAAACAACGATGGGGACGGCCATCGGGTTAAAGAATAAATGAAATAATGATGAGGGACGGTCATCAAAGGTGAAGGACGATCACCTAGTAGGGGACGGCTGCTGAGAATATTGCGACATAGGATGAATGCCGGATAAAAGGTCAACAATGGGGACGGCCATCGGACGAGCAAGATGAAGGACGATCATCAAGAGGTGAAGGACGATCACCTAGCAGGGGACGGCTGCTCTCAAGGTTTATCATGACATAGGACGAATGTCAGATAACAAGATCAACGATGGGGACGACCATCGGATAAAATGATGAAGGACGATCATCAAGAGGTGAAGGACGATCACCTAGCAGGGTACGACTGCTAAAAATCACGACATAGAACGAATGTCGGATAAAAGGTCAACGATGGGGACGGCCATCGGACGAGCATGATGAAGGACGATCATCAAGAGGTGAAGGACGATCACCTAGCAGGGGACAGCTGCTCTCAAGGTTTATCATGACATAGGACGAATGTCAGATAGAAAAAGGTAGCTTCGCGAGCGACCTATTGGGGAATAGTAAACACGGACGAGTGTTTACATCCAAGAAATAAAAGGTATAAGTGTTTGGATGTTTGTGTATAGATTAAAGATGCAGACGAGCATCCCTAAGACCGTGATACGGACGAGTATCAGTAAAAACAAACGCTGACACGTGTTCAGAGATGATGATATGGACGAGTATCAACTGGTTGACAAAGAACATGGACGAGTGTTGATTCTGAGGGGACTCTTCTGGGGAATAATAGACACAGACGAGTGTCTATATTCAAGAAGACATGAGTGTTTGACACGTGTATGGATTAAAGATGCGGACGAGCACCCTTAAGACTACGATACGGACGAGTATCGGGTAGAAACAAACGCTTGACACATGTTCTGAGATGATGATACGGACGAGTATCAACTGGTTAACAAAGAACACGTACGAGTGTTGATTCTGAGGACGTATAAGTGGTGTATGCAAGATACGGACGAGTATCTGTACGAGTAAAACAGGAGTAACAAGTATGGGTGGTGTTCAGGATTGTTTAACTTGCTGGGGAGAGTGACACGGACGAGTGTCGGAAGAGGAAAGTGTAATATAAATAAGTATATGTTTTACAAAGATGTCAGGTATTTATGTTGGGGAAGGTGACACGGACGGGTGTCAGGGAATTTGTATGGATATATCTATGAGTGCAAAGAGGACGCTTTTGGCTTTCTACTGGGGTATGACACGGACGGGTGTCAAAGGGAGTGTGTGTTTGTGTTTGCGAGTGTAAAGCCGATGTTTTAGCTTCCTGCTGGGGATATGACACGGACGGGTGCCAGGAAGCATCTGTATCCTTAGGGAAGATGCCTTGGCTCTCTGGTGGGGAGTTTCGGGGAGTTTGTTGTATACTGTTGATGGATTGTCAATATTCACATGGCTTATGGTTATGCAATATGTTTGATTTTTGCCGTAATGCTCCGTATTAGACGGAATGCTACGCTTTGCGGGAGAGAATATGATGCGAATGCTATGATTATGCAACGATACCGATCCGGGATTCGGATCCCGATGCTGCGAAGGTCTCTGGTTGATCTTCTTGAAATGGACATCCCAACTGGGGATGAGATCGTTGGTAGATCTGTCTTGGGACTCTGCTTGGTGATATAGGCTACTGATAAACCTATCCTTGATGATGAGGGACCCAGCTGGGGTTTGTAGAAGCTTTCCTTCACTCTGTTGTGAGTTCTTCGGGCATTGCTCTTCTGGGTGGAGACTAAAGCTCTGCGGGGAGATGGTTCCCTGGCTTTTGTACTTGGATGTGGAGGAAGTAAATGGCAACTCGGCTGGGGAAGAAGCAATGGATGGCAACTCAGCTGGGGAGAAAGCACCTACGGTGCTAAGACTGAGTGGATAGTGATTTGCTAGCCGGCTGGGATGAAGCTTTCGGGTCCCATGTTGTGCTTTGAATACTTGCATTCCTGAAAAGACGGGGAATGCACAAGTAATCCCGAGGTATCCTTTACCGGATTCCATCATAGGAGTTTAGACACCCCTGGGAGTAAATATATTTCCTGCAAGCGCGTATTTTTTAGAAGAAGAGCATCTGCATTTATGCAATTAGTATCTTAAGGACATCAGACATTTTGCAAATGAAAATAAAATGTACGAGACAAAACATGACTGAAGATCTGATTTTATTGATTTATACGCCCTGAATTGGCAAGATACAGTCAAAGAAACAAATTCCTAAAATGAGGAGATTGTTACAAATTGAGAAATAAAAAGTATTGGCAATGTTGGTGACGCTTTAAGGAGCTTCCCTTTACTATGACTCGTATGACATTTGACGTTCTTCTCGTCTTGCTTTCTGGAGAAGGCTGATTCTGAAAGAAGCTTGATCCTTTCGAATCTTATCAAGTGATACAGACGAATTCAGAATGCAGTTGTTCGCTTATTCCCTTATTTTGCATGGATCGCCCTTTCGGGTTTTCAATCCATTGGGATACCCATTTTTGCCTGAGTTGTCCAATGCGGCTTTTCAACTCAGCGGGTGTACACATTTTTTGTTTATTTTCCCCCATTTTTGCCCGAGACTTTTATTCTGTTTTTGACTCGCCGGGATGCCCTATTTTTGCCTGGACTTACATTCTGTTTTTATATCCAGCGGGTCATTTTTATGCGAAGTATTTTTTAACTGCATCTGAATTCACAGGGGACGGGAAGTCTTCACCATCCATGGTGCCGAGCATCAGTGCTCCACCAGAGAAAACTTTCTTTACTACGAATGGTCCTTCATAGTTTGGAGTCCATTTTCCCCTGTGGTCTGTATGAGGAGGGAGGATTCTTTTAAGCACAAGATCTCCTACTTGGTACTCTCGGTGCCTGACTTTCTGATCGAAGGCTTTCTTCATTCTTTTCTGATACAACTGTCCATGGCAGACTGCAGCTAATCTTTTCTCTTCAATCAAACTCAGTTGTTCATATCGGGATCGGACCCATTCTGTTTCGCTTAGCTTAACATCCATTAACACCCGTAAGGAGGGTAATTCAACTTCAACAGGTAGGACTGCTTCCATACCATACACAAGTTGATACGGTGTTGCCCCAGTGGATGTTCTGATTGACGCACGGTACCCATGCAAGGCAAATGGTAGCATTTCGTTCCAGTCTTTGTAGGTGACCACCATCTTCTGTACAATCTTCTTGATATTCTTGTTAGCTGCCTCTACAGCGCCATTCATCTTTGGCCTGTAAGTAGAAGAATTGTGGTGTTGGATCTTGAAGTCCCGACATAACTCTGCCATCATTTTGTTGTTTAAGTTGGAACAATTATCAGTAATGATTCGCTCGGGAACTCCATACCGACAGATGATATCTCTCTTTAGAAATCGGGCTACCACTTGCCTTGTGACATTTGCATATGAAGCCGCTTCAACCCACTTGGTAAAATAGTCAATGGCTACCAAGATGAATCTGTGACCATTCGAAGCAGTCGGTTCAATCTTGCCGATCATATCAATGCCCCACATGGCGAAGGGCCAGGGTGAAGACATCACATTCAAAGGATTTGGAGGCACATGCACCTTATCTGCGTAAATCTGGCATTTATGACACTTTCTGGCATAGGCACAACAGTCTGCATCCATGGTGATCCAGTAATAGCCTGACCTTAGCAACTTTTTTGCCATTGCATGCCCTCCTGCATGGGTACCAAAGGATCCTTCGTGCACCTCGTGCATCAACAAGTCTGCTTCTGTTCTATCAACGCATTTGAGGAGTACCATATCAAAGTTTCTCTTATACAGGGAACCATCAGTATTCAGGAAGAAACTACCAGCAAGCCTTCTTAATGTCTTATTATCATTGGAAGATGCCCCAGGTGGGTATGTTTGATCCTCCAAGAAGCATTTAATGTCGTGGAACCAAGGCTTATCATCTTTAACAACATCTCCTGAGAACACATATGCTGGTCTGTCAAGTCTGGACACTGAAATCCGAGGCACAAAGTTGGCAGCTTGAACTTTGATCATGGATGAAATGGTGGCAAGAGCATCAGCAAATTGATTCTCGTCCCGAGGGATATACTCAAGCTTGACTGTTGTGAAGAAAGTCAATAACCTCCTTGTATAATCCCTGTAAGGTATCAGATGATCCTGGTGTGTGTACCATTTTCCATTGGTTTGATTGATTACCAAAGCTGAATCCCCGAATACAGTCAAAGTCTTGATCCTGAGGTCAATGGATTCCTCAAGACCCATAATGCAAGCTTCGTATTCAGCTTCGTTGTTAGTGCAGTTAAAGGTGAGCTTTGCCGAGAAAGGCAGGTGAACTCCCTTAGGTGTAATGAGCACTGCACCAACACCGCGACCATTCATATTAACAGCCCCATCAAACATCATGGTCCATTCTTCCTCTGGGTCAGGCCCTTTAGTGTGAACAGGCTCTTCATGATCTCTTGCTTTTATGAACATGATGTCTTCGTCAGGGAAGTCAAATCTCATTGGCTGGTAATCATCAATGGGTTGCTCAGCAAGATAATCAGACAATACACTGCCCTTGATGGCTTTCTGAGATGTGTACTGGATGTCATATTCTGTGAGGATCATTTGCCATCTTGCAACCCGTCCGGTTAGTGCTGGCTTCTCAAAAATGTACTTAACTGGGTCCATCTTTGAGATCAATAAGGTAGTGTGGGTCAACATATACTGTCTCAGTCGGCGAGCAGCCCATGCTAAAGCACAACAAGTTTTCTCGAGCAGTGAATAACGTTGTTCACAGTCGGTAAACTTTTTGCTTAGGTAGTATATTGCATACTCTTTTCGACCAGACTCGTCATGCTGGCCCAGCACACACCCCATTGACTCTTCTAATACTGTCAAGTACATTATTAGAGGTCTTCCTTCAACTGGAGGCATAAGGATTGGAGGCTCTTGTAAGTACTCCTTGATCTTGTCAAAAGCCTTTTGGCAGTCTTCGTTCCACTTGACTGTTTGTTCTTTTCTTAACAGCTTGAACAGAGGTTCACAGGTTGCTGTAAGGTGAGATATGAACCGTGAAATGTAGTTCAATCGACCTAAGAACCCTCGAACTTCTTTTTCTGACTTCGGTGCAGGAATTTCTTGAATGGCTTTGACTTTATCAGGGTTAACTTCAATCCCTTTCTCACTCACAATAAATCCCAGCAGCTTACCGGATCTCACCCCGAACGTGCACTTGTTGGGGTTCAACTTCAGTTGGTACTTCCTCAGACGCTTGAATAGCTTCAGCAGATTTACCAGGTGGTCTTCTTCGGTGAGGGACTTGGCAATCATGTCATCCACATAACATTCGATTTCTTTATGGATCATATTGTGGAATAATGTTACCATAGCCCGTTGATACGTTGCACCGGCATTCTTCAGTCCGAATGGCATCACCTTGTAACAGAACGTGCCCTAGGGTGTGATGAAAGTTGTCTTCTCCATGTCTTCCGGTGACATTTTGATCTGATTGTACCCTGAAAATCCGTCCATGAAGGAAAACACCGAAAACTGAGCCGTATTTTCCACCAATACATCAATGTGAGGTAATGGGAAGTCATCTTTCGGGCTGGCTCTGTTCAGATCCCGGTAGTCAACACACATCCTTACTTTGCCGTCTTTCTTAGGAACAGGTACTATATTAGCAACCCACGGTGGATAGCTAGTTACAGCAAGGAACCCGGCGTCCCCCTGCTTTTGTACCTCTTCTTTGATCTTCATTGCCATGTCTGGGCGAGTACGGCGCAATTTCTGTTTAACCGGCGGGCAATCTTCTCTTAAAGGCATCTTGTGCATAACAATATCGGTGTCCAACCCTGGCATATCCTGATAAGACCAAGCAAACACATCCATATACTCTCGAAGCAGGTCAATCAGTTGTTTCTTCACTGAGTCTTGTAAGCAGACCCCGATTTTAACTTCTTCGACATCTTCATCCGTACCAAGATTAATCGTTTCGACCTCCTCCTGATGAGGAGTGATAACCTTCTCCTCTTGCCTCAACAACCTGGCTAGCTCTTCAGGAAGCTCATACTCTTCTTCAACCCCTTCATCAGCTTGATTGATTGGATTGTCAAAGTCATACGAAGTCATAGCCGTGTTGTTGTCGGTGCGGTCTGAAAGGCACTCTCTGCAAGGGTTCAGATTTGTTCATTTTAGTGATTGATTTTAATCTTGTTTAGAAAGGGTGAAATGAAGTTATCATTTTGAAAACATTGCCATTTTATTTTTGTACAAAAAGAAAAATGGAAAAACAGTGAGCGGAAAAGAAAAAAGACTCATTTGCAAAAGATGTCCGATATTCATTGATTGATCTATTTGCACAAAATTACAGATGGCCCGATTACAAAATGAGTCTTGTCATCTTGGGCAAGATGCAAGACTTGATGCATGCTTTAAAAATACAGGAAATAATAATTACTCTGCAGGAGTAACCCTTATAATTTCCTAGGAAGACCAGTTAAGGACTTGGCTCCCCGGGATCCTTGGACGTATCCAGCTCTCCAGGTTGCGGTCGCTTTCATCCTCGTCTTCCAAGTTGTTCACTGCATCTGGGGTGAGCATCCCCCCGCTGACAAAATTGGGCTTCTTAGCAGCCTCTGCTTGATCTTGTTGAGTTGGTTTGTAACCCAACCCAAATCTGTCCTCCTTCTTCTCTACAGGCAGCAACTTGCCCCAACCTTGGACAGTCCCCTCTTCAACAACCTTCCTGGCTTGCTGATAAGATGTCATTGAGGTCCCAGGTACAGCGGATGCTTCATTTATGTTCAAGGCCTCAAACCCTTGACTCATGGTTTCATGGATCTCCCCATCCATCTCAATGTATTTGTATGTAGCCAGATGGCTAACAAAGATATCTTCTTCCCCACAAATGGTAACGACTTGGCCCTCCCACTCGAATTTTAACTTCTGGTGAAGGGTTGACGTCACGGCGCCAGCGGCGTGTATCTATGGTCTACCCAATAGACAGTTGTAGGCAGGCTGTATATCCATCACAAAGAAGGTCGTTTTGAAAACCTGTGGGCCAATCATTATAGGCAACTCTATCTCTCCCAGAACTGATCTTTTAGAACCGTCAAAGGCTCTCACTACCAAGTTGCTTGGGCGTAATGCCAATCCATCATGCTCCAGCTTCACAAGGGCTTTCTTGGGTAGGACATTGAGCGATGACCCCGTGTCTACCAATACGTGAGAAAGAACTGCACCCTTACACTCCAAGGTAATGTGCAAAGCCTTGTTGTGATTGCGACCTTCCGTTGTCAAATCAGTGTTGGTAAATCCCAGTCCATGACTAGCGTTGACATTTCCAACCACAGCCTCTAACTGATTGACAGTAATCTCCTCTGGCACATAAGCTGCGTGCAAGACTTTTAATAGTGCGTTCCGATGAGCCTCGGAGCACATTAGCAATGATAAAATGGAGATTTTGGAAGGTGTCTGGTGAAGCTGGTCTACTATCTTGTAATCACTTTTCTTTATGATTCTCATGAATTCATCAACCTCTTGATCAAAAGGGGTCTTTAAAGCTTCTTTAGCAACTTGTTCTTCTTGCACCATGTTCTTCCCTTTTGCCTTGGCAGCAGCTTCTGCTTCAGCAATGGGTCTTGGAATTTGCGGGGCAAAGAGACGTCCGCTTCGAGTGAAGCCTCCGCCTCCCCCCACATTGTCTATCTGAGGTGAAGAAGTTGATGATTCTAAAGTGATTTTCTGCCCCTCGCAGTATAGATCTGAGCCGTAATGCCAAGGGATGGCATTATTGCTTTCGTAAGGAACTGGCCCAGGCACTGTGATAGTGACTGGACTGATAGCAGCTGCAGAAGGGACCACGATAGTGTGTGGATCGTAGTATATGGTAACTGGTGCTCTGACAGGAGTAGCATTTTGTGAGTTGTTGGCAGGAATATTTGCAGGATCATAGTATATTGTAACCGTTGAGACACTTTCATTAATTGCTGTTGATGTTGTAGGAGGCACTGTTGACTGGATGGGTGCTGAAGTTGTAGAAGAGATGGTTGTTGATATTTGGTTTGTTGAAGTGATAGATGAAGCATTTGTTGATGAGATTGAAGAATTGCTTGGAATAATTGTTGTTGCAGTTGTAGAAGACTCAGGAATTGTTGTTAAGGAGATTGCCGGATTTGTAGGTGTTGATGTTGTGATTTGAAGTAAGCCACTCTGGATAAGACCATCTATGCCGCTTCTCAAGTCATCACACCCATTTACCGAAATGTTGCAATAAGCACAACCGAGCTCACACCCGGGGAACATCTGGCATTCTAGGAGCTGAGCTTTAATCTCTACCAGAGGTGTCCGAATTTGCCCAACACTGGTTATTAAGAAAGACGGCTTATCTTCCTCAATAGCATTAATTCTTGGTCCTCCGTGGTTGGGCATGGGATTCTTGTTGACATTCGGCGGGGGTGCAAAGTTTAGAGCTTTGGAATCCACTAGATCCTGCACTTTCATGTGCAAAGCTCTGCATTTCTCTGTACTGTGGCCAAGTGCGTTGGAGTGAAAAGCACATCTGGCGCTGGCGTCATAATTTCTTGGCAGACTGGCAGGATCTGGAGGTGCCAATGTCCTTAGCTCAACCAAGTTGAGTTTCAGGAGTTGTGGCAATAGAGCGGCGTAAGGCATAGGGATTGGATCAATCACCCTATTGGCCTGAGATGGTCTCTGTTGAAAAGGTCTTTGCCGATTGTTGTTGCTGGTGTTGTTGTTGTTGTTATAGTTTCTCTGAGGTGGATACTGAACTTGTTGCTGGTAGTGGGGTTGTTGTTGTGGTTGATACGCTGGTTGCTGAGGAATTGGAGCGGGAATAGTGACAGCTGCCACTGACCTATGAACATATTGAGGTCTGCCCCGGCTGGCATGGATAGCATTAGTTTCACTGGTTCTTCTAGGCCCCACAAAATGCTTTCTGGGGTTGCTGGACGAGCTCGCTCCATTATCGGAAATCTTACCCATCTTTAGAAGGCTCTCAATTCTTTCTCCAGCTATGACTACGTCAGCGAAGCTAGTGGAAGAGAAGGCAGCTAGCCTATCAATGTATGTCCCTTGAAGGGTATTCATAAACATGTCGGCCATTTCCCTTTCCGACATGGGTGGTTGGACAGCAGCAGCAAGCTGTCTCCTCCTCTGGGCGTATTCCCGGAAGCTTTCTCTGGATGACTGGGACATTCCCATCAGGAGGGTCCTGTTAGGAGCCATGTCCAGGTTATATTGGTACTGTCTGATGAAGGCCTCAGCTAGGTCCTTCCAACATCTGATGGTTGCTCTGGTCAAGTGAGAGTACCATTCCCTTGAAGCCCCTGTCAAACTGTCTTCAAAGTAAAACATCCACAGTTTTTCATCCATGGTGTATGCTTTCAGCCTCCCCAGAAAAGATTGTAAGTGGGTTTGCGGACAGGAAGTTCCGTTGTACTTCTCGAAGCACAGGGGTTTAAACTTGTGAGGTATCCTTACCCCGTCCACTAAGCCCATATCCATGACATCAAAGCCCAAGGAGTTTTGAGACTCCAGGGATCTCAATTTCTCAGCAATTTCATCTAGCCTTCTGTCATAGGCTTCATCCCCAGCTCCCATTATAGTGAATTGATCCTCTTGGGGGTCTTCTTGTAATACTCTGCCTGCAGTAGCATTCCCTGGCACATTAACAGGGATGTTGATCTCTGGGTGAAGATGAGGCCCATACACTGGTGGATTAACATGAGGCTGAACCCTCTCATTGTTGCTTGTTCCTCCAGTCCCCAGATGGGGTTCTTCTTGGGTCTGCCTCTCTACCAATGCCCTTAATCTTTCTTGGCTCTGAGCCAAACCATTCATCACTTCCATGAACTGAGTCATCTGGTTTCTCATCTCCAACCTCTCATTGGCCATTTGAGTCCTGACTTCTGTAAGATCCTGCTGTACTTGGTCCATCTGTATACCCGGAAGGTTGTTACGAGTAGGATATCTGTGCGGACGGTTGAGTGGGAACACCCGACGGCGAGCAATAGTTCCTGAATCACAACAGAGTTAGTTACAGACAAAAAAAAACCTACAAGACACAACAAAGGTTAGTATGCAATGCAGTATGCTTATTTGTTTCCAAGGTATCCGGCTTGGCACTTGGTTTTGACCTTTCCAGACCCCAAGGAAGATGCTTTGATGTTGCTCGAAAGAGAGAGACTTAAATGAAACAAACTGACAAATACATTACAAACAGGGAATAATACATAATTTGTTTTTTACAATACATGCCCCTGAGGGGTCAAAATACAACATAAAAAAAAAAAAAAAGTACATGAAATGAAAGCAACAACAAGCAAAAGTCAGACACCTAGACCAAACTCATCCTCCTTAACTTCCTTCAGAAGTGCTTCAGTTATCGGATCAGCTGGATGCTCTGTGAGGTTCCTGATAAGAAGATTCCTGGTGGTGATAGCAGTTGTCAACCTCTTGTGCCTGTCTTGGTCCTTTGACCTCTTCACACCAGCCCTAAGCTTCAATTCTGAGATCTCCTTCTGGGCTGCTAGCAGAGCCTCCTGTTGCTTTTTTTCATTAGCTTCCAACTGCTCAATCTTGTCCTGAGTTCTCTTATCTTCCTGAGTGCGAGATTCAGTGATCCTGACCCACCTAGCTTGACTTTCTTTCAGATAGAGATCAGTCCTAGCCTTCTGAAACTGGGCCTCTTTACCGGCATTCTTCAAAATTTGCTCTCCTGCTCTTGATTTCTTGATGTAGTCCTCTGATTTTTCAATCCTGGCTAGATGCTCCACCTTTAGATTTTCCAACCTCTCAATGTCTTGACGACCATCACTCCTCTCCCAGAGGGTCTTCTGCAGAGCTTGAGTCAGATTCTCATTCCTCTCTTTCAGTTTCTCAAATTCCTCTAGGCTGACAGTAGCTGGAGGGGGTGCTGTGGATGGTCCAGGTGCATCCTCAACGGTGAAAGGCATCCCAGAAATCTGAGCCCTAGCATGAGACCACTCATAATACTGTGCTGAAGCCACATTGTTGCATTTCCCAAGAATGACCATCCCTTTGGTCTGGATATTGTCCCAAGCCCAGGATGCTTGTCTGACAACAGCCAGGTTAGGCTTTATCTCACAATACAAAGTTTCAGCCAAGTCTTGCTCTTTAGGAGGGTGAACCAAAGCATAACCCAATTGTCTTTTGAATAGCAAAGGGTTGTAGTTGATGCAACCCTTCACTCCTATCAGAGGTACATTGGGAAACTGTCCACAGCTAGTAATTATGTCTCTTCCCTTGGTGCTCTGGGTACACCACCTGATGTCATCTGAGGTCAAAGCAGTAAGTCTTCTAGCCCAGTTCTTCTGTTGGTGAGGATTCAGGAAAGCATCAGTCTTGGGTAGGTGTTTAAGCAGCCAGGTATGAAACAGAGGAGCACAGCATCTCACTAACCTCCCTCTTTGCTTCTCATTCCTTTGGTGAACAGAATAATAGAAGTCTCCCAGCAAGGTGGGCACTGGGTTCCTTAAAAGGAAGAGGTGGATAGCATTCTTGCTAATAAACTTGGGCTCATCTGCAAAAAGTATAACCCCATATATACTGAGGGCTAACAATGCACAAACTGCCTTCCATTCTCCCAAGGAGGCCTTCAGGATGGCCTGAGAAGTCAAGAAATCCAAGTGTAGGACAGGAATTCCAGCCTTTGTAGTCATGTTTTGCTCAATCAGAACAGGTTCCAAATACAGTGCCTTTGCCACCTCCTCATTTCTAGGAGAAGCCATTTCTGGGTTGAAAGGGATACCACCCCTGACAGGTACTCCAATCAGTGATGAAAACTCCTCCAACAGAGGTCCCCACTGAAAATCCTGAAAAGTGAAGCATCTCAAAGGAGGATCATAAAACTGTAGGCAAGTGTGAATCAAACTCCTCTGAGAAGGATCCAAGTCCATAACCATATCAATGATGCTCCCATAATGTTCTCTGAATAATGGGATATGGTCTGGAGTAATGAGTGCCTGGACCTGTCTGATGCCAGTCAGCACAGGCTCAAAGAAATGATATGAAATGTTGCTCTTCTTGGGTGCCATGACTGCTGTTGAAGAGCTGAAAGTAACTGCTGATGAAGACTAACACTGATGGTGGGCCACTGACAGGCAGAGACTGGTGATAACAGTAGCTGAAGCAGGCAACTGATGCAGATGGCTGAAGCAGATAGCTGATGAACAAGGGTCTATGCAGGTAAAAGGGGTCAAAACCAAGCCAAATGTGATATGGATACCCTGAAAAACAAATAAGCAAATGTTAAATGATGCAATGATGATGTATGCAAATGATATGCAAGGGTTTGTGATCAAGCTGGATCTGATCAACTGTCTTGATATAAGTCCATGTATGTCTAAGAAGTCCAGATGGAGGTTCAGAAATCCAGTAACCAGGGTGGGGGACTCAAATAAAGAGTCACATGTCCTGGGTTAAATCACAAGAACTGTCCAAAGTGAAGCAATCTTAAACACAATAAGAAACAGGGTATGATGTGGCCAAGGGTTCCTGCAAACCTGTAAACAGCCCAACCCCCTCATAGGTAGTGTTCTAAAACAAGGATCCTCAGACTTGGATCAGTTATGAGAAGTGTAAACACTTCTAACCCGGAGGTACAATGTTTACAATAATCATAAAAGGTCTTCCTCTAATTCTCCTCAGTTTCTGAAGGTCATAGTAAAGGTCATCCAGACTTAGCAGGCTTCCTAGATAGCCCTAGCACTACAGGAGATGTGTAGCACAGAGTTCTCAAGAAGAAACCCATATCTGAACCGTGTTTCATATTCCCGCACCAGACCGAAATGGAATGGGAAAGAATATGAACCACTCTAGCCTAGGTGTCACTCAGGTCCCAGGTATATGACCTTATCTCTCAATGAAACCCCACCCACCAAGACAGAAAACAGATCCAGCCAAATAACAGTATGACAGTATGATATATATAAAGCTGTAAAGAAAGCAATAAATAATTGTACATAAAGCAGTAAATAAAGCAAATATACAAATACACTTAGCTCATAACACCCCAGTAAACAAAAATCAAACAAGCGCTAGGAGGAACCCACAAAAATAACCAGAAGCCCTGGTTATAGTATAAGGGTCCCCAGCAGAGTCGCCAAGCTGTCGCTCCCACCAAATGACAACCCGGGTCAGAAGGGGTACAGACGCGAACGGTCGGCGAAAGAGGGATGAGAACACACAGGAGTAAACTCAAGAGAAAAGGAAAGAGTCACCAGCTAGGCATTTTTATCCCAGAGGAAAGGTAATGCTGCATAAACCTAAAAAGATATGGACAAGACGGTTGCGCACCAGAGAGACTGAGAAAGGGGGTTGGTTACAACCTTGGAAGGTATTAGCACCCAGATTGTCCGCCGTACTCGACGGGATCCACGCTTAAAAGATTTGTGTTTTAAAGGGGTAGTGTCAGTGCAATCTGTGTATCAAAGAGCTGGAAAAAAGATGTACATGTATCAGTGTAAGAAAAGTGTAGTGTATATAAGTGAAGTGTCAGTGTAAAAGAAAGAGTGAAATGCTCATGATACTGAGGCTAAAAGAATAAGGCTGAAAGAGGGGGAATATACAGAGACTTTTGTTCGATAACTGTTAAGTTATGCCTACGTATCCTCTCGTGCAATGAGGAAGTCAGAACACCGTAGTTCGACGCAAAGAGACTGAAAGATGAATTGACTTATGAACTGCTTACTTGTCAATGCTCAAGTGTATGACCTGTCTGGCTCAGGTGCAAACTGTCTTGCATTAGACGGAAGAAGAAAGTTCTCGTTTATGAGTGAATGAGATGAGAAAAGAACCCCGAAGGAGACGATTATTGTTTGTTTTTTGTATTTTCAGTCTTTTATTGCTTTTGAAAGTTTGGCATAAGTTAATGAGCTTAAGCCTGAACCAATGGGTTAGTAAACTCATCACATCTTCCCTCTGATTAGGGGTAATGAGAATACCTTAAGTGTGAAGTCAGCATCTCACACTTAATCACCATGGTGTAGGATTAAGATCATTAACCTACTTGGGATTATTTAGATATTTTTGGTGTTTTTGTTTAGTGTTAAGTAATGAGATTAAGCCATAATCAGGGATTAAACAGACTCATTACACCATCCTAATAGAAGGATAATAGATGAGAATGTTTAAACTGAGGAAGACTCCTCAACTTAATCCATGATTAGGGATTAACCTCATGACAAAACAAAGCCATTATTAGATGGATTTTAGTTAATGATAAGATGAAGAAATGAGTTTTATGGTTTGTAAGACAACTTGAGGGGGACTTGTCCATTAACACTAGGGTTAGTCCTTCTTAACCAATTAAGGAAGAATTAGAACCCTAATGCAAGGCCCAAGTTACAAGCTTGATGCCTTGATGATTATTAAGATGAATTGATTAAAGGAGTTAAACATATTAAGGGTTTAACACTTAGGATTAAAGTTATACACTCTGTCCTAATAGAAGGATGCAGGCATAAGCTTAATCACAAAGCCTTAAAGCCTTTAGGGTTTAGTCCCTGATTATGAGATGAGGAGAGAAGACTCAAGGAGACACAAAGGTAAAACTAAGTGGGGGACTAATCAAACCCTAATTATTGTCATGCTTGGTGGTTCCTAGGGTTTGTGAGGTTTAAGAAAGAAATCTTCAAAGGCCACCAAGGAGGAGCAAGATGAAAGGAGCAAAGAGAAGCAAAACAACTTGCTTCACTTAAGAAGTCAAGTTGCTTGAAGAAATAAAGTAAGATGAACAAGAATGAGCAAGCTCAATCCAAAGCACAAGATAAAATGCAGCAATGATATATGAAAGAGATGAAAGGAAATTGTGAGAAGTGAAGGCAAATCCACCTCTCAAAGTAACTTACCACCTAAAAAGTTAGTAATGAAATGAAATGCAATGCAAATGAGATGAAATGTGGTGATGCAAACCAAAACCAGGAGCATGAGTATGATGTTAATGATGCTAAGAGATGATGCAAACATGAAACTAGTCATGAGGATGATCATACAAACATATGAACATACATGAAAAGTTATGAAATACAAATGACATACAACATGGCAAATGAAAGATGCAATGATCAAACATGATCCTAATATGTCCTAAGATGTGTCATGGATCAAATGAATGCATAAAATGTCATGGCAAGTCATGGTATGCAAGCAAATGCAAGATGAATGCAAAAGAAAGCTCAAATTAGGGTTTATGAACAATGCACAAAACAAAAATCAAAACCAGAAGCAAACACTAAGATAAAAATTTGAAAATGCACTCAAAGGAACCCTAACCCTACACAAACTCACTGCCCAAAGGAGAGGATCCAATTCTTAACCTAGTGTAAGTTATGAATTTCCTAAGTTGGCTAGGGTTTCAAGGTACCTCATCAAGAAAAATGTCAAACAAATTGAAAATGCAAGATCAATTCATGCCAATTTAATCCTATAAACTACATGATATGCAAGATGTAATGCAAAAAGAATCATTGTCCAACTCTTAAAGGCTAGGCAGAAATGAATTTTCAAATTTTGGATCAAAATAATGCCTTGAAATGAAATTAATTCCATGGAAAATTATCAAAAGTCATCAAAATCAAAAAATAAATTTGGTTTGAAGGTTGGACAATGTTTCTAAATGATTTTAAATGTCTCATGAATTTTTTTGTGATTTTTAAATACCTAAAAGTATTTTTAATGAATTAATTCCCATTAATCAATTAAAAATAAACTTTTAAATGATTTAAAAATATTTTTTGAATGCAAAAATAAAAATAAAAATGTTTTTGGTTTCTGAAAATTAATAAAAGCTTGAATAAAAATTTTCAGAATTTTTCAATGATTTTTACTATTTTTAAATAAATGAACAAAATAAATGAATTTAAATGAAAATAATATTGAATTTAATGGGAAGTAAGCAGGATCAAGGGCCAGCATTCAAACTGGACGCGCGGGAGTTGACTGCGCGCGTCATCCAGTGGCTGAGATTCAAACTAACCTAATTAACATAATCTGAATTAATTAATTTAATTAAATATGATTAGGGTTTTAATGTGAGATCCTGTCCACTCAAATGCGCGCGGGTCAGCCCTAGTCAACTCATCCTACGCTTCACATTCAAACTTGCATTAATGACTCTGATTAGCCCTAAACAAATTCAGGTGGCCGGAGAAGACTTCCGGTCGTCTTCTCCGGCGAGACCTTCACCCAAACTCTCTCAAATCTTCACTAAATCATGCCAAACTCTCCAGATCAACTCATCTAAACCTCTTAAACAACAATCCAACCCCAAAATTCATTTCTTTTTCGTGAATCATGAAGAACAAACAAAAATCCAGTTTTCGGGCAAAGTTTCAGACAAGCCATACAACCTCAAAACTTAATCATTTTCAAAAGTAAAAGGTTCAGTGAACTTAGGGAAGCATATAGATCATTTTAGAAACAAGAAATGAGAGTTCTGGAAAAATGAATTTCCATGGCTATCTGAATCGAAGCTTTCAAATCAGGGACTTTCTGGCCAGTTACTTGCTTCCAATCAACTCCAATGGACCTCCTGAGAAGCTTTCAATGCTTGTTTGAAGTTTATAATGGTTGGTTTGAAAGATTGCTGAAGTTCTGCTCAAAGAGGGGCAGAAATCGTATTTTGGTTTCAGAGAGTTTCAGGCTATGGTGATGGGTGGTTTGTGATCAGTGGAACCTCTTAAGATCAATGGTGAAGTTTGTTTATGTGTTTGAAGGCTGTGCTGAGTGTTTCGAATGAAAATGCAAGTTGGAGAGATTTTGATAACTATGGCTTGGAGTGTGTTTCAGCATGAAGTGTGTGGTGTGTTATGCTGGCTTTGGTCCATGTATCAAAAGGTGATAGGTCAGAAAGTTGTTGGTGGCCTATGGTGATTGGTATGGGTCTTTGGCCAAAATGTCAAACTTTGTGTAAGAGAGGTATGGGCTCATAGCTAGCCAAGGACAAATAGGGTGTCCTGCGCAACAAGAAGTGTGGAGAGCCTTAGGATCATTTGTGAAGTCAGCAAGCAAGTGGATTAGGGCTTGAGTGAACTTTTACAACTTGCTTCATCCTTGGCCCTTTTGAAATTCCTTGTTCCTCAAGTCATGAAAATGAGTGATCCTTTGATGCAATCTGACTTTTAGGTCTTGTTTCATGTTTGTATGAAGATTAGAAGTCCATTTGATAGCACAATTTGCCTTGGCAAGTGATTTTGCAACTTTGCCTCTTTGGTGGAAGACTTGAAATTATGTGATTTTGTCCAACTTTGACAAGCTATAACTTTTGATCCAAAATGAATTAGGTCACGTTCTTGTACTTTTTGAAAAGGGAATGATCCATTCTACAACTTTCATGACCAAAGTTTTTTCATTTGAAGCATTTTTGAATCAAAAAGCAAGGGTTGAAAAAGTTTCCCAAAATGGCAATTTTCATTATAAGTCAACTTTCCCAAAAAGTCAACTTTGCAAATGACTTGAAATCTTCCAATTTTGTGAACTTATAACATCTTCTATGATCAAATAAAGATCATACATAATCAAAATGATGAAGAACACCCTTTGGTTGGGTCATTGGGGGCCTCAGATGCCCAGATTTTGCACTGACTTGCTCAAAAAGTCAACTCTTGATCAGATGACTTCCCCATTGAATTTCTTCATGAAAATTGATATGCATGATACCTATACCATATAGAGACCAATAGAAACAAGAATGACCAAAAATTTTGGAGTTATGGCCTCTGAAACCAAAACCCTAATTCTAGGTCATCTGTGCAGTCAAACCTGGCTCTGCTTCCATGCCAACCTCAGTTCTTGTGATTCTTTGACATTATTGACTTTGAGAGGATATAAAAATGATGCTTGAACATACATGGACCCCTTTGAAGTGATTGATGACCTTTGGAGTGGCTCAAGTGGCTCTTGGATTGCTCAGATCACAAACCCTAGATGTAGATGACTTTGAATCTATGCAGTGGATCAGAAATGCAATATGAGATGCCATGATTGAACTTATGCATATGAAATGATCACAAGCCATGGTGTGAATGGGTGAGGGAAATTTT
This sequence comes from Lathyrus aphaca, assembly GCA_963966055.1. NCBI lineage: Eukaryota > Viridiplantae > Streptophyta > Magnoliopsida > Fabales > Fabaceae > Lathyrus > Lathyrus aphaca. The sequence goes on from OZ014520.1 coordinate 500,454,113, forward strand.
GGGGTGTTTACATATATGCTTCTGGTTTTGGTTTGCATCTTTGCATACATTTCATTTTCATTTCATTCCTTTCCTTATGCTAACATTTTCAGGTGGTAAGTAATTTGAGAAGTGAATTTGCCTTCACTTCTCATTTTTCTTCATATTTTTATTATGCATCCTTGCTGCATTTTTCTTTGCTTTAGAGTGAGGTTTCTCATTCATGTTCATCTTTCACTTTCTTTCTCCAAGTTACTTATCTTATTCAGTGAAGTAAGTAATTTGTTTCTTCTGCTTCGCCTCCTTTCATCTGCTTCTTCCATTGGTGGCTTCTTTGAAGATCTTCCTCAAAGACTTACTAACCATAGGAACATCCAAGCATGACAATAATTAGGGTTTTGATTACTCCCCCTTTAGCTTTTACCTTTGTGTCTTCCTTGTGTCTCTCTCCTCATCTCATAATCAGAGACTAAACCTTTAAGGTTTTAAGACTTTGTGATTAGGGTTATGCCTGCATCCTTCTCTTAGTATGGAGTGTATAACTTTAATCCTAAGCGTTAAACCCTAATTTTTCCTTTATTGGTTAAAAAGGACTAACCCTAGTGTTAATGGACAAGTCCCCCTCAAGTTGTCTTACAAACCATAAAATTCACTTCTTAATCTTATCATTAACTAAAATCCACTTTAATAAAGGCTTGTTTTGTCACGAGGTTAATCCCTAATCATGGATTAAGTTGAGGTATCTTCCTCAGCTTAAGTGTGCTCATCTATTATCCTTTTATTAGGATAGTGTAATGGGTTCACTAATCCTTGATTATGGCTTAAACTCATTACTTAACACTAACCAAAAACACAAAAACATCTAAATAATCACAAGTAAGTTAATGATCTTAATCCTACATCATCACGGTAATTAAGTTTGAGGTGTTTATCTCATACTTAAGGTATTCTCATTATCCCTAATCAAAGGGAGGATATGGTGAGTTTACTAACCCTTGGTTTAGGCTTAAGCTCATCAACTTATGACAAACACTAAAAAGCAATAAAAGATTGAAAACACAAAAACAAACAATAATCGTCTTCTTTGGGATTCTTTTCTCATCACCTTCATTCACAAACGAGAACTTGCTTCTTCTGTCTAATGCAAGACAGTTAGCACCCAAGCCAGGCGAGTCATACACTTGAGCATAGACAAGCAAGCAGTTCATTAGTCAATTTATCTTTCAGTCTCTTTGAGTCGAACTTCGGTGTTCTGACTTCCTCATTGCACGAGAGGATACGTAGGCATAACTTAACTGTTATCGAACAAAAGTCTCTATCTCTTCCCCCTATTTCAGCATTCTCTTTTAAGCCTCATCCCTGAGCATCTCACTTCACTTTCTTGCACTGACACTTGTATATTCTTTTTTTTCCAGCTTTTGCACACAGATAGCACATACACTACCCCTTTAAACACAAACTTTCAAGCGTGGATCCCGTCGAGTACGACAGACAATCTGGGTGCTAATACCTTCTCAGGTTGTAACCAACCCCCTTTCTCAGTTTCTCTGGTTCGCAACCTTCTTATCCATATCTTTCTAGGTTTATGCAGCATTACATTTCCTTCAGGATAAAAATGCCTAGCTGGCGACTCTTTTCACCTTCACTTCATTTCTCCTCTCGCCGACCGTTCGCGTCTGTACCCTATCTGACCGAGTGTCTTTTAGTGGGAGCGACAACTTGGCGACTCTACTGGGGAACCTTATATTGCAACCAGGGCTTCTGGTTCTTTTTGTGGGTTCCTCCTAGCTCTTGTTTGATTTGTGTTTACAGGGGTGTTATGTGCTACTTGTGCTTATTTATTTGCTTTATTTATTGCTTTATGTACAACTTTATTTATTGCTTTATTTTACAGTTTTATGCATTTCATACTGTCATTATTGTCGCTCCCCAGATTTCCATCCTGGTACAAACGCGAAAGTGGCGCGGAAAAGAATAGAGTCGCCAGACAGACGTTTTTATCCCGAAAGAACGGGAATGGTAATGCTGCACAAACCAGAAGAAAGAAGAGGAAGGACACGGGTCCTGCGAACCAAAGAGACTGAGTTCGGGAGTCGGTTACAACCTGGGAAGGTATTAGCACCCAGATCGTCCGCCGTACCCGACGGGATCCATGCTTGCAAAGAAACTGTTTCAAAGGGTGAGGGTATGAAAGCTGCTGCAAAAGAAAATAAAATGAACTGGATAAAGGAACTGAGAAAGAAACTGGATAAGAAAAACAAAGAGAAAAATGTAGGGAAAATAAAGATTGTGCTCGAACGGGCCCTACCCCGTTGCCTATGTACCTCATCAGGATAATGAGGATCAGAGACACCGTAGTTCCCCGAACTAAGGGTGGAAAGGAAATTGCTTGTGAATTAAAGCTTGAACTGCCTATGCCTTTGCTCAGGTGTTGCAGACTCGGACGACGAGTGCGTAACCGTCTTGCAAAATGACAAGTAGGAGCAAGTTCGCGTACGGAGCGAATGAGATGAGAAAAGAATTCCGGAGGAAAGACGCTTATTGTTTGTTTGTGTTTTTAATGAAAGTTTTTATGAGTGAAATTTGCATAGGTAAGTGTAACTAAGTCTTACTCAATGGGATGTATACATCTCACATCATCCCGAAATGGAATGCGCAAGAGGCATACCTATCTATGGAGGAAATCCCCAAAGCTAGTCCCACAAGTGAAGGCTCAGACACACTGGCCTATTAACATTTATTAAGTGTTTTTGTGGTTTTTTGGTTAAGAAGTGTTTTTTGGCTTTTCTTTGTGAAGTACTCATGCTAAGACCTATCCACCACGAAGGATAACTTACACCTCGCCCCGAAATAGAACGCGTGCAAGTATCTCATAGCAAAGTCTCATGTCACATGAAAGTACCCAACCTTTATTAAGTGAATTAGAATTAAGTTTGAAGATGAGAAGAGAAAGCACCAAAGGATCTAAAGGTAAAACATCTAATGGGAGACTAAAGAATCCTAAGTGTTGTCATGCATGGATATCCTAAGGTTAGTGTGGTTTTCTATCCTAAAGAAGAAAGAAAGAAGAAGAGAAGAAGAAAGAAGAAGAGGGATGAGTAAGGCCTAAGCCCAACAAAAAAAGGTTAGCACAATAAAGAATAAGAAGAGAAGAGATGAGATTTGGAGATGTGGGAATCACTTCCACACCTCTCACTTACCCTAGCCCCTGCAAGGTTAGCAAAATCCAGCACATGCTCATTAATAAAGTCATGGCAATGATATGCTCAAAGTTCACACCAATAAAGATCACATAATTAGGTCACACATGGCACAAACAAGCATTTATGTGTCGAAAACACGGAAACATGCATCAACCAGCAAGAAAATCGCTCAAACAAACATGTTCAATGATCATATAATGATCCATGGTATTTAGAATAAGTATGGAGGTTAAACAAGCTTGAAATAAGATAAAAATGGCTCACTGCTTCAGTGTTAACCGTTTAACCAATCTGTTAACCGGTTAACCATGCCAAAACCTGCATAAACACAGCACAATTCAGGTGCGTTAACCGATTAACCAAACCGTTAACCGGTTAACGCTGTTAAGACAGCAGCAATTCTGCAGAAAATCACCTTGCAACCAACTTAATTCACTAATCCTGTACCAGACCAGCAAGCATTCGAACATGAAAATAATGCATTAATTCACATTAAATGGCATCATCAAGCTTATGAACATTAATCAATAGATCCGGTTACCAATCAATCAATCACACAACACAAGCAAATATGAAAACATGTGGTAGATCTAAAGCTCAAGCATGTAAATAAAAAAAACAGAGCTAGACCTGAATTCCACCAACCTACAAAGCTGAGGTATGCTTTGGTAATTGTTGATTGAGCTGAAAACGATAGATCTCGCGCAAAACTTTGAAGATCCGATGTTAAGCTTCACCCTCCGTGCAAAATAAATGCAAGAACAAGCTCTTGATGCAGAATTTTGGATCCAAAAGCACTTCTAGATCCCAAACCAGATCTGAATCACCACTAAAACCAGCAAAAAGATGTAATGAGGTTATGGATGGAGGTCTAGTTCCAACAACTACACACCTTAAGGCAAGGTTATGTGATCTTCAAAGAGGAACTTTGAGTGATTTGGAAAATTGAGAGAGAAAAGTGAGAGAATTGTGAGTGAGAGGAGTGAAAATTCAGAAAATGAGAGTGAAAAATGAGGGAAAAGTCCTTTTGGTTTGGAGAGAAATGATTAAATATGGTTTAGGTTTGGGGCCCAAAAATTAGGATTGGGATCCAAAATTATGGTTTGGGTAATGTGATTAGGATGTAGCAATGGGATTAGGCTTGGACAAGGGCTCTAGATCCTTCTCTCTAATTTCCAATTAATTCAAAAAATGAATAAAATCAGGAAAATGAAAAATGGAGCAAAAATCACACATGCTGAATTGCTGCAGTAAATTTTGAATTTCCCTCCTTTTGGTGGGAACCTTCAAGAATAAGCCGATGCCCACCGTTTTGATCTGATTTTGATCCTTCATCCTTTATAATGCCTTGACCTTGATGTCAACCTTGTAACCTGCCTTGTGAGCCTTGAATTTCCCTGATGATTGATCACATGCCTGATGCTGGAATATGCAAGTGCCATGCTTCATTTTTCTATGCAATATGCTAAGGACATGATATGTTCATGATAAATATGATGTGATAGGATGCTTAAAATGAAGAAGGCAAATTTGGGGTGTTACAATTATCATTTTGTTGGATCTCTTGTCTGTTTTGGTGGGTGGGGTTCATTGAGTGATTAAGGTCCTATACCTGGGACCTGAGTGACACATAGGCTAGAGTGGCTTCATATTCTTTCCCATTCCATTTCGGTCTGGTGCGGGAATATGAAACACGGTTAAACATGGGTTTCTTCTTGAGAACTCTGTGCTACAGATTTCCTGTAGTACTAGGGCTATCTGGGAAGCCTGCTAAGTCTGGATGACCTTTTTATGACCTTTAGCATCTGAGGTGAATTAGAGGAGGATCTTTTATGGTTATTGTAAACATTGTACCTCCGGGTTAGAAGTGTTTACACTTCTCATAACTGATCCAAGTCTGAGGATCCTTGTTCTAGAACATCACATGTGAAGGGGTTGGGATGTTTACAGGTTTGTAGGAACCCTTGGCCCCATCATACCTTGTTACTATATTTGTTAAGGTTGTATTATTTGGACAGTTCTTGTGATTACCCTGGACTTGTGACTCTTTATTTGAGTCCCCCACCTGGTTACTGGATTTCTAAGCCTCCATCCAGACTTATGAACATACATGGACTTTTACCAAGGCAGATAAACAGATCCAGCACTTGGTCACAAACCCTTTGCATATCATTTGCATACATCATTTTTGCATCATTTAACATTTGCTTTTTTTTTACAGGGTATCCATCATTTCATCTTTGGTTTGGTTTTGACCCCTTCTGCTGCTCAGACTGCTTCAGTTATCTTCTCCAGCACTTTCATAAGTGTATCAGTGATTTCTCCTCCAGCTACCTTTACCAGAGACCTATCTCCAGCATCTTATTTAGTGGCCTTCATCAGCAGTTACTCTCAGCTTCTTCACTAGCACTCATGGACACTTCAAGAAAGAGCAACATCACATACCACTTCTTTGAGCCCACCCTGACTGGCATCAAGCAGGTCCAGTCCCTCATTACCCCTGATCATATCCCACTATTCAGAGAGCATTATGGGGGCATATTAGACATGGTCATGGATCTAGATTCATCTCAGAGGAGCATGATCCATACTTGCTTGCAGTTCTATGATCCTCCACTCAGATGCTTCACATTCCCTGACTTCCAGTTGGGACCTTTGCTAGAAGAATTTTCCATGTTGTTAGGAATTCCTATCAGGAGAGGGATTCCTTTCAACCCTGAAATGGTTACTCCCAGAAATGAAGACATAGCCAGGGCATTGCATTTGGAGCCTGCCCTCATTGATCAAAACATGACAACCAAGGCTGGGGTTCTAGGCCTTCATCTAGACTTCTTGATTTCCCAGGCTACCCTGCATGCTGCAATAGGAGAATGGAAGGCTGTCTGTGCACTTCTAGCCCTCAGTATATATGGGATTATCTTGTTTGCAGATGAGCCAAAGTTTGTGAGCAAGAGTGCCATTCACCTGTTCTTATTGAGGAACCTGATTCCTACATTGCTAGGAGACTTCTACTACTCAGTACATCAGAGGAATGAAAAGCAAAGAGGAAAACTAGTCAGATGTTGTGCTCCTCTTTATTACTCTTGGCTGCTAAGACATTTGCCAAAGTCAGATACCTTCCTGAACCCTCATCAACAGAAGAACTGGGCTAAGAGGTTCATTGCCTTGACATCAGATGACATTAGATGGTGCACTCAGAGCAACAAAGGCAAGGACATCATTACCAGCTGTGAGCAATATCCTAATGTGCCTTTGATAGGAGTAAAAGGTTGCATCAACTACAACCCTTTACTGTTTAAAAGACAATTAGGGTATGCTTTGGTTCATCCTCCCAGAGGACAAGATTTGGCTGGAACTCTTTACTGTGAAATCCAACCTAACTCTGCTGTCGTCAGACAAGATGCCTGGGCTTGGGATAACATTCAGACCAAAGGGACAACCATCCTTGGCAAGTGCAACAACATTTCTTCAACATAGTATTCTGATTGGTCCCGTACCAGAGCTCAGATCACCCGGATGCCATTCACTTTAGAAGATGTATCTGGACCTTCTACAGTACAACCTGCAGCTACTGTCAGTATGGAAGAATTTGAAAAGCTGAAGGAAAGGAACACTCATCTATATGAAGCCTTGAAGAAGACTCTCTGGGAGAGAAATGACAGCCGTCTGGATAATGAGAGATTGGAAAGGCTCAGGGTTGAGCATCTGACCAAGATTGAGAAGACAAATGACTACATCAAGAAGGCAAGAGCAGGGGAGTTAGTACTGAAGAATGCTTGCAAGGAAGCAAAGACTCAAAAGGTTAGGGCAGAGCATTATCGGGAGGATAGCCAGGCTAGGTGGATCAGGATCACTGAAGCCCATGCACAGGAAGACCAAAGGACTCAGGCTAAGATAGAGCAGTTGGAGGCTAGTGAGAAGAAGCAGCGGGAGGCTTTGTTGGCAGCTCAGAAGGAGATATCTGAATTAAAACTCCGAGCGGGGTTGAAGAGTTCAAAGGATCAGGACAAGCACAAGAAGTTAACCCGTGCCATTACTACCAGGAACCTCTTCATCAGGACTATCACAGAGCATCCAGTAGGTCCAGTGACTAAGGCCCTCCTGAAGGAAGTCAGAGAGGATGACTTTGGATTAGATGTTTGACTCTTTTGCTTGAACTTTTTGTTGTACTTTTTCTTTTGTTGTTGTATTTTGACCCACCATGAGAATGTATTGTAATCAAACTATGTATTTTCATCCTTTGTAATATATCAGTTTGTATTATTTATGGTGGGTTTTATCTATCAACATCATCAGCATTTCCTCAAGGTCTGGAAAGTTCAACACCAAAGAACCAAACCGAATACCCTTGGAAGACAAATAAGCATACTGCATTTCATACTAACAATTTCTTTGTTTTGTATGTTTTTGTTTTATTGTTGTTACTCACTTTGTTTTGGTTTCAGGAAACATTGCTCGCAAAAGAGTGTTCCCTGTCAACAGAATACACCGGTACCCGACAAGAAACAACCTTCCGAGACTCCAGATGGATCAAGTTCAGCAAGACTTGAATGAAGTAAGGACCCAAATGGCAAATGAGAGGGTTGAGATGAGAAATAAAATGACCCAATTCATGACTGGCTTAGCTCAGAGCCAGGAAAGACTGAGGGAGTTGGTTGAGCGACAAACTCCTGAGGAACACCATCCAGGTACAGGAGGTACCGGTAACAACAATCACGTGCAGCCTCGCACTGATCCACCAGAGTTTGGGCCTCATCTAAACCCAGAAGTTAATGCCATAAGGAATACTTAGGGTAACACTGCTGGAGGTAGGATCTGGCAAGAGGATCCTCAAGAAGAGTAGTTTACAGTTGTTGGGGCTGGGGATAAAGTTTACGACCGTAGGCTGGATGAAATTGCAAAGAAGCTGAGGTCTCTTGAATCCCAGAATTCCCTAGGATTTGATGTAATGGACATGGGACTGGTGGAAGGGGTGAGAATTTCTCACAAGTTCAAACCCCCGTGTTTTGAAAGGTATAATGGCACATCCTGCCCACGCACTCACCTTCAATCATTCTTGGGAAGGTTAAAAGCATACACCATGGACGAGAAGCTGTGGATGTTTTACTTCGAGGATAGTCTAACAGGGGCATCCCGAGAATAATATTCCCATTTGACTAGAGCCACAGTAAGGAACTGGAAGGTTTTATCCGTCAGTATCAGTATAACTTGGACATGGCTCCGAACAGGACCCTTCTGATGGGAATGTCTCAATCTTCCCGTGAAAGCTTCAGGGAATATGCCCAAAGGTGGAGGCAACTTGCTGCTGCAGTTCAAGCCCCCATGTCTGAAAGGGAAATGGAAGACATGTTCATGAATACTCTTCAAGGAACCTACATTGACATGCTAGCTGCATTTTCTTCTACCAGCTTTGCAGATGTGGTGATAGCTGGAGAAAGAATAGAGAGCATATTGAAGATGGGAAAGATCTCCGATAACGGTACCAGTTCAAGCAGTACAAGAAAACCATTTGCTGGGCCCCGTAGATCTGGTGAGACAAACTCTGTGCACATGGGAAGAGGGAGACCCCAATACTTGCCCAGAACAGTTGCAGTTGTCACTATCCCTGCTCCACCTCCTCAGTATACTCAACAACCGCAACATTTTCCGCAACAACAACAGTTTCCGCAACAGAGATCATACAACAATAATAACAACAATCAACAACAATGCCTGTTTCAATAGCGGCCCTCTCAGGTCAACCGGGTAATCGACCCCATTCCAATGCCATATGCTACACTGCTGCCACAACAACTAAAGCCCAATCTTGTTGAGTTGAGGACATTGGCTCCACCTGATCCTCAAAACCTTCCTAGGAACTATGATGTCAATGCTAGGTGTGCTTTTCACTCTAACGCACCTGGTCACTCTACGGAAAAATGCAGAGCCCTGCATATGAAGGTTCAGGATCTGGTAGATTCAAAATCCATGAACTTTGCACCTCCTCCCAATGTAATGAAGAATCCTATTCCAAGCCACAATGGGCCAAGAATTAATGTTGTAGAGGATGGATCACCCCTGAGTTTGATAGAAGACATTGCATGTATTCAGACACCTCTGGCAGAGGTTAAAGCCCAGCTTTTAAAATGCCAAGTGTTCCCAGGTTGTGAGGCCTGTTGCGAATCATGCAAACTTTCTGAGAATGGGTGTGCCAGCTTGAGGAAAGGAATCAATGATTTGATTAAATAAGGCATTCTGCATATTACAACCACAGCTTCTACAACACCAGCAACCCTTTTGTGAACAACAAGTGAATCTTCTACAAATGCAACAACCATCTTTCCAAGTGTTTCTTCTACAACTACAACAACCATTGTTCCAACTGATTCAGCTACAACTTCAGCAATCATTCCATCTGTCACTTCAACACACAACAATTCATTTGCACCAGCTACTACAACTTCAGCAACAATAAACAATGATGTTTCCACTGTCACAATCTATTATGACCCGGCAACGGTCCCGAATTCCAGCAATTTTCAACAGTCTCAACAACAATCTCAGTAAAGCTTCAATTCACCTCCACCAACATCTACCAGAGGTCCTGTTACTATTTTCTACGAGTCACAGACTATTACAGTCCCAACATCTGTTGCAGTAAGCCCAGTCACTATCACAGTGCCCGGGCCAATCCCATGTGATAAAGACAGTGCTATACCATGGCGTTATGGTGCTGATCTGTACTGCAACAGAGAGAAAGTCCTTCTTGATTCTCCAGTTCTCACTCCCCAAGTGGATAATGTTGGGGGAGGCGGAGGCTTCACCCGAAGCAGACGTCTCTTCGCATCTCAAGTTCCCATAAATAATACTAAGGCAGAGGCTGTTGCCAGAGCCAAAGGGAATAGTGTGATACCGGAAGAATCTGCACCCAAAGAAACTCACAAATCATCCTTCGATCAAGACGTGGATGAGTTTATGAGAATTATTAAAAGAAGTGACTATAAAGTTGTGGATCATCTCCACCAGACTCCTTCAAAGATCTCAATCCTATCACTGCTGCTGTGTTCTGAAGCCCATCGGAATGCACTTCTCAAAGTTCTGCATGCTGCCTACGTGCCAGAAGAGATCACTGTAAATCAGCTGGAAATAGTGGTATCAAATGTCAATACTAGCCATGGGCTAGGTTTCACTAATGCTGATCTAACTTCAAAAGGACGTTTCCACAACAAAGCCTTGCATATAACCTTGGAGTGCAAATGAGCTGTCTTATCTAATGTGCTTATAGACACTAGGTCCTCACTCAATGTCTTACCAAAGAAAGCTCTTGTCAAGCTTGAGTATGATGGGATAGCTCTCCAGCCAAGTAATCTTGTGGTCAGGGCTTTTGATGGCTCCAAAAGATCTGTTTTGGGAGAGGTGGAGCTGCCAGTGATAATCGGTCCACAAGCCTTTTAAACCATTTTCTATGTGATGGACATACAGCCGGCATACAGCTGTTTGTTAGGTCGACCCTGGATTCACGCTGTAGGCTCAGTAACGTCGACCCTTCACCAGAAACTCAAGTATGAATGGGAAGGACAGATTATCACCATCTGTGGTGAAGAAGACATATTTGTTAGCCATCTGGCTACATACAAGTATATTGAGATGGATGGTGAAATCCATGAGACAATGAGCCAAGGGTTTGAGGCCTTGAATGTCAATAAAGCTACTGGAGTATTGGCTTCATCTCAGGAAGACATGATGGGTACTTCAATTGTCTCTTACCAGCAAGCCCGGAAGGTTGTTGAAGAAGGTACTGCTTAAGGCTGAGGCAAGCTGCTGCTAGTGGAAAAGAAGGAAGATAGATTCGGTTTGGGTTACAGACCATTCCGACATGATCAATCAGAGGTTGCCAAAGAGCCCAAGTTCATCAGTGGGGGGATGCTCACCCCAGATGCTGTTAACAACCTGGAAGATGAGGCAGAAAACGACCGCAACCTGGAGAGCTGGATACGTCCAAGGATCCCGGGGAATCAAGTCCTTAACTGGTCTTCCCAGGAAAATATAAGGGTTACTCCTGCAGAGTAATTATTATTTCCTGTCTCTTTTAGCATGCATCAAGTCCTGCATCTTGCCCAAGGTGTCAGGACTCATTTTGTAATATGGCCATATTGTAATTTTGTGCAAATGATTAATCAATGAATATCGGACATCTTTTGCAAACGAGTCTCTTTTTCGCTCACTGTCTTTTCATTTTTCACTTTTGTACAAAACAATAAAATGGCAATGTTTTCAAAATAAATAACTTCATTTTTACTTTTTTCTAAACAAGATTAAAAATGGTGACTAAAATGAACCAATCTCAACCCTTGCAGAGATTATCCTCCAGATTGCACCGACAACAACACTGCTATGACCTTGTATGACTTCGACAATCTGATTAATCAAGCTGATGAAGGGGTTGAAGAAGACTATGAGTTACCTGAAGAGTTAGCTAGGTTGTTGAGACAAGAAGAGAAAGGGATTACTCCTTATCAGGAGGAGGTTGAAACAGTTAATCTTGGTACCGAAGAAGACTTGAAAGAAGTGAAGATCAGAGCCAGTCTGCAAGATTCAGTGAAGGGACAACTTATTGACATTCTTCAAGAATACGTCGACGTCTTTGCTTGGTCCTATCAAGACATGTTAGGTCTAGATACAGACATTGTTATGCACAAGCTGCCTTTGAAAGAAGATTGACCTCCCGTAAAGCAGAAGCTACGCCGTACTCGTCCGGATATGGCCATGAAGATTAAGGAAGAAGTACAAAAATAGTGGGACGCCAGTTTCCTTGCTGTAACTAGTTACCCGTCGTGGGTTGCTAATATTGTACCAGTGCCTAAGAAGGATGGAAAAGTACTGATGTGTGTAGATTACCGAGATCTGAATAGAGCTAGCCCGAAGGATGATTTCCCTCTACCTCACATTGATGTATTGGTCGACAACACAACTCAGTTCTCAGTGTTTTCCTTCTTGGGCGGATTTTCCGGATATAATCAGATCAGAATGTCACCCGAAGAAATGGAGAAGACTACCTTCATCACACCTTGGGGAACTTTCTGTTACAAGGTAATGCCTTTTGGGCTGAAGAATGCTGGTGCGACCTATCAACGGGCTATGGTGACATTATTCCACGATATGATCCACAAAGAAATTGAACGTTACGTGGATGACATGATTGCCAAGTCCCTTACTGAAGAAGACCATCTGGTAAATCTGCTGAAATTGTTCAAGCGTCTGAGAAAGTACCAATTGAAGTTAAACCCCAACAAATGCACATTCGGGGTGCGTTCTGGTAAACTATTGGGATTCATCGTAAGTGAAAAAGGAATTGAAGTTGATCCTGACAAAGTCAAAGCCATTCAGGAGATGCCTGCACCTAGGAATGAAAAGGAAGTTTGGGGGTTCTTGGGTAGATTGAACTACATATCAAGGTTCATATTTTATCTTACTGCAACTTGTGAGCCCCTGTTCAAATTATTAAGAAAGGAGCAAACGGTCAGGTGGAATGAAGATTGTCAGAAGGCTTTTGACAAAATCAAGGAGCACTTATAAGAACCTCCAATTCTTATGCCTCCAGTTGAAGGAAGACCTCTAATAATGTACCTGGCAGTATTAGAAGAATCAATGGGGTGTGTGTTGGGCCAGCATGACGAGTCTGGTCGAAAAGAGAATGCAATATACTACCTAAGCAAAAAGTTTACCGACTGTGAACAACGTTATTCACTGCTCGAGAAAACTTGTTGTGCTTTAGCGTGGGCTGCTCGCCGACTAAGACAGTATATGTTGCCCACACTACTTTGTTGATCTCAAAGATGGATCCACTCAAGTACATATTTGAGAAGCCAGCACTTACCGGAAGGGTTGCAAGATGGAAAATGATTCTGACAGAGTATGACATCCAGTACACATCTCAAAAAGCCATCAAGGGCAGTATACTGTCTGACTATCTAGCTGAGCAACCCATTGATTATTACCAACCAATGAGATTTGACTTCCTTGATGAAGACATCATGTTCCTAAAAGTAAAAGATCATGAAGAGCCTGTTCACACTGAAGGGCCTAACCCAGAAGAAGAGTGGACAATGATGTTTGATGGGGCTGTTAATATGAATGGACGTGGAGTTGGTGCAGTGCTCATTACGCCTAAAGGAGTTCATATGCCTTTCTCGGCGAAACTCACCTTTGCATGCACTAACAATGAAGGTGAATACGAAGCCTGTATCATGGGTCTTGAGGAAGCCATTGACCTCAGGGTCAAGACTTTAACTGTATTCGGGGATTCAGCTTTGGTAATCTATCAAACCAATGGTAAATGGTACACTCACCAAGAGCATCTGATCCCATATCGTGATTACACGAGGAGATTATTGACTTTCTTCACAACAGTAAAACTTGAATATATCCCTCGAGATGAAAATCAGTTCGCAGATGCTTTAGCTACCATTTCCTCCATGATCAAGGTTCAGACTGCCAATTTTGTGCCGCGGATTTCGGTATCCAGATTGCACAGACCAGCATACGTATTCTCTGTGGACATTGCTAAAGATGACAAGCCTTGGTTCCATGATATCAAAAGCTTCTTAGAGGATCAAACATACCCACCTGGGGCATCATCCAATGATAAGAAGACATTGAGAAGGCTGGCTGGTAGTTTCTTCCTGAATGCTGATGGTTCGTTATACAAGAGAAACTTTGATATGGTTCTTCTCAGATGTGTTGATAAGAAGGAAGCAGGCTTGCTGATGCACGAGGTGCATGAAGGATCTTTCAGCACCCATGCCGGAGGGGCAACACCTTATCAACTTATGTATGGTTTGGAAGTTTTCCTACCTGTTGAAGTTGAGTTACCCTCCATACGGGTACTGATGGATGTAAAGTTGAATGAAGCAGAATGGGTCCGTTCTCGGTACAATAAGCTGAATCTGATCGAAGAAAAGAGATTAGCTGCAATCTGTCATGGGAAGCTGTATCAGAACAGGATGAAGAAAGCCTTCGATCAGAAAGTCAGGCTTCGGGAATACCAAGTAGGAGATCTTGTGCCGAAAAGACTACTTCCTCCTCACACAGACCACAGGGGCAAGTGGACTCCGTACTACGATGGTCCATTCATAGTAAAGAAGGTTTTCTCTGGTGGAGCACTAATGCTCACTACTATGGATGGTGAAGATTTCTTATCCCCTGTGAATTCAGATGCAGTTAAAAAATACTTCGCATAAAAATGACCCGCTGGACATAAATACAGAATATGAGTCCAGGCAAAAATAGGGCATCCCGGTGAGTCAAAAACAGAATAAAAGACTCGGGAAAAAATAAGGGAAAATTAAACAAAAATGTACACCCGCTGAGTTGAAAAGCCACATTGGACAGATCAGGCAAAAATGGGTATCCCGGTGGATTGAAAACCCGAAAGGGCGATCCACACAAAATCAGGGAATAAGCGAACAACTGCATTCTGAATTCGTCTGTATCGCTCACAACATGGCAAGCTTCAAAAGGCTAAAGCATCGGTCATAATCAACCTTCTCCAGAAAGCAAGATGAGAAGAATGTCAAGGTCATACGGGTCATAGCAAAGGAAGCTCAATGGAGCGTCGTCAACATTGCCAGCACTTTTACTTTTTCAATTTGTAACAATCTCCTCATTTCAGGGGATCTGTTTCTTTGACTGTATTTGCCAGTTCAGGGCACCTAGATTAATAAAATCAGATTTTCAGTCACACCTTGTTTCGTACATTTTTGTTTCGTTTGCAAAATGTCCAATGTCCATGATATAATATTTGCATAAAACAGATGTGCCTTCCTAATTAAATGCTTGCAGGAAACGTATTTACTCTCAGGAATATCTAACTCCTATGACGGAATCTGGTAAGGGATACCTCGGGACACTCGTGCGTTTCTTTGTCTGAACAGGTTGCAAGTATTCAAGCATGGGGCATGCCAAGCACCTTTCCCCAGCACATCTTCTCCAAGCAGCATCTGAAATGCTTTCTCCCCAACAGAGTTGTTAGAGCATCCTCATCCCCAGTCGGGATCCCCACAGAAATCTCTAGGAAGATCGTTCAGTGGTCTCTCCTCCCCCAAATGGAGTGCCAAAGACAAAAGAACTATCTCCCTGCAGAGTCACAGCCTCTCCCCAAAGAGCAATGCCTGAAACTCTCACACAACAAAGTGACGAATGTTTTCTCATCCCCAGCTGGGTTTTATCCTTATCGGATAGATCTATCAGTGATATATTTCCCCAAGAAAATCTATGCATCCTAACAGATCTACCAATGATCTCATCCCCAGTTGGGATATCCTTCAAGCAGATCAACCAGAGATCTTCACAGCAGTGGGATCCGAATCCCGGATCAGTTCCTTCTGCATAATCATAGCATTCGCATCATTTTTCCTCACAGAGCGTAGCATTCCGTCTAATACGGAGCATTACGGAAAAAATCAAACATTTGCATGATCACAAGTCAGGTTCAAGCCAGTCACCTGCAAATACCATAAATATGTCATCAACAGTAAAAAGCCAAAGCGTCCCCTTTGCACTCCCCAACACAGATACATGCTCATATATATATATATATATATATATATATATATATATATATCCGTTTTTGACACTCGTCCATGTCATTTCATTCCCTTGCAGATACCTATATACACTCTCTTGACACCTGTTCGTGTCACCTCTCCCCAGCATGGTTGCCTAAACACTTGTTGCAAACCAAGCACCTTCCTTTCGACACTCGTCCGTGTCATCTTCTCCCCTCAGGTCACCGAAGCGCCTTTTATACTCTCACATACAAATATACTTTCTCTTCTGACGCCCGTCCGTGTCATACTCTTCCCTAGAAAGTTGAACACTCGTCTGTGTCTTGCTCATACTTCACAATATTCACTCATACTTATACAGATACTCGTCCGTATCTCATATATACACTTATTCCCCACAGATTCGACACTCGTCCGTGTTCTTTGTTAACCAATTGGTACTCGTACGTATCATCATCTTTGAACACGTGTCAGCATTTGTTTCTACCGATACTCGTCTGTATCATAGTCTTAAGGATGCTCGTCCGCATTTTTAATCTATACGCAGCGTCAAAACACTTATACCTTTTATTTCTTAAGTGTAAGCACTTGTCCGTGTTTACCATTCCCCAACAAAGCAACTTTTCTTCTATCCGGCATTCGTCCTATGTCGTGATACTTTCGACAGTCGTACCCTTCCAGGTGATTGTCCTTCACCTTTGGATGACTGTCCATCATCCTTTCCCCAGCGGAGTCTCCATTATTAGAACCCCTTTCTATCCGACATTCATCCTATGTCGTGATATTGAGCAGCCGTACCCTGCTAGGTGATCGTCCTTCACCACTTGATGATCGTCCTTCATCATGCTTATCCGATGGCCGTCCCCATCGTCGGCTTTTTCTATCCGACATTCGTCCTATGTCATGATAAAGAGCAGCCGTCCCCTGCTAGGTGATCGTCCTTCACCTTTGATGACCGTCCCTCATCATTATTTCATTTATTCTTTGAACCGATGGCCGTCCCCATCGTTGTTTACCTTTACTATGAAAATCTGATGGCCGTCCCCATCATTGCCTTTACTTTAATCCCCAGAGAACCTTGTTACTTTATTTGATGGTCGTCCCCATCACGATTTTTTTATTTCCCCAACTTGTCGGCCGTCCCCGTCATTGCTTTATCCCCAGCAGTCGTCCTCTGCTCGATGGTTGTCCTCCATCGCCCGCACTTTATAATCATACTTTACTACTTTTACAATTTATATCCCTTTTCTTCTTCTCCCCATCGAGTGCAAATTTTGGACTGTCTTTGGTATTCAACCACAAGTTATCTTGTTTGTCTGTTAAGCCCGCCGCTTACATCCTGCACAGCTAACTCATGTTTGAATAGGGGCATCTGTAAACACCCCAAATTTTCCCTCACTAAGTTCACACCATGGCATGTGATCTTTCATCTTTGCATTAGTTTAAGCATATCATCTCACATTGCATTTTTGTTTCACTACACAGTTCAAATTCATCTGCATCTAGGGTTTGTGATCTGAGCAATCCAAGGATCCATCTGAGCCACCCCAAAGGCTTTCAATCATTCCAATAGGGTTCATGTGTGTTCTATCATCATATTATATCCCTCAAAGATCAAGGAAGTCAAGAAATCACGAGAACTAGCAAGGCATGGAAACAGAGCTAGGGTTTCACTACATAGATGACCTGAAATTAGGGTTTTGGTTTCAGAGGCCATAACTCCAAATATTTTGGTCATTCTTGTTTCTAATAGTCTCAATATGTTATAAGGATCATGTGTGCCAAGTTTGATGAAGAAATTCATTGTGGAAGTCATCTATTCACTGGGTAACTTCTTGAGCAAGTCAGAGCAAAATCAGGGCATCTGAGGCCCCCAACAATGGAACCAAAGTGGATTTTTCATCAAATTGAAGTTATACGATCTTTATTTGATCATTGAAGTGCTTGGAAGTTCACAAAATTGAATAAAATTGAGCTAAACCAAAAGTTGCCAAAAATGGAAATGACTTGTAATGGAAACTTTCCATTTTGGGAAAGTTTTTCAACCTCCTCTTTCTCAACCAAAAATGCTTCAAATGAAAAACTGTTGGTCATGAAAGTTTTATATTGGATCATTCCATTTTCAAAAAGTACAATAATAAGTTCTAATTCATTTTGGAACTCAAGTTATGATCTTTCAAAGATGGCAAAAATCCTATAATTTTCAAGAATACACCAAAGAGGGGTTTTTGCAAAACCACTTGCCAAACCATTTTGTGACCTCCAACACACTTCTATGCATCATAAAAACATAGTGCATTTCCTAATAATCACAATTGGCCCAAGAATCATCTCATTTCATGCCTTGAACTTCAAGAAATTCAAAAGGGACCAAACTTCTTCAAAATTGCAAAAGAGCATAGAACTTCTCATACACTTGCTGAATCACCACAAAACCAATTCCATGGTTCTCCTTGATCTTTGCTGAGCCAGGACAAGCCAAAAGCCAGCTGCAACATGAGCCCATACCTCAAGTACAAGTTATGTTGACATTTTGGCAATTTGCCCATACCAATCACCACAGTCCACAACAACTCCTCTGACCTATCAAACATTGTTATGTGGACAAAATGCAACTCATAACACAACACAAGCCAACCTAACACTTCAGAATCATCAAGCTTCACAAAATCACCCTAAGAGCAAAAGCTTTTGAAACTCATAGCACACTCACTCAAACTTCAAACTCTTTTCATCAATCAACTCAGCTTCACCAAAGGATCATTTCCCACCCTTCATTGCAGCCTAAAAGCACCCCTACACAAAACACGATTTCTGGCCAGTTGAAATGCAACCACACAATCCAGCCATTATAAACTCCTTCCAAGCATCAAAGCTTCATCAGGAGGTCAAGATGAGTGGTTTTGCACAAGAGAGGAGGTCCAAAAGCTCCAAACTGAGAAAGCTCAAGCTCAGGTAACCTCTTCAAACTTTTTCCAGAAATGCAATTTTAAGTTCTTAGATTGTTCTTTATGCTTTGCTGATCACCATGATATATTTATTTTTGAAAATGATTGCGAAATGAGAATGTACTGACTGTCTGAAAGTTTCACCATTTTTGTGTTCTTCTTCGAATCATGAGTTTGAGCCATGATAAATTTGTTTTGAGGGTAGCTTTAGGTTTATGAAGGTGAGAGGAGTTGATCTGGAGCTTTAGAGCTCCAGAAATGGCCTAGGGAAGAAGTTGGCGTTGGGGTGTTGCCGGAGAAGATGACCAGAACACTGTTCCGATCACCTGAAACGGATTAGGGTTAATTTTAGGGTTTAGTGAGCCAGGCGTGTTCTGGGCCCTTGGATCAGGATTAATTTGAAATGGGTGGCCAGGATTAGTTCAGATTAGGTTTAATTGTGTTTAATTAATTAATTAAATAGGATTAAGTAAGTTTGAATTCTGACCATTAAGATGCGCGCGTGGTCTTCCCTCCATCACTCCAGTTTAAATCATGTCCCTTGGATCAGCATACTTTCTTTTATTTCATTTTTATTTCATTTTTAATCATTTATTTTGTCTAATTTATTTAAAATACTTAGAAAATCCCAAAAATATTTTTCTTCTGCATTTTGATTTCAAATATTTTTGTCCAGCCAAAAACATTTTTATTTTTATTTTTTGCATTAAAAAATCATTTTAAAATATTTAAATGTTTATTTTAATTAATTAATGGAAATTAATTAATTAAAATACCATTTAGGTTTCTAAAAAATCCAAAAAAATTCACATTGCATCTTAGGAAATTTAGAAACATTGTCAAACCATTCATACAAATTTCTTTTTGGTTTTGATTCAACTTTGACATTTTTCTTGAATTTAGGGTTCATAAAAATCTCTTTTTGGAACTCTAACTTCAAGAATTCTTTTATGCCCAACCATGAAGGGTTTGACATTGGTTATTTTTGCATTGATCTTCACATGGCATGTAGTATCTAGCATATGTTTGTCACAAATATATTTTGCATTTTCCATTTGATTTGCATTTTTCCTTTTGAGGTATCCTAAAACCCTAGCAAACTTAGAAAATTCACAACTTTCTTTAGGTTAAGAGTTAGACCTTCTCCTTTGAGGTGTGATATCATATTGGGTTAGGGTTCCTTTGAGTTCATTGCAATTTTTTATCTTATGATTTGCTTCTGTTTTGACCTTATGCATCTCATGTTGCCTTAAAACCCTAATTTCTCATGTTCATTTACATACATCTTGCATATGCATCCATACATGAACTTGCCATGACATTTCTTGCATTCATATGGAATCTAAGACATCTTAAGACATATTAGAATTATGTTTGATCATTTCTTCATTCATTTTCCATCATATGCCTTCATTTCATTCCATGAACTTTCATGAACTTTCAAGCTTCGAAGCATGCCTCCTTTGCATCCCATCTCTTGTATGAACATTCATAACACTTGACATGTCTTTGCATCATTTCATAGCATCATTTGCATCATGTATATGCTTCTGGTTTTGGTTTGCATCTTTTCATACATTTCATTTTCATTTCATTCCTTTCCTTATGCTAACATTTTCAGGTGGTAAGTAATTTGAGAAGTGAATTTGCCTTCACTTCTCATTTCTCTTCATCTTTTTCTTATGCATCCTTGCTGCATTTTTCTTTTCTTTCTAGTGATCTTGCTCATTCATGTTCATCTTTGACTTTCTTTCTCCAAGTTACTTATCTTTTTCAGTGAAGTAAGTAATTTGTTTCTTCTGCTTCTCCTCCTTTCATCTGCTTCTTCCATTGGTGGCTTCTTTGAAGATATTCCTCAAAGCCTTACAAACCATAGGAACATCCAAGTGTAACACCCCAAATTTTCCCTCTTCTTTTTTAAGCATCATATCACATCATATTCATCATAAACATATCATATTCTTGGCATCTTAGCATGGAAAGATGAGGCATAACGTTCTCATGACCTAGCATTAGGCATATGATCATCTGGGGAGGGATTTGAAGAATTTCAAGCTATAACAAGAGGCCCAATGGATTTTCTCAAGTCCTATGAGGGGTCTACATTACATTCACAAGCTTAATATCATTCACAAAAGCTCAGGAGGCTGGAAGATCATCAGGGAATTCAAGCTAGGGCAAAGCTCCTACACATTGGTCCCAAATTAGGGTTTGAGTTTCAAGCATGAAAACTTTGTGACTTTGGCCATTTCATTTGGGCAAAGTCTCTCATATGTTAAGAGGATCATAAGGATGAAATTGATGAGAAAATTCCTTGTGGAAGTCAGTTATTTCTTCAGTTGCTTGTAAATGAAGAAATTGGTCAATTGTGCATTCTAGAAGTCAATTGTGAAATTTCAAAAGGTCCAACCTCATTTTTCAAGCCAAGGGATGTTCTTATAACTGTAAAAGAGGTTTGTCAAGATCAAAGATCAAGAATCAAGAGGTTTTGAGGTGTTTTGCATTTTTGGCATAAGTTTGGTCATGAGATTTTCCATTTTTAGTAACTTTTTGCCCTAATTTTCAAGTATGCATAACTTGGTGAAAAAAGCTTCAAATGGATTGCCATCAAACATGAAAGTTGAAGAATAAGGTCTCCCATTTTTAAAAAGTACAAGAGAATTTTCATAGCCTTCATGGTTTGGGAGAAAAGCCCTTCGAAAATCCCTTGAATTCTAGGGCATGGCATAAGTTTCAAGCCTTCCACAAATGCAAGATCTCATGGAACTTATTTTTGAGTGATGTTATGGATAAAATAGGGTCACATACTTACAAAGCATTGCAAATAGTTGATTTTGCTCCAAAAATATTACAAAATTCGTGCATGAGAAGAGATATATTCCATAAGGTGCAAAAATGCATGATCATGAGAAATGCATGATCCTCACATCCAAGGGCAAGGTGCTTTCTATTTTGAACCAAGGGTTGGATATTGCTTGGACATGTGCAAAGAAAGAGGGAAGTGTATGAGCAAATCACCTCATCACACAAATCTTGCCAATTTTGCAAAATCATCCACACACTCTCCTCTCACGTGCAATTCTCTTCATTCTTTCAGCATTGCATATTGACATGATATATAAGCAGCTAGGGTTTTCTTTTGGCTCAGATTCATCACATTTTCATCACTCTAGAGTTCTTGCACCTCAAGCATTTCTCTTCGAATCTCATCACTCTCTCACTCATTCATCAAACAAACTGCATATTCTGAATCCTTGAAGCATAAGGATCATTAATCCACCATTGATTTAAGCTGAAGCTCAAGATTTCAAGAGGTGCCATTCAAGTGCAGTTGCTCTCAAACTTCAAGATCTAGAGCAATTCAAGCTCTCTCTTGCATTTATTTTGCAAGGAGAGGTTAGAAGAGGAAGATCTACAACTGTAAGAGCATTATCTTGGTGATTTTGAAGTGGTTCCATCTCAGGTATGCTCTGAAATCCTTGGATATGAAACTTGTGTTTATTGTGTGCATTGTGATCTGTGAACATTGCTGAGTATTCTGCACCTTTTAGATTTGAAAATGCTTGAGAATTGAGTGTTTTATGATGATTTGAAGTTTTATGGTCAGACCTATTTGTCTTCGATCCAGCTTAGTTTGTGATCCATTGTGATTTTCATGAGTATATTTGGATTCGGCATGCTTGATTGATTTGATCTGGAGATTTTGAATCATTTATGTTGTGATTTGTTCATAGTTTGAGTTTTCCGGTGCCGGAGCCCTAGCTCCGGTCACCGGATTCTGGAGATTGTCTTGTCTGAGTTCTAATGAAGAAGATGAACGTGAGCCTTTGGATTGCTCATCTGGATGGTTGGTAACGTGCCAACACATTAATGATCCACCCTCCCTTGCACGTGGTTTTATAATTTCTGATTTAATCCATTTGTTTCTCACCTTACAATAACTAATGTGCGCATCCTTTATGACCAATCATTATGTGGACTTGGTTTAATGAGTTGACTGATCTAGTGTGTTAGCTTGATCCAATGGTTTTTCTTTTTTCCTGATTTATTTGAATTTCCATTATAATTATTGTGTTATGCACTGGACTGAGTGGGCCTCAATGGCTATTCCCACCCCCTGACTTTGAGCCCAATTAAAATGAACTAGAATTCCTTGCTGAATACACCCCCTGGCTCATGCTTTCATTTTTATTTCTTTTTGTTTTCATTTTAATTCCAGTTTGCTTTTTAATTTTTAAAAATAGTTTTAGGTCTTTAAAATTTTCTAAAATAATTCATGAAGGTTCCTTTGAGTTTTCTTTAATTTTTGATATTTTTATTTTTCATTTATTCTTAATTGGCACGCAGAAATTAATTGTTCCTTTTAATTAATTAGTTTTATTTCATTTTGAAGCATGCTGACTTGTTCATTTTCTATCTTGGTCATTATTTGGAATTTTTGGATGATTCGTTTTGCTCTGGATTCATGATAGGATGTAGTTTATTGATGATTTTTGTTCTGATTTTTAGAATCTTTTTTAATTAATTTTGATCTCTAACTTGTGATTGAAGCCATCTAACCCTAATCCATGTTTATACCCTCATTTGTCTTGCTTAGCTTCTGATTCTTTCTCCCTCCTTTTGGTATGTTGTTATGGTATGATTGAAGATCATTTGTGCAAGTTTGTGGAATTTTTAGATGCTTACTTGAATTGATTTGAATTTTGGTTCTTCACTTGTCCCTTTTTGCTTCTTTTGGATCATAAGTTCATTCCCTAGCTTAGAAGGGCACTTGTGCCAACTTCTTCTACTTTTTTAGAGCCTTATTAGGATGTTGATACCTCTCTGATCTTGGGTTGTGGTTTGTGACTTAGGATTTTTGTAGTTTGTTTGCTTTTTGAAGTTCTTCCACACTTATGCATGATCACTTCATTTCCTTTGCTTCTTCCTTCTCATAATGTGAATATTTGACTGTGGACCCTTCTTCTCTTCATCTCACATGCTTCTTGGGCACTTTTCTAACATGATTAGGGTTCTGGTCTTGCACTTTGAGGTTGTGATTTGATTATTTTGCTTTGTATCTTATCATGTTTACTTTGTTTTGCCATGGTGATTCATGTTGCTTCATGTTGAGTTGTGTGATTCTCTTCTCATTCTTGTGCTTTGAGTTTGCATTTGGCATTTATGTTTATGACTTCACTTCTGTTTGTGTAGCTTTGGTATGGCATTATGTTCATTTTGTATTGCCTTTATGCTTGTGTCACTAACCATTTCAGGGGCTTTGGTAAGTGATAGATGTGGATGTGATTCCCACATCTCCAAATCTTATCTCTTCTCTTCTCCTTATTATTTTTCTAACTTTGTGTTTGTTGGGCTTAGGCCTTACTTCTCCCCTCTTCTATTCTTCTTTCTTCTTCTTATCTCTTCCTTCTTTAGGATAGTAAACCTCATTAACCTAGGATTTTTCTATGCATGATAACAATTAGGTGTTAGTCCCCCATTAGACTTTTACCTTTAAGATCCTTTTTGTTTCTCTTCTCTTCTCATCTCAAAACCCTAAAGAAGACACTTAATAAAGATTGAGGTGATATCTTGAGCAATAGCCTTATCCCATGAGACACTTGTAGTTTTCCCATCTTGGGATAGTACAAGCTTGTCTTGTGATGCACAAGTCTGATCAAGATATCATCTTCACCAAGAAAATCATAAAACACACTTCTTCATTGTAAATACAAAAACACTTAATAAGTTAATGATTTAGTGAGCTTAAGCCCTAATCTCTGGATTCATGCTTTGGGGATCTTCTCCTTACTTGAGTGTGCTTGTTCTACTATTCCATCTTGGAATGTAGTGACAAGTGCACATTCCATGGAAAAGAGCTTGAGTTCACTTTCTTGTGACACACTCATAAAAGCTTCAAAAAAACACAAACAAACAATAAGCATCTTTCCTTCGGGAATTCTTTTCTCATCTCTTTCGCTCCGTACGCGAACTTGCTCCTACTTGTCACTTTGCAAGATGGTAACACACTCGTCGTCCGAGCCTGCAACACCTGAGCATTGACATAGGCAATTCAAGCCTTAAGACACAAGTAATCCTTTCCACCCCTAGTTAGGGGAACTACGACAACTCTGATCCTCATTGTCCAGATGAGGTACGTAGGCAGCGGGGTAGGGCCCGTTCGAGCACAATCTTTATTTTCCCTACATTTTTCCTTTTCATTTCTTTTTCAGTCCCTTTTCTTTTATCCAGTTCAGTTCATTTTCTTTACAGCAGCTTTCATTTCTTCACCCTTTGAAACAAATTTCTTTTCAAGCGTGGATCCCGTCGGGTACGGCGGACGATCTGGGTACTAATACCTTCCCAGGTCGTAACCGACTCCCGAACCCAGTCTCTTTGGTTCGCAGGACCCGTGTCCTTCCTCTTCTTTTCTTCTGGTTTGTGCAACATTACCATTCCCGTTCCTTCGGGATAAAAATGCCTGGCTGGCGACTCTATTCTTTTCCGCGCCACTTTCGCGTTTGTACCAGGATGGAAATCCGGGGAGCGACAGCTGGCGACTCTGCTGGGGATCGAACCCAGAATCTTTGGTTCCCCTGTTAGTCTATCCTAGCGCTTGTTTGTTTCTGTTTCTTTGGGTGTAGATTGCTTGTTGTTGTGTATTTTATATTTACTGTTGTTTATTTACATTTTATTTACAGCTTTATTTATAGTATTCAGTATTTATTTTCTGCATCATATTATATACTGGACTGTCTGGACTGGATCTTCTGTTTGGTGGGTTTGGGTGATACTGTTTCCGAGAGATGAGCTCATTACCACGGCTTGAGTGCACCTTAGGACTTAGAGTGGTTCCACTTTGGCCTCATGAGATCTTGTCATGGGGGTAGTAGTGAGTTCCACGCCCAGATTTGCGACCGTCTTGGAAATGTCTTGATTTGGGGATCTTCCTCTCTCATTTCATAACCTTGACAATTATGTGCAGCTGGGGACCGATCATTGAGAACCTTGTGGAAACATCCCTCTTTAGTGATGACAGTGGAAGACCATATTGTGTGGCAAACCCATTCGCATCCGAGGGCCAACCTGGGACTTGCATAGGATGACCTTGTTTCCCGGACTCAACTGAGGCCTCCCTGCGTAGTATATAATGCCAAATCGATTCCCTGATTTGGTCATGAGCCATTTCTCGGAAATGGTGAAAGTATTATTACTATTCGGCTTTGAGAGTCCGCGATGTTTGACCCGGAGCATACCAGTGAGATTGGGAGGGGTTTATAGGTTTGCAGGAACCCTTGGCCTCTACATACCATCATTATCAGTGGTCCTTCTTGAGATTTGGTCCTGATGGTTCTGGTTTTCTTGGTGTTATGGTTCTGAGAATTTCTATCAGAGGGTTGTGGCTCAGAGGATCTTGGTTTTCAGCTATTCAGAGGGTCCTTATATTCAGTGTCCAGTTTCCAGATGGTCCCAGATTGCATCTGGAAATCTCATCCCTGGGCATCTCACTTCACTTTCTTGCACTGACACTTTTATATTCTTTTTTTTTCCAACTTTTGCACACAGATAGCACAAACAATACCCCTTTAAACACAAACTTTCAAGCGTGGATCCCGTCGAGTACGACGGACAATATGAGTGCTAATACCTTCCCAGGTTGTAACCAACCCCCTTTCTCAATTTCTCTAGTTCGCAACCGTCTTATCCATATATTTCTAGGTTTATGCAGCATTACCTTTCCTTCGGGATAAAAATGCCTAGCTTGCGACTCTTTTCACCTTCACTTCATTTCTCCTCTCGCCGACTGTTCGCGTCTGTACCTTATCTGACCGGGTGTCTTTTAGTGGGAGCGACAATTAGGTCCTAGGGGAAAGATTGACTAAGAGAGTAAGTTGGGTTTTGTACAATCATTGGGAACGATCGCACTTTTGGAGAGAAAGGAAAAGATCTCTGAGGAAGAAATCTAGGACTTGAAGGTTTTGGAGATTTTTCGAGAAGTGATCGAAAGGATTACGAAACCTAAAGTATGGGGAGTATTTTCCGTTCGATATTGTAATGTAGAGATAAAATTTGGGGGTTTTGAGGTAGAGTTTTAGGGTTGTGGGGTTGTGTTGATGAATTTTTTTATGATGATGATTTTTTGATGATTTTGATGAATATTATGATGTTATGTGATGTGTATGATGATAGTATGAGTCATATTGCGTATGGTCATGATTTTATGCTATGTTGTGGCTGAAAGACTGGTTTTGATGAGTTTTATTACAGAAGGGCGATTCTGAAATCGCGGAATTTTTTTAAGAATCGCGAAGCTCGCTTAGGTAGCAAGCAAGAATTTTAGAAATCAAAAGCGAGGGGGTCAGCTAGCTTAGCGAGACCTGGCATGTTTTGAAAAATTATTTAATTCTGAAAAATTAGGTAATTGATGTGCTTCGTTGTTTTAAGTTGTTATGATGTTTTAGTGATATTGTGTGATGTGTTTAAAGGCTATATGAGTAAGACTTGGTGATAAAATGATGTATGATGAATTTAAGATGTTTAAGAATTTATGAGTTATGATGACATAATGTAGAGCAAGAGGATAAATGACTGAGTACTGTGATGATTGATGATGAATGTGGATGCAAAGCTTATGATGTTTTGATGATGATGTGTGTATATTGCATCTTGCATTCATGACATAATCTATGAGGGGACTTCGGTCCGTTGGTAGCTTCAGTCCCATTGTGCGGATTGAAGTGATATGATGTTATGATGTGCTCCCTTGGGGATGGTTGATGGCCCAGTATCCATCCATGAGTATGTTTAGGTACCACATGCATATTAAGGGTTTCATTTTCATTCTAAATGACATAGCATGAATTGAATGGACTTGTGTAATGATATGATGTATTTGAAGAATGTGAACATGTAATGTATTTGATGTTGTAAATGAATGAGTTGTATGATGATCTGATTATATTTGGTGAATCCATGTTTATAAATTCTCATTTTTATATTACTTTATCGAATGTGAATTTACTCACCCTTTCTTCCTTTTGGTGATGATCTATTATGCCATCCTGCAGATACTCAAGGTTATCTCGGTGCACGTTTAGCTAAGAGTTAGTGAGTTTGTCGTTGTTAGTTAGAAGGGAAGTCATGCTCTATGTCTAGCAACATCGGGATGAATTTTATTTGACTTTACTTTGTTTACTTGAATTAAAATTGTTGTTTCTTTTGACTACGTTTGGTTTTAAATTGATGTTTTGGATTAAATTATGAGATTTTCTTTTATAAAGATGCAAGACGATGTTTTGTTCTTCGATGCATAGTTGTTGAAAAGAGTTTTGAAATGTTTCATGATTTTCTAGACCTTGTTATGGAACAGGACTAATATGATGTTTTAATATTTTTGAGTTATGAGGAATGTGATGCCCTTTCTATGATGAAACTCTGATATTTTGATTTAATTGTTTACATAATTATGTTAGGGTAGAAATGGTGTTATATTTGTGGTATCTGAGCAGGTCGGTATGTCGGGTCGGTTATTGAGTATGAGTGTATTAAGGTTGAGTTGTTCTTCTGGTGTTGTTGGTGATTTGAAGAATAGTTGTGAATCGTGCTCTTACAGATGCGATAGCTGCACTTGCTCAAGATACGACACAAAATAATGTTTGTAATGAATTTATTGTCTTGGGGGTATTTCAGAGGAATAGTCCGCCTAAGTTTGAGGGGACTCATGAACCGGAGAACGCGCATAAATGGCTTAAGGCTATTGAGAATATTTTTCGGACTATGGCGTGTTCCAATGCTCAGAAGGTGCAGTTTGGCACTCACATGCTGGATGAAGAGGCTGAGGATTAGTGGGATAATACCCGTTAGTGATTGGAAGGAGTTGGGACTGCGATAACTTGGAATGTGTTCAGGAGGGAATTTATGTGTAAGTATTTTCCTGAAGATGCTCGTGGCAAGAAAGAGATTGAGTTCTTAGAGTTGAAGCAGGGGAACATGACAGTGGTAGAGTATGCTGCCAAGTTTGAGAGGTTAGTGAAGTTTTATCCTCACTAACACCGTGATGAATCTGAGCTATCGAAGTGCTTGAAGTTTGAGAATGGGCTGAGACCAGAAATCAAGAAAGCCATTGGGTTTTAGCAGATCTGCAAGTATAATGAATTGGTGGATAAGAGTAGGATTTATGATGAGGATAACCGAGCTCGATCTGCTCATTATAAGCAGGTGAGTGAGAAGAAACATAAGCGTCAGTTTCGAGGGAAACCTTATGCGACTCCAAATGACAAAGGAAAGCAGAAGGTTAATGATCAGAAGAATCCAAGTGGGGGAGCAAGTTCCACTCCTCTCAAGTGCTATAAGTGTGGAGAAGTAAGGCACAAATCTGACATGTGCACTGCTACTGTGATAAGTGTAATGCCCAGATTTTATAAATTATTTTATTAAATATTTATTGAGAGTATGGTGGTGTATTTGAAATAATAATTAGAGAATTATTTTATTTAAATAATAATATGATAATGAGGTGGTTTTATTATTATAATATTGTTATTAAATAAAATAAAATAGTAAGTTGGAGGATTGAGCGAAAGGTTATAATTTGGTTATGTTATGGAAAAGAGAGAACCGTTGACGAACCGTCGGTGATGTTGGAGGTTGAGGTTGAATAGAGTCGCTAGCTAGGCATTTTTATCCCAAAGGAAAGGTAATGATGCATAAACCTGGAAAGATATGGATAAGACGGTTGCGAACCAAAGAGACTGAGTAAGGGGGTAGGTTACAACCTGGGAAGGTATTAGGACCCAGATCGTCCGTCGTACTCGACGGGATCCATGCTTACTTGATTGTGTTTAAAAGGGGATAGTGTATGTGTTAAACTGTGTATAAAAGAGATGGAGGAAAGGATGTATAGAGTGTCAGTGAAAAAGGAAAAGAGTTCAAAATGATGTTAAGAAAATAAAGCTGGAAAGAAGAGAGGGGGAAGGCAAAGAGACTTTTGTTCGATAACTGTTAAGTTATGCCTAAGTATCCTCTCGTGCAATGAGGAAGTCAGAACACCGTAGTTCGACTCAAAGAGACTGAGATGATTTTTATGTGAACTGCATGCTTGTCTATGCTCAAGTGTATGAATCGTCTGGCTCGAGTGCTAAATGTCTTGCATTAGACGGAAGAAGCGAGTTCTCGTTTTCAGAGTGAGTGTGATGAGAAAAGAATCCCGGAGGAGACGCTTATTGTTTGCTTTTGTGTTTTCAGTTTTTTATTGCTTTTTGGTGTTTTGCATAAGATAATGAGCTTAAGCCTTAATCAAGGGTTTGCAAATTCATTATATCACCCCTGATTAGGGATAATGAGTCTACTTAAGTATGAGATGTATATCCCAACTTAATTTACCCTAATGATACAGGATTAAGATCATTAACCTACTTGGGATTATTAAGTGTTTTTGGATTTTTGTTTTGTGTTAAGTAATGAGTTTAATCTCTAATCAGGGATTAATGAACTCATTACACCATCCTAAGATAAGGATGATAGATGAGGACACTTAAGATGAGGAAGATACCTCAACTTAATCCATGGTTAGGGATTAAAATCATTATATAACAAGCCTTTATTAAAGTGGATTTTAATTAAAGGTGGGATTAAGAAGTGGATTTTATGTTTGTAAGACTAAACCTGAGGGGGACTTGTCCATTGAACACTAGGGTTAGTCCCTCTGAACCAACAGGCAGAGATGTAACTCTAATATAAGGCCCAAGTTACAAGCTTAAGTCTTAATGATTATTAGGTGTTTTGATTAGGAGGTGTAAATAACTTAAAAGTTTAACACTATGTATTAAAGTTATACACTCCATCCTAAGATAAGGATACAAGTATAACCCTAATTCAGAGTCTTAAAATTTTAACCTTAGATTATGAGATGAGAAGCAGAGATTCAAGGAGACTCAAAGGTAAAAAAAACTAGGGGAGACTATGTACAACCCTAAAGTTATCATGATTGGATATTCCTATGATTTGTGAGGCTTAAGAAAAGATCTTCAGATGGCCACTAAGGAAGAAGAAGCATATGAAAAGAGAAGAGAAAGGAGAATAGGTTACTTACTTCTTGAAGAAGTTAAGTAACCTAAGAGAAAGAAAAGGAGCAAGAGAGAGCACAAGTGAGTCAAACTCACTTCTAAGACAAATAAAGATGCAAATCAAGAGATATGAAGAGGTTGGATGTGGAGGCAAATCCACATCCTGATTAACTTACCAGAAGCCCCTGAAATGGTTAGTATGAATGCATAAGTTAAAAAGAGATGCAATGAAGAAAAGATGAAGATGCAATGATCAAAACCAGAAGTGAAAACACATTGCAAATGTGTTATGAAATGATGCAAAGACATGTACAATGTTTATGCATGATCATACAAGAGATGAGATGCAAAAGAAAGCATGTTAGAAGCTTAAAATCATATGAATACACATAAGAAGTGATGAATGCAAAACATACCAAATGGATGCAACAATGATCAACCAATGTTCACACATGCCCTAAGGTATCTAAGATGACATACAAATGCATGAGATGTCATGACAAGTGTAAACACCCCAAATTTTCCCTCTCATCTCTCTCAAACCATGGATTATGATATTTTCATATTGCATTGCATAAGCATACCATCTCCCAGTGCATAGTTTATTTGACTACAAAGGTTGCATAATTAGGGTTTGTGATCAGGAGAATCCAAAGAAGTGATCGGAGCCAACTCAAAGGCCTTGAAGCTTTTCAAGAAGGTCAATGTTTGTTATATGATCACAATATACTCCCCATGGTTCTTAAAAGTCAAAATGTCACAAAGTATTGCAAAGGTGTTCAAGCAGACTGAGCAGTTCCTACACAGATGACCTAAAATTAGGGTTTTGGGTTTGAGGCCCTTAATCTCAATTTTTTTGGTCATTCTTGATTCCACTGGTCTTTATATGTTTTAAGGAGCATGTGTACCAAATTTGATGAATAAATTCATTGTGGAAGTCATCTGATCAACTGGTAACTTGTTGTGCAAGAAACGTCGGAATCAGGGCATATAAGGCCTCCAACAAGGGCACCAAAGGGTCATCTTCATCATTTTGAGGTTATATGATCTTTATTTGATCTTATAAATGGTTAGAAGTTCATAAGATTGAAGAATTTCAAGCCATTTGCAAACTTTCCATTTTTGGACATGACTTGTAATGAAAACTTTCCATTTTGGGAAAGATTTTCAACCTCCTCTTTCTTGATCAAAAAGGCTTCAAATGAAAAATCTTTAAACATGAAAGTTGTATATTGGATCTTCCCATTTTCAAAAAGTACAAGAACTCCTCTTAATTCATCTTATAACTCAAGTTATGGTGTTTCAAAGTTGGCAAAAATCTTATAAATTTCAAGTTCATGCCAAAGAGGAAATTTTGCAAATTCCAGTTCTAAGCACTTTCATGACTTCTAATTGACTTCTACATGCCATAATATGATCATGCAACATTACAAGACCAAATCCTTGCCTTGCTTCACAAGTTTTCATGCCTAATCTTCACAAAATTTCCAAAGAGGGAAAATTGCAAAACCACTTCAAATTCTTGAATCAAGTGGTACAGATCATCTCTAATCATCCAAGGGCACTCCTCAAACTTAGCTGAAGCAGATCATGGCTTGAAATCACCTCTGACCACAACCATGCCTTCTATGACACAACTTTGACTTTTTTGCAAAATCACCCATACCAATCAAGTTGTGCCACCACCCACTTTCTGATCAATCCTATTGGCTTATACTAACCCTAAGGACTCCAAACAACATTCAAGCCCGAAAGCACTCATACATTCAGATTGCCAAATCTTGCAAAAACATTCATTCCTTCGAATTTCATCACATAAGCCTCAAAACTCAAATCTTTTTCCACCAATCATCTCCACATAACCTATAGATCATAAACCACCCTTCACAATGGCTTAAAAGGCACTGAATCACAAACACAATTTCTGATCATCTCAAAACTGAACACACAAACCAAGCCATTTAAGCTCCATCTAAGCACTCCATTCATTCAAGGGGGATCATTGGAGGTTGATTACACAAGGAAGAGGTCCAGAAAGCTCAATGTTGCAAAGCTCAAGCTCAGTTAACCATCCAAAAACATTTTTCCAGAATTCATTTCTTTTGTTGCATCTGAGGTGAATTAGAGGAGGATTCTTTATGATTTGGGTAAACATTGTACCTCCGGGTTAGAAGTGTTTGCACTTCTCATAATAAATCTGAATCTGAGGATCCTTGTTCTAGAACAATACCTGTGAGTGGGTTGGGTTGTTTATAGGTTTGCAAGAACCCTTGACCTCATCATACCCTGTTACTGGATTGTTTTAAGGTTACACTACTTTGGACTGATTCTATGAAACCCTGGACAAGTGACTCTTTATTTGAGTCCCCCACCTGTTTAATGGCTCTCAAGCCTTCATCCGAATTTCTGAACACTCTGGGACCCTACCAAAAGCAACTGACAATCCAACACCTGATCACAAACCCTTGCATATCATTCAGCATACATCATATTACATCATTTAATATTTTGTCTATTTGTTTTACAAGGTATCCATCTCTTCATGGTTTGGTTTTGACCGTTCTTCCGCTCAACTTATCTGCTTCAATATCTTAATTTTCTCCAGAGAGGTCTGAAAGTTCAAAACCAAGAACCAAACTGGATACCCTCTGAAGATAAATAGACATATTTCATTGCATGCTAACCTCATTCTCATTTGTTTTGCAGGTGTTTTGTTGTTGTTTTCTCACTTTGTTGCTTATTTCAGGAAATATTGCTCGTAGGAGGGTCTTTCCCGTCAATCGCATCCACAGCTATCCAACTAGACACAACCTTCCGAGTCTACAAATGGATCAGATACAACAAGAACTGACAGATGTGAGGACTTAGATGACTGATGTGAGGACAGAAGTGAGGACTCAAATGATCAATTCATGGATGTGATGACTGGGCTAGCACAGACCCAGGAAAGATAAAGGCAGTTAGTTGAGCGGAAAACTCCATAAGATAACCATGCAGGCACTGGAGGTACTAGCAACAACGTGCGCGATCAGCAGCAAACAAATCCATCAGAGTTTGGGCCCCACATCAACCCTGAAGTCAATGTTATTGGAAATACCCAGAGAAACACTAGAGATCGTGTTCTACAGGAAGACCCTCAGGATGAGCAGTTTAGAGTATTGGGTGATGGGGCTGATGAAGTTTATGATCATCGTCTAGATGAAATATCTGAGAAGCTGAGATATTTGGAATCCCACAACTCTTTGGGATTTGATATGATGGATATGGGATTGGTGGAAGGAGTAAAGATTCCTCACAAGTTCAAACCTCCATGCTTTGAAAAGTACAATGGTACCTCCTGTCCTCGTACCCATTTACAATCTTTTCTAGGAAGATTGAAAGCGTATACCATGGATGAGAAATTGTGGAAGTTTTACTTTGAAGACAGTTTAACCGGGGCATCCAGAGAGTGGTATTCACACCTATCAAGGGCTACTGTCAGAAACTGGAAGGACTTAGCCGAGGTCTTTATATGCCAATATCAGTACAACCTAGATATGGATCCCAATAGAACACTCCTGATGGGTATGTCTCAATCTTCAATAGAAAGTTTCCGTGAATACGCTCAAAGTGGAAACAACTTGCTGCCGCTTGTAACACCCCAAAATTTGCCCTCTCATTTTCATGCCATTTAGTATATCCTTTCATACATTGCATTGCATTTAGATCACAATTGCATCATAAACATACATGAACATACATCTCCATTTGAGCTTTCATAGGTTGTGACTGACCTTTATTTCTTCACACGGCACGTGCACAAGAATCTCAGAAGAAGCCAAAAGTTCTCGGTTGATTTAGAGGAGTTTAAGCAGAATATCAGTTTTATGGTGCAGTTTGCAAAGATTGTAACTTATGCTCGGAAAATCATTTTGGCTTGAAACTCTATAGTTTAGACCATTTCAGTATTCGCTACAACTTTTGTGTTCGGCTCGGAGGACAATTCATCAAGGAAAATGGTGGGAATTATTTGTTTCTGAAATTCCGGTTTCGCCGATTAACTGTGCTAGCGGTATTCAAGAGTTCGTAACTTCTGATTGGGTCAACATGTCTGAGAGATTCATAGGCCAAAAGTTCCGTCTTGATATCCTTTCCAACTTTTGGGTTTTGGCCGAGAACTAATTCTTTGAAGAAGATCTCCGAATGTGCGAATTTTTAGAGTCGACATAGTGAAAAACAGTGTTGAACCGGTGAGTTTTGAACACTAAAAATTTCACAACTCTTGTCTTGTTCATCGGATTGATGTCGTTCCGGTGCCTAAAATTTCATTTAGATGTTATCTTCATTATGTGAATTCAGTTTGGGTTAGGTCCAAGCGGAAGGATCCCGAAAATGCGAATTACCAGTAAGGTTCTTTGATGTAGTGCACTGTCTGTCAGATTTTGTAAAATTCATAACTCGGTCAATTTTCATCGGATTTCACCCATTCTTGAAGTGTTGGTTCACAAATTTTATCCTCTTCAAGTTCAAAGACAAACGCGAGTTCGAACGGTGCTCCAAAGATTTCTCGTTTTGGTTTATTTCACAAAACTGAAGTGTTGAACCGAAGAAAAAGGCTGAAAGTAGTTTCACGAGAAAATTCATATCTCCCTCGTCGTTTGTCCAGTTGAGCTTACATTTTAACACCAGGTCACTGACTCATATATCTATAACTTTTCTGACAAAGTCGAGTCGTGATTATGCTCCGAAGAGGTTGACCTCGTCACATTTTCGAGTAGCGGACACCAAATAAGACGAAAAAAACAACTTATTCAATGACGTCTTGCAGCTTAAACATATCGATCGCACTCGATTTTGATCGTATGACGTCTGTTCTTTTTGCGTTGCGACCGTGATTCAGAGGCAGACAATGTTGTGGAAGGCTCAGAGTCTAAATTTCTTGCCGAAGATATTGTTATTTTCACTTAAGCCGAAATTCTACCTTTTGCATTTCATTTTACACTCCACTATATATTCTTTTGACCCACAATTTGTCTCATAACTTCAATCATAATTTACAAACACCAAAAAATTCTCATAAACTCTCTCTAAAGGATCGAAGTTCATTCTCTCAACTCTTTCTCAAGAACACAACAACAACTTCATCAAGAACTCAAGAACACACCAATTCTGATCAAGCTTCCAGTAGCCGACCTGCCACGAACCACCACCTCCGGTCAACTTCACCACCGTAAGACTACCATCTTCCGCCGTCGGCAGCCACGCGGCATCTCCTCCTCTCCTCTGTTCATGATCGCGTCTTACTTCCTCCGGATTCACAATTTCTTCATCGATTCTTCATTCGGTAAGCTTCTTAAACTTTAATTTATGAATAATTGTTGAATTGTTTCTTGAATTGAATTTTGAAGTTGAGTTAATCTTGTGGAGATTATGTGTATTGATTCATGATTTGATTATTGATTGATTATTGATTAATTTATCCTAATAATTGTTGTGGTGCATAATTGAAAATGCTTGGTAAAGTTGACATAGAATAATCGGTGCATGTTAGGTGTTTGACAAAATTCCTAAGAGAGCTAATTATTATGACTTGATATTGATTGAAGTGCTTGACTTTTAAATTCATGCTTGTTTCAATGTGCAAATTCAAAATAGGATAGGTTGAGGCTTAATTGTTGATGTTGTTCATGTGTCGCGTGTCGAAAAATATGTTTTGGTCGTAACTTCCTAACCGTAGCGCGTTTTCGTGAATGTGAATAGTGTAAATTGACTTTGTTGATTATTCCGGAGCCATTGGTAAGCTTTTTAGTCGATTTCGGACAATTTTGTTCGGCTATTTTGCTACTGCCAGCCGACAAAATTTGACAAAAAGTACCACTTCCGAGCAAAATTTTCAAAATCCGATTGCATATTTGAATCCGTTGGCACGTTTTCAAGTTACCATGCGATTTTCGTTCAATTCCGAGTCGGTGATTTTTGACGCGTTTTTCCGTTTCAAGGCTTTTTTATGTTCGATTTGGTGCGGTTTTGATGCATTGGTATTGTTTTGACTTGTACTTATGTTTGTTGATCATTTGTCATTCATTGCATGTAAATTTGTTCGATTCCGGTTTGAGTTTGCATGTTGTTAATATTAGTGCATAAGTGCTGCCCCGTTTTGAAACATAAATTTCAATGCATGTCCATGACTCGTATATTCATCTTTCTACTTGATTTTAAGTTGTGAGGCATAGGTGTAACTTCCGGTTGCACCTCTTTTGGGTTTCTAATGTGTTTGTTGAGTTCATGCAAGGTTCTCGCAAAGATCATAACGATTGTCGTTTGGTTGGTATTCTAGTTTATTTGTGGGATACCTTTGGATTCAAATGATATTTTATGTCGTTGTTTTTGTTTCGATTATGGTGGATCTTCAAAAAGCTAATAGGGAAGATAAGCATTTATTTTGCTCATGGGATATTACAAGGCTTGGCTTGAAGTTTTTTTGGATTTCTTTTATATGAAGAATCGTCACTTCGATCAAGTAAGTAATTTCAATTTTTTTCCGACTTTAACGCATCATTATAGTTTGTATGAGGCTTAGGATCATATAACTTAAGGTGCATATTGAGCCTTCCCACCCGAGGCACTGGATTTATTTATGATTTTTAATTATATGTGTCGATTTCGGAGCTTAGGGATTAGGTTACGGATTGCAGAATTCACTTCCTCTCGCTTTCCCTTAAAATATCGTTTTTTGCCTGTTTCGTCGCAATTATTAAAAATAGTTTCGGGTGTGATAAAATTCTGGAAAAATTCATGAGTGATCCTCATCCTCTTAGTTAATTTTTCATATTTTTTAATTCCAGGTTTGATTGGTTTTAGTAATTAATTTGGATTTTTCATTCCAAGCTGTCCCAAAAGGAATAATATTGACATAAGATACCAAAAGCAATTTTTTCCAATAGGTGTGAGACCTATTTTTTATGTGTGATTAACCACTGGAATTTGTGAAATTTTGAAGCTCCTTAGTAATTTGTTTCATAATTTTTGGTGCCATTTTTGATCCACTTTGTGGAGTTGTTTTTCGGCGATCATGCCTTGTTATCTTGCTCATCAAGTAATTGTTTTGGTACTTTGGTGCATAATTTTGTATAATCCTTTTAGACCATACAAGTTATTGACTCAAAATTTCAGGGATTTAATTTCATAAATTTTTAAAGCCTTTTTTCTATTATTCCATGTCCCCTAGATCATAGGTTGATTCATGTGTTTATTTGCTCCATAACCTATATATTAGTAAAGCATCCATGCCATTTGCTTGAGACACTTTTTGGTAACTCTTAGGAGTTAATTATAGGTCATTTTTAGGTCCTTAATTCCCGTTAGAGATCATTTTTTGAACCATACTCATTTGGTTTGTTTTGGTGTTTCAAAGTGCATACTTATGAGAACTAATTTTAACCTAAACTCATTTCTCTTCTCCTCTAAATATTAACATGAATTATGTGGGAATCATTAATTCCTATCCATACATTCTAATTGCATCTCATAAATTGTATGCTACTGACCCATAATCACTTCATGCACATTTACATGTCATTCATCCATAGCTTGCATCATTGCTAATCATATGCGATACTTGTTCCATTTGTTCTCACATCTTCTTCTCCTAGCTCCATATGCTTAAACCATTGCATTTATAATGGTATGTTCATTCATCCTCATTCATAAGAATTCACTACTGACTTTGATACTCATTTCATGTATTAATTCATGCTTGTATGCCATATGCATTCATACTTCATCCATAATCCCTAACTTGTATTTAGGTGAACTTATGTGAACATTTTGTACATAGTTTGACATAGTTTGATCTTGTGAGGTATCCTAGCACCCTTGGGGACCTATAGCATGTAGCTAATGACTTTAGAAGTCATGTAACCTTTAGGTACCTTCAACTTTAGACTCAGGTCTTATTTTGAACCCTAGTTCCATTGTAGGACGTTTATGGTACTT
This sequence comes from Lathyrus aphaca, assembly GCA_963966055.1. Lineage (NCBI taxonomy): Eukaryota > Viridiplantae > Streptophyta > Magnoliopsida > Fabales > Fabaceae > Lathyrus > Lathyrus aphaca. Next base: position 500,492,806 of record OZ014520.1, read on the forward strand.
AATCGCTTTTATGCTTTGATTTTACTTTCAATATGCATTGTCATGCTAACTTTTGTTTTGTAGGGGGAAGATTGAGGTAAGCCTCACTTCATTCCTATCTCTTATGCATTATAATCGTGTTTTCCTTCGCACTTTATGCTTTTCTTTTATAGGTTCCCCATTTATTCTTTAGAACCAACTTAACTTCCTTAGGAAGTAAGTTGAGGTCTAATTCTCTTTTCTTCTTTTCCATTTCTTCCTTAGGATTAGAAAACTTCACAAACCATTAGGATCTCCCTTTTGTATATGATAACTAACTTAGGGTTGTGTCTTAGTCCCCCATTAGCTTTGACCTTTTTCCATTTGAGTCATTCTTTCTCATCTCATAAAGAAAAACAATAAAACACCTAATAAAGGTTGGATGTTCTTATACGCCATGAGACTTTGTTGCGGAGTACTTATACGCGTTCTGTTTCAGGGCAAGGTGTAGCTATTTACCACGATGGATAGGTCTTAGTATGAGAATTTTCACAAACAAATTCAAAACAATTCTCATAAAAAACAGAAACAAACAATAGGCGACTATCCTGCGGGAACTTCTTTTCTCATCTCATTCATTCTGAACGCGAACTTACGACGACTTGTCTCGCATGCATGACGGTAAACACACTCGTACCAGACAAGCCTGCTACACCTGGGCATAGAAATACGCAGTTCCAGCTATAAAAAGCACAAACAAATAGTTCCCGCCTTAGTTAGACGAACTACGTCGACTCTGATCCTCATTTTCCTGATGAGGTACGTAGGTAGCGGGGTAGGGCCCGTTCGAGAACATTCTTTATTATCCCTACATTTTCCCCATTCTTTCTTTTTGTTCTCTTTTTGTTCCTTTTCTCATTTCAGTTTCAGTTCCAGTAGTAGTTCTTTGTTCAGCATCATCTTATTTCTCACCCTTTGAAACAAACAAAAAAGCGTGGATCCCGTCGGGTACGATGGACGATCTGGGATGCTAATACCTTCCCAGGTCGTAACCGACTCCCGAACCCAGATCTTTAGTTTGCAGGACCTTGTCCTTTCCTTCTTCCTTAGGTTTGTGCAGCATTACCTTTCCCATTCCTTCGGGATAAAAATGCCGGCTGGCGCTTCTACCTTTTCCGCGCCACTTTCGCGTTTGTACCAGGATGAAAATCCTGGGAGCGACAACTAGCGACTCTGCTGGGGAGGAACCCAGAATCTCTGGTTTCCCTTGTAGAGTCAATCCTAGTGCCTGTTTGGTTTTGTTTTTTTGGTTGTTTATCTGTTCGCTTCTGTGTGCTTTAGTTTAGCTTTACTGTTTTCATTTACAGTTTTACTTTACAGCTTTACTTTACAGCATTTATTTAGCGCTTTCAGTATTTATTTTCCATGCATCATATTATACTAGACTATTTGGCTGTGCTGGTTTTCATTTTTTCTGTGGGATGGGAGTTACTGTGAGATAAGCCAAATACCCGGCTTGAGTGCACTATAGGATTAGTGTGGACACGTTGTACTCGCATGGTTTCATGATGAGTGGCGATGTGTTCCACACCCAGATTGCGACCGTCTTTTGGGACTATTCTGTGTGGGGGTTCTTCCCCACTTCAGGGTACGACCTTGATAGTTATGTGCATCTGGTGACCGATCTTCGAGGACCTTAATGGAAACACCCCTCTCCAGTGATGATAGTGGCATACCACATTGTTGGCAAACCCACTCGCATCCGAGGGTCCATTTGGAACTCGCATAGGATGGCCTGGTTCTCTCATAGGAATCCAGTTAAAGAAAATTGTTTGTATGACGATAGTATTGTACCCTTCGGGATGAATGTACTATTGTTTCTCGATTCAGTGCTTGAAGCTGGGGACTTATGAAGGATGCTTGTTTTTCCGGACTCAGCTGAGGCCTCCCTGAGTAGTATATAATGCCAAACCGATTCCCTGATTTGGTCATGAGCCATTTCTCAAAAATGGTGAATGTATTATTGCTATTCGGATTTGAGAGTCCGTGATGTTGTCCCGAGTAGCACACCCGTGAGATTGGGAGGGGTTTACAGGTTTGCAGGAACCCTAAGCTTCAACATACCCACTTTGCCAGTATTGTTCAGTGTTCTTTGGTTCTTTGATTCTGAGATTCGGGATTTCTATTCAGAGAAATTGTTATTGTGATTACCATTGTGAACTTGATATTGTGACTGTTATTATGACTCTCCACAGACACTTGGTTCGTTGTTCAACTTCAACACCATCAGTGACTGTTCTATTATGTGATCCAGTTGTACAGTTATTGGGTTCTCAATTATGTGTTTCTATACAGAGATGGTATTGTTATTGTGGTTCTATACAGACAATTGGTTCACTGCTCAACACCGGCGCCAACATCAGACTATTAATCGCATGCCTGTTGCATACATGACATCATAACATTTATGCACACATGTTCAATTATTTCTGAGGATCACATGTCTGAATCATGCCATTGTACTTTTTCTATGTCAAAACTTGAATCAAAGCGGATATATTCCTAGGAAATAACTGAACATGGCATTTGCATACATCCTTGCATTCATAGCAGGTGTTCAGAGACAGATTATTATCCTGATTTGGTTTCTTTTCAAATGGCCAACTTGAATCACAATCATCAAGGTATATATTTGAAGCAACTCCAGGCAGAGGTTACCAAAATGAAGACCCAGCCGGGGTAATTCATACAAAGGTGCAAGTTGTATTTCAAAGTCAGAAACTACTGAAAGAGGAAGTCAACCAGATGAAGACTCAAATGAGCTTGGTTATGGAAATTTCGAACGAAGCTATTTTCATACATAGTGAGGGGAACTACACTGCTCTAATTCTCCATTGGTTAATGGAGATACGTAGGCAGGAGATCACATGAGATCTTTGCGAGCAACCTTATCTATTAATTTTATCAACCTCTTCCCTCCGAATGTCATTTATCAGCATCCAACCTGAGCTTCCCAAGAGATTCCTAGGGGTAAAGCATATGGTTAAAGGCCAGAGCATCTTGAGAAGAAGTTTGATCATATTCTGATTTCGTATGTGAAACGGGTTTCTTCATTTACTCAAATTCAAACTAGTTGAGTTAGTTACATCAGGATCATCTTCGACAAAGCTTCCTTTGGGGTTTCAATGCCAAGTATGATTACCATTCTGGGGCATCTGACCTTTTAATTGAAGATTGCAAGTCTTTCAGGGACAAAGGTAAAGACAAGGTCGCAAATTCGATTGTCTCCAAGACTATTGTGTTCACACTAGGTAAAAGTGGGAATATGGCACCAAAATAGTAATGGAATGAACATCCAGATTGCTGAATGTTGAAAGTCTCCAAGAGCAATAATTCTAGACGGAGTCAAGCCTCCTCAATAATGGCAACCATGATGTAAAGGCTAGATGCAAGTACCGCTCAGGGGCATTTAGGCATACCATTTGACAATTGTGATGTGTTCAGGCACAAGGTGCAAAATTTGATCGACTCAAAGGTAATCATGCCAGGAAGTCTGCTCACATATTGAAGTCTCCTCATCAAATGGACCTCCCAATTTGCAAAGGCATTTTCAGAAGCAATAAGTCCATACAGAGTCAAGTCTCCTCAATGATGGCAATGTTCAACTTCTTTACTGCATTTTCATTTGTAGTTTATATTGTTTGTTTAAACATTTGTATGCATGCATGAAATTTATTTGTTTTTGAATGTTAACCATAATAAATGCACATGTTTTTCTTGAAGTAATCCATTCGTATTCACTCATGATTTTGTGTATGTGCATTGCAATACCAACTGTTGTGCCTAAACTCTACCAGGGAGAATGACGAAATGAAAACGCGAAAATCTTTAATTGTGTGCTTTTGAAAAAGACCTTGTTGACGATGTACACGCATTGTTTCAAATTCTAAACACCGGAGATATAAGGGAGATAGACCCTCGCCAACCCATTTGAGCCTTGAAGTAGGAGTCTCTTTTTGCGTGAAAAAACCCTTGCATTTAACCTAGGGGCAGGGTAGGCGTCAGTTAGTTTGACCAAGCGTTCATATTTCAAAAAGGAGTGCAAATCTGAGGATCCATTACCTTTCGTTGTACCAAATCGAGAGGTCCAAAGACCAGAAACCACAGTGGTTATCCCAATCAAGAGGTCTAAAGACCGGAAACCACAAGGGTTATCCTTTGTCAACCAAGAAGTGAGACATTTACGACCCTTTCAAAGCAATCAAGATAACCAGTGTCACACGATTTATTCAAAAAGAATAAATAAAAAAGAATTGGAAAAAGAAACGAAAAGCCCGCTAAGTCGAAACTTGAAAACAAGCGACTTAGGCAAAAATTAGGGCATCCCGCTGGACTTCATAATCAAATATTCACAAGAATCATTCCATGCAAAAGTTAGGGATAAGCAAAATAATGAAAAAGCGAAAGACGAAAAGGATTACACAAGAAATATCCTCAAACACTAACAAAATCGTGTGGCACAGACACGAAAGACAAAGGGGTGAATGACTCCTAACAACAACCTGATTGGTGCTTAAACCGTTAGTGTAATTGGTTCCTTAACCATCACAAAACCCTTTTTGAGAGGTGAAAGCTTGTGAAAGCTAGCTGAACATAGGAATGGAGAACATCACGAAGATGGGCGGGTACAAATAAACTTCGAGCCTATATCTTTTGTTTCTATAACCGTGAACCAGGCCACGATACAACCCTCAAAAGTCCTAACTGAAACAGGGTTATTTCGAGAGTGTACTACCACGAGACCGCGTTCCTGACTCCTATGAGTTGTGCTAAAAGATATGGGTTGGTGTGGCATATGCATGTTTTCTTCTATCAAAAATCAATGTCGTATCTTAACTAGTGATTTGCTCACAAAGGTTTGCGACATCTTTTTCAGTAAAACTTCAAGATTAACATGTGTGTTGCATTAGAATTTTCATTCTTAGAATAAACATTTTCTGCTTGCATACATTTGTTGGGCATCATAAAAATTCACATACGAAACTTCAGTCCAGAAGCTTAATCTTGCCAAGTTGAGAAATCTGAAACTTCCGAAGGATAATCTATCGAGATGCACTTTTCCAAGAAACTCCGTTGAGTGGGGACTTTCCCAACAGTCGTGGTAAGAGCCAAATAATTTGGGACAATCACGTCGAGCAATCTCTTCAAAATTCAGCCAAGCTGGGGCAATCACTTCGAAATTTAAATCTCTCAAAGAGCCATTAGTCTGAGGCATGCATGCAAATTTCAGCCAAACTGGGGCAATTACTTCGAGATCTAATATCTCAAAGAACGAGTGGTATGGGTGTTTTCTTCAAAACATAATTAGTCAGAGGTGATCACTTCAAGGCTCGTACTGGGGCAGACCACCCCAAGAGCACTAGAAGTTACTTTCTCTCAAAGACGGTTAATCAGAGGCGCCTATCCAGAGTTCAATACACTGGGGAAGGATATCTCACAGTGATATGAGGTATTTCATGAATCCTTGCGAGGAAAATTCTTTCATACACCGCTCAGTCTGGGGCAGTTATTTCGAGATCCGATGAATCTCTCCAAGAGTTTGAAGACACTGAGGAATTTCGTATGTCATGTTTTTTGTAAAATCCTCTTGATACATATTTCTTCCGATGGACCTTAATCTGAGGCGAGTTGAAAATTGTAAAGAACCATTGTTCGCTCATGATTAGTTGGCAATCTATCAACCCAGAGGCTGGAAGCAAAGCCATTGTCAGCATAATACTTCAAGAGTTATTTCATCAGCAGGCTTCATTGATTAGAATTCCTTAGACAGTCTCATTAGACCATCTCTTCTCCAGCGGAGCGACAAGGAAAAAGTTGCTTCCCAAGAAGAATGGTATCATCACCATTTCATCCCCAGCATGAAATTGTATTCTCTCATCCCCAGCATGAGACCCTTCCTACCTCTCATTCTCAATGTGAAACGACCAAAGCTTTTATTTGCGAAAGGAGTTATTCTCATTTGATATTATCCATCATCCCCAGTAGAGGTGGAAGTTGAAATCTCCCTCATCACTAAAAACAGAAGATCAATGTCTTCCCCAAGCAGAGACTTCCCTTCAACACAGGGGAAATTCCCAGCAATACAAGGAGTGTTTTTCCTCCCCAGCAAGTTGCTTCCTCAGCAATGTCATGCCTCTGGTTTCCATCCAACTCAGGAGGTCTCCACTTCCCCACCAGAGTGCAAGAAGGGTCCATCTCCAGCAGGGTCTTGGCTCTCCTATCTTAAAGTCCAATTTATTTTTGGCAATGGAGGAAGTTTAGAGCCGGTGTATCATTGACAGCTCTCCCTGTAGAGTTGTCTCCTCCTTATCAGGATGGATCAGATCAGTGCAGTGATCATCAGTGCTTCCCAGTCAAGCCATTTGGGATACTTGCAGTCTCCTTGTCAGGAGATCCCTTTGCATTTGCATATGTATAATCATCAATACATTTTGCATCCTCAAAAGCGTAGCATTTCCATTATTATGGAGCATTACGCCATAGAAAAATTCAAACATATGCATATGAAGCATAAGGCAGTTGTGGTACCTTGCACAAACGCCTGAAACGTTACATATCCAATCAGACTGAAGTATTCCCCACAGAATGCAACTTCATTTCCCAGTGTGGTTATTTCTACCAAGTCTTGTTTGTTATTCCTAGTTGAGTCTTGTTTAAGTACAACAATATCATTTCTTTGCATCTCTGTTTAAGTACAACGGTTACGTCTCGGGCTCTCGTTTAAGCCGAAAAAACAACTTATTCAGTGACGTCTTGCAGCTTAAACATATCGATTGCACTCGATTTTGATCGTATGACGTCCGTTCTTTTTGCGTTGCAACTGTGATTCAGAGGCAGACAATGTTGTGGAAGGCTCAGAGTCGAAATTTCTTGCCGAAGATATTGTTATTTTCACTTAAGCCGAAATTCTACCTTTTGCCTTTCATTTTACACTCCACTATATATTCTTTTGACCCACAATTTGTCTCATAACTTCAATCATAATTTACAAACACCAAAGAACACAACAATTCCGATCAAGCTTCCGGTCAAGCTTCTCTCAAGAACACAACAACAACTTCATCAAGAACTCAAGAACACAACAATTCCGATAAAGCTTCCGGTATCCGAGCTGCCACGAACCACCACCTCCGGTCAACTTCACCACCGTAAGACTACCATCTTCCGCCTCCGGCAGCCACGCGGCCTCTCCTCCTCTCCTCCTTTCATGATCGCATCTTACTTCCTCCGGATTCATAATTTCTTCATTGATTCTTCATTCGGTAAGCTTCTTAAACTTTAATTCATGAATAATTGTTGAATTGTTTCTTGAATTGAATTTTGAAGTTGAGTTAATCTTGTGGAGATTATGTGATTGATTCATGATTTGATTATTGATTGATTCTTAATTAATTTATCCTAATAATTGTTGTGGTGCATAATTGAAAATGCTTGGTAAAGTTGACATAGAATAATCGGTGCATGTTAGGTGTTTGACAAAATTCCTAAGAGAGCTAATTATTATGACTTGATATTGATTGAAGTGCTTGACTTTTAAATTCATGCTTGTTTCAATGTGCAAATTCAAAATAGGATATGTTGAGGTTTAATTGTTGATGTTGTTCATGTGTCGCGTGTCGAAAAATATGTTTTGGTCGTAACTTCCTAACCGTAGCGCGTTTTCGCGAATGTGAATAGTGTAAATTGACTTTGTTGATTATTCCGGAGCCATTGGTAAGCTTTTTAGTCAATTTAGGTCAATTTTTTCCGGCTATTTCGCTACTGCCAACCGACAAAGTAGGACAAAAGTACCACTTCCAAGCGGAATTTTCAAAATCCGATTGCATATTTGAATCCGTTGGCACGTTTGTAAGTTACCATGCGATTTTCGTTCAATTCTGAGTCAGTGATTTTTGACGCGTTTTTTTCGTTTCAAGGCTTTTTATATTCGGTTTGGTGCATTTTTTAATGCATTGGTCTTGTTTTGACTTGTACTTATGTTTGTTGATCATTTGCCATTCATTGCATATAAATTTGTTCGATTCCGGTTTGAGTTTGCATGTTGTTTATATTAGTGCATAAGTGCTGCCCCGTTTTGAAACATAAATTTCAATGTATGTCCATGACTCGTATATTCATCTTTCTACTTGATTTTGAGTTGTGAGGCATAGGTTCACCTTCCGGTTGCACCTCTTTTGGGTTTCTAATGTCGTTTGGTTGGTATTCCACTTTATTTGTGGGATACCTTTGGATTCAAATGATATTTTATGCCATTGTTTTTGTTTCGATTATGGTGGATCTTCACAAAGCTAATATGTAAGATAAGCATTTATTTTGCTCATGGGAGATTATAAGGCTTGGCTTGAAGTTTTTTTGGATTTCTTTTATATGAAGAATCGTCACTTCGATCAAGTAAGTAATTTCGACTTTTTTTCGACTTTAACGCATCATTATAGTTTGTATGAGGCTTAGGATCATATAACTTAAGGTGCATATTGAGCCCTCCCACCTGAGGCACTGGATTTATTTATGATTTTTAATTATATGTGTCCATTTTGAAGCTTAGGGATTAGGTTACAGATTGTAGAATTCACTTCCTCTCGCTTTCCCTTAAAATATCGTTTTTTGCCCGTTTCGTCGCAATTATTAAAAATAGTTTCGGGTGTGATAAAATTCTGGAAAACTTCATGAGTGATCCTCATCCTCTTAATTAATTTTTCATATTTTTTGATTCCAGGTTTGATTGGTTTTAGTAATTAATTTGGATTTTTCATTCCAAGTTATCCCAAAAGGAATAGTATTGACATAAGATACCAAAAGCAATTTTTTCCAATAGGTGTGAGACCTATTTTTTGTGTGTGATTAACCACTGGAATTTGTGACATTTAGTTGCTCCTTAGGCATTTGTTTCATAATTTTTGGTGCCATTTAATCCACTTTGTGGAGTTGTTTTCCGGCGATCATGCCTTGTTATCTTGCTCATCAAGTAATTGTTTTGGTACTTTGGTGCATAATTTTGTATAATCCTTTTAGACCATACAATTTATTAACTCAAAATTGCAGGGATTTAATTTCATAAATTTTTAAAGCCTTTTTTCTATTTTTCCATGTCACCTAGATCATAGGTTGATTCATGTGTTTATTTGCTCCATAACCTAGATATTAGAAAGGCATCCATGCCATTTGCTTTTGACACTTTTTGGTAACTCTTAGGAGTTAATTATAGGTCATTTTTAGGTCCTTAATTCCTGTTAGAGGTCATTTTTTGAACCATACTCATTTGGTTTGTTTTGGTGTTTCAAAATGCATACTTATGTGAACTAATTTTAACCTAAACTCATTTCTCTTCTCCTCTAAATGTTAACATGAATTATGTGGGAATCATTAATTCCTATCCATACATTCTAATTGAATATCATAACTTGTATGCTACTGAACCATAATCACTTCATACACATTTACATGTCATTCATCCTTAGCTTGCATCATTGCTAATCATATGCGATACTTGTTCCATTTGTTCTCACATCTTCTTCTGCTAGCTCCATATGCTTAAACCATTGCATTCATGTTGGTATGTTCATTCATCCTCATTCATAATCATTCACTACTGACTTCGATACTCATTTCATGTATTAATTCATGCTTGTATGCCATATGCATTCATACTTCATCCATAAACCCTAACTTGCATTTAGGTGAACTTATGTGAACGTTTTGTACATAGTTTGACATAGTTTGATCTTGTGAGGTATCCTAGCACCCTTGGGGACCTATAGCATGTAGCTAATGACTTTGGAAGTCATGTAACCTTTAGGCACCTTCACCTTTAGACTTAGGTCTTATTTTGAACCCTAGTTCCATTCTAGGACGTTTATGGTACTTAATCGCTTTTATGCTTTGATTTTACTTTCAATATGCATTGTCATGCTAACTTTTGTGTTGTAGGGGGGAAGATTGAGGTAAGCCTCACTTCATTCCTATCACTTATGCATTATAATCGTGTTTGCCTTAGCACTTTGTGCTTTTCTTTTATAGGTTCCCCCTTTATTCTTTAGAACCAACATAACTTCCTTAGGAAGTAAGTTGAGGTCTAATTCTCTTTTCTTCTTTTCCTTTTCTTCCTTAGGATTAGAAAACTTCACAAACCATTAGGATCTCCCTTTTGTATATGATAACTAACTTAGGGTTGTGTCTTAGTCCCCCATTAGCTTTGACCTTTTTCCACTTGAGTCATTCTTTCTCATCTCATAAAGAAAAACAATAAAACACCTAATAAAGGTTGGATGTTCTTATATGCCATGAGACTTTGTTGCGGAGTACTTATACGCGTCCTGTTTCAGGGCGAGGTGTAGGTATTTACCACGATGGATAGGTCTTAGTTTGAGAATTTTCACAAACAAATTCAAAACACTTCTCATAAAAGACAAAAACAAACAATAAGCGATTATCCTGCGGGAACTTCTTTTCTCATCTCATTCATTCTGAAGGCGAACTCGCGACGACTTGTCTCACATGCAAGATGGTAAACGCACTCGTACCAGATGAGCCTGCTACACCTGAGCATAGACATACGCAGTTCCAGCTATAAAAAGCACAAACAAATAGTTCCCGCCTTAGTTAGGCGAACTACGTCGACTTTTTCCTCATTTTCCCGATGAGGTACGTAGGCAGCGGGGTAGGGTCCGTTCGAGCACATTCTTTATTTTCCCTATATTTTCCCCATTCTTTCTTTTTGTTCTCTTTTTGTTCCTTTTCTCATTTCAGTTTTAGTTCCAGTAGCAGTTCTTTGTTCATCAGCATCTTATTTCTCACCCTTTGAAACAAACAAAAAAGTGTGGATCCCGTCGGGTACGACGGACGATCTGGGGTGCTAATACCTTCCCAGGTCGTAACCGACTCCCGAACCCAGATCTTTGTTTCGCAGGACCTTGTCCTTTCCTTCTTCCTCAGGTTTGTGCAACATTACCTTTCCCATTCCTTCGGGATAAAAATGCCTGGCTGGTGACTCTACCTTTTCCGCGCCACTTTCGCGTTTGTACCAGGATGAAAATCCTGGGAGCGACACCGTTGTCAAGCAACCTATGTCTGAAAGGGAAATGGCTTATATGTTTATGAACACCTTGCAAGGGACCTCTATTGATAGACTTGCTGCTTTCTCTTCTACCAACTTCGCTGATGTGTTTATAGCAGGAGAGAGAATTGAAACCCTATTGATGATGGGTAATATTTCTGACAATGGTGCTAGGTCCAACAATGCAAGGAAACCATTCTCCAGACCCAGAAGAACATGAGAGACTAATGCAGTGCATGTTAATAGAGGTAGACCCCAGTACATGCAAAGATCAGTAGCAGCTCTCACTATCCATACTCCAGCACCCCAACCACAACACTTCCCATAACAACAACAATTTCCTCAACAACAGAGATCTTATAGCAACTACAACAATAATCAGCAGCAACATCCTTTCCAAAAAAGGCCGTCTCAAATCAACAGGGTTATCGATCCCATCCCGATGCCCTATGCAAATCTACTTCCACAGTTATTGAAGCTCAACCTGATTGAATTAAGAACCGTGACTCCACCCGATCCTCTGAATCTTCCACGGAATTATGATGTCAACGCCATATGTGCTTTTCACTCCAATACACCTGGCCATTCAACAGAGAAATGCAGGGCCTTGCACATGAAAGTCCAAGATCTGATTGATTCCAAGGCTTTGAATTTTGCACCTCCACCAAATGTCACAAAGAATCCAATACTGAATCATGGTGGACCGAGGATTAATGCTATTGAGGAAGACCAACCAACAATTCTGATTGATGACATTTCAAACATTCAAACACCACTGGCCGAAGTGAAAGCTCAACTATTGAAGTGCCAAGTGTTTCCCGGTTGTGAGGCATGTTGTGAAGCTTGCAAAGTTTCTACCAATGGTTGTGCAAATCTGAGAAAGGGTATTAGCAGTCTTATCAGGGAAGGCATCTTGCAAATCACTTCAACAGCTCCAACTCCTACAACTTCAACAAATATCTCTCCTACAACACCAACAAACACCATTTCAAACATCTCTCCTACAACATCAACAAACACCATTTCAGAGGTACCTCCTACAACATCAGCAAACATCATTCCAACGGAGTCTACTACAACAATAACAACCATCAATGAAGACATCTCAATGGTCACCATTTATTATGACCCAGCAACCATTTATGTTCCGGATTCTTTTGACAACAACTCACATCAACATCAACATCAACGATTTCCTGCACCTGCACCATCTTCGATTAGACCTCCTGTCACAATCTACTATGATCCTCAGACTGTTACAACTCCTTCTTCCGCAGCAATCAGTCCGGTTACCATCACAGTGCCTAGACCTATTCCTTATGAAAACAACAATGTCGTGCCTTGGCATTACGACTCAGATCTTTATTGCAACGGAAAGAAAGTTACTCTTGACTCTTCAAATTCTACACCACAAATTGATAATGTAGGGGGAGGCAGAGGCTTCACTCGAAGCGGACGTCTCTTTGCCTCACAGTTCCCAAGAGTTAATTCCGAAGCAGAAGCTGCTGCCAAAGCTAATGGAAAGAATGTGGTGCCAGAAGAACCAATTGCCAAAGAGACTCAGAAGACGTCCTTTGATCAGGATGTATACGAGTTCATGAGGATTATCAAGAAGAGTGACTACAAAGTTGTGGACCAGCTCCACCAAACACCCTCCAAGATCTCTATACTATCACTACTCATGTGTTCCGAAGCTCACAGGAATGCATTGCTCAAGGTCTTGCACACAACTTATGTGCCTGAGAAGATTATAGTTAATCAGCTAGAAACGGTGGTTTCAAATGTCAATACCAGTCATGGACTAGGGTTCACCAATGCTGATCTAACGACGGAGGGCCATAATCACAATAAGGCTTTACATATCACCTTGGAGTGCAAAGGTGTTGTACTTTCTCATGTCTTGGTTGACACTGGGTCATCTCTCAAAGTCCTTCCAAAGAATGCCTTGTTCAAGTTGGAGTATGATGGTCTTGCACTTCGTCCGAGTAACCTGGTTGTGATAGCCTTTGATGGTTCTAAGAGATCAGTCCTTGGAGAAATAGAGATTCCTGTAGTAATTGGCCCACAAGTTTTCAAAACTACCTTCTATGTGATGGACATTCAGCCTGCCTACAGTTGTTTGTTGGGTAGACCTTGGATTCATGCCACTGGCGCAATAACGTATACCCTTCACCAGAAGTTAAAATACGAGTGGGAAGTCCAAATTATCACCATTTGTGGAGAGGAGGACATTTTTGTCAGTCACTTGGCCACTTACAAATACATTGAGATGAATGGTGTGATCCATGAGACTATGAGTCAGGGTTTTGAAGCTCTCAATGTCAATGAAGCAACAACTGAAGTGTTGGGTACTTCAATTGCTTCTTATAAACAAGCTCGGAAGGTTGTTGAAGACAAGAATGCTCAGGGTTGGGGCAAGTTGCTGCAAGTTCAGATAAAAGAAGACAAGTTCGGTTTGGGTTACAGACCATCCCGACAGGTCCAATAGGAGGCTGTTGAAGCTCCCAAATATGTAAGTGGGGGAATGATGACCCCGGATGCTGTCAACAATGTGGAAGACAAGGCTTAAATCGACTACAACTTGGAAAGCTGGATTCGTCCAAGAGTCCCGGGCCGACAAGTCCTTAACTGGTCTTCCCAGGAAATTATAAGGGTTGTTGCTGCAGAGTAATTATTATTTCCTGTTTTAAGCATGCATCAAGTCCTGCATCTTTCCTAAGGTGTCAGGACTCATTTTGTAATAGGGCCATATATGTATTTTGTCCAAATTGAAATTAATGAACAATGGACATCTTTTGCAAACAATCTTTTCACTCATTGTCTTTTCATTTTGTTTTCGCACAAAACAATAAATGGAAATGTTTTTCTTAATAAACTTTATTCACTTTTTTCTAAATAAGATAAAATCAATCACTAAAATGAACAACTCTCAACCCTTGCAGAGATAGCCCTCCAGATCGCACCGACAACGACACTGTTGTGACCTTGTATGACTTCGACAATCCGATTAATCAAGTCGATGAAGGGGTTGAAGAAGACTATGATTTACCTGAAGGGTTAGCCAGGTTATTGAGACAAGAGGAAAAGGTGATTGCTCCTCATCAGGAGGAGGTTGAGACTATCAATCTTGGTACCGAGGAAGATGTGAAAGAGGTGAAGATCGGGGCCAGTCTGCAAGCTCCAGTGAAAGAACAACTTACCAGTATGCTTCGGGAATATGTCGATGTCTTCTCTTGGTCCAATCAAGATATGCCGGGTCTGGATACGGATATTGTCATGCACAAGCTACCATTGAAAGAGGATTATCCGCCAGTTAAACAGAAATTGCGCCGTACTCGCCTAGACATGGCCATGAAAATAAAAGAGGAAGTACAAAAGCAGTGTGTAAACACCCCAAATTTGCCCTCACTTTTTTTCACATCATGGATCTTGGGCTTTTCATATTGCATTACATAAACATCTCATTACATCTCACACTGCATAGTTCATTTCATCTGGATCTAGGGTTTGTGATCTGAGCAATCCAAGAAATGATCTGAGCCATCTCAAAGGTCTTGAAGCTTTCCAAGAGGGTCCATGTGTGTTCCATGATCATGATATGCTCCCTAAAGTTCATAAAAGTCAAGGGATCACAAAACATGGCAAAGGCATAGAGGCAGACTGAAGATTTCCTACACAGATGACCTAAAATTAGGGTTTTTGTTTCAGAGGCCTTAATCTCAAATGTTTTGGTCATTCTTGATTCTAATGGTCTTAATATGTTATAAGGAGCATGTGTACCAAATTTGATGAAGAAATTCATTGTGGAAGTCATCTGATCAACTGGTAACTTGTTGTGCAAGAAAAGTCAAAATCAGGGCATCTAAGGCCCCCAACAATGGAACCAAAGGATCATTTTCATCAATTTGAGGTTCTATGATCTTTATTTGATCTTATAAGTGGTTAGAAGTTCACAAGATTGAATAATTTCAAGCCATTTGCAAACTTTCTATTTTTGGACATGACTTGTAATGGAAACATTCCATTTTGGGAAAGATTTTCAACCTCCTCTTTCTTGATCAAAAAGGCTTCAAATAAAAAATCCTTAAACATGAAAGTTGTAGATTGGATCTTCCCATTTTCAAAAAGTACAAGAACTCCTCTTGATTCATCCTATAACTCAAGATATGCTCTTTCAAAGTTGGGAAAAATCCTATAATTTTCAAGTTCATGTCAAAGAGGGATTTTTGCAAATTCAAGTTCTAAGCACTTTCATGACCTCTAATTGACTTCTAAACATCATTAAAACATCACACAACATGCCAAGACCAAAATTCAGCCTTGAACCAACCAATTTCATGACCAATTTCTTCAAACTTCACAAAATTATCAAATTGCAAAAACACTTAAATCTCACCATTCATTAACTCTGATCACTCTAAACTATCCCATGGCCTTCCTTGAAGCTAGCTGAATTCAGAACAACCCTAAAACATCTTCTGCCATGGCCCATACTCAAGGACACCAACTTTTGACTTTTTTGCAATTTTCCCATACCAATCACACTATGCCACAACAACTCTTCTGATCACTCCTATTAGTTTATACAAACCTCAAGCAACACAAAACATAACACACACAAGCCTGAATGCAACCCTAAGCTCAGTTTCACAAAAATTCTCAAAACCTTCATTCCTTCGAAACTCCCTCCACAGCCACTAAAACTCAAATATTTCTTCACCATTCAACTCACCATCATCCATAGAACACAAAGCATCCATTATTTTGTCCTAACAGCTCCTTAATCAAAGACACAATTTTTGCCTTAGAAGAACTGAATCTTCAAAACCAAGCCATACAAACTTGTTTCAAGACTTCCATAAGCCTCAGGGGATCAAGTGGAGTGGATTAGCATCAAGGAGAGGTCCAGAAAGCTCAGAACTGCAAAGCTTCATCTCAGGTAGTCACCAAGAACTTTTTTTCCAGAACTCCTATTTTAAGTTCCAATGTGAAAGAGCATGCTTCACTAATCATTTTGTGTTTTGTATTTTTGAAAATGGTGGAGAAATGGCCATATATGCTTGCTCTGAAAGTTTAACCCAACAAATTTGTTTATTTCGATCCAGCTTATTGATGAAGAATAAATGTGTTTTTCTTGTTGATTATTGTTTTATGATGTTTGGGGTGTGATTCTGGGCAGGATCTGTGGGCTTTAGTGGCTTATAGGAGAAGTTGAGTTTTTGATTCGTCGGAGATGATGACCGGAGCTTGTCTCTGGTCGCCTGAGTGTCATTAGGGCTAATGTCATTAATTGGCCATGTTTGAATGTAGGCCCTTGGATCTTTGCTTCCCGCGCGTGTTGGACGGCCCAGATGCATCATTAACCATAATCTTTTAATTAATTAATTTTAATTAGGTTTAATTAATTTAAAATCTCATATTGAATCCCAGCCACCCATAAACGCGCCAGTCAACCAAGCTTTAAACCTGGACCACTAGATCAGTTGACTTCTCATTTATTTGTTTTTTTATTTAAATTTCTTGCATTTCTTTTCCACATTTATTTTAAAATAGAAAAAGACTTTCAAAAAATTTCAAACTTTTCATTTTCATTTCAAATATTTTTCTTAATCCAAAAACATTTTTTATTTTAATTTTTGCATTAAAAAAGTATTTTTAAAACATTTAAATCTTTTATTTAATTAATTAATTGATTTTAATTAATTAAAAATACATTTAGGTTTCTAAAAATCATCAAGAAATTCATGAAGCATTCTTAAACATTTAGAAACATTTTCAAACTCACCATAAAAATTTCTTTTTAGGTTTGATCACATTTTCACAATTATCTTTGAATTAGGGTTCTTAAAAATCACATTTTCTAACCCTAACTTGAAAAATTCATTACTGCCTAACTATGATGAGTTTCAACTTGATTCTTTTTGCATTGTTTCACACATTGCATCTAGTTTCTAGGTTGTTTATCTCATTATTTTGCATTGCTTTTTCAATTTGATTTGCATTTTTCCTTTAGAAGTATCCAAAAACCCTAGTTAACTTAGAAATTTCATAACTTTGCCTAGGATTAGCTTCTGACCTTCTCCTTTGGGTAGTGATCTTGTGTATGTTTATCGTTTGTTTGAGTTCAATTTCAATTCTTTATCATGATATATGCTTCTGTTTTGGTCATATGCATCTCATACATTCATAAAACCCTAATTTCTCATGTTCGTTTGCATTCATCTTTGAATAGCTCAATCATATGAACTTGCCATGACATTTCAAGCATTTTTATGACATCTTAGACATCTTAAGACATGCTTGAACATTGCTTGATTATTTCTTCATTCATTTGCTATGCTTTTCATTCATTACATTTCATGAACATCCATGTGTTTTCATGCTTCTAAACATGCTTCCATTGCATCTCATCCTTGTATGATCATTCATATGCATCATGTATGTCTTTGCATCATCTCATAACACATTTTCCTTGCATATACACTTACGGTCTATGTCTTTTCATCTTTATTCATCTCATTTCCTTTTGCTTTATGTCTTATGCATCCATACTAACATTTCAGGGGCTTATGGTAAGTTATTTGGGATGTGGATTTGTCTTCACACCCCACCTCTTATTATCTCTTCATATGCATTATTATTTGTCTTTGAAGTGAACTTGCTTCACTTATTTTCCCTGTTTCATACTTTCTTTCTTTTAAGTTACTTATCTTCTCCAGGAAGTAAGTAACTGATAGTTGAAGCAGATGCTGATGAAGATAGGTCAATACTGATGATGGGGTCAAAACCAAGCCAAAAATGAAAATGGATACCCTGAAACACAAATAAGCAAATGTCAAAATGATGCAATGATTATGTATGCACATGATATGCAAGGGTCTGTGACTGAGCTGGATCCGATCAAATGCCCTGATATAGGTCCAAGTATGTTCAAGAAATCCAGATGGAGGTCTATAAATCCAGTAACCAGGGTGGGGGACTCAAATAAAGAGCCACATGTCCAGGGTTTAGAATCACAAGAACTGTTCCAACGTGGAGTATTCTTAATCAAATCAAAGTAACAGGGTATGCTGAGGCCGAGGGTACCTGCAAACCTGTAAACAGCCCAACCCCCTCACAGGTGGTGTTCTAAAACAAGGATCCTCAGACTTGGATCAGTTATGAGAAGTGTAAACACTTCTAACCCGGAGGTACAGTGTTTACAATAACCATAAAAGTTACTCCTCTAATTCACCTCAGTTTCTGAAGGTCAATACTAAAAGGTCATCCAGACTTAGCAGGCTTCCCAGTTAGCCCTAGCATTGCAGGAAATCTGCAACACAGAGTTCTCAAGAAGAAACCCATATCTGAACTGTGTTTCATATTCCCGCACCAGACCGAGATGGAATGGGAAAGAATATGAACCACTCTAGCCTAGGTGTCGCTCAGGTCCCAGGTATAGGACCTTAACTCTCAATAGAACCCCACCCACCAAAGCAAACAACAGATCCAGCCAGCAGCACAGTATGACAATATGATATAATGCAAGGCTGTAAAGAAAGCAGTAAAGCAACTGTACATAAAGTAAAAATAAATACAATCATACAAGCACAAATAAGCACAAAACACCCCAGTAAACATAAATCAATCAAGCGCTAGGAGGAACCCACAAAAAGAACCAGAAGCCCTGGTTGCAATATAAGGGTCCCCAGCAGAGTCGCCAAGCTGTCGCTCCCGATAAATGGGAAAGGCCCAGATAAAGGTACAGACGCGAACGGTCGGCGTGAGGGACAATGAGAACACACAGCCGTGAACTCACTGGAGATGAATAGAGTCGCCAGCTAGGCATTTTTATCCCGGAGGAAAGGCAATGCTGCATAGACCTAGAAAGACATGGATAAGACAGTCGCGAACCAGAGAGACTGAGAAAGGGGGTTGGTTACAACCTGGGAAGGTATTAGCACCCAGATTGTCCGCCGTACTCGACGGGATCCACGCTTGAAAGAGTTGTGTTTTAAAGGGGGAGTGTCAGTGCAATTTGTGTGTAAAAGGGCTGGAAAACAAAATATACAGGTGTCAGTGTAAGAGAGAAGTGAAGTGTATAAGTGAAGTGTCAGTGTGAGACAGGAGTGAAATGCTCAAGATCATGAGGCTAAAAGAATGAGGCTAGAAAGAGGGGGAATATACAGAGACTTTTGTTCGATAACTGTTAAGTTATGCCTACGTATCCTCTCGTGCAATGAGGAAGTCAGAACACCGTAGTTCGACCCAAAGAGACTGAAAGATGAATTGACTTGATGAACTGCTTACTTGTCTATGCTCAAGTGTATGACCTGTCTGGCTCAGGTGCTAACTGTCTTGCATTAGACGGAAGAAGCGAGTTCTCGTTTGTGAATGAAGGTGATGAGAAAAGAATCCCGGAGGAGACGATTATTGTTTGTTTTTGAGTTTTCAGTCTTTTATTGTTTTTAGATTTTGTCATAAGTTAATGAGCTTAAGTCTAAACCAATGGATTTAGTAAACTCATCACATCTTCCCTCTGATTAGGGGTAATGAGAATACCTTAAGTGTGAAGTCAGATTCTCACACTTAATCACCTTTGGTGTAGGATTAAGATCATTAACCTACTTGTGATCATTTAGGTGTTTTTGTGGTTTTTGTTTAGTGTTGAGTAATGAGGTTAAGCCATAATCAGGGATTTAACAGACTCATTACACCATCCTAATAGAAGGATAATAGATGAGAATGTTTAAGCTGAGGAAAGCTCCTCAACTTAATCCATGATTAGGGATTAAACTCACTACAAAACAAGCCTTTGATTATGTGGATTTTATTTAATGATATGATGATGAAGTGTTTTTTAGGGTTTGTAAGACAACTTGAGGGGGACTTGTCCATTAACACTAGGGTTAGTCCTTCTTAACCAATTAAGGAAGAATTAGAACCCTAATGCAAGGCCCAAGTTACAAGTGTGATGTCTTGATGATTATTAAGTGAATTGATTAAGAGATTTAAACACATTAAGGGTTTAACACTTAGGATTAAAGTTATACACTCCATCCTAAGATAAGGATGCAGGCATAAGCTTAATCACAAAGCCTTAAAGCCTTTAGGGTTTAGTCCCTGATTATGAGATGAGAAGAGATGACTCAAAAGAGACACAAAGGTAAAACTAAGAGGGGAGACTAATCAAACCCTAATCATTGTCATGCTTGGTTGTTCCTAAGGTTTGTGAGGTTTTCAAGAGAAGTCTTCAATGGAACCACCAGGAAGCAGATGAAAGGATCAAGAGAAGCAAAGCAACTTGCTTCACTCAAGAAGTCAAGTCACTTGAAGAAAGAAAGTGGGAAGAAGAAGAATGAGCAAGCTCAATCTCAAACACATATAAAAATGCAGCATGGATGCAAGATAGAGATGAAGAGAAGTTATGAAAAGTGAAGGCAAATTCACTTCTCAAAATCACTTACCACCTGAAAGGTTAGAAAAGGAATGCAATGCAATGCAAAAAGGGATGGAATGACATGATGAAAACCAAAACCAGAAGCACACTTATGATGATAATGATGCTATGAGATGCTACAAACATGAAACAAGGCATGGGGATGATCATACAAGCTTATGGATGCAAATGAAACAAGCTAAGGAGCATGAACATACATGAAAAGTTATGAGATGCATATGGCATACAACATGGCAAATGAAATATGCAATGATCAAACATGCTTTCAATATGTCTTATGATGTTAAATGAATCACATGGATGCATGGAATGTCATGTCAAGTCATGTTATGCAAGAAAATGCAAGATGGATGCATATGAAAGCCCAAATTAGGGTTTATGATCAATGCAACAAACAAAAACCAAAACCAGAAGCAAACAACATTATAAAAAATTGAAAATGCACTCAAAGGACCCCTAATCCTATACTAGCTCACTGCCCAAAGGAGAGATTTCAACTCCTAATCAAATTCAAGTTATGATTTTCTTAAGATTTCTAGGGTTTTAGGGTTCCTTGACAAGAAAATTATCAAACAAATTGAAAATGAGAGATCAAATCAAGGCCATTTAATCTCACAAACTACATGTTAAACACAATGCAATGCAAAAAGAACCAAGGTCCAACTCTTCATGGTTAGGCAGAAATGATTTTTTGAAGTTTGGATCAAAATAATGCATAAAAATGATTTTTATTCAATGAAAAATTCTCAAAATGCATCAAGATCAAAAAATAAATTTGGTTTGAAGGTTGGACAATGTCTCTAAATGTCTTAAAACATTTCATGAATTTTTTGGTGATTTTTAAATACCTAAAAGTATTTTTAATAAATTAATTCTCATTAATCAATTAAAAATAAACTTTTAAATATTTAAAAATACGTTTTTAATGCTAAAAATAAAAATAAAAATATTTTTGAGTGTTAAAAATTAATGAGACTCTTGACAAAAAGTTTCATAATTTTTAAACAAAATTTGCTATTTTAAATAAATTGTATAAAACAAATGAGAAAAATATGAAAATAAAATGAAATAAACTGAAGTCAACTGAATGGAGGGCTAGGATTTACTCTGGGTTTGAAACTGTTGACTGCGCGCCAGATCTAGTGGCCTAGGTTGGTCCTGATTAAATTAATTTAATTATGATTAATTAAACTAACTAAAGGGGATTAGGGCAAATGAACGAATCTGGGCCATACGTGTACGCGGGAAGTCAACAAAGTCAGGCCATCTAACGCATGAGATTCAAATGGACTTAATGACTGGGATTAGGGCTAATAACATTCAGGTGACCGGGGGGAAGCTCCGGTCATCTTCTCCGGCGACAACAAAACCCTAGATCCTGATTTAGGCTTCTAATCATCAAATTAAACACAGCCAAGTGATCCTCTAACAACCTAGGACACGAATCCACCCTCAAACATCATTTAAACCCCAAGAAACAAGCAAATCGAAGGAGACAAATTCCACGGGTGAAATTTCAGAGTAACAATACAAACTCATTTCTTACTCATTTTCGATTCTAAGGGTATCCCCATGACCAGCAAGACATAAGCAATCAATTTATAACTTAAAATGCAAGCTTTGGGAGAAAAAATCCATGGTCATACCTGAGCTGGAAAGCTTCAATACTGAGCTTTCAGAGCCTCCTTTGTGTGCAAATGAACTTCTTTGACTCCCCTGAACTCAAAGAGAAGCTTCAAAGTTCTTGTGGATGGCTGGTTTGAAGAGGAGTGTTCTGGTGTAGCAGGATTCACAGTCAGGATTTGTGAGGTTTCAAGCTATTCCAATGGTGGATTCCTGCTCCTTTGAGTGTGTTTGACTTGTTGGTGAAGAGAAATGGGGTGTTTGATGGCTGGAAAATGAGATTCGAAAGTTCTGGCTTTGAGGATGAGAAATGGTGAAGCTCAGTTCTTGCTTGGTTCAAGCCTAAGTCTTGCTGGTTTTGGCTCAGTGAAGCAAGGTGAGTTGATCAATGGAGCTGGTTTTTGTGTTTGTGAGTTGTGTAAAAAAATTCGAAGGGTTTTGCTTGATGGAGTGAGTTTGTGAATGTGTTGATCTTGTGTGTTTCAGCCTGGCTTGTTATGTGAAAAGGCTAGCATTTGATTTACATAAAAAACTCCCATTGGTCAGATGATGTGACCTGGCCTTTATTGATTGGTAAGGTGCCTTTTGCAAAATGTCAACTTTGGTGTAAGGAAAGCATGGGTTGAGCCCTAGGCTAGTACAAGTGTATGGGCTGGCGCAGCATGGTGTGTGAGAGATGCTAGAATGGTTCAGCAGCCAAGGCAACAAGTGGGTGAGGTGTGATGATGGTTTTTTGCAAGTTGTTCACTTTTGGTTCATATGAAACTTTCTTGTCCCACAAGCCATAAAACATGAGGAAATCTTGGTCCAATCTGAACTTTAGGACTTACATGATGCTTGTGTAATGGTTTGACATGAATTAGAAGTTACAAATGCCTTGGTACAAAGTTTTGCAAGTTTCTCATTTGGTGCACATCTTGAAAATTAGTGATTTTTGCCAACTTTGACACACCATAACTTTTGATCCAAAATGAATTAGGTCATGTTCTTGTACTTTTTGAAAATGGAAAGATCTAATCTACAACTTTCATGACCAAATTTTTTCCATTTGAAGCATTCTTGGATCAAAAAGTAAGGGTTGAAAAAGTTGCATAAAATGACATTTCATTAAAAGTCAACCATGCCCTAAAAAGTCAACTTTGCAAAAGCTTGTAATTCTTGAATTTTGTGAACTTCAACCTTCTTCCATGATCAAATAAAGATCATATACACTCAAAATGATGAAGATCACCCCTTGGTTGGGTCATTGGGGGCCTCAGATGCCCTGATTTTGCACTGACTTGTCCATAAAGTCAACTCTTGATCAGATGACTTCCCCATGGAATTTCTTCATGAAAATTAATATGCATACTCCCTATACCATATAGAGACCAATAGAAACAAGAATGACCAAAAAATTTGGAGTTATGGCCTCTGAAACCAAAACCCTAATTTTAGGTCATCTGTGCAGTTAAACCTGGCTCTGCATCCACACCATTTCCAGTTCTTGTGATTCTTTGACATTCTTGACTTTGAGAGGATATAATATGATGCTTGAACACACATGGACCCCCTTGAAGTGATTGATGACCCTTGGAGTGGCTCAAGAGGCTCTTGGATTGTTCAGATCACAAACCCTAGATGCAGATGACTTTGAATCTATGCAGTGAATCAAAACTGTGATATGAGATGCTATGATTGAGTTTATGCATATGAAATGATCACAAGCCATGGTGTGAATGGGTGAGGGCAAATTTGGGGTGTTTACATTAAGGTTGTATATAGTCTCCCTTAGTCTTTACCTTTGAGTCTTCTTGAGTCTCTCTTCTCATCTCTTAATCAGAGGCTAAACACTTAAAGTTTTAGGACTTTGAATTAGGGTTATGCCTGCATCCTTATCTTAAGATGAAGTGTATAACTTTAATACTTAGTGTTAAACCTATAATTTGTTTACACCTCTTAACCAAAACACTTAATAATGATCAAGACATAAGCTTGTAACTTGGGCCTTACATTAGGGTTCTATCTCTTCCTTATGGTTAAGAGGGACTAACCCTAGTGTTTAATGGACAAGTCCCCCTAAAGTTATCTTAAAAACTTAAAAATAATTTCTTAATCTCATCCTTTAATTAAAATCCACTTAATAAAGGCTTGTTATATAATCAATTTATTCCCTAACCATAGATTAAGTTGAGGTATCTTCCTCAGCTTAAATATTCTCATCTATCATCCTTCTCTTAGGATGGTGTAATGAGTTCACTAATTCGTGATTAGAGATTAAACTCATTACTTAACACAAAACAAAACCCCAAAAACACCTTAATAATCACAAGTAGGTTAATTATCTTAATCCTACATCCTCATGGTCATTAAGTTGAGATGCTTATCTCACACTTAAGTAGGCTCCTTATCCCTAATTAGGGAGGATATAATGAGTTTAGAACCCTTGATTTAGGCTTAAGCTCATTATCCTATGCAAAACACCAAAAACAATAAAAATCTGAAAACACAAAAACCAACAATAATCGTCTCCTCCGGGATTCTTTTCTCATCACACTCATTCTATAAATGAGAACTCGCTTCTTCCGTCTAATGCAAGACAATTAGCACTCGAGCCAGACGAGTCATACACTTGAGCATAGGCCATCAAGCAGTTCACAAGTCAAAAGCATGCCAGTCTCTTTGAGTCGAACTACGCTGTTCTGACTTCCTCATTGCACGAGAGGATACGTAGGCATAACTTAACAGTTATGAACAAAAGTCTGTTTTTCCCCCTCTCTCCTTCCACCTTTCTTTTCTAAGCCTCAGTCTTGAGCATCTCACCTATTCTTTTGCACTGACACTCTGTAAATCTTTTCTCCCTAGCTTTTTATGCACAGTTAGCACATACACTACCCCTTTTAAGCACAATCTTGTAAGCGTGGATCCCGTCGAGTACAACGGACGATCTGGGTTCTAACACCTTCCTAGGTCGTAACCAACCCCCTTTCTCAGTTTCTTTGGTTCGCAACCATCATATCCATACCCTTCCAGGTTTATGCAGTATTACCTTTCCTTCGGGATACAAATTCCTAGCTGCCGACTCTATTCAACCTCAACCTCCAACATCACCGACCGTTCGCAACAGCTTGGCGACTCTGCTGGGGATTACCTCTTTGCAACCAGGGCTTCTAGTTATTTTTGTGGGTTTCTCCTAGCGCTTGTTTGATTTGTGTTTATGGGGGTGTTATGTGCTATGTGTGCTTTTTTTTTTGTTTATTGCTTTATTTATTGCTTTCTATACAGCTTTATTTATCGCTTTCATTTACTGTTTTTATGCATTTCATTTATCATTTTCATATCATATATGTGTTGGATTTGTTGGTTTGCCTTGGTGGGAGGGGTATTCCAGTGAGAAAGGTCCAACACAAATCCCTGAGTGACATACTTAGGATTAGAGTGGCTTTATATTCTTTCCCATTCCATTTCGGTCTGGTGCGGGAATATGAAAACACGGTTCAGACATGGGTTTCTTCTTGAGAACTATGTGCTAGAGATCTCCTGTAGTGCTAGGGCTATCTGGGAAGCCTGATAAGTCTGGATGACCTTTTAGATGACCTTCAGCATCTGAGGTGAATTAGAGGAGGATCCTTTATGATTAATGTAAACACTGTACCTCCGGGTTAGAAGTGTTTACACTTCTCATAATAGATCCAAGTTTGAGGATCCTTGTTCTAGAATAATACCTGTGAGTGTGTGGGGTTGTTTACAGGTTTGCAGGAACCCCTAGCCTCAACATACCCTGTTACTGATATTTTTTTAAGCTTACACTATTTTGTACTGATCTTATGAAACCCTAGACTTATGACTCTTTATTTGAGTCCCCCACCTGGTTACTGGTTCTCAGACCTTCATCCGGACTTCTGAACACTCATGGACCCTATCAAAAGCAACTGACAATCCAGCACCTGATCACAAACCCTTGCATATCATTAAACATACATCATACTGCATAATCTTAACATTTGTCTATTTGTTTTATAGGGTATCCACATCTTCTTTGGTTTGGTTTCGACCGTTCTTCTGCTTCAGCCATCTTCATCAAATATCTTCTCCAGTTGTCTTCATCAGTTATTTTCTTCAGTTATCTTCATCAGCATCCATTGTCAGTATGGACTCCACTAGGAAGAGCAACATCACTTACCATTTCTTTGAGTACGCTCTGGTAGGCATCAGGAAGATTTAGTCACTCATCACTCCTGATCATGTTCCTTTATTCAGAGAGCATTATGGTGGTATCCTGGACATGATCATGGACTTTGATGCATCACAGAGGAGCATGATTCACACTTGCCTTCAGTTTTATGAACAGCCTCTAAGATGTTTCACTTTCCCAGATTTTTCAAATTGGCCCTCTATTGGAAGAGTTTTCTATGTTGTTGGGTGTCCCTATCAGAAGAGGAATTCCTTTCAATCCTGAGATGACTGCTCCTAAGAATGAAGACATAGCTAAAGCTTTACATTTGGAAGCCACCATCATTGATCAACATATGAACACCAAGGATGGAATCTCAGGCCTTCATTTGGATTTCTTAATCACTCAGGCTACCGGTTCTATGGCAATCGGGAAGTGGGAAATTGTGTGTGCTCTCCTAGCCCTCAGCATATATGGTATCATCTTGTTTGTGGACGAACCTAAGTTTGTAAGAAAGAATGCTATCCACGTCTTCCTGCTGAAGAATCCAGTTCCTACCTTGTTAGGAGATTTCTATTATTCAGTTCATCAGAGGAATGAAAAGCATAGGGGAATACTGGTCAAATGTTGTGCACCTCTCTTCTACTGTTGGTTATTGAGACATATGCCGAAGACGGAAGCTTTCATGAATCCACATCAGTCAAGGAATTGGGTTAAGAGGATGATAGCCCTTACTTCAAAAGACATCAGGTGGTGTACTCAGAACACCAATGGCAGGGACATAATTACAAGATGTGGACCTTATCCTATTGTACCACTCATTGGAGTGAAGGGTTGCATCAACTATAATCTTTTACTTTTTAGAAGACAGTTCGGATATGCCTTGGAACATCCACCTAGAGAGAAAGACTTAGAAGAGTCTCTTTACTATGTTATTCTGAACAATCATGCCACCGTCTGACAAGCAGCCTGGGATTGGGACCACATACAGACAAAAGGGACTGATATTCTTGGCAAGTGTAACAACATAGCTTCAGCTCAGTACACTGAATGGTCTCACATCATTGGACATATCACTCGTATGTCATTCACCCTGGAGGATGTACCAGGGCCATAAGTAGTAGAGCCCATAGCCACAGTGAGTCTGGAGGAATTTGAAAAGTTGAAAGAGAGAAATGCCCAGTTAGCTGAAGCTTTGAAGAAGACCCTTTGGGAAAGGAATGACAGTCGTCTGGACATTGAGAGGTTATAGAAGCTCCAAATCGAGCATATAACCAAGATAGAGAAAACATAAGACTTCATCAGAAAAGCCCGAGCAGGGGAGTTGGTATTGAAGAATGCTTGCAAAGAAGCGAAGATTCAGAAGGCCAGAGTTGAACATTACTTGGAAGAGAGTCAGGCTAGGTGGATCAGAATCACCGATGCTCGTTTGCAAGAAGATCAGAAGACACAGACTAAGATAGAGTAGCTGGAAGCCAATGAGAAGAAGAATCAAGAAGCTTTGTTAGCAGCACAAAAGGAAATATCCGAGTTGAAACTCCGGGCGGGGTTGAAGAGATCAAAAGAACAAGATAAGTACCAGAAAATGACAAGTGCCATTGCAACCAGGAACCTTCTTATCAAGACCATCACAAAGCATCCAGTTGGGCCAGTGACTGATGCTCTCCTGAAGGAAGTCAAGGAGGATGAATTTGGGCGGGATGTTTGATTTCCTTTACTTGTATTTTTATTTTGGTTGTACTTTAATTCTCATGATGATTTTTTTGTATTTCTTGGCTTGATTGTATTCTGACCCACCATGGGAGCTTGTTGTAATCATAAACTATGTATCTTTTGCATTTGTAATGTTATAGTTTGTGTATTACCGGGATCTGCTTGTGAATTTCACTTCTCTTCAGCATCTTCATTCCCAAAGGCCTGGAAGGTCAAAACCAAAGAACCAAACCAGGATACCCTCTGAAGACAAATAGACATACTGCATTGCATACTAACCTCATTCTCTGTGTTTTTTGCAGGTGTTTTTCTTGTTGTTTTCTCACTTTGTTGTGTGTTTCAGGAAACATTGCTCGTAGGAGGGTTTTCCCCATCAACAGAGTCCACAGGTATCCTAGCAGACACAACCTTCTGAGAGTTCAGATGGACCAAGTTCAGCAATATTTGACTGACGTTAGAACTTAGATGGCTAATGAGAGAACTGAGATGAGGGCTCAGATGAACCAGTTCATGGCAGTGATGAATGGGTTGGCCAGAGTCAAGAAAGATTGAGAGAGTTAGTCGAGCGGCAAACTCCAAAAGAGAATCATCCAGGAACTGGAGGAACTAGTAACAACGATCACGGGCAGCCGCGAACAAATCCGCCAGAGCTTGGGCCCCACCTCTATCCTGAAGTCAATGTTATCGGGAATACCCAAGGAAATGCAGGAGGTCTTGTTCTACAAGAAGATCCTCAGGATGAACAGTTCACAGTAATTGGTGATGGGGATGAAGCCTATGATCGTCGTTTGGACGAAATAGCAGAGAAGCTAAGATCCTTGGAATCCCAGAACTCTTTGGGGTTTGATGTAATGGATATGGGATTAGTAGAAGGAGTCAGGATTCCTCACAAGTTCAAGCCTCAATACTTTGAGAAGTCCAATGGTATTTCCTATCCTCGTACCTACCTTCAATCTTTTATGGGGAGATTAAAGGCGTATACCATGGATGAAAAACTGTGGATGTTCTACTTTGAGGATAGTTTTACCGGAGTATCCCGTGAGTGGTATTCTAACCTATCTAGAGCTATAATCAGGAATTGGAAGGACTTAGCTGAAGCTTTTATACGCCAATATCAGTAAAATCTAGACATGGCACCCAATAGAACTTTGATGATGGATATGTACCAATCTTTGAGAGAGAGTTTCAAGGAATATGCCCAAAGGTGGAGACAGTTTGCTGCTACTGTCCAACCACCTATGTCTGAAAGAGAGATGGCTGACATGTTTATGAACACATTATAAGGAACCTACATTGATCGACTTTCCACTTTCTCTTCCCCCAGTTTTGCTGATGTGGTGATAGCTGATGAGAGAATTGAAAGCCTTTTGAAGATGGGTAAGATCTATGACAATGGTGTTATCTCTAGCAATGCAAGAAAAACTTTCTCAGGACCTCGTAGGTCAGGTGAAACTAACTCAGTACATATGGGCAGAGGTAGGCCCTAGTACATGCCAAGATCAGATGCTGTTGTCACCATTCCGGCTCCCGCACCTTAGCAACAATATCCTCAATCACAACACTTTCCTCAGCAACAACAGTTTCCCCAACAATAGAGACCTTACAACAACAATAATCAGCAACAACGTCTTTTCGAACAAAGTCCTTCACAAATCAACAAGGTTATCAATCCCATTCCGATGCCCTATGCTGCCTTACTTCCACAGTTACTGAAGCTCAATTTGATCGAATTGAGGACTCTGGCTCCACCTGATCCCCAGAATCTTCCAAGAAATTATGATGTCAACGCCAAATGTACTTTTCACTCCAATGCACCTGGCCATACAACAGAGAAATGCAGGGCCTTACACATGAAGGTTCAAGATTTGATTTATTCTAAGGGAGTCAACTTTGCACCACCTCCAAGTGTTACCAAAAATCCTATGCCTAGCCATGGTGGGACTAGGATAAATTCCATTGAGGAGGATCAACCAGTAAGCCTAATTGACAATGTTGCAGATATTCAAACACCTCTGGCCGAGGTTAAAGCCCGTCTTTTGAAGTGCCAAGTGTTTCCAGGTTGTAAGGCATGTTGTGAAGCTTGCAAGATTTCTACCAACGGTTGTGCAAATTTGAAGACCGGTATCAACTATTTTATCAGAGAAGGCATTTTACTGATCACTTCAACAATTCTAGCTCCTACAACATCAACAACCATTCCTCCTACAATACCAGCAAACATCACTTCATCAGACATAACAGATATCACTCCTACAACTTCAACAATAATCATTCCAACAAATTCTTCTACAACTTCAACATCCATCCGTTCTTCAACTTCAACAGAAATCAGTTTAACACATCCTTCTACAACAATAACAACCATCAATAAAGACATTTCCACAGTCACCATCTATTATGACCCAGCAACAATCCATGTTCCAGATTCTTTCAACAACTCACATCAACACCCCCATTAACATCATCAACTTTCATCACCTGCACCATCTCCAGTCAGACATCCTGTCACAATCTATTATGATCCACAGACTGTCGTAACTCCTACTTCCGCAGCAATCAGTCTGGTTACTATCACGGTGCCTGGACCAGTTCCCTATGACAGCAGCAATGTCGTGCCTTGGCACTATGGCTCAGATTTCTATTGCAACGGAAAGAAAGTCATTCTTGATTCTTCAACTTCTCTACCACAAATTGATAATGTCGGGGGAGGTGGAGGCTTCACTCGAAGCGAACGTCTCTTCGTGTCACAATTCCCAAGAGTTAATGCTGAAGCAGAAGCTGCTGCCAAAAGCAAAAGGCAAGAGTGTGGTGCCCGAAGAACCAATTTCCAAGGAAACTCAGAAGACGTCCTTTGATCAGGATGTAGACGAGTTCATGAGAATTATCAAGAAGAGTGACTATAAAGTTGTGGACCAACTCCATCAGACACCCTCCAAAATCTCCATACTATCATTGTTCATGTGTTCCGAAGCTCACAAGAATGCATTACTCAAAGTCTTGCACGCAGCCTACGTGCCTGAGGAGATTACAGTTAATCAGCTATAAACAGTGGTTTCAAATGTCAACACTAGTCATGGACTAGGGTTCACCGATGCAGATCTGACTACGGAGGGTCGTAACCACAACAAGGCTTTAAAAATCACCTTGGAGTGTAAATGTGTTGTTCTTTCTCATGTCTTGGTTGACACTGGGTCCTCTCTCAATGTCTTACCAAAGAAAGCCTTAGTCAAGATGGAATATTATTGTATTGCACTTCGTCCGAGTAACCTAGTTGTGAGAGCCTTTGACGGTTCTAAAAGATTGGTTCTTGGAGAGATTGAGCTGCCTGTGGTAATTGGCCCACAGATCTTCAAAACTATCTTCTATGTGATGGACATTCAGCCTGCCTACAACTGTTTGTTGGGTCGACCCTGGATTCATGCCGCTGGCGCCGTAACATCGACCCTTCACCAGAAGTTAAAATACGAGTGGGAGGGCCAAGTTATCACAATCTGTTGGGAGGAGGACATCTTTGTCAGTAATCTGGCTACCAATAAGTATATTGAGATGGACGGGGAGATCCATGAAACAATGAGCCAAGGCTTTGCAGCTCTCAATGTTATTGAAGCAACAGTTGAAGTATCTGGTACTTCAATCTCTTCTTACAAGCCAGCTCGGAAGGTTTTGAAGACGGGAATTCCCAAGGCTGGGGCAAGCTTCTACAAGTTCTGATCAATGAAGACAGGTTCGGTTTGGGTTACAAACCATCTCGACAGGTCCAAGATGAGGCTGTTGAAGCTCCCAAGTTTATCAGTGGGGGTATGCTAACCCCAGATGCAATCAACAATGTGGAAGACGAGGCTAAAAGTGACTTCAACCTGGAAAGCTGGATTCGTCCAAGAGTCCCGGGCCAACAAGTCCTTAACTGGTCTTCCCAGGAAATTATAAGGATTACTGCTGCAGAGTAATTATTATTTCCTGCTTAAGCATGCATCAAGTCCTGCATCTTTCCCAAGGTGTCAGGACTCATTTTTTAATAGGGCCATATATGTATTTTGTGCAAATGAATGATTAATGAACAATGGACATCTTTTGCAAACAGATTTTTTCGCTCACTGTCTTTTCATTTTTGTTATTTTCGCACAAAACAATAAATGGAAATGTTTTTCTCAACAATAACTTCGTTCACATTTTTCTAAATAAGATAAAATCAATCACTAAAATGAACAAATCTTAACCCTTGCAGAGATAATCCTCCAGATTGCACCGACAACGACACTACTATGACCTCGTATGACTTCAACAATCCAATTAATCAAGCAGATGAAGGGGTTGATGAAGATTATGATTTGCCTGAAGAGTTATCCAGGTTGTTGATACAAGAGGAAAAAGTGATTTCTTCTCATCAGGAGGAAGTTGAAAATGTCAATCTTGGTACCGAGGAAGATGTAAAAGAGGTGAAGATCGGGGCTAGTCTGCATGCTCCAGTGAAGGAACAACTCATCAATATGCTTCAGGAGTATGTCTATGTCTTATCCTGGTCCTATCAAGATATTCCAGGTATGGATACGAATATTGTCATGCACAGATTGCCATTGAAAGAAGATTGTCCGCCAGTTAAACAGAAGTTACGCCGTACTCGCCCATACATGGCCATGAAAATCACAGAAGAAGTACAAAAGC
Organism: Lathyrus aphaca; assembly: GCA_963966055.1. Taxonomy (NCBI): domain Eukaryota; kingdom Viridiplantae; phylum Streptophyta; class Magnoliopsida; order Fabales; family Fabaceae; genus Lathyrus; species Lathyrus aphaca. The sequence goes on from OZ014520.1 coordinate 500,525,467, forward strand.
AGTGGGACGCCGGTTTTCTTGCTGTAACTAGTTACCCGCCATGGGTTGCTAACATTGTACCCATACCTAAGAAGGATGGAAAGGTGCATATGTGTGTGGATTACCATTATCTAAACAGAGCTAGCCCGAAAAATGATTTCCCTTTACCTCACATTGATGTATTGGTGGATAACACAGCTCAGTTCTCGGTATATTCCTTTATGGATGGATTCTCCGGATACAATCAGATTAAGATGTCGCTTGAGGACATGGAGAAGAAAACTTTCATCACACCTTGGGGCACATTCTGTTACAAGGTAATGTCGTTCAGTCTGAAGAATGTCGGTGCAACATATCAACGGGCTATGGTAACATTATTCCATGATATGATCCATAAAGAAATTGAGTGCTACGTGGATGGCATGATTGCCAAATCCCTCACAGAAGAAGATCATTTGGTGAATTTTCTAAAACTATTCAAGCGCCTGAGGAAGTATCAGTTGAAGTTGAACCCCAACAAATGCATATTCAGGGTACGTTCCGGTAAGCTGTTGGGTTTTATTGTAAGTGAAAAGGGAACTGAGGTTGATCCCGACAAAGTCAAAGCTATTCAGGAAATGCATGTACCTAAGACTGAGAAAGAAGTTCGAGGGTTCTTTGGTAGATTGAACTACATCTCAAGGTTCATATCTCATCTCACTGCAACCTACGGACCCTTGTTCAAGTTGTTAAGAAAAGAGCAAACAGTCAGGTGGAACGATGATTGTCAGAATGCTTTTGACAAGATCAAAGAATATCTGCAAGAACCTCAAATTCTCATGCCCCCGGTTGAAGGAAAACCTATAATAATGTACCTGACAGTATTAGAAGAGTCAATGGGGTGTGTGTTGGGCCAGAATGACGAGTCTGGTCGAAAAGAGTATGCAGTATACTACCTAAGAAAAAAGTTTACCGACTGTGAGCAACGTTATTCACTACTTGAGAAAACTTGATGTGCTTTAGCGTGGGCTACTCGCCGACTAAGATATTATATGTTGACTCATACTACCATATTGATCTCAAAGATGGATCCAGTCAAGTACATATTTGAGAAGCCATCACTTACCGGAAGGGTTTCCAGGTGGCAAATGATTCTAACAGAATATGAAATTCATTACACCTCTCAGAAAGCCATCAAAGGCAGTATATTGTCTGACCATGTGGCTGATCAACCCATTGATGATTACCAGCCTATGAGATTTGATTTCCTTGATGAATACATCATGTTCTTAAATTCAAAAGATTGTGAAGAGCCTATTCACACTAAAGGGTCTGACTCGGAAGAAGCATGGACTATGATGTTTGACGTGGCAGTTAATTGCAATGGTCATGGGGTTGGTGCAGTACTTATTACACCCAAAGGAGTTCATATGCCTTTCTCGGAAAAGCTCACCTTTGCATGCACTAACAACGAAGCAGAATACGAAGCTTGTATCATGGGTCTTGAGGAAGCCATTGACCTCAGGATTAAAACCTTGAATGTATTCGGAGATTCAGCTTTGGTAATCAACTAGACCAACAACAAGTGGTATACTCATCAAGAGCATCTGATTCCCTACCGTGACTATACGAGGAGATTGTTGACCTTCTTCACAACAGTTAAGCTTGAATACATCCCTCGAGATGAGAATCAGTTTGCAGACGCTTTGGCTACCATTTCATCCATGATCAAAGTGCAGACTGCTAATTATGTACCTCGAATTTTGGTATCCAGACTGGACATACCTGCATATGTATTCTCTGTGGACACTATCATTGATAACAAGCCTTGGTACCATGATATGAAATGCTTTTTAGAGACTCAGACGTACCCACCTGGGGCATTGTCAAATGATAAGAAGACATTAAGAAGGCTAGCCGGCAGTTTCTTCCTCAATACTGATGGCTCTTTGTACAGGCAAAAATTCGACATGGTATTGCTCAGATGTCTTGACAAGAAGGAAGTAGATTAGCAGCCATCTATCATGGGCAGTTATATCAGAAGTGAATGAAGAAAGCCTTCGATCATAAAGTTAGACCTCGGGAATACCAAGTGGGAGAGCTTGTTATGAAAAGACTTTTTCCTCCTCATACAGACCACAGGGGCAAGTGGACGTAAAACTACGAAGGCCCATTCATAGAAAATAAATTTTTCTCTGGTGGGGCACTGATGCTCACTACTATGGATGGCGAAGACTTCTTATCTCCTGTGAATTCAGATGTAGTTAAAAATACTTCATATAAATGACCCGCTGGACATAAAAACAGAATGTAATTCCAGGCAAAAATAGGGCATGCCAGCGAGTCAAAAACAGAATAAAAGACTCGGGCAAAAATAAGGGAAAAATCAAAAAAATGTAAACCCGCTGAATTGAAAAGCCACATTGGACAGCTAAGGCAAAAATGGGTATCCCGATGGATTGAAAACCCGAAAGGGCGATCCATTTAAAATCAGGGAAAAAGTGAACAACCGCATTCTGAGTTCGTCTATATCACTCGCAACATGGAAGGCTTCGAAAGGATAAAGCTTCGGTCAGAATCAACCTTCTTCAGAAGGCAAGATAAGAAGAACGTCAAGGTCATACGGGTCATAGCAAAGGAAGCTCACTAGAGCGTCAATTTCAACATTTCAAACACTTTTATTTTCTCAATTTACAGTAATCTCCTCCTTTCAGGGATTCGCTTCTTCACTGTACTTTCCTGTTAAGGGCACACAAATCAATAAAATCCGAATTTTCAGTCACACTTTGTTTTGTACATTTTTTCGTTTGCAAAATGTCCAAAGTTCATAATACAACACTTGCATGAAAACATATAAGCCATTTTCAATAAATGCTTGCAGGAAATGTGCACTCTTGCGCAAATCTAACTCCTATGACGAAATCCGGTTGAGGATACCTCGGGACACTTGTGCGTTTTTGTTTAGCAGGTTGCAGTTACTCAAGGCAGACAATCTTTCACAGCATGGGGTATATCACGCATTATATCCCCAGCCAAATCAGCAATCACCTCATCAGCAGGGTTACTTGACAAAAGTATTCCCCCACAAAGCTGTCATCCTCTCAAAGGACCCTTCAAGAAACTCATTAAACCCCAACGTGTCGCTTGGACGAAAGAGTTGTGTCGCTCCCAAAGATTTGCATCTCGGTACAAGCGCGAACGGTCGACGAAGAGAGAAAATGAAAGTGAAGTGAATAGAGTTGCTAGCTAGGAATTTTTATCCCGAAGGAAAGGTAATGCTGCATAAACCTAGAAAGGGATGGATAAGATGGTTGCGAACCAGAGAAACTGAGAAAGGGGGTTGGTTAAAACCTGGGAAGGTATTAGCACCCAGATTGTCCGTCGTACTCGACGGGATCCACGCTTAAAATATTGGGTTTAAAAGGGGTAGTGTATGTGCTATCTGTGTGCAAAAGCTGGAAAAGAAATGTACAAGTGTCAGTGCAAAAGGGTGAATGCTCAGGAACTGAGGCTTAAAAGAGAATGCTGAAAGAGGGGGAAGACACAGAGACTTTTGTTCAATAACTGTTAAGTTATACCTACGTATCCTCTCGTGCAATGAGGAAGTCAGAACATTGTAGTTCGACTCAAAGAGACTGAAAGATAAAATGACTGTGAACTGCTTGCTTGTCTATGCTCAAGTGCATGACTCGTCTAGCTTGAGTGCTAACTGTCTTGCATTAGACGGAAGAAGCAAGTTCTTGTTTGTGAATGAGTGTGATGAGAAAAGAATCCCGAAGGAGACGATTATTGTTTGCTTTTGGTGTTTTTAGTTTTGTTATTGTTTTTGGTGTTTTGCATATGTTAATGAGCTTAAGCCTAAATCAAGGGCTTGTAAACTCATTATATCCTCCCTGATTAGGGATAATGAGAATACTTAAGTATGAGATAAGCATCTCAACTTAATTACCTTAATGATGTAGGATTAATATCATTAACCTACTTGTGATTATTTAAATGTTTTTAGGTTTTTGTTTAGTGTTAAGTAATGAGTTTAATCTCTAACCACATATTAGTGAACTCATTACACCATCCTAATAGAAGGATAATAGATGAGAACACTTAAGCTGAGGAAGATACCTCAACTTAATCCATGGTTAGGGATTAAATTCATTATATAAAAAACCTTTATTAAGTGGATTTTAATTAAAGGGTGAGATTAAGAAATGTATTTTATGGTTTGTAAGACAACTTGAGGGGGACTTGTCCATTAAACACTAGGGTTAGTCCTTCTTAACCATAAGGAAGAATTAGAACCCTAATGTAAGGCCCAAGTTACAAGATAAAGTCTTAGTGATTATTAATGTGATTTTATTAAGAGGTTTAAACAAATTAAAGGTTTAACACTTAGGATTAAAGTTATACACTCCATCCTAAGAGAAGGATGTCGGCATAACCCTAATTCCAAAGTCCTAAAACTTTAAGAGTTTAGTATCTGATTATTGAGATGAGAAGAGAGACTCAAGGAGACTCAAAGGTAAAAGGCTAAGGGGGACTAATCACAACCCTAATTATTGTCATCCTTGGATATCCTATGGTTTATAAGGCTTAAGAGAGATCTTCAAGGAAGCCACTAATGGAAGAAGCAGATGAAAGGAGGAGGAGAAAGAGAATAAGTTACTTACTTCATTGAAGAAGACAAGTAACTTAAAGAAAGAAACTGAGAGATATAGAACATAAGTGAATTAGATTCACTTCAAGGAAAAACAAAATGCATATGAAAGGGATAAGAATAAGTGAGAGGTGAAGGCAAATTCACCTCCCAAAATAACTTACCAAAACCTGAAAAAGTTAGTATGGATGCATAAGGTATAAAACATAAAGAAATGAAGTTAAATGAGATGAAATGAGATGAAATGACCAAAGTAATAAGTGTTTATGCAATGGAAATGTCATGTAAGATGATGCAAAGGCATACAAAATGCACATGTATGATCATACAAAGATGAGATGCAAAGGAAGCATGCTTTGAAGTTTGAAAACACATGAAAGTTTATGAAATGAAATGAATGCTAAACATGGAAAATGAATGAAGAAATGATCAAGCAAGGTTCTAACATGTCCTAAGATGTCTAAGGTAATATATGAATGCATGAAATGTCATGGCAAGTTCATGTATTGATGCATATGCAAGGTGGATGCAAATGAACATGAGAAATTAGGGTTGCATGGACATGTGAGATGCAAATGGATAAATCAGAAGCATATGACATGATAAAAAATTTCAATCAATCTCAAACAAACCCTAATCCCATATTAGGTCACACCCCAAAGGAGAAGGTCAGAAGCCTAACCAAACAAAAGTTATGATTTTCCTAAGTTTTCTAGGGTTTTTGGGTGGTTCAAAGGGAAAAATGAAAATAAAATTGGAAATGCAAGATAAATTTATGAGGGAAAAGACATATAAACTACATGCAATATGCAAAACAATGCAAAAAGAATCACCTTCAAACTCTTCTTTGTTAGGCAGAAATGATTTTTTTTTAAAGTTAGGGTTCAAAAATGTGATTTTAATGACCCTTAATTGAAAGAAAATTTGCAAACTATGATCAAACCTAAAAAGAAATTTGTGTGAAGAGTTTGAAAATGTTTCTAAATGCATTGGGATGATTCATGATTTTTTTGGTGATTTTTAGAAACCTAAAGGTATTTTTAATTAATTAAAATACTTTAATTAATTAAAAGTGACATTTAAATATTTTAAAAATAATTTTTTAATGCAAAAAATAAAATAAAAATCATTTTTGGAATGAGAAAAATATTTAAAGTCAGAATGCAAAAGAAAATATTTTTTTGATACTTTTTGCTATTTAAAATTAATTATGCAAGAAAATGCAATAAAAATGAAATAAAAATGATTTAAATGAGAAGTATGCGTATCCAAGGGCTGAGATTCAAACTCAGGGGGAAGGGGTTGACTGCGCGCGCAGATGAAAGGTTGAGATTGATTCTGGTAATTTTAAATTAATTAAGTTAATTAATCTGGATTAGAGTTAAGTGAAAGGATTAGGGCCATCCAAACACGCGCTAAAACACATCCAAGGGCTGATATTCAAACTGGGCAGCTAAACTCTAATTAGGGTTCTAATCATTTTCAGGTGACCGGAGCTAGCTCCAGTCATCTTTTTCGGCAAGCCAAACACCCTAACTTCTTCCCTAGGCTAAATCAAACCCTCTAACTCTCTAGAAATGATCTACTACGCTCCCTTAACAAGAATCCATCATCAAACAACATTTATCATTCACACAAACCATGATTCAAAGCAAATCGTGAAAACATTCAAAAAAATTCAGAAGTTCAATACATGCTCATTTCTCAACCATTTTCGAAAATAAACATATCAGGATGATCAACTAGACATGTAGAATCATTTAGAAACTTAAATAGCAAGTTATGGAAAAAAAGTTCATCATGGCTACCTGAGTTGAAGCTTTGTGTTCTTGAGCTTTCTAGACTTCTCTTTGGTGCAAATCAACTCCAATGGGCTTCCTGAGGATGCTTTGATGCCTGAAACAAGCTTGCAATGGCTGGTTTTTGATGATTCAACCCTAATGCACCATAAATCGTGTTTTGGTTTGGCTGTGTTTTAGGCTATGATGATGGGTGGGAAATGATCCTTAGGTCATGTGGAGATGATTGGTCAAGAAAGATTGAAGTTTTAGTGGTTGTGTGATGAGTTTCGAAGAGAGGAAGTTTTTGAGAGATTTTGTGAAATTTGGCTTGTGGGATGATTCAAGCTCTTGTGTGTTATGAAATGGTTTGCATAATGTTAGTATAGGCCAATGAAAGTGATCAGAAAGTAGGTGGTGGCATAGTGTGATTGGTATGGGCCAAGTTGCAAAAATGTCAAAATTGTGTACTTAAGGTATGGGCATGGTTTAAAGCTGGAGTTTTGGGGTGTCTGGCCTCATAAAGTTTCATGGAGATCCATAGAATCAAGATTATGCAGCTGGCACAAGTGGATGAGAAGATCCAATGCATTTTGCAATTTTGGAGAGTTTTGGCCCTTTTGTGATTTCTTGAAGTTCAAGTCATGAAAACCCTAGGTTTGATGCATAATTCTGATGTTTAGAAGTTCATTTAACATATTGTGAAGTGTTTGTGTACATTTGAAGTCATTATAATGCTTGAACATGCCAAATTGCTAAATCCCTCTTTGACATGAAACTTAAAATTATAGGATTTTTTCCAACTTTGAAAATCCATATCTTGAGTTCTATGATGAATCAAGACATGTTCTTGTACTTTTCGAAAAGGGAAAGACCCAATCTACAACTTTCATTACCAAGAATTTTTCATTTGAAGCATTTTTGGTTATGAAAGAGGAGGTTGAAAAACTTTCCCAAAATGGAAAGTTTGCATTTCAAGTCATTTCCGAAAATGGCAAGTTTGCAATTGGCTCAAAATTCTTCAATCTTGTGAACTTCCAACCACTTCTAAGATCAAATAAAGATCATAGAACTTCAATTTGATGAAAATACCCTTTTGGTTCCATTGTTGGGGACCTCAGATGCCTTGATTTTGACTTAACTTGCTCAAGAAGTTACCCAGTGAACATATGACTTCCACAATGAATTTCTTCATCAAACTTGGTACACATGACCCTTATGACATATTAAGAACATTAGAAACAATAATGGCAAAAAAATTTAGAGTTAAGGCCTCTGAAACCAAAACCCTAATTTTGGTCATTTGTGTAGTGAAACCCTAGCTCTGCTTCCATGCCTTTGCCAGTTCTTGTGATTCCTTGAATTCCATGAACCTTGAGGAGCATAATATGATGATAGAACACACATGGACCCTCTTGGAAAGGTTTTAGGCCTTTGGGATGGCTCAGATGGATTCTTGGATTGCTCAGATCACAAACCTTAGATGCAGATGAACTTGAACTCATGCAGTGAAACAAATATGCTAAATGATGTGGTATGCTTATGTTAATGCAAACATGAAAGATCACAAGCCATGGTGTGATATAAGTGAGGGAAAATTTGGGGTGTTTATAGCTTCCCCTATTCAAACATGAGTTAGTTGTGCAGGATGTAAGCGCCTGGCTTAGCAGACAAACAAGATAACTTGTGGTTGAATACCAAAGATAGTCCAAAATTTGAACTCGCTGGATAGAAGAAGAAAAGGGATATAAATTGTAAAAGATAGTAAAGTATGATTATCAAATGAAGGCTATGGAGGACGACCATCGAGCAGGGGACGACTGCTGGGGATAAAATGGTAAGTAAAGCAATGACGGGGACGGCCGACAAGCTGGGGAAAAGAGATCATGATGGGGACGACCATCAGGTAAAGAAACAAGATTCTATGGGAATTAAAGTAAAGGCAATGATGGGGATGGCCATCAGGTTTGAAAAGTAAAGTAAACAACAATGGGGACGACCATCGGTTTAAAGAATAAATGAAATGATGATGAGGGACGATCATCAAAGGTGAAGGACGATCACCTAGCAGGGGACGGCTGCTCTTTATCACGACATAGGACGAATGTCAGATAGAAAAGGTCGACGATGGGGACGGCCATCATATAAGCATGATGAAGGAAGATCATTAAGAGGTGAAGGACAATCATCTAAAAGGGTACGACTGCTCTCGGGGTTCATCACGACATAGGACGAATGTCGGATAACAAGATCAACAATGGGGATGGCCATCAGATAAAATGATGAGGGACGGTCATCAAAAGGTGAAGGACGATCACCTAGCAGGGGACGACTTCTCTTTATCCCGACATAGGACAGATGCCGGATAGAAAAAGGTTCCACTACAAGGGACTCCGTTGGAGAAGGGATGACGGACGGTCATCCAAAGGTGAAGGACGATCACCTGGCAGGGGACGGCTTCCGAAAGTATCACAACATAGGACGAATGTCGGATAAAAGAAAGTTGTTCTATTGGTGACTTACTGGGGAACGGTAAACACAGACGAGTGCTTACGCTTAAGAATAAAAAAGCATAAGTGTTTGACGTTGTGTATAGATTAAAGATGCAGACGAGCATCCTTAGGACCATGATACGGACGAGTATCGGTAGAAACAAACACTGACGCGTGTTCAGAGATGATGATATGAATGAGTACCAACTGGTTAACAAAGAACACGGACGAGTTTCGGATCTATTGAGGAGTGATATAAACAAGATACGGACGAGTATCAAAGACTTCTGTATAAATATGAGTGAGTATTGGTTTGTTGGTGAAGTATGAGTAAGATACGGACGAGTATCCGACTTGCTGGGGAATGTACGACACATACAAGTGTCAAATAAGTACTATATATAAACAGGCATATGTTTTGAGAATGCAAAGGATATGATTTGACTTTTAGTGGGGATAGGTTGACACAGACGGGTGTCAAAAGAGTGTGTTATAAACAAGTATTTGCTTGCAAAGGGTGTTCTAGTGACCTTGCTGGGGAAGGATGACACGAACGAGTGTCAAAAGGAGTATGTATAAGTATTTGTATCTGAGAGTGTATAGGGGACACTTTGGCTTTTATGTGCAGGGGATACACTTTGTATATTGCTGATGAAACATTGATGGTAATTGCAGGTGACTGGCCCGAACCTGGCTTGTGATTATGCAAATGTTTGATTTTTTCCATAAAGCTACGTATTAGATGGAATTCTACGCTTATTTTGTGAATATGATGTAAATGCTATGATCATGCAAAAGAGAAACCGGTCAGGGATTCGGATCCCGCTAGGATAAAGATCTCTGGCTGATCTGCTCGAAGGGATTTTCCGGCTGGGGAAGAGATCATTGATGGATCTATCAGGAGGGAGAAATCTGCTTGGGGAAACATATCATTGGTAGATCTGTCCGGAGAGAAGACTTAGCTAGGGAGAAGGAAACTTCAGCAACTCCGCTAGGAAAGTATGCATGCATTGTTCTCCTGGGGAGAGAATGGAGACTCTGTGGGGAGTAGGAGATTCCTTGACCACCTTGTTGTGGAAGAGTTGGTTGGCACTGCTTAGGGATATCTTGTTCCTGGGAAGTAGCATATTGGGGATGCAATGCTTGGTGTGCCCCATGTTGGGTATTGAATACCTGCAACCTGTTAAGACAAAAGAAACGCACAAGTATCCCGAGGTATTCCTTACCGGATTCCGTCATAGGAATTAGACTTTCCCAAAAGTAATATATTTCCTACAAGCATTTATCAAAAATGGCTCATTTGTTTATGCAAGTGTTGTATCATGAATATTGGACATTTCGCAAACAAAACAAAAATGTACAATATGAGGTGTGACAGAAAATTCTGATTTTATTAATCTGGGTGCCCTGAATTAGCAAATACAGTCAAAGAAACAAGTCCCTTGAAATGAGGAGATTGCTATAAATTGAGAAAATAAAAGTGTTGGCAATGTTGATGACGACGCTCCGGTAAACTTCCTTTGATATGACCTGTATAATCTTGACGTTCTTTTTATCTTGTTTTCTGAAGAAGGCTGATTCTAAATAATGCTTTATCCTTCCGAAGTTTGCCGTGTTGTGAGTGATATAGACGAATTCAGAATGTAGTTGTTCGCTTATTCCCTGATTTTGCGTGGATCGCCCTTTCGGGTTTTCAATCCACCGGGATACCTATTTTTGCCTGAGCTGTCCAATACGGCTTTTCAACTCAGCGGGTGTACACATTTTTTAATTTTTCCCTCATTTTTGCCCGAGTATTTTATTCTGTTTTTGACTCGCCGGGATGCCCTATTTTTTCCTGGACTTACATTCTATTTTTTTTTTGTCCAGCGGGTCATTTTATGCGAAGTATTTTTTGACTGCATCTGAATTCACAGGGGATAAGAAATCTTCACCATCCATAGTAGTGAACATCAGTGCTCCACCAGAGAAAACCTTCTTTACTATGAATGGACCAACGTAATTTGGAGTCCACTTGCCCCTGTGGTCTGTATGAGGAGGAAGAAGTCTTTTTAGCACAAGATCTCCCACTTGGTATTCCCAGAGCCTAACTTTCTAATCGAAGGCTTTCTTCATCCTTTTCTGATATAACTGCCCATGACAAATTGCAGCTAATCTTTTCTCTTCGATCAAATTCAGTTGATTATTCCGAGACCGGACCCACTTTGCTTCGTCCAACTTTATATCCATCAGTACCCGTAAGGAGGGTAGCTCAACTTCAACAGGTAGGACTGCTTCCATACCATACACAAGCTGATAAGGCGTTGCCCCAGTAGACGTCTTGATTGAAGTTCGGTACCCATGCAAAGCAAAAGGTAGCATTTCATGCCAGTCTTTGTAAGTGACCACCATTTTCTGCACAATCTTCTTGATGTTTTTCTTAGCTGCCTCAACAACACCATTCATCTTTGGCCTGTAAGGAGAAGAGTTGTGATGTTGGATTTTGAAGTCCCGACACAGTTCTGCCATCATTTTGTTATTCAAATTGGAACCATTATCAGTAATGATTCGCTCGGGCTCCATATCGACAGAGGATGTCTCTTTTCGGGAATCTGGCCACCACTTGCCTGGTGACGTTTGCATACGAAGCTGCTTCAACCCATTTGGTGAAATAATCAATGGCTACCAGGATGAATTTGTGGCCAATTGAAGTAGTTTGTTCGATCTTTCCAATCATGTCAATGCACCACATCGCAAAGGGCCAAGGTGAATACATCACGTTCAAAGGATTCGGAGGCACATGCACTTTGTATGCTTAGATCTGGCACTTGTGGCATTTTCTGGCATAGGCACAACAGTCTGCATCCATTATGGTTCAGTAGTAACCCGATCTTAATAATTTCTTAGCCATTGCATGTCCTCCAGCATGGGTACCGAAAGATCCTTCATGCACCTCGTGCATCAGCAAGTCTGCTTCTTTCTTATCAACACATATTAGTAGCACCATGTCAAAGTTTCTCTTGTATAATAAACCATCGGCATTAAGGAAGAAACTATCAGCCAACCTTCTTAATGTCTTTTTATCATTGAATGATGCCCCAGGTGGGTATGTTTGATCCTCTAAGTAGCATTTGATGTCATGGAACCAAGGCTTGTCATCTCTAGCAATGTCCACGGAGAACACATATGTCGGTTGGTCTAGTATGGATACCAAAATCCGAGGTACATAATTTGCAGTTTGAACCTTGATCATGGAGGAAATGGTAGATAAAGCATCTGCAAACTGATTTTTGTCTCGAGGGATGTACTCAAGTTTGACTGTTGTGAAGAAAGTCAATAATCTCCTTGTATAGTCACAATATGGAACCAGATGCTCTTGGTGAGTGTACCATTTGCCGTTAGTCTGATTGATTACCAAAGATGAATCTCCGAATACATTCAATGTCTTGATCCTGAGGTCAATGGCTTCCTCAATACCCATGACACATGCTTCGTATTCCGCTTCGTTGTTAGTGCAGGCAAAGGTGAGTTTTGCCGAGAAAGGCATATGAACTCCTTTAGGTGTAATGAGCATTGCACCAACTCCACGACCATTCATAATGACCGCCCCGTTAAACATCATTGTCCACTCTTCTTCTGGGTCAGGCCCTTCAGTGTGAACATGCTCTTCATATTCTTTTTCTTTTAAGTACATGATGTCTTCATCGGGGAAGTCAAATCTCATGGGCTGATAATCATCAATGGGTTGCTCAGCTAGATAGTCAGACAATACACTTGCTTTGATGGCCTTTTGAGATGTGTACTGAATGTCATATTCTGTCAGAATCATTTTCCATCTAGCAACCCTTCCGGTGAGTGTTGGCTTCTCAAATATGTACTTGACGGGGTCCATTTTTGAAATCAATAAGGTAGTGTGAATCAACATATAATGTCTTAGTTGGCAAGAAGCCCACGCTAAAGCACATCAAGTTTTCTCGAGCAGTGAATAACGTTGTTCACAGTCGGTAAACTTTTTTCTTAGGTAGTATATTGCATACTATTTTCGACCAGACTCGTCATGCTGGCCCAACACACACCCCATTGACCCTTCTAATACTGTCAGTGTAATACCCCGTATTTAATTAACGCTCTGGAAAATATTAATTAAGATTAATTAGTATTATCTGAAAAAGAGGCTTTATTAAATATTCAGTTCAGAGACATTTTTGGATACTCTCAAATTGGACCCATTAATATTATTAATTGAGAGATATAATTTGTTTGGTTAATAAGGAAAATAAGTAAGTATTATAAAAGGAAAAAGAAAAGAGAGAAAGTTAGTAAGAGAATTGGAAAGAGAAAAGAAAGGGAGAGAAAGAAAGGAGAAGAGAAGAAGAAGAGGAAGTGAACCCTAGAGCTTCAATCCATCATTCTCCATCATCCGTCTGTCGAATCGGCTCATTCTTTCCGCCAATCTTCAACTCTCAAGGTGGGTTCGTAGTTAGATACTTTTATTTTAGTTTTTGGTCAAGTTTTGGAGTTTAAGAGTTTTAGGGTTTTTGGTAGAAATCTTGAGAAATAATGGATTAACGGTTAAAACTCGGCTAAAACCTAACTAAAATACTCATATGATGATAATGAACATGTTTGATTATGTCTTGTTGCATTGGTTGATGTTTGGGAGTGATTGGGGGTGAAAAGAGTGTTTTCCCGTAAGGCTGGAACTTCCTGAACATGTGTAGCTTGCTCAGCGAAAGTTCCAGGGCGATTTTCGCTTAGCGAGAAGGAACTCGCTCAGCGAGACCTGTAGGTTTCAATTTTGGTATTTAATTCATAACTTTGGATCCGGGTATCCGTTTTTAGCATTCCATATATCGATTCGAAGCTAAAAACATGAACTATCTTTGATGTCGAAAAATGTTATTTTTACCCGACTTTTACCCGACTTTTCTGATTAACCGTAATTATGTTAGCTAAGGAATTGTGGTAATTATGTTAGTTGTGCAAGTTGTAAAAATATACGATAATCATGAGAATTGAATGGAAATAGAGACAATGAGACTAGTTTAATGATGATAATTAGACTAGAATGTTAGAGTTATATGTTTGAAAACTATATAACCAAAAGTATCAAGAATGGAGGGAGAGTTAGGAAATCTTACCATAAACCAATAGTGTGGCCTAGTTTTGTAACTAGAAATTGTTAGATGGTATGACTTGTGAGATGCATAGGTTCATCCTAGGTCGTTGCGAATCCTAATGCGTTATACGCGGTATCCTCCAGAATGTCTTGAGTAAGTCTTGAGGTGGGTATTACACTGAGTCCCACGGGAAGCATCCGTAAAGGCTTGAGGTACCGTCTGTTATGATAAGTCTTGAGGTGGGTATTACACTGAGTCCCATAGGAAGCAAATGATAAGTGTTAAGGTGGGTATTACACTGAGTCCCACGGGAAGCAAATGATAAGTCTTGAGGTGGGTATTACACTGAGTCCCACGGGAAGCAAATGATAAGTCTTGAGGTGGGTATTACACTGAGTCCCACGGGAAGCAAATGATAAGTCTTGAGGTGGGTATTACACTGAGTCCCACAGGAAGCAAATGATAAGTCTTAAGGTGGGTATTACACTGAGTCCCACGGGAAGCATGGTTTACGCTTGAGGTGGGTATTACATTGAGCCCCATGTGAAGTGTCGAGAATGTTATATGGATATTTTATCTTGTTTTGTTTCCTTATAGAGAAGTGACCTTAGGCTTGTGATGAGTGTTACACCGAGTCCCATGGGAAGTAAAAAGGTAATATCCTAGCTAGTGATAGTAGGATTTGTAGAACTCTTGGATGTGGTTCCAGCAAGAGCGAGGCGTGTGAACTCAGGGTCGTTTTCCTTGAATAAAGACTTGGGTTAGGTTTTGATAGAACCCTTAGAGCCAAGAGAACTCTAAGATAGGGAACCCACTGAGATGTTGTTATCTCACCCCACTATTGTTGTTGCTTTTCAGGTTCCTATGCAAGTTTGATTTACGAGTGGAACTATGCTCGAGATGTTTCAAGTGAAGCTTAGTTTAGTCTTCCGCTGTGTATTTCTGTATCTTTGTACAATAATAGATATTGTATTGTTCTTAGCTTTTATTTTAGTAGGATTTCCATGTCTTGTGCCATACTTGTATAGCTTTAGAATTGGACGAGAATGTGAATCATACTAGTAGGTATTTATGACGGTGTCAGTACCAAAAATTAACATTGTATGATATTATTCTAGATATATATTATATGGGTGTTACTGTTGGTATCAGAGCAGGTCGTATCCTCGACCTAGCCTTGAAACATCATAAGTAAATCTTTCCTGCCTCTTAAGTTTTTCTGGCCGGCATGATTCTTAATATCATACTATGTAGTATTGGGTCTGATCAGCCCAATGCTATTTATGTGATAGGTAGGATCACGGTTGTGTGTCCATGAGGACTCTACAGTGTTGTCGTAACTTGTGCTGTGAGAGTAGATTCAAGCCAAGAGTTAGAAAAGAGGGGCTTTGGTCAGCTCAGTTGGAGTATTCATAAGAGTTATACTTCCTGTAACATGGAGTTGCAGAGTAGTATGTTGTTCGAGAAATCCTTTGGGATGGATAGTGACTGAAAGTTACAAGTATCTGCAGGATGAGTGGTCGGTGTCCCATGGAATAAGTGAAGTCACTGGTGGATCAGTGTTGGTCACTGGTACGGATAAAAGTGTTGAGAAGTTTCATTTCACAAGAGGAGAACATGTTTATGGAACGTGTGTCTTAAGGTTCTGGAATGAGTTAATTGTTAGTGTTTTGGACCTAAGATCGTAGTGGCATCTTGGATGAGCGAGGGTTCTTCAAGGAATGTATTTGGATAATGCCTTGCAAATGGATAGGAGTTACGAGTGAATAATTTTCATTTTCTTTTGGGAACCTAAAGTTGTGGCAAAACTTGGGAAGAAACATGAGGATGTGATTACACGTTTCAAGGGAGACAAGTATACCCCGAGCGAAAGATAGAAGACTAGAGTTGTATATCCGGCTATGACGAGAGCTACAAGTTTAGGGTAATACATCAAGGTGTTAGATTTAGTAAGGGATCATTTCATAAATGTTGAATTACCTAAGGAATGGTATAGGGTATAATGCAGGAGAGAGAGTAAGCCTTGTTCAGCATCGTGAGGAGAATTTGGTATGGACCGGATGAAGTTATGTTAAGTGTTAGAGTACGCACCTTGGTTTCAGGAGAACTCTAGTACGATGAATTATGTTTGGGTGTAAGGAGATTACCGCAAAGCGTAAAGTTGATATGGTATGGAAACGGTCTTAGCAGCACAATATGAGACAGTGATAACAGAAGGTATGTTGGACAAGCGTATAGTGGAATTGTTAAGTTATTGTTAAGACTAAGGTTGAGGAGTGTAAGCAGCAATGGTTCGCTCATTAAGGCTCTGGTGGTATGATTACTTTTGTGTGGAATCGTCGTTTAGTATGGTCATAACATTTGGACATGATTGGAATAAGTTTGAGAGGTTTGGGTAACAATGAAGGTCAGAAGTTTTCTTTTGCACTGAGTAATCAGATTGTCCTCTGGGTAGTACCCGGTTACATAATTGTGTTTCTAAATCTCTTTCAGTTACTAGAAGTACTGGGTCATACTGATTGATCAGTTACCCTCCTGGTAGTGACTGGTTATCATTATTAAGTTTTGGAAAAATTGGATTTTTTTAGAATGCATACATTTTGATGTGAGTACCAAATCGGATCGTCCTTGATATAGATAGAGAACTATGGAAACTTTCTATGAAATGTTTGGTAGAGGGTAAGGAAACCTAAGTTAATATGTAAGCATAGACAGCAATGCTCTTAAGATGAGTGATTTACCTCAGTCTTCAGGTGTAAGGGAAAAATCTTGTGTTTGTGAATAATCGAAAGTATTTGGATATGCCCTGGCGAGGTTATGAATGTTGTTGTTGATACTAATTCTTGCAAGGAATTAGAGAGAGGGGAAAAAGTTGTATAGTAGGGATAAGATGTCCTTTGTTTTGCTTTGGTTTACCCGATAAGGATTGGGTGTCGGATTTTGTCTATGGATGAACCAAGCATTAGCTTGTGGATTAAACCCTTTGATGTTGTCCTGGTCGATTCCTACTAGCATCATTGTAAGAATGGAATCGGACTATTCCGTTGAGTATTCGTATTGTGACTGTAACAAAATAGTATTTCTACTTCGTCGTTTGTTAGAGAGCATAATCTGCATGTTGTGCCCGTTTGTGTTATCTTGGGTTGTGGATGGTGAACGATTGTTGCACCTATTTAGAGACCACAAGTGAGAATCATATTACAAGTTAGTATGGACTAGATGGATAATTCTGAGTTGGATTATCTATTAGCAAGAGGAGAAAGTTTAGTTGTGTTCAACCGTTTAGCCTCGGATAGGTGATCGATTTGACACATAACTTTTGTTGAAGACTTTAGAGAATGGTACTTTCAGAATTGTAAGTCTTTTTTGGCTTCTGATCAAAGTATCAGTAGTTAAAGTGTTGAATTACCTTTTGAATAGGATTGGTAAACAGTAAATGATCTAAATTTTTGGTGTATTGTCATTGCGACTACTAAGGACCTAAATTGAGAAGTTATTAGAGATTTGTGAAGTGTTAGTCTTTCTGGAAATGTTTTAGAATCTAAATTATTGTGTGAATAACAGATGATGTCCCGAAGTTAAGCAGGTATATCGTGTCGTTTAAGGAATAAGACCCTTGAGAGAAGTGAATTCGAATGATAAGTTTTGTGTGATCCAAAACGGTTAGTAAGTGTCGCTCCCACTAAAAGACACCCGGTCAGATAAAGTACAGACGCGAACGGTCGGTGAAAGAGAAGATGAAATGAAGGTGAAAAGAGTCGCCAGCTAGGCATTTTTATCCCGAAGGAAAGGTAATGCTGCATAAACCTAAGAAAAATATGGATAAGACGGTTGCGAACCAGAGAAACTGAGAAAGGGGGTTGGTTACAACCTGGGAAGGTATTAGCACCCAGATTGTCCGTCGTACTCGACGGGATCCACGCTTACAAGTTTTGTGTTTAAAGGGGTAGTATCTGTGTTATCTATGTGCAAAAGCTGGAAAAGAATGTACAAGTGTCGGTGCAAGAAAGGGAAGTGAAGTGCTCAGGAATGAGGCTTAAAAGATAATGCTGGAAGAGGGGGGAGACTCAGAGACTTTTGTTCGATAACTGTTAACTTATGCCTACGTATCCTCTCGTGCAATGAGGAAGTTTGAACACCGTAGTTTGACTCAAAGAGACTGAAAGATAAATTGACTTGTGAACTGCTTGCTTGTCTATGCTTAAGTGTATGACTTGTCTAGCTCAAGTGCTAACTGTCTTGCATTAGACAGAAGAAGCGAGTTCTCGTTTGTGAGTGAAGATGATGAGAAAAGAATCCTGAAGGAGACGATTATTGTTTCTTTTGGTGCTTTCAATCTTTTACTGCTTTTTTGTGTTTGTTATAAGTTAATGAGCTTAAGTCTAAACCAAGGGTTAGTAAACTCATCATATCCTCCCTTTGGTTAGGGATAATGAGAATACCTTAAGGATGAGGTAAACACCTCAAACTTAATTACCATGATGATGTAGGATTAAAATCATTAACCTACTTGTGATTATTTAGATGTTTTTTGGAGTTTTTGTTTAGTGTTAAGTAATGAGTTTAAGCCATAATCAAGGATTAGTGAACCCATTACACCATCCCAATAGATGGATAATAGATGAGCACACTTAAGCTGAGGAAGATACCTCAACTTAATCCATGATTAGGGATTAACCTCATGACAAAACAAACCTTTATTGAAGTGGATTTTAATTAAGGGTGAGATTAAGAAGTGAGTTTTAAGTTTGTAAGACAACTTGAGGGGGACTTGTCAATTAACACTAGGGTTAGTCCTTCTTAACCAATAAAGGAAGAATTAGAACTCTAATGCAAGGCCCAAGTTACAAGTTAATGTATTAGTGATTATTAAGATGGATTTATTAATAGATCTAAACAAATTAAGGGTTTAACACATAGGATTAAAGTTATACACTCCATCCTAAGAGAAGGATGCAGGCATAACCCTGATCACAAAGTCTTAAAACCTTAAAGGTTTAGTCTCTAATGATCAGATGAGAAGAGAGACACAAAGAAGACACAAAGGTAAAAGCTAAAGGGTGACTAATCAAAACCCTAATTATTGTCATTCTTGGATGTTCCTATGGTTTGTAAGGCTTGCAAGAGATCTTCAAAGCCACCAATGGAAGAAGCAGATGAAAGGAAGAGAAGCAGAAGAAACAAGTTACTTACTTCACTGAAGAAGATAAGTAACTTGGAGAAAGAAATTGAGTGATAAACATGAATGAGCAGGCTCACTCTAAAGCGAATGAAAATGCAGCAATGATGCATAAGAATAATGAGAAGAGAAATGAGAAGTGAAGGCAAATTCACTTCTCAAATTACTTACCACCTGAAAATGTTAGCATTAAGGAAAGAAATGAAATGAAGAATGAAACACATGCAAAGGTAAAACCAAAACCAGAAGCAAACACATTATGCAAATGATGCTATGAGATGATGCAAAATCATGTCAAGTGTTATGAATGTTCATACAAGTGATGGAATGCAAAGGATGCATGCTTTGAAGCTTGAAAGTTCATGAAAGTTCATGGAATGAAATGAAGGCAAATCATGGAAAATGAATGAAGAAATGATCAAACATGATTCTAATATGTCTTAAGATGTCTTATATGCCATATGAATGCAAGAAATGTCATGGCAAGTTCATGTATGGACGCATATGCAAGATGAATGCAAATGAACATGAAAAATTAGGGTTTTAAGGCAACATGAGATGCAAAAGTCAAAAACAGAAGCAAATCATAAGATAAAAAATTGCAAATGAACTCAAAGGAACCCTAACCCCATTTGATATCATACCCCAAAGGAGGAGGTGTAACTCTTAACCTAAAGAAAGTTGTGATTTTTCTAAGTAAACTAGGGTTTTAGGGCACCTTAAGAGGGAAAATGCAAATCAAATGGAAAATGCAAGATAAATTTATGAAAAAAATATGCTTGATACTACATTTTATGTGAAGAACAATTCAAAAAGAACCAATGCCAAACCCTTCATGGTTAGGCAGAAAAGAATTCTTGAAGTTAGGGTTCAAAAATGAGATTTTTATGAACCCTAAATTCAAGAAAAATGTCAAAGTTGGATCAAAACCAAAAAAAAATTGTATGAATGGTTTGACAATGTTTCTAAATGTCCTAAGATGCAATGTGATTTTTTTTGGAATTTTTAGAAACCTAAATGATATTTTAATCAATTAATTTCCATTGACTAATTAAAATAAACATTTAAATATTTTTAAAATGATTTTTTAATGCAAAAAATAAAAATAAAAATTTTTTTGGGTGAAGAAAAACATTTGAAATTAAAATGCATAAGAAAAATATTTTTTGGAATTTTCTAAGTATTTTAAATAAATTATGCAAGAAAAATGATTGAAAATGAAATAAAAATTAAATTAAATTAAAGTAGGACAATCTCATGGACATGATTTGAACTGGGGGGATTTTGGTTGACCAGCGCGCAATCTAAGGGCTGAGGTTCAATTTGAGTTAATCTTAATTAATTAATTAATTAATCATAATTAAAACTTAATGAGCTAATCCTGGCCTTTCATTACACGTGGGAAACAAACATCAAACGACCCACATTCAAACTCACGCTAACCCTAATTAAAACCCTAATTAATCTCAGGTGGCCGGCGAGCTCCTCCCCTTAGCTACCTCAAAACACCACCCCAGGCTCTCAAACTCTCAAGAATTCATCCCCAAACATCATAGAAAACTAATCCAGCAACAAAAACAATTTTTCATGCATCCAAATGAAGAATAGAAGAAGAACATTTTTAGGTCAAAACTTTCAGAAGTTCATGAAATCCTTAATACGCAACCATTTTCAAAAATAAAAGCATCAGCATGATCAGCACATCATAAGGAACATTTCTATAACCTAAAATTATATTTCTGGAAAATTTGTTCTTGAGGTTACCTGAGCTTGAGCTTTCTCAGTTTGAAGCTTTTGGACCTCTTCTCTTGTGCAAACTCACTCCCCTTGACCTCCTGATGAAGCTGCAATGCTTGGAAGGAGCTTAGAATGGCTGGATTATGTGGTTGCACTTCAACTGGCCAGAAATCGTGTTTTGTGTAGGGGTGCTTTTAGGCTGCAATGAAGGGTGGGAAATGATCCTTTGGTGAAGCTGAGTTGATTGATGAAAAAAGTTTAAAGTTTGAGTGTGTGTGCTGTGAGTTTCGAAAGCTTTTGCTTTTGGGGTGATTTTGTGGAACTTGATGATTCTGAAGTGTTAGGCTTGTGTTGTGTTATGAGCTGCATTTTATCCACATAACAGTGTTTGATAGGTCAGAGGAGTTGTTGTGGACTGTGGTGATTGGTATGGGCAAGTTGCCAAAATGTCAACATTACTTGTACTTGAGGTATGGGCTTATGTTGCAGCTGGCTTTTGGCTTGTCCTGGCTAAGCAAAGATCAAGGAGAACCATGGAATTGGTTTTGTGGTGATTCAGCTAGTGTATGAGAAGTTCTATGCTCTTTTGCAAATTTGAAAAAGTTTTGCCCCTTTTGGATTTCTTGAAGTTCAAGGCATGAAATGAGATGATCTTTGGGCCAATTCTGATTTTTAGGCAATGCACTATGTTTGTATGACGCATAGAAGTGTATTAGAGGTTACAAAATGGCTTGGTATGTGAATTTGCACAAAATCCTCTTTGGTGTGTAAGTGAAAATTATGTGATTTTTGCCAACTTTGCCAAGCCATAACTTGAGTTCCATAATGAATTAGAACTTGTTCTTGTACTTTTTGGAAAGGGAATGATCTAAACTACAACTTTCATGACCAACAATTTTTCATTTGAAGCATTTTTGGTTGAGAAAGAGGAGGTTGAAAATTTTTCCCAAAATAGAAAGTTTCCATTACAAGTCATTTCCATTTTTGGCAACTTTTGGCTTAGCTCAATTTTCTTCAATTGTGTGAACTTCCAAGCACTTAAATGATCAAATAAAGATCATATAACTTCAATTTGATGAAAAATCCACTTTGGTTCCATTGTTGGGGGCCTCAGATGCCCTGATTTTGCTTTGACTTGCTCAAGAAGTTACCCAGTGAACAGATGACTTCCACAATGAATTTCTTCATCAAACTTGGTACACATGATCCTTATAACATATTGATACCATTAGAAATAAGAATGACCAAAAAATTTGGAGTTATGGACTCTGAAACCAAAACCCTAATTTTAGGTCATCTGTGTAGTGAAACCCTAACTCTGCTTCCATGCTTTGCCAGTTCTTGTGATTTCTTGACTTCCTTGATCTTTGAGGGACATAATATGATGATTGAATACACATGGACCCTCTTGGATTTCTTTGAGGCCTTTGGAGTGGCTCAGATGAATCCTTCGATTGCTCAGATCACAAACCCTAGATGCAGATGAACTTGAACTAATGCAGTGAAACAAAATGCAATATGAGATGGTATGCTTAAACTTATGCAAAGATGGAAGATAACACAAGCCATGGTGTGAACTTAGTGAGGGCAAATTTGGGGTGTTTGCAGTAAGCAAAATATTGTATTTAGAAGGCAAGTGTTATGGAAATGTTTTTAAAGAGAATCGATATGAAGCATTGTGATCATGGTCAGATTGGTTAAGTTTAATTGGATGAATTGCTCCGATTTTCGAATGGAAATGGGAATCGTATTGGTCGTGTTTGCAGCAGTGCAACCCTACGTCCTTGTTATTGGAAAGTTTGGACCAATGTTGTCAATTGTGTAACAGACAAGTGAATTGTTCTACCGTCACATGGTTGCAAGTTCTTATTCTCTTGGTTGATGAGAGCTTCGATGGATAAGTGTTTTCTTCGATGACTATCAAATACTTGGTATTGCTTGAGAATTTGTGGTATCTCCATAGTTAGGCTTTTGAAGCATGATGGAAGGAAACAGATAAAAGAGTCCTGTTAGATTATGAGAATTTGAGATTATCTATTTATAAGTGTTGGAGGGAACCTTGTCCTGAGTAGGTTGTCTATGGTAAGATACCGATAGGATGAATCGTCCGATGTAAATGATTACAATTCTGGTATAAGACCAAGTGGAATTGCTAAAGAAGTTATTTGGCATCTTTTGGAATGGTTTTAATAATTGAAGGTTTGTAATAAGTGTTCGTTGGAAATTGAATGTGGTTAAGATTTCACCAAGATATCTTGTGGAGACTATCAAGTGTTGAATATTCCGAAATGAAGCCGGAGTGTTATGTTTGTGTTGTGATAACAATCATGTTGATAGTTGTTTTCTCTGTTTCAGATTTTTTAGATGTTTTGGGTCATTTTGAGAAGTCCTTTCCGTAGCTGATTTTGTTTTGATGTTTTTGCTAAGTTCGCCCCGCGACCAGGGTTCACGCCACGAACTGAGTGAAAACGTTCTGTTTTGTGATTCAATGAAAAGAAATAGATCAGTATGTCATCTCCGAATGAGGAATGATACTAAGTGTTCGACATGAAGCAACCGATAAGTTGCAGAAATAGTAACTTATAAGTTAACCCGATATTGGAAACACGCGTATGGGTAAGGACGCGAGGTTTGATTTTATTGAGAAACGGAGATTTGAGACGTGGAGTCAAATTGGAATTTTAGTATGTCAGAATATGTAAGAGAATTAAGGATAAATATGGATCTAAGATTGTGATGTAAACTATTGTTGTGGATGAGTAAAGTAAATTTGAGGACGAATTTCAATTCAAGGAGGGGAGGATGTAATACCCCGTATTTAATTAACGCTCTGGATAATATTGATTAAGATTAATTAGTACTATCTAAAACAGAGGCTTTAGTAAATATTCAGTTCAGAGACATTTTTGGATACTCTCAAATTGGACCCATTAATATTATTAATTGAGAGATATAATTTGTTTGGTTAATAAGGAAAATAAGTAAGTATTATAAAAGGAAAAAGAAAAGAGAGAAAGTTAGTAAGAGAATTGGAAAGAGAAAAGAAAGGGAGAGAAAGAAAGGAGAAGAGAAGAAGAAGAGGAAGTGAACCCTAGAGCTTCAATCCATCATTCTCCATCATCCGTCCGTCGAATCGGCTCATTCTTTCCGCCAATCTTCAACTCTCAAGGTGGGTTCGTAGTTAGATACTTTTATTTTAGTTTTTGGTCAAGTTTTGGAGTTTAAGAGTTTTAGGGTTTTTGGTAGAAATCTTGAGAAATAATGGATTAACGGTTAAAACTCGGCTAAAACCTAACTAAAATACTCATATGATGATAATGAACATGTTTGATTATGTCTTGTTGCATTGGTTGATGTTTGGGAGTGATTGGGGGTGAAAAGAGTGTTTTCCCGTAAGGTTGGAACTTCATGAACTGGTGTAGCTCGCTCAGCGAAAGTTCCAGGGCGATTTTCGCTCAGCGAGAAGGAACTTGCTCAACGAGACCTGTAGGTTTCAATTTTGGTATTTAATTCATAACTTTTGATCCGGGTATCCGATTTTAGCGTTCCACATATCGATTCGAAGCTAAAAACATGAACTATCTTTGATGCCGAAAAATGTTATTTTTACCTGACTTTTACCCGACTTTTCCGATTAACCGTAATTATGTTAGCTAAGGAATTATGGTAATTATGTTAGTTGTGCAAGTTGTAAAATTTACGAAAATCATGAGAATTGAATGGAAATAGAGACAATGAGACTAGTTTAATGATGATAATTAGACTAGAATGTTAGAGTTATATGTTTGAAAACTATATAACCAAAAGTATCAAGAATGGAGGGAGAGTTAGGAAATCTTACCATAAACAAATAGTGTGGCCTAGTTTTGTAACTAGAAATTGTTAGATGGTATGACTTGTGATATGCTTAGGTTCATCCTAGGTTGTTGCGAATCCTAACGCGTTATACGCGGTATCCTCCGGAATGTCTTGAGTATGTCTTGAGGTGGGTATTACGCTGAGTCCCACGGGAAGCATCCGTAAAGGCTTAAGGTACCGTCTGTTATGATAAGTCTTGAGGTGGGTATTACATTGAGTCCCACGGGAAGCAAATGATAAGTCTTGAGGTGGGTATTACATTGAGTCCCACGAGAAGCAAATGATAAGTCTTGAGGTGGGTATTACACTGAGTCCCACGGAAAGCAAATGATAAGTCTTGAGGTGGGTATTACACTGAGTCCCACGAGAAGCAAATGATAAGTCTTGAGGTGGGTATTACACAGAGTCCCATGGGAAGCAAATGATAATTCTTTAGGTTGGTATTACACTGAGTCCCACGGGAAGCATGGTTTACGCTTGAGGTGGGTATTACATTGAGTCCCACGTGAAGTGTCGAGAATGTTATATGGATATTTTATCTTGTTTTGTTTCCTTATAGAGAAGTTACCTTAGGCTTGAGATGGGTGTTACACCGAGTCCCATGGGAAGTAAAAAGGTAATATCCTAGCTAGTGATAGTAGGATTTGTAGAACTCTTGGATGTGGTTCCAGCGAGAGCGAGCCGTGTGAACTCAGGGTCATTTTCCTCGAATAAAGACATGGGTTTGGTTTTGATAGAACCCTTAGAGCCGAGAGAACTCTAAGATAGGGAACCCACTGAGATGTTGTTATCTCACTCCACTATTGTTGTTGCTTTTCAGGTTCCTATGCATGTTTGATTTACGAGTGGAGCTATGCTCGAGATGTTTCAAGTGAAGCTTAGTTTAGTCTTCCGCTGTGTATTTCTGTATCTTTGTACAATAATGGATATTGTATTATTCTTAGCTTTTATTTTAGTATGATTTCCATGTCTTATGCCATACTTGTTTAGTGTTAGAATTGGAAGAAAATGTGAATCATACTAGTAGGTATTTATGATGGTGTCAGTACCAAAAATTAACACTGTATGATATTATTCTAGATATATATTATATGGGTGTTACAGTCAGGTACATTATCAGAGGTATTCCTTCAATTGGAGGCATGAGAACTGGAGGTTCTTGCAGGTACTCCTTGATCTTGTCTAAAGCTTTCTGACAATTGTCGTTCCACCTGACTGTTTGTTCCTTTCTTAATAGCTTGAACAAGGGTTCACAGGTTGTAGTGAGATGAGATATGAACCTTGAGATGTAGTTCAATCTACCCAAGAACCCTCGAACTTCTTTTCAGTCCTAGGTGTAGGCATTGTCGAGATCAACGTCAATTCCCTTTTCATTTACAATAAATCCCAGCAACTTACCGTAAGATTCCCCGAATGTGCATTTGTTGGGGTTTAACTTCAATTGATACTTTCTCAGACGCTTGAACAACTTCAGCGGATTTACTAGATGGTCTTCTTCATTAAGGGACTTGGAAATCATGTCATCCACGTAGCATTCAATTTCTTTGTGGATCATATCGTGGAATAACGTTACCATAGCCCATTGATAAGTGGCACCGGCGTTCTTCATTCCAAAAGGAATTACCTTGTAACAAAAAGTGCCCCAAGGTGTGATGAAGATTGTTTTCTCCATGTCTTCGGGTGACATCTTGATCCGATTATACCCAGAAAATCCATCCATGAAAGAAAATACCGAGAACTGAGCTTTGTTGTCGACCAATACATCAATGTGAGGTAATGGGAAGTCATCCTTCGGGATAGCTCTGTTCAGATCTCGGTAATCCACGCACATACGCACTTTGCCATCCTTTTTAGGCACTGGTACAATGTTAGCAACCCACGGCGGGTAACTAGTTACAACAAGGAAACCGGCGTCCCACTATTTTTGTACTTCTTCCTTAATCTTCATGGCCATATCTGGGCGAGTACGACGTAGCTTTTGCTTCACTCGAGGGCAATCTTCTTTCAAGGGTAGCTTGTGCATAACAATATCCGTATCTAGACCTGTCATGTCTTGATTGGACCAAGCAAAGATGTCGGCGTATTTTCGAAGCATGTTGATAAGCTGTTCTTTTACTGAAGCTTGCAGACCGGCCCCAATCTTCACTTCTTTTAAATCCTCCTCGGTACCAAGATTATCTATTTGAAACTCCTCCTGATGAGGAGTAATCACTTTCTCTTCTTGCCTCAACAACCTGGCTAACTCTTTAGGTAACTCATAGTCTTCTTCAACCCCTTCATCAGCTTGATTAATTGGATTGTCGAAGTCTTACAAGGTCATAGCAGTGCTGTTGTCAATGCAATCTGGAGGATAATCTCTGCAAGGGTTGAGATTTGTTCGTTTTAGTGATCAAATTTAATCTTGTTTAGAAAAAGTGTAAATGAAGTTATTTATTTTGAAAACATTGTCATTTTATTGTTTTGTACAAAAGTAGAAAATGAAAAGACAGTGAGCGAAAAAGAGAATTGTTTGCAAAAGATGTCCGATATTCATTGATATTCCATTTGCACAAAATTACAATATGGACCTATTACACAATGAGTCCTGACACCTTGGGCAAGATGCAGGACTTGATGCATGCTGAAAAAAAGCAAGAAATAATAATTACTCTGCAGGAGTAACCCTTATAATTTCCTGGGAAGACCAGTTAAGGACTTGGTGACCCGAGATCCTTGGACGTATCCAGCTCTCCAGGTTGAGGTCGCTTTCCGCATCGTCTTCCACATTATTGACAACATCTGGGGTTAGCATCCCCCCACTGATGAATTTAGGCTCCTTAGTATCCTCTGCTTGATCTTGTCGGAATGGTTTGTAACCCAAACCGAATTTGTCCTCCTTCTTCTCCACCGGTAACAGCTTTCCCCAACCTTGGGCATTTCCATCTTCAACAACCTTTCGGGCTTGCTTATAGGAGACAATTGAAGTACCCATCCTATCTTCCTGGGATGCAAGAAATACTTCAGTCGTCGCCTCATTGACGTTTAGTGCTTCGAACCCCTGGCTCATGGTTTCATGGATTTCACCATCCATCTCAATGTATTTGTATGTAGCCAGATGGCTAACAAAGATATCCTCTTCACCACAGATGGTGATAATCTGTCCTTCCCACTTATATTTCAATTTCTGAAGAAGGGTCGACGTACCTGCGCCAGCGGCGTGAATCCATGGTCGACCCAACAAACAACTGTAGGCTAGCTGAATGTCCATCACATAGAAAGTATTCTGAAAGACCTGTGGGCCGATTATCACAAGCAGCTCCACCTCTCCAAGAATAGGCCTCTTGGAGCCATTAAAAGCCCTGACCACCAGATTGCTTGGTCGGAGAGCTATTCCATCATATTCGAGCTTGACAAGAGCCTTCTTTGGAAAGACATTGAGTGAAGACCCAGTGTCAACAAGAACATGAGAGAGCACATCCCCTATACACTCCAAAGTGATGTGTAAAGCTTTGTTGTGGTGATTTCCTTCCGTTGTCAAGTCAGCATTGGTGAAACCAAGCCCATGGCTAGTATTAACATTAGACACCTCTGTCTCAAGCTGATTCACTATGATCTCCTCCGGCACATAGACAGCGTGCAAGACTTTAAGTAATGCATCCCGATGAGCTTCGGAACACAACAGCAGGGATAAGATGGAGATCTTGGAAGGAGTCTGGTGGAGCTGATCCACAACCTTGTAGTCACTTTATTTAATTATCCTCATAAATTCATCCACATCTTGATCAAAGGATGATTTATGGGTTTCCTTTAGTACAGGTTCT
This sequence comes from Lathyrus aphaca, assembly GCA_963966055.1. Classification (NCBI taxonomy): domain Eukaryota; kingdom Viridiplantae; phylum Streptophyta; class Magnoliopsida; order Fabales; family Fabaceae; genus Lathyrus; species Lathyrus aphaca. The sequence continues at coordinate 500,554,019 of OZ014520.1, forward strand.
TCAGGTGCCACACTTTTTCCTTTGGCTTTGGCAGCAGCCTCTGCCTCAGTATTGGTCTTTGGTGCTTGAGATGCGAAGAGACGTCCGCTTCGGGTGAAGCCTCCGCCTCCCCCGACATTATCCACTTGTGGAGTGTGAACCGAAGAATCAAGAAGGACTCTTTCTCCGTTGCAGTAAAGGTCTGAACCATAGTGCCATGGTACAGCGTTGTCTTTATCATATGGAGTTGGCCCCGGCACCGTGATGGTGACTGGACTAACTGCAGCAGAGGTTGGAACCGATATTTTTTGTGGATCATAAAAGATGGTTACATGACTTCTGGTGGATGTTGGTGGTGATGGATTGAAGCTTGGTTGTTGCTGAAACTGTTGCTGAGATTGTTGTTGATAATATTTGGAAACAGGGACTGTTGCAGGGTCATAATAGATGGTGACTGTGGAGATGTCGTTGTTGGTGGTTGTTGTAGTTGTAGAAGTGCATGCAATGGAACTGTTATTTGTTGAAGTGATGGAAGAAGTGGTTGCTGATTTTGTAGACGAGGCTGTAGGAACAATTGTCTTTGCAGTTGTAAGAGAAATACTTGTTGTTGAAAAAGGAATTGCTGGTGTTATAGAAGCTATTGTTATTATTTCAGGATGCCCTCTCTGATCAAGCCATTGATGCCATTCCTCAAGCTTGCACACCCATTGACGGAAACCTTGCAAGATTCACAACATGCCTCACAACCTGGAAACACCTGGCATTTTAAAAGCTTAGCTTTAACCTCTACCAGAGGTGTTTGAATACTTGTAGTATCTTCAATTAAATTCATGGGTAAGCCCTCATTTATTGCATTTATCCTCAGCCCACCATGGCTGGGCATAGGATTCTTCGTGACATTAGGAGGTGGTGCAAAATTCAGGGCCTTTGAATCTACCAGATCCTGGACCTTCATGTGTAGAGCTCTGCACTTTTCTGTGGCATGACTAGGTGCATTAGAATGAAAAGCACACCTGGCGTTGACGTCGTAATTTCTCGGAAGGTTCTGAGGATCTGGTGGAGCCAATGTCCTTAACTCGAAAAGATTAAGCTTTAGGAGTTGTGGCAACAATGTGGCATGTGGCATTGGTATAGGGTCAATCACCCTGTTGATCTGAGATGGTCGCTGTTGGAAAGGGCGTTGTTGATTGTTGTTGTTGTTTTTGGTGTAGGATCTTTGTTGAGGAAACTGTGGTTGTAGAGGAAAGTGTTGTGGTTGTTGAGCATATTGAGGAGGTGAAGTAGGAATAGTGATGGCGGCAACTGATCTAGGCAGATATTGGGGTCTTCCTCTTCCCACGTGTACATAATTTGTTTCACCGGATCTGCGGGGCCCTGAAAATGGTTTCCTTGCACTGCTTGAACTGGCATCGTTGTCAGAAATCTTTCCCATTTTCAATAAGCTCTCAATTCTTTCCCCAGTTATAACTACGTCTGCAAAGCTGGTGGAAGAGAATGCAGCCAACCTATCAATATAAGTCCCCTGGAGGGTGTTCATAAACATGTCTTCCATTTCCCTTTCTGACGTCGGGGGTTGAACGGCAGCAGCTAATTGCCTCCATCTTTGGGCGTACTCTCTAAAGCTTTCTCGGGAAGATTGTAACATTCCCATCAGAAGGGTTCTGTTTGGAGCCATGTCCAGATTATATTGATATTGACGAATGAAGGCTTCAGCCAAGTCTTTCCAATTCCTAACTTTGGCCCTGGTCAAGTGAGAATACCATTCCCGGGATGCCCTTGTCAAGCTATCCTCAAAGTAAAACATCCACAGTTTCTCATCCATGGTGTAGGCTTTCAATCTCCCCAGGAAAGACTGAAGATGAGTACGTGGGCAGGATGTGCCATTGTATCTTTCAAAACAGGGAGGTTTGAACTTCTGAGGAATTCTAACCCCCTCCATTAATCCCATATCCATGACATCAAAACCGAGGGAGTTTTGGGATTCAAGAGACCTTAGCTTTTCTGCAATCTCGTCCAACCGACGATCGTAGACTTCGTCTCTAGCCCCAACCATAGTAAACTGTTCTTCCCGAGGGTCTTCCTGCAAGGCCCTCCCTCTAGTGTTACCTTGGGTGTTTCTTATAGCATTGATTTCTGGGTTCAGATGGGGTCCAAACTCTGGGGGATCAGTACGAGGCTGTACGTGATCATTGTTGCTAGTACCCCCTGGATGGTTTTCCTTGGGAGTTTGCCGCTCGACTAACTCTCTCAGTCTCTCCTGGCTCTAAGCCAAACCAGTCATCACTGCCATTAATGGATTCATTTGGGACCTCATCTTAGTCCTCTCATTGGCCATTTGGGTCCTCACATCAGTCAAGTCCTATTGAACCTGATCCATTTGTAATCCCGGAAGGTTGTTTCTTGTCGGATACCGGTGCACTCTATTGATGGGGAACACTCTTCTACGAGAAATGTTTCCTGAAACCACAACAAAGTGAGAAACAACAACAAAAACAAAAAACCTACAAAACAAAGAAAATATGTTAGTATGCAATACATGATGCCTATTTGTCTTCCAAGGGTATCCGGTTTGGTTCTTTGGTTTTGACCTTTCCAGACCTCGAGGAAATTATGATGTTGCAGAGAGATAAATTCCATGAAGTAAAACAAACCATATATTACAAAGAGTGAAGATGCATAGTTTGATTACAACAAAGTTCCCATGGTGGGTTAAAATACAACAATAAAATCAAAAGTACAAACAAAAGGAGGTACAAATACAAGGAAATCAAACATCCAGTCCAAAGTCATCCTCTCTGACTTCCTTCAAGAGAACCTCAGTCACTGGACCCACTGGGTGCCCTGTGATGGTCTTGATGAGAAGGTTCCTGGTGGCAATGGCACTGGTCAACTTCTTATGCTTGTCCTGGTCCTTTGATCTCTTCAACCCCGCCCGGAGCTTCAACTCAGAGATCTCCTTCTGTGCTGCTAACAAAGCCTACTGATTCTTCTTTTCATTGGCTTCCAGCTGCTTTATCCTAGCTTGGGTTCTCTGATCTTCCTGTGCACGAGCCTCAGTGATCCTGATCCTCCTAGCCTGACTCTCCTCTAAATAATGCTCAGCTCTGGCCTTCTGAGTCTTAGCTTCCTTGCAAGAATTCTTCATCACTAACTCCCCTGCTCTAGCCCTTTTGATGTAATCATCTGTCTTCTCAATCTTGGTCAAGTGCTCAATCCGGAGCTTCTCTAACCTTTCATTATCCAGACAACTATCATCCCTCTCCCATAAGGTCTTCTTTAAAGCTTCAGAGAGCTGAGTATTCCTTTCCTTCAATTTCTCAAACTGCTCTAAACTGACAGTAGCTGCAACCTCCACTGCTGATGGTCCAGGTACATCCTCTAGGGTGAATGGCATGTGGGTGATCTGCCCCCTGACACGAGACCAGTCAAGATACTGAGCTGAAGCTATGTTGTTGCACTTGCCAAGAATAGTTGTTCCCTTAGTCTGAATATCGTCCCAAGCCCAGGCTGCCTGTCTGACAATGGCAAGGTTGTGCTGAATGTCACAGTAGAGGGTTTCTGTCAAGTCTTGGTCTCTTGGGGGATGCATCAAGGCATACCCTAATTGCCTTTTGAACAGCAAAGGGTTGTAGTTGATGCAACCCTTCACTCCAATCAAGGGTACATTGGGATACTGCCCACAGCTGGTGATGATATCTTTGCCCTTGGTGCTCTGAGTGCACCATCTGATGTCTTCTGATGTAAGGGCAATCATTCTTTTAGCCCAGTTCCTTGGCTGATGAGGATTCAAGAAAGTGTCTGACTTCAGCAATTGTCTTAACAACCAACAGTAAAGAGGGGTGCACAACATCTGACCAATCTTCCCCTCTACTTCTCATTCCTTTGATGCACTGAGTAGTAGAAATCTCCAAGCAGGGTAGGGACTGGATTCCTTAACAGGAAGAGGTGGATAGCACTCTTGCTTACAAACTTAGGCTCTTCTGCAAACAAAATGATCCCATATATACTGAGGGCCAAAAGAGCACAAACAATATCCCATTTTCCTGCTGCAACATGCAGGGTGGCCTGAGTAACCAAGAAATCCAAATGAAGGCTTGGAATTCCAACCTTGGTGGTAATATTCTGGTCAATAAGAGTGGACTCCAAGTGCAAAGCCCTAGCTACATCTTCATTCTTGGGAGCAACCATCTCATGGTTGAAAGGAATCCCTCTCCTGATGGGGACACCTAACAACATGGAGAATTCTTCCATCAAAGGTCCCAACTGAAAATCTGGGAAAGTGAAACATCTAAGAGGAGGGTCATAGAACTAGAGATAGGTGTGGATCATGCTCCTCTGGGATGCATCCAGATCCATGATCATGTCCATAATGCCACCATAATGCTCCCTGAATAGAGGAACATGATCAGGAGTGATGAGAGACTGAATTTGTCTGATGCCTGTCAGAGTGGGCTCAAAGAAATGATAGGTGATGTTGCTCTTCCTGGATGTGTCCATGCTGACAATGGATGCTGGTGAAGAAGACTGAGGATAACTGCTGATATAGGAAACTGAAAAAGATGCTGGAGAAGAGTCTCTGATGAAGACAACTGGTGAAGAGAGCTGAAAAGAATCTCTGGTGAAGATAACTGATACAGAGGCTGGTGCAGATAGCTGAAGGGAATCTGAGCAGCAGAGCAGGTCAAAACCAAACCAAAGATAAGATGTGGATACCTTGTAAAACAAATAGAAAAATGTTAAATCATGCAAAATGATGTATGTAAAATGATATGCAAAGGGTTTGTGATCAAGTGCTGGATCTGTTATCTGCCTTGATAGGGTCCATGTGTGTTCATAAGTCCGGATGAAGGCTTAGAAAACCAGTAACCAGGTGGGGGACTCAAATAAAGAGTCACAAGTCCAGGGTTTCACAAGAACAGTCCAAAATGATACAGCCTTAAAACAATATTAGTAACAAGGGTATGATGAAGCCAAGGGTTCTTGCAAACCTGTAAACATCCCAACCCCCTCACATGTATTATTTTAGAACAGAGATCCTCAGACTTGGATCAGTTATGAGAAGTGTAAACACTTCTAACCCAGAGATACAGTGTTTACAATAACCATAAAAAATCCTCCTCTAATTGACCTCAGATGCTGAAGGTCATAAAAGGTCATCCAGACTTAGCAGGCTTCCCAGATAGCCCTAGTACTACATGAAATCCGTAGCACAGAGTTCTCAAGAAGAAACCCATGTCTATACCATGTTTCATATTCCCGCACCAGACCGAAATGGAATGGGAAAGAATATGAAGCCACTCTATCCTATGTGTCACTCAGGCTCCCGGTATAGAACCTTAATCACTCAGTGATCCCTCCCACCAAAACAGACAAGAGATCCAACACACATGATATGATGATAACAGTATGAAATGCATATACACAGTAAATGAAAGCAATAAATAAAGTTGTACAAAAAGCAATAAATATAGAAATAAACAACAAGCGCAAGTAGCACATAACACCCCCGTAAACACAAATCAAACAAGCGCAAGGAGAAACCCACAAAAAGAACCAGAAGCCCTGGTTGCAAGATAAGATCCCCAGCAAAGTCGCCAAGCTGTCGCTCCCAAAGATTTGCATCCCGGTACATGCGCGAACGGTCGGCGAAGAGAGAAAATGAAAGTGAAGTGAATAGAGTCGCCAGCTAGGCATTTTTATCCCGAAGGAAAGGTAATGCTGCATAAACCTATAAAGGGATGGATAAGACCATTGCGAACTAGAGAAACTGAGAAAGCGGGTTGGTTACAACCTGGGAAGGTATTAGCACCCAGATTGTCCATCGTACTCGACGGGATCCACGCTTAAAAGATTGTGTTTAAATGGGGTAGTGTATGTGCTATCTGTGTGCAAAAGCTGGAAAAGAAATGTACAAGTGTCAATGCAAAAGGGTGAATGCTCAGGAACTGAGGCTTAAAAGAGAATGCTGAAAGAGGGGGAAGACACATAGACTTTTGTTCGATAACTGTTACGTTATGCCTACGTATCCTTACGTGCAATGAGGAAGTCAGAACACCCTAGTTCTACTCAAAGAGACTGAAAGATAAAATGATTGTGAACTGCTTGCTTGTCTATGCTCAAGTGCATGACTCGTCTGGCTCGAGTGCTAACTGTCTTGCATTAGACGGAAGAAGCAAGTTCTTGTTTATGAATGAGTGTGATGAGAAATGAATCCCGAAGGAGACAATTATTGTTTGCTTTTGGTGTTTTTAGTTTTGTTATTGTTTTTGGTGTTTTGCATAAGTTAATGAGCTTAAGCCTAAATCAAGGGATTGTAAACTCATTATATCCTCCATGATTAGGGATAATGAGAGTACTTAAGTATGAGATAAGCATATCAACTTAATTACCTTAATGATGTAGGATTAAGATCATTAACCTACTTGTGATTATTTAAATGTTTTTGGGTTTTTGTTTAGTGTTAAGTAATGAGTTTAATCTCTAATCACAGATTAGTGAACTCATTACACCATCCTAATAGAAGGATAATAGATGAGAACACTTAAGTTGAGGAAGATACCTCAACTTAATCCATGGTTAGGGATTAAATTCATTATATAACATACCTTTATTAAGTGGATTTTAATTAAGGGGTGAGATTAAGAAATTGATTTTATGGTTTGTAAGACAACTTGAGGGGGACTTGTCCATTGAACACTAGGGTTAGTCCTTCTTAACCATAAAGTGTTAGTGATTATTAATGTGATTTGATTAAAAGGTTTAAACAAATTAAAGGTTTAACACTTAGGATTAAAGTTATACACTCCATCCTAAGAGAAGGATGCATGCATAACCCTAATTCCAAGGTCCTAAAACTTTAAGAGTTTAGTCTCTAATTATTGAGATGAGAAGAGAGACTCAAGGAGACTCAAAGGTAAAAAGCTAAGGGGGATTAATAACAGCCCTAATTATTGTCATGATTGGATATCCTATGGTTTATAAGGCTTAAGAGATATCTTCAAGGAAGCCACCAATGGAAGAAGCAGATGAAAGGAGGAGGAGAAAGAGAATAAGTTACTTACTTCATTGAAGAAGATAAGTGAATTAGAGAAAGAAAGTGAGAGATATAGAACATAAGTGAATTAGATTAACTTCAAGGACAAACAAAATGCATATGAAAGGGATAAGAAGAAGTGAGAGGTGAAGGCAAATTCACCTCCCAAAATAACTTACCAAAACTTGAAAAAGTTAGTATGGATGCATAAGGTATAAAACATAAAGAAATAAAGTGAAATGAGATGAAATGATCAAAGTCAAAAGTTTTTATGCAATGGAAATGTCATGTAAGATGATGCAAATGCATACAAAATTCACATGTATGATCATACAAAGATGAGATGCAAAGGAAGCATGCTTTGAAGTTTGAAAACACATGAAAGTTTATGAAATGAAATGAATGCTAAACATGGAAAATGAATGTATAAATGATCAATCAAGGCTCTAACATGTCCTAAGATGTCTAAGGTAATATATGAATGCATGAAATGTCATGGCAAGTTCATGTATTGATGCATATGCAAGGTGGATGCAAATGAACATGAGAAATTAGGGTTGCATGGACATGTGAGATGCAAATGGATAAAACAGAAGCATATGACATGATAAAAAATTTCAATCAAGCTCAAACAAACCCTAATCCCATATTAGGTCACACCCCAAAGGAGAAGGTCAGAAGCCTAACCAAACAAAAGTTATGATTTTCCTAAGTTTTCTAGGGTTTTTGGTGGTTCAAAGGGAAAAATGCAAATCAAATTGGAAATGCAAGATAAATTTATGAGATAAAAGACCTATAAACTACATGCAATATGCAAAACAATGCAACAAGAATCACCTTCAAAATCTTCTTTGTTAGGTAGAAATGATTTTGTTTAAAGTTAGGGTTCAAAAATGTGATTTTAATGACCCTTAATTCAAAGAAAATTTGCAAACTATGATCAAACCTAAAAAGATATTTGTGTGAAGAGTTTGAAAATGTTTCTAAATGCATTGGGATGATTCATGATTTTTTTGGTGATTTTTAGAAACCTAGAGGTATTTTTAATTAATTAAAATACTTTAATTAATTAAAAGTAATATTTAAATATTTTAAAAATACTTTTTTAATGCAAATAATAAAATAAAAATCATTTTTGGAATGAGAAAAATATTTAAAGTCAGAATGCAAAAGAAAATATTTTTTTGATGCTTTTTGCTATTTTAAATTAATTATGCAAGAAAATTCAATAAAAATGATTTAAATGAGAAGTATGCGTATCCAAGGACTGGGATTCAAACTCAGGGGGAAGGGGTTGAATGCACGCACAAATGAAAGGCTGAGATTGATTCTGGAAATTTTAAATTAATTAAGTTAATTAATCTGGATTAGGGTTAAGTGAAAGGATCAGGGCCATCCAAACACGCGCTAAAACACATCCAAGGGCTGATATTCAAACTGGGCAACTAAACCCTAATTAGGGTTCTAATCATTTCAGGTGATCGGAGCTAGCTCCGGTCATCTTCTTCGGCAAGCCAAACACCCTAACTTCTTCCCTAGGCTAAATCAAACCCTCTAAATCTCCAGAAATGATCTACTACCCTCCCTTAACAAGAATCCATCATAAAACAACATTTATCATTCACACAAACCATGATTCGAAGCAAATCGTGAAAACATTCAAAACTTTCAGAAGTTCAATACATGCTCATTTCTCAACCATTTTCGAAAATAAACATATCAGGATGATCAACTAGACATGTAGAATCATTTAGAAACTTAAATAGCAAGTTCTGGAAAAAAAAGTTCATCATGGCTACCTGAGTTGAAGCTTTGTGTTCTTGAGGTTTCTGGACCTCTATTTGGTGCAAATCAACTCCAATGGGCTTCCTGAGGATGCTTTGATGCCTGGAACAAGCTTGCAATGGCTGGTTTTTGATGATTCAACCCTGCTGCACCAGAAATCGTGTTTTGGTTTGGCTGTGTTTTAGGCTATGCTGATGGGTGGGAAATGATCCTTAGGTCATGTGGAGATGATTGGTGAAGAAAGATTGAAGTTTCGGTGGTTGTGTGATGAGTTTTGAAGAGAGGAAGTTTTTGAGAGATTTTGTGAAATCTGGTTTGTGGGATGATTCAGGCTCTTGTGTGTTATGAAATGGCTTGCATAATGTTAGTATAGGCCAATGAAAGTGATCAGAAAGTGGGTGGTGGCATAGTGTGATTGGTATGGGACAAGTTGCAAATATGTCAACATTGTGTACATGAGGTATAGGCATGGTTCAGAGCTGGCTTTTTGGGGTGTCTGGCCTCAGCAAGTTTCATGGAGAGCCATAGAATCAAGATTATGCAGCTGGCACAAGTGGATGAGAGGATCCAATGCATTTTGCAATTTTGGATAGTTTTGGCCCTTTTTTTTATTTCTTGATGTTCAAGTCATGAAAACCCTAGGTTTGATGCATAATTCTGATGTTTATAAGTTCATTTGACATATTATGAAGTGTTTGTGTACATTTGAAGTCATTAGAATGCTTGAACATGCCAAATTTCAAAATCCCTCTTTGACATGAAACTTAAAATTATAGGATTTTTGACAACTTTGAAAGGTAATATCTTGAGTTCTATGATGAATCAAGATATGTTCTTGTACTTTTTGAAAAGGGAAAGACCCAATCTACAACTTTCATGACCAATAATTTTTCATTTCAAGCATTTTTGGTTATGAAAGAGGAGGTTGAAAAACTTTCCCAAAATGGAAAGTTTACATTTCAAGTCATTTCCAAAAATGGAAAGTTTGCAATTGGCTCAAAATTCATCAATATTGTGAACTTCCAAAAACTTCTAAGATCAAATAAAGATCATATAACTTCAATTTGATGAAAATACCCCTTTGGTTCCATTGTTGGGGACCTTAGATGCCCTGATTTTGACTTAACTTGCTCAAGAAGTTACCCAGTGAACAAATTACTTCCACAATGAATTTCTTCAACAAACTTGGTACACATTACCCTTATGACATATTAAGAACATTAGAAACAAGAATGTCCCATAAATTTGGAGTTAAGGCCTCTTAAACCAAAACCCTAATTTTGGTCATCTGTGTAGTGAAACCCTAGCCCTGCTTCCATGCCTTTGCCAGTTATTGTGATTCCTTGACTTCTATGAACCTTGAGGAGCATAATATGATGATAGAACACATATGGACCCTCTTGGAAAGCTTTGAGGCCTTTAGGATGGCTCAGATGGATTCTTGGATTGCTCAGATCACAAACCCTAGATGCAGATGAACTTGAATTCATGCAGTGAAACAAATATGCTAAATGATGTGGTATGCTTATGTTAATGCAAACAATAAAGATCACAAGCCATGGTGTGATATAAGTGAGGGAAAATTTAGGGTGTTTACAAGTTGCAACAAATTACCTCCCAGAAGTTCCCTCCTCCCCAAGCAGGATCTCCCGAGCAATGACTGACGGCTTTCCCCAGCAAAGTAGCCAGGAACTTTCTGTTCCCCATCAGAGTTGCCAGAATTTTCTCATCCTCAGCAGAATCGGCAGAATCTCTTTCCCGCAAAGTTTCCAGTTTCTCCACAGTAGAGCAGTGCCTGAAATGCTCTTCACCAGCGGAGTTGCCAAAGCTTCCTCATCCCCAACATAAGTTCTTCAACGGAATCTTCCCCAGCCGGGATCCCCACAGATTTCTTCCCCAAGAGCGCCACAGAGTTCCCTCGGAAGATCGTTCAGTGATCCTCTTTCCCCACAGACCGACCAATGATCTCTTTCCCCAATGGAGTTCTCCCTCCAGACAGATCGCCCTGAGATCTTTTTCCCTGCAGGATCCGGATCTCGGATCGGTTATCTCATTTGCATAATCATAGCATTCACATCATTTTTCCCAAAAATAAGCGTAGCATTCTGTCTAATACGGAGCATTACGGAAAAAATCAAACATTTGCATGATCATAAGCCAGGTTCAAGCTAGTCACCTGTAAATACAAAATTACTTCACCAGTAATATACAAAACTTATCACCCGCAGACAAAGCCAGAATACTTTTTGCACTCTCAATACAGATACCTGTTCATACTGATACATATTCTTCTTGATACTCACCCGTGTCTTACTTCCCCAGCAAGTCAAAACACTCGTCTGTGTCCTTTGCTCAATCTTTTTGACACTCGTCCGTGTCTTGCACATATTTCCTCAGCAGGTCAAATACTTTTACATACTTATACACAATCCTTTGATACTCGTCCGCATCTTATTTATATCATCTCCCCGGAAGATCAAACACTCATCTGCGTTCCTTGTTTAACCGATTAATATTCGTCCGTATCATCATCCATAAACACATGTCAGCGTTTGATTTTATTGATACTCGTCCGTATCGTGGTCCTAGGGATGCTCGTCCGCATCTTTAGTCTATACACACTATCAAACACTTATACCTTTTATTTCAAAGCGTAAGCACTCGTCCGTGTTTACCATTCCCCAGAAGTCACCAAGAAAACAATCTCTTTCTATCCGACATTCGTCCTATGTCGTGATATTTTCGGCAACCATCCCCTTCCAGGTGATCTTCCTTCACCTTATAATGATCGTCCCTCATCATTTTATCAGATAGTTGTCCCCATCGTTTATCCTCTTATACGACATTCGTCCTATGTCGTGATATTTTTGGCAGCCGTCCCCTGCCAGGTGTCGCTCCCACCAAATGACACCCGGCCAAGAGGGGTACAGACGCGAACGGTCGGCGAAGGAAGGGAATGAAAAAAGTCGCCAGCTAGGCATTTTTATCCCGAAGGAAAGGTAATGTTGCATAAACCTAAGAAAAGATATGGATAATACGGTCGCGAACCAGAGAAACTGAGAAAGGGGGTTGGTTATAACCTGGGAAGGTATTAGCACCCAGATTGTCCGTCGTACTCGACGGGATCCACGCTTAAAAGATTTGTGTTTAAAAGGGGTAGTGTCTGTGCTATTTTGTGTACAAAAGCTGGAAAATAATGCAAGTGTTAGTGCAAAAGAAATGTGAAGTGAAATAAAAGAGTGTCAGTGGAAGAAAAGAGTGTAAGGCTCAAGACTATGAGGCTTAAAGAATAATGCTGAAGAGGGGGAATATACAAAGACTTTTGTTCGATAACAGTTAAGTTATGCCTACGTATCCTCTCATGCAATGAGGAAGTCAGAACACCGTAGTTCGACTCAAAGAGACTGAAAGATAAATTGACTTGTGAAATGCTTACTTGTCTATGCTCAAGTGTATGACCTGTCTGGCTCAGGTGCTAACTGTCTTGCATTAGACGGGAGAAGTAAGTTCTCGGTTATGAATGAGTGTGATGAGAAAAGAATCCCGAAGGAGACGATTATTGTTTGTATTTGGTGTTTTCAATCTTTTATTGCTTTTTTTTTGTGTTTGTCATAAATTAATGAGTTTAAGCCTAAACCAAGGGTCAGTAAACTCATCACATCTTCCCTCTGATTAGGGGTAATGAGAATACCTTAAGTATGAAGTAAACACCTCACACTTATTCACCATGATGTAGGATTAAGATCATTAACCTACTTGCATTTATTTAGATGTTTTTTGAGTTTTTGTTTAGTTTTAAGTAATGAGTTTAAGCCATAATCAAGGATTTAATGGACCCATTACATCATCCCAATAGAAGGATAACAGATGAGAACATTTAAGCTGAGAAAGGCTCCTCAACTTAATCCATGATTAGGGATTAATCTCATGACAAAACAAAACCTTTATTAAAGTGGATTTTAGTTAATGATAAGATTAAGAAATGGATTTTATGGTTTGTAAGACAACTTGAGGGGGACTTGTCCATTAACACTAGGGTTAGTCCTTCTTAACCAATTAAGGAAGAATTAGAACCCTAATGCAAGGCCAAAGTTACAAGCTTGATGTCTTAGTGATTATTAGATGGATTGATTAAAGGTTTTAAACAAATTAAGGGTTTAACACTTAGGATTAAAGTTATACACTCCATCCTAATAGAAGGATACAGGCATAAGCTTAATCACAAAGCCTTAAAACCTTTAAGGTTTAGTCCTTGATTAAGAGATGAGAAGAGAAGACTCAAAGATGACACAAAGGTAAAACTAATGGGGGACTAATCAAACCCTAATTGTTATCATGCTTGGGTATTCCTAGGGTTTATGAGGCTTGCAAGAAGATCTTCAAGAGAAAAGCCACCAAGGAAGAAGCAGAATGAAGGAAGAGAAGCAAGAAGGAGCAAGACAACTTACTTCACTTAAGAAGATAAGTTGCTTGAAGAAAGAAAGAGGAGAAGGAGCATAAATGAGCAAGCTCACTCTAATACAAAAGTAAAAATGCAGCAATGATGCATAAGAGAGATGAGAAAAGATTATGAGAAGTGAAGGCAAATCCACTTCTCAAACACTTACCCCCTGAAAAGTTAGCACAAAGAAATGAAATGAAATGAAAATGGGATGAAATGCAATATTGAAAATCAAAGTCAGAAGCATATTCATGATGCAAATGATGTTATGAGATGGTATGAAAGCAAACCAAGTGGTGTGGATGATCATACAAAGGATGGGAATGCAAATGAGACATGTAAGAACCATGAAAGTTCATGAATGCACATGACATAAAATGAAAACAAAAGCATGGCAAATGGATGAGTAAATGATCAAGCATGAGTCTAGTGTCTCCTAAGATGTTTTAGAAGTCAAGTGAATGCACAAAATGTCATGGCAAGTTCATGTATGCAAGCATATGAAGAATGAATAAAAATGAAAGAAAAGATTAGGGTTTATGTACAAGATGCAATGCAAAATTCAAAATCAAAACATGAGATAAAAAAAATGAAAATGGGATCAAAGGTACCCTAAACCCATACAAGTTCACTTCCCAAAGGGGAAGGTCAGAAGCTAAACCCTAAAGGACTTATGATTTTTCTAAGTTTGTTAGGGTTTTAAGGTACCTCACAAGGAAAAATGCAAAACAAATCAAAAATGAAAGATAAATTCATGCCAAGTTTATCCTAGAAACTATATGATATGTGGGATGCAATGCAAAAAGAATCATCATCAAACCCTTCATGGTTAGGCAGAAAAGATTTTTCTAAGTTAGGGTCAAAAATATTGATTTTTAAGATCCCTAAATCCAAAGAAAATGTCAAAATGGATCAAGAACCAAAAAGAAATTTGTATGAATGGTTTGATAATGTCTCTAAATGTGTCAAGATGCAATGTGATTTTTTTGGTGATTTTTAGAAACCTAAATGATATTTTAATTAATTAATTTCCATTAATTAATTAAAATAGACATTTAAATATTTTTAAATTGATTTTTTAATGCAAAAAATAAAAATAAAAATGTTTTCTGGTTGAGAAAAATATTTGACATGAAAATGCAAAAGGAAAATATTTTTAGGATTTTCTAGGTATTTTAAATAAATGATGCAAAATAAATGAGAAAAAATGAATTAAAAATGAATTAAAACAGAAGTAATCTAATCTGATGGTTTAGATTCAAAATTGGGGGGTTTGGTTTGACCTGGCGCGCAAATGAATGGACAGGATTCACTCTGGGTTAATTTTCATTAATTAATTAATTAAACTTTATTAAATCAGAATTAGGGTTAATGAAAAGATCTCAGCCCTCTAAAACATGCGCTAAACACAAATCCAATGGCTGATATTTAAACTAGCCTAATTAATGAGGTTTTTCCCTAATCACTTTCAAGTGACCGGAACAGTGTTCCGGTCATCTTCTCCGGCCATCCACTCTTGCTATCTCACTCAATCCGTAAAATCAAACCACCAAACTCTCCAGAAATGATCCCCACCCCATTCTAAACAAGATTCAACCATCAAACAACATTTATTTCACATGAATAATGAGATTCGAAGCAAAACGGAAAATCTTTCAGAAATTTCAGAAGCTTCATACATGCTTAAAACTGAATCATTTTCAAAACCAAAAGGTGCAGTGTGATCAGTGAAGCATGGAGAACAATCTAAGAACTTAAGAAATCATTTATGGAAAATTTGTTCTTGATGTTACCTGAAATGGAGCTTTCGAAAATGACACTGTCTGGACCTTTCCTTGGTGCTTTCCTCCTTCTTTTGACTCCCTCTTGCCTCTGGGATGCTTGGCTGAAGCTTTTGTGGACTCTTTTGGAAGTTTGCTGAAGCTCAGGACAAGGAATGTGAAAATCGTGTTTTTGATATGGGGTGTTTCAAGGAAAAATGAAGGGTGGGAAATGATCAGTGGATCATGGTGAGTTGTTCTGTGAAGTTTGTTTGAAGGTTTGAAGCTTATGTACTGAGTTTCGAAGAGAAATGCATAAGAGGGGATTTTGGTGTGTGCTGAGTTGTGGGAGGATTCAGGTTCCAAGCTTATGTGAAATGGCTGGCCTTTGGTACACATATCAATCCTTGATAGGTCAGAGAGTTGTTGGTGGCCTATGCTGATTGGTATGGTTCAATATGCAAAAAGTCAACATTTGTGTAAGTGAAGGCATGGGCTGGTTCAGGCATGGTACAAGGGTATGGCTCATGTCAGCTTGCTTCAAGGAGGTCCATGGAAGTCATATTTTGTAGCTGGCACAAGTGGCTGAAGAGATTTGATCCATTTTGCAATTTTGGGGAAGTTTGGCCCTTTTTGAATTACTTGAAGTTCAAGGCATGGAATGCAATGTTTCAAAGCACCAATCTGATCTTTAGAGGTCACATGAGGATGTTGTGAAGCATTTGTGTATATTTGAAGCCTTTAGAATGCCTTATTATGTCATTTTGCAAAATGCCTCTTTGGTGCAAAAGTGAATTTTATGTGATTTTTCCCAACTTTGCAAAGCCATAACTTGAGTTCTATGATGAATTAGATCAAGTTATTGTACTTTTTGGAAAGGGAATGATTCAATCTACAACTTTCATGACCAAAAATTTTTCATTTGAAGCAATTTTGAATCAAAAAGAGGAGGTTGAAAAACTTTCCCAAAATGGCAAGTTTGCATTACAAATCACTTTCTCAAAATGGCAACTTTGCAAATGGCTTGAAATTCTTCAATTTTGTGAACTTATAAATTCTTCTAAGATCAAATAAAGATCATATACACCCAAAATGATGGAGAAGACCCTTTGGTTGGATGATTGAGGGCCTCAGATGCCCTGATTTTGCATTGACTTGCTCAAGAAGTCATTTATTGATCAGATGCCTTCCCCATTGAATTTCTTCATGAAAATTGGTATGTATGATCCTTATAACATATAGAGACCAATAAAAAAAATAATGACCAAAAAATTTGGAGTTATGGCCTCTGAAACCAAAACCCTAATTTTAGGTCATCTGTGCAGTTAAACTTGGCTCTGCTTCCATACCTTTCTCAATTCTTGTGATTTTCTGACTTTCTTGATCTTGGGAGGATATAATATGATGATTGAACATACATGGACCCTCTTGAGATGATTGATGTCCTTTGGAGTGGCTCAGATGGCTCAGGGATTTCTCAGATCACAAACCCTAGATGCAGATGACTTTGAACCAATGCAGTGAAGAAAAAATGCAATATGAGATGATATGATTGAACTTATGAAAATGAAAAGATCATAAGCCATGGTGAAATGAGTGAGGGAAAATTTGGGGTGTTTATATCTGCCCCTATTCAAACATGAGTTAGCTGTGTAGGATGTAAGCGACGGCTTATCAGGCAAACAAGATAACTTGTGGTTGAATACCAAAGACAGTCCAAAATTTGCGCTCACCGATTATGAAGAAGAAAAGGGATATAGATTATAAAAAGGAAGTAAAGTATGATTATAAAGTGCGGGCGAAGGAGGACGACCGTCGAGCAGAGGACGACTGCTGGGGATAAAGCAATGACGGGGACGGCCGACATGCTGGGGTGATGGAAGGATCGTGATGGGGACGGCCATCGGGTTTTGTAAAGTAATGGGTAAACAATGACGGGTACGATCACCGGGTTAATGAAATAAAAGGTGAAGGACGATCACCTAGAAGGGGACGGATGCTCTGCTGGGGATAAGATGAGGGACAATCATCTATTGGTGAAGGACGATCACCTGGAAAGGTACGGTTGCCAAAAGCATCACGACATAGGACGAATGTCGGATTGAAAAGGTCGACGATGGGGACTGCTATCGGATAAGCATGATGAAGGAAGATCATTAAGAGGTGAAGGACGATCACCTAGCAGGGTACGGCTGCTAAAATATCACGACATAGGACGAATGTCGGATAGGAAGATCAACGACGGGGACGGCCATCGGATAAAATGATGAAGGACGATCATCAAGAGGTGAAGGACGATCACCTAGCAGGGTACGGATGCTAAAATATCACGACATAGGACGAATGTCAGATAGGAAATGGTTCCAATAAATGGAGACTCCACTGGGGGGTGATGAAGGACGATCATCAAAAGGTGAAGGACAATCACCTGGAAGGGTACGGCTGCCGGAAGTTACATGACATAGGACGAATGTCAGATGGAAAGGAAATAATTTGCTGGGGACTCTTCTGGGGAATGATAGACACAGACGAGTGTCTAAATTCAAGAAAGAAGAGGTATAAGTGTTTGACACTGTATATAGATTAAAGATGCGGACGAGCATCCTTAAGACTTCGATACGGACGAGTATCGGTAGAAACAAATGTTGACGCATGTTCAGAGATGATGGTACGGACGAGTACCAACCAGTTAACAAAGAACACGGACGAGTGTCAAATCTGGGGAAGATAAGTGGTGTATACAAGACACGGACGAGTATCTGTATGAGTTAAAAGTAAGCATGAATGAGACACAGATGAGTGTTCATCTTGCCGTGGATAGCATGATACAAATGAGCATCATAAGGGGAAGTGTATAAGTTATGAACTTATGAATATAAGAGATATTCTGATGTTCTGAGGGGATAAGATGACACGGACGGGTGTCGATGAGAGTGCATTATAAACAAGTGTTTGATTTACAATAAGTGTTTAGGTAACCATGCTGGGGAATGGTGACACGGACGGGTGTCGATGGAGTGTATATAGATGTATCTGTCTGTAGAGAATGCTCGGGCGACTTTACTGGGGAATGATGACACAGACGAGTGCCAAAAGGAGCATGTATCTGTATTTGAGAGTGCAAAGAGGATGCTTTGGCTTTCTGCTGTGACCGTGGGCCTTTGTATATATATATATATGGCTGATGGAATGTCGGTATAAATGGGTGTTGATTCAAAACATAGCTTATGATTATGCAATATGTTTGACTTTTGCCGTAATGCTCCGTATTAGACGGAATGCTACGCTCTGGGGGGAAAATATGATGCGAATGCTATGATTATGCAAAAGATACCGATCCGGGATTCGGATCCCGTTGCTGAGAAGATCTCTGACTGATCTTGCTTGAAAGAATATCCCAGCTGGGCATGAGATCATTGGTAGATCTGATATATGATTCTGCCTGGGGAAATAAATCACTGATAGACTTATCTTGGTAATGAGAAGCCCAGCTGGGGTCTGCGGAAGCTTCTGTCACTTTGTTGTGAGATCTTCAGACATTGTTCTTCTGGATAGAGGCTGGAGCTGTGTGGGGAGATGATTCCCTGTCTTTGCACTTGGCTGGGGAGGAACGATCACTGAACGATCTTCCTAGTGATTTTTGTAGAGGCCTTGTTGAGGGTGATAGACTTAGCTAGGGGAATGAGCCCCTCCTGATGTTTTCCTGGAGAAAGTGCTGAGGAAGTACTGATTTGGCATCCTACTGGGGAGAAGCTTTCATGCCCCATGTTGCACTTTGAGCACCTGCAATCATGTTATAACAAAGAGATGTACAAGTACCCCGAGGTACCCCTTACTGGATTCCATCATAGGAATTTAGACACTCCCGGGAGCAAATATACTTCCTGTAAGCATGTAATCTAGACAAAACACATTTGTATTTATGCAACCATTATATTAAGGACATCGGACATTTTTGCAAATAAAGATAAAATGTACGAGACAAAAAGTGACTAAAGATCTGATTTTATTAATTTGGGGTGCCCTGAATTGGCAAGTACAGTCGAAGAAACAAATCCCCTGAAATAAGGAAATTGTCACAAATTGAGAAACAAAAAGATGCTGGTAATGTTGATGACGCTTCAGTGTGCTTCCCTTTGCTATGACCCATATGACATTTGACGCTGTCGCTCCCACCAAATGACACCTGGTCAGAAGGGGTACAGACGCGAACCGTCGGCGAAAGGAGAATGACTGAAAAGAGTCGCCAACTAGGAATTTTTATCCCGGAGGAAAGGTAATGCTGCATAGACCTGAGAAAAGATATGGATAAGTCGGTTGCGAACCAGAGAGACTGAGAAAAGGGGTTGGTTACAACCTGGGAAAGGTATTAGCACCCAGATTGTCCGCCGTACTCGACCGGATCTACGCTTAAAAGATTTGTGTTTTAAAGGGGTAGTGTCTGTGCAATTTGTGTATCAAAGCTGGAAAGAATGCAAGTGTTAGTGTAAAAGAAGTGTGAAGTGTATAAGCGAAGTGTCAGTGTGAGAACAAGAATGAAATGCCCAAGACAGTGAGGCTAAAAGAATAATGCTGGAGGAGGGGGAATATACAGAGACTTTTGTTCGATAATTGTTAAGTTATGCCTACGTATCCTCTCGTGCAATGAGGAAGTCAGAACACCGTAGTTCGACTCAAAGAGACTGAAAGGTAAATTAACTTGTGAACTGCTTACTTGCCTATGCTCAAGTGTATGACCTGTCTGGCTCAGGTGCAAATTGTCTTGCATTAGACGGAAGAAGAAAGTTCTCGTTTGTGAGTGAATGAGGTGAGAAAAGAATCCCGGAGGAGACGATTATTGTTTGTTTTTGGTGTTTTCAATCTTTTATTGCTTTTTGGAGTTTGTCATCAGAAAATGAGCTTAAGCCTAAACCAAAGGTTAGTAAACTCATCACATCATCCCTCTAGTTAGGGGTAATGAGAATACCTTAAGTATGAAGTAGGCACCTCACACTTAATCACCATGATGTAGGATTAAGATCATTAACCTACTTATATTTATTTAGATGTTTTTGTGTTTTTTTGTTTAGTGTTGAGTAATGAAATTAAGCCATAATCAAGGATTTAATGGACCCATTACACCATCCTAATAGAAGGATAATAGATGAGAACATTTAAGCTGAGAAAGACTCCTCAACTTAATCCATGATTAGGGATTAACCTCATGACAAAACAAAGCCTTTATTAGAGTGGATTTTAGTTAATGATAAGATTGAGAAATGGATTTTATGATTTGTAAGACAACTTGAGGGGGACTTGTCCATTAACACTAGGGTTAGTCCTTCTTAACCAATTAAGGAAGAATTAGAACCCTAATGTAAGGCCCAAGTTACAAGCTTGATGTCTTGATGATTATTAAGTGAATTGATTAAAGGATTTAAACACATTAAGGGTTTGACACTTAGGATTAAAGTTATACACTCCATCCTAATAGAAGGATGCAGGCATAAGCTTAATCACAAAGCCTTAAAACCTTTAGGGTTTAGTCCTTGATTATGAGATGAGAAGAGAAGACTCAAAGATGACACAAAGGAAAAACTAAATGGGGGACTAATCAAACCATAATTATTATCATGCTTGGTTGTTCTTAGGGTTTATGAAGCTTGCAAGAGATCTTCGGGAGAGAAGCCACCAGGAAAGAAGCAGATGAAAGGAGAAAGGAACAGAGAGAAGCAAGACAACTTGCTTCACTTAAGAAGACAAGTTGCTTAAAGGAAGAAAGTAGGAAAGAGCATGAATGAGCAAGCTCACTCAAAGGCAAGATAAAAATGCAGCAATGATGCACGAGAGGGATGAGAAGATATTGTGAGAAGTGAAGGCAAATTCACTTCTCAAAACAACTTACCACCTGAAAAGTTAGCAAAAGAAATGAAATGCAATGAAAATGAGATGAAATGCCATGATGCAAGACAAAGTCAGAAGCATGCACATGATGTTAATGATGCTAAGGGATGATGCAAACACATGACAAGAGATGATGAGGATCATACAAGCATAAGGATGCAAATGAGGCATGCTTTGAACCATAGAAGTTCATGAAAGTTTATGAAATGGAATGGACATATAACATGGCAAATGAAAGATGCAATGATCAAACATGATTCTAATATGTCCTAAGATGTATTATGAATCATGTGGATACACAAAATGTCATAGTAAGTTCTTAAATGCAAGCAAATGAGAGATGGATGCAAAGGAAGGCACAAATTAGGGTTTACATACAACATACCATGCAACAATTCAAAACCAGAAGCAAATGATGTGATAAAAAATTGAAAATGGGAACAAGGGAACCCTAACCCTACACAAGTTCACTGCCCAAAGGAGGGGACCTAACTCTTAACCTAGTGCAAGTTATGAATTTCTCAAGTCAATTAGGGTTTCAAGGTACCTCACAATGAAAAATGCAAAACAAATTGAAAATGAAACATGAATTTAAACCAATTTCATCCTATAAACTACATGTTATGAAGGATGCAATGCAAGAAGAACCATCATCAAACTCTTAATGGTTAGGCAGAATGGATTTTTCCAAGTTTGAACAAAAATATTGCCTTTAAAAGAATTTAATTCCTATGAAAATTGTCAAAATGCATCAAGAACCAAAAAGAAATTTGTTTTGAGAGTTTGATAATGTTTCTAAATGTTTTGAAATGCAATGTGAATTTTTTTTTGATATTTAAATACCTAAATGCATTTTTAATTAATTAATTTTCATTATCTAATTAAAAATAAACATTTAAATGATTTAAAAATAATTTTTAATGCAAAAAATAAAAGTAAATATATTTTTGGGTTCTGAAAATTAATGAAATATTTGACAAACAATTTCAGAATTTTTAAATATGTTTTACTATTTTTAATAATTCGTAGAATTTAAATACAAAATAAATGAATTAAAAATGAAATTATGAGAAGTATGCAAGATCCATGGCTGAGATTTAAATGAAAATGGAGGGAATTGACTGGCGCCAGATCCTGTGGCCCAGATTCAAACTGGCTGAATTAAAATTAAACCTAATTAATTAAATCTAATTATAAGATTAGGGTTTTAATGAAAGATCTGGTCCATTCGTTTGCGCGCGGGTTAACCCAAGTCAAACAGATCTATGGCTCACATTCAAACTGAGCCCTAATCACAATTAATGCACTAATGACCTTCAGGTGGCCGGAAATGACCTCCGGTCATCTTCTCTGGCCACACCTCCCCTGAGATTTTGCTATCTCTCTCCCCAAGCTTCTAAAATCCAATCTCTCTGCCCAAAAATGATCCCCATACACCATACATTAAGAATCACCAAACAAACAACATTTAAAACACATCAAAAGTAAGAATCGAATCAAAATAGTTCTAGGACAAAAAATTTCAGAACATGAATACATACTCATTTCTCAACCATTTTCAAAACAAAACACATCAGCATGATCAGTGAAGCATAAAGAATCATTTAGTAACTTAAAAACAAGTTTCTGGAAAAATTGTTCTTGAGCTCACCTGAACTGGAGCTTTGGCCTTTGGAACTTTCTGGCTGCTTCTTTGGTCCAAGATGCCTTTAATGAACCCCCTGAGAAGCTTGCAATGCTTGTTTGGAATTTTTTATGGCTGGTTTAAGAGATTGATGAAGTTCTGTTCAGGAGGGGTGAAAAATCGTGTTTCTACTTGGGGTGGTTTCAGGGCCAAATGAGGGGTGGGAAATGATCAGAGGGTCATGGTGAGTGGTTTTGTGAAGTTTTTTTTGATGTTCTTTGCTTGTGTATTGAGTTTCGAAAGAAAATGCATATGGGAGGTTTTTGGTGAATGCTGGCTTGTGGGAGGTTTCAGCTTCCAAGATTATGTGAAATGTAATCCATGAGGCATATATGTGAAGCTGTGATTGGTCAGAGAGTTGTTGCTGGCCTAGCTTGATTGGTATGGCTCAACTTGCATAAAGTCAACTTTTGTGTAAGAGGAGGTATGGGCTAGTTCAGTCATGGTACAAGGGCATGTCTGCTGCAGCTTGAATCAAGGCTGTCCATGGAAATGAATTTGAGGCCAATTTGCAAGTGGATTAGAGTTTATATGTGGTTTTGCAATTTTGTGATCTTTTGGCCCTTTTGAATTTTCTTAATGCACAAGTCATGAAACTTGGAGATTCTTTGGTGCATTCTGATTTTTAAGTCATGGTTCATGTTTGTGTAATGCATAGAAGTCCATTTGAAGTCACATTTTGCCTTGGCATGAGGTTTTGCAACTTTCCCTCTTTGGTGTAAAACTTGAAATTATGTGATTTTATCCAACTTTGACAAGCCATAACTTTTGATCCAAAATGAATTAGAATGAATTCTTGTACTTTTTGAAAATGGGAGGATCCATTCTACAAATTTCATGACCAAAGTTTTCTCATTTGAACCATTTTTGAATCAATTTGAGGAGGTTGAAAAACTTTCCCAAAATAGCAAGTATACATTACAAGTCACTTTCCCAAAAAGGCAACTTTGCAAATGGCTTGGAATTCTTCAATTTTGTGAACTTCCAACATCTTCTATGACCAAATAAAGATCATACACATTCAAAATGATGGAGAATGCCCTTTAGTTGGGTCACTGGGGGCCTCAGATGCCCTGATTTTGCACTGACTTGCTCAAGAAGTCATCTCTTGATCAGATGCCTTCCCCATTGAATTTCTTCATGAAAATTGATATGCATGATCCTCATATCATATAGAGACCAATAGAAACAAGAATGACCAAAAAATTTGGAGTTATGGCCTTTGAAACCAAAACCCTAATTTTAGGTCATCTGTGCAGTTAAACCTGGCTCTACTTCCATGCCTTTTTCAGTTCTTGTGATTCTTTGACTTCTTTGACCTTGTGAGGATATGATATGATGCTTGAACACACTTGGACCCCTTTTGAGATGATTGAAGACCTTTGGAGTGGCTCAGATAGCTCAATGATTGCTCAGATCACAACCCTAGATGCATATGACTTTGAATCAATGCAGTGAAGCAAATATGCAATATGAGATGATGTGATTGAACTTATGCATATGAAAAGATCACAAGCCATGGTGTGAATGGGTGAGGGCAAATTTTGGGTGTTTACAGACGCCTTTCTCGTCTTGCTTTCTGAAGAAGGCTGATTCTGACCGATGCTTTAACCTTTCGAAAATCCGCCACGTTGTAAGTGATACAGACGGATTCAAAATGCAGTTGTTCGCTTATTCCCTTATTTTGCGTGGATCGCCCTTTCGGGTTTTCGATCCACCGGGATACCCATTTTTGCCTGAGCTGTCCAATGCGGCTTTTCAACTCAGCGGGTGTACATTTTTTATATATTTTCCCTTATTTTTGCCCGAGTCTTTTATTCTGTTTTGACTCGCCGGGATGCCCTATTTTTTCCTGGACTTACATTCTGTTTTTATGTCCAGCGGGTCATTTTATGCGAAGTATTTTTTAACTGCATCTGAATTCACAGGGGATAGGAAATCTTCACCATCCATAGTACTGAGCATCAGTGCTCCACCATAGAATACTTTCTTCACTATGAATGGAACATCGTAATTCGGAGTTTACTTGCCCCTGTGGTCTGTATGAGGAGGGAGGAGTCTTTTCAGCACAAGATCTCCTACTTGGTATTCCCGAAGCCTGACTTTCTGATCGAAGGCTTTTTTCATTCTTTTCTGATACAGCTGCCCATGACAAATTGCAGCTAATCTCTTCTCTTCGATCAGACTCAGTTGTTCGTACCGGGATCGGACCCATTCTGCTTCATTCAGCTTGACATCCATTAGTACCCGCAAGGAGGGTAATTCAACTTCAACAGGTAGGACTGCCTCCATACCATACACAAGTTGATACGACATTGCCCCAGTGGATGTTCTGATTGATGTACGGTACCCATGCAAGGCAAATGGTAGCATTTCATGCCAGTCTTTGTATGTGACCACCATCTTTTGCATAATCTTCTTGATATTCTTGTTAGCTGCCTCAACAACGCCATTCATCTTTGGCCTGTAAGGAGAAAAATTGTGGTGTTGGATCTTGAAGTCCCGACACAGTTCTGCCATCATTTTGTTGTTCAGATTGGAACCATTATCAGTAATGATTCGCTCGGGCACTCCATACCGACAGATGATGTCTCTCTTCAGGAATCGGGCTACCACTTGCCTGGTGACATTTTCATATGAAGCTGCTTCAACCCACTTGGTAAAATAGTCAATAGCTACCAGGATGAATCTGTGGCCATTTGAAGCAGTCGGCTCAATCTTGCCAATCATATCATTTCCCCACATGGCGAAGGGCCAGTGTGAAGACATCACATTCAGAGGATTCGGAGGCACATGCACTTTATCTGCATAAATCTGGCATTTATGACATTTCCTGTCATAAGCACAACAGTCTGCATCCATTGTGATCCAGTAGTAGCCTGATCTTAAAAATTTCTTAGCCATTGCATGCCCTCCAGCATGGGTACCAAAAGATCCTTCGTGCACCTCGTGCATCAACAAGTCTGCTTCTGTCTTATCAACACATCTGAGAAGTACCATATCAAAGTTTCTCTTGTACAAGGAACCATCAGCATTCAAGAAGAAACTATCAGTTAGCCTTCTTAGTGTCTTCTTATCATTGGAAGATGCCCCAGGTGGGTATGTTTGATCCTCCAAGAAGCATTTGATGTCATAGAACCAAGGCTTATCATCTTTAGCAAGGTCTGCAGAGAATACGTATACTGGTCTGTCAAGTCTGGATATTGAAATCCGAGGCACAATGTTGGAAGCTTGAACTTTGATCATGGATGAGATGGTAGCCAGAGCATCTGCAAACTGATTTTCATCTCGAGGGATATACTCAAGCTTGACTATTGTGAAGAATGTGAGTAATCTCCTCGTATAATCCCAGTAAGGTATCAGATGCTCTTGGTGAGTGTACCATTTGCCATTGGTTTGATTAATTACCAGATCTGAATCTCCGAATACAGTCAAAGTCTTGATCCTGAGGTCAATGGCTTCCTCAAGACCTATAATACAAGCTTCGTATTCATCTTCGTTGTTAGTGTAGTTAAAGGTGAGTTTTGCCGAGAAAGGCATGTGAACTCCCTTAGGTGTAATGAGTACTGCACCAACACCACGACCATTTATATTAACATCCCCATCAAACATCATAGTCTATTCTTCTTCTGGGTTAGGACCTTCAGTGTGAATAGGCTCTTCATGATCTTTTGCTTTTATGAATATGATGTCTTCATCAGGGAAGTCAAATCTCATAGGCTGGTAATCATCAATGGGTTGCTCAGCTAGATAATCAGACAATACACTGCCTTTGATGGATTTTTGGGATGTGTATTGAATGTCATATTCTGTGAGAATCATTTTCCATCTTGCAACCCGTCCGGTAAGAGCTGGCTTCTCAAATATATACTTGACTGGATCCATCTTGGAGATCAACAAGGTAGTGTGGGTCAACATATACTACCTTAGTCGGCGATCAGCCCACGCTAAAGCACAACAAGTTTTCTCGAGCAGTGAATAACGTTGTTCACAGTCGGTAAACTTTTTGCTTAGGTAGTATATTGCATACTCTTTTCGACCAGACTCCTCATGCTGGCCCAACACACACCCCATTGACTCTTTTAATACTGTCAAGTACATTATTAGAGGTCTTCCTTCAACTGGAGGCATAAGGATTGGAGGATCCTATAAGTATTCCTTGATTTTGTCAAAAGCCTTCTGGCAGTCTTCATTCCACCTGACTGTTTTTTCTTTTCTTAACAACTTGAACAAAGGTTCACAGGTTGCTTTAAGGTGAGATATGAACCTTGAAATGTAGTTCAATCTACCTAGGAACCCTCGAACTTCTTTCTCAGTCTTTGGTGCAGGCATTTCTTGAATGGCTTTGACTTTGTCAGGGTCAACTTCAATTTCCTTTTCACTTACAATAAATCCCAGCAGTTTACCGGACTGCACCCCAAATGTGCATTTATTGGGGTTTAACTTCAATTGGTACTTCCTCAGACGCTTGAATAGCTTCAACAGATTCACCAGATGGTCTTCTTTTGTGAGGGACTTGTCAATCATGTCATCCACATAACATTCAATTTCTTTATGGATCATGTCATGGAATAATGTTACCATAGCCCGTTGATAAGTGGCACCGGTATTCTTCAGTCCGAATGGCATTACCTTATAACAGAATGTGCCCCAGGGTGTGATGAAAGTTGTCTTCTCCATGTCTTAAGGTGACATCTTGATCTGATTATATCCTGAAAATCCATCCATGAAGGAGAACACCGAGAACTGAGCCGTATTGTCGACCAATACATCAATGTGAGGGAATGGGAAGTCATCCTTCGGGCTGGCTCTGTTCAGATCCCGGTAATCCACACACATCCTTACTTTGTTGTCCTTCTTAGGCACAGGTACAATGTTAGCAACCCACGGCGGGTAACTAGTTACAGCAAGGAAACCGGAGTCCCATTGTTTTTGTACCTCTTCTTTTATTTTCATTGCCATATCCGGGTGCGTACGGCGCAACTTCTATTTTACTGGCGGACAATCTTCTTTCAGAGGAAGCTTGTGCATAACAATGTCGGTGTCCAACCCTAGCATATCCTGATAAGACCAAGCAAAAACATCCACATACTCCCGAAGCATGTCAATAAGTTGCTCTTTTACTGAATCTTGCAGACAGGCCCCGATTTTAACTTCTTTCAAGTCTTCTTCCGTACCAAGATTAACCGTTTCAACCTCCTCCTGATGAGGAGTTATAACCTTCTCCTCTTGTCTTAACAACCTGGCTAGTTCTTCAGGTAGCTCATAATCTTCTTCAACCCCTTCATCAGCTTGATTAATCGGATTGTCAAAGTCATACGAAGTCATAGCAGTGGTGTTGTCGGTGCAGTCTGGAGGGCACTCTCTGCAAGGGTTTAGATTTGTTCATTTTAGTGATCAGCTTTATCTTGTTTATAAAAAGTGAAAATGAAGTTATTATTTGAAAAACATTGCCATTTTATTTTTGTAAAAAAATAAAAAATGAAAAACAGTGAGCGGAAAAGAAAAAGAAGACTCATTTGCAAAAGATGTCCTGATATTCATTAATTGATCGTTTGCACAAAATACAAGATGGCCCGATTACAAAATGAGCCCTGACATCTTGGGCAAGATGCAGGACTTGATGCATGCTTTAAAGACAGGAAATAATAATTACTCTGCAGGAGTAACTCTTATAATTTCCTGGGAAGACCAGTTTGAGACATAGTTCCCCGGGATCTTTGGACGTATCCAGCTTTCCAAGTTGCGCTCGTCTTCTGACTCATCTTCCAAATTGTTTACAGCATCTGGGGTGAGCATCCCCCACTGACAAACTTGGGCTCCGTTGCAGGCTCTGGTTGATCTTGTCGAGTTGGTCTGTAACCCAACCTGAATCGGTCTTCTTTCTTTTCAACTGGCAGCAGCTTGCCCCAGCCTTGAGCGGTACCTTCCTCAACAACCTTCCGGGCTTGTTGATATGATGTGATGGAAGTCCTAGACACAACAGATGCCTCATTGATGTTCAGGGCCTCAAACCCTTGACTCATGGTCTCATGGATTTCACCATCCATTTCAATGTATTTGAAAGTAGTCATCTGGCTAACGAAGATAGCCTCTTCCCCACAAATGCTAATGACTTGGCCCTCCCACTCGAATTTTAACTTCTGGTGAAGGGTTGACGTCACGGCGCCAGCGGCGTGTATCTATGGTCTACCCAATAGACAACTGTAGGCAGGCTGTATATCCATCACAAAGAAGGTCGTTTTGAAAACCTGTGGGACAATCATTATTGGCAACTCTATCTCTCCCAGAACTGATCTCTTAGAACCGTCAAAGGCTCTCACTACCAAGTTGCTTGGGCGTAGTGCCAATCCATCATGTTCTAGCTTCACAAGGGCTTTTTTGGGTAGGACATTGAGTGACGACCCTGTGTCCACCAATAAGTGAGAAAGAACTGCACCCTTACACTCCAAGGTAATGTGTAAAGCCTTGTTGTGATTGTGACCTTCCATTGTTAGATCAGCATTGGTAAATCCTAGCCCATGACTAGCGTTGACATTTCCAACCACAGCCTCTAACTGATTGACAGTAATCTCCTCCGGCACATAAGCTGCGTGCACGACTTTTAATAGTGCGTTCCGATGAGCCTCAGAGCACATTAGCAATGATTGTATGGAGATTTTGGAAGGTGTCTGGTGAAGCTGGTCCACCACCTTATAATCACTTTTCTTGATTATGCGCATAAATTCATCAACCTCTTGATCAAAAGGAGTCTTCAAAGTTTCTTTAGCAACTGGTTCTTCTCGCACCATGCTCTTCCCTTTTGCCTTAGCAGCAGCTTCTGCTTCAGCAATGGGTCTTGGTATTTGCGAGGCAAAGAGACGTCCGCTTCTAGTGAAGCCTCCGCCTCCCCCACATTGTCTATCTGAGGTGTAGAAGTTGATGATTCTAAAGTGATTTTCTGCCCCTCGCAGTATAGATCTGAGCCATAATGCCAAGGGATGGCATTATTGCTTTTGTAAGGAACTGGCCCAGGCACTGTGATAGTGACCGGACTGATAGCAGCTTCAGAGGGGACCACAATGGTGTGTGGATCATAATATATGGTAACTCGTACTCTGACAGGAGTAGCATTTTGTTGTGAGTTGTTGGAAGGAACATTTGCAGAATCGTAGTATATCGTAACCGTTGAGACGCTTTCATTAACTGTTGTTGATGTTGTAGAAGGTATTATTGACTGGATGGGTGTTGAAGTTGTAGCAGGAACTGATGGAGTAATGGGTGTTGTCGTTGTAGAAGGAATCATGACTGAACTTGTACCCGTTGAAGTGATTGATTGAGTAATTGTTGGAGTTGTAGCAGAATTTGTTGGAACAAGGGTTGCTGATGTTCTAGGAGTATCTGTGATTGTTGATGAAGGAATTGTTGGATTTGTAGTTGCTGTTGTTGTAATCTGAAGAGTGCCATCTCTAATGAGGCCATCTATGCCATTTCTCAGTCTCTCACATCCATTAACGGTAATATTTCCATATCCACAACCGACCTCACACCCAGGGAACACTTGGCATTCTAACAATTGAGCTTTGATTTCAACCAAAGGTGTTCGGATATGTGCAACACTACTAATTAATGTGGATGGTTTGCCCTCCTCAACAACATTAATCCTAGGCCCGTTGTGACTAGGCATTGGATTTCTTGTGACGTTCGGAGGAGGCGCAAAATTGAGAGCTTTTGAGTCCACCAAGTCCTGGACTTTCATCTGTAGGGCCCTGTATTTTTCAGTATTATGCCCCAGTGCGTTTGAGTGGAATGCACACCTGGCATTAACATCATAGTTCTTTGGCAGATTAAGAGGATCTGGAGGAGCCAATGTCCTTAACTCAACTAGGTTGAGCTTTAGGAGTTGTGGCAAAAGTGCAGCATACGGCATTAGGATTGGGTCAATTACCTTATTTGCCTGTGATGGCCTCTGCTGGAAAGGACGTTGTTGTTGAATACCGTTTATACGACCTTTGTTGCGGATAATGAGCTTGTTGTTGATACTGTGGTTGTTGTTGTTGAGGATATGATGATTGTTGTGACACTGGAGCTGGGATGGTAACAGCCGCTACTGACCTGTGAGAATACTGGGGCCTTCCCTGGCCATTAGGAATAGAATTTGTTTCACCTGCCCTTCGGGGTCCTGCAAATGGTTTTCTGGGATTGCTGGAGGAACTCGCACCACTGTCGGAGATTTTGCCCATCTTCAATAGACGTTCAATTCTCTCACCAGCTATAACCACATCAACAAAGCTGGTAGAGGAGAAAGCAGCCAGTCTATCAATATAAGTCCCTTGCAATGTATTCATGAACATGTTAGCCATTTCCCTCTCTGACATGGGTGGTTGGACAGCAGCAGCAAGCTGTCTCCATCTTTGAGCGTAATCCTGGAAGCTCTCTCTGGAAGACTGAGACATGCCCATTAGAAGAGTTCTATTGGGAGCCATGTCCAGGTTGTACTGATATTGCCGGATGAAAGCCTCGGCCAAATCCTTCCAACTTCTTATGGTGGCTCTAGTCAGGTGCGAATACCATTCTCTCGAAGCTCCAGTCAGACTGTCCTCAAAGTAAAACATCCATAACTTTTCATCTATAGTATAAGCCTTAAGCCATCCCAAGAAAGACTGCAGATGAGTGCGAGGACAGGAGGTACCATTATACTTTTCAAAGCATGGGGGTTTGAATTTGTGGGGAATTCTCACCCCATCTACTAGTCCCATATCCATCACATCAAAGCCCAAAGAATTATGAGACTCCAAAGATCTTAACTTTTCAGCAATCTCGTCCAATCGTCTGTTATATACCTCATCTCCAGGCCCTATAACAGTAAAATGTTCTTTCTGGGGATCCTCCTGCAGGATTCTGCCCCCAGTAGTATTACCTTGAACATTCCTTGGGATGTTAACTTCTGGATTCAAGTGAGGTCCATATTCTGGTGGATCAATACGAGGCTGGCCCCGTTCATTGTTGCTAGTTCCCCCTGTTCCCAGATGAGGTTCTTCAGGAGTTTGTCTTTCCACCAACTCTCTTAACCTTTCCTGACTCTGGGCTAAGCCAGTCATCACTGCCATAAACTGAGACATCTGATTTCTAATCTCTACTCTCTCATTGGCCATCTGATTTCTGACCTCAGTCAGATCCTACTGTACTTATTCCATCTGAATGCCGGGAAGATTGTTACGAGTCGGGTACCGGTGCGTGCGATTGACAGGGAACACTCGGCGACGAGCAATGTTTCCTGAAATCACAACAAAGTTAGCAACAATAATTATAACAAAACCTACAAAACAAAAACAAAGTTAGTATGCAATGCAGTATGCTTATTTGTTTTCCAAGGTATCCGGTTTGGTTCTTTATTTTGACCTTTCCAGACCTCGAGGAAGATGCTTGATGTTGTTGAGAGAAAGCCCAAATGAAAAACAAACTAACATATATTACAAATGATGAACAAAACATAGTTCGTTTTACAATACATGCCCATGGAGGGTCAAAATACAACAAAAGGAAAAGTACATCAAATGGAAATAAACAACAAGCAAAGTATCATACATCCAGTCCAAACTCATCTTCTCTGACCTCCTCCGGGAGTGCCTCAGTCACTGGACCAGCTGGGTGCTTTGTAATTGTCCTAATGAGGAGGTTCCTGGTAGCAATGGCAGTAGTAAGCTTCTTATGCCTGTCCTGGTCTTTGGATCTTTTCAACCCTGCTCTGAGCTTCAACTCTGATATCTCTCTTTGTGCAGCCAACAAAGCTTCCTTCTGCTTCTTCTCATTGGCCTCTAGCTATTCAATCTTGGCTTGAGTCTTCTGGTCTTCTTGTGTACGGGCTTCGGTGATCCTGACCCACCTAGCCTGGCTCTCTTGCAGATAGTGTTCATCCCTAGCTTTCTGAATTTTGGCCTCTTTACAGGCATTCTTCAATATCTATTCCCCAGCCCTTGCTTTCCTTATGTAGTCTTCTGTCTTTTCAATTTTGGCCAGATGCTCAACCCTGAGCTTTTCCAATCTCTTAATGTCCAGGCGACCATCACTCCTTTCCCAAAGAGTCTTCTTCAAGGCCTGGGATTGCTGCTCATTCCTTTCCTTCAACTTTTCAAATTCCTCCAGGCTAACTGTTATTGCAGGTTGTACTGTAGATGGCCCAAGTGTGTCCCCCAAGGTGAAAGGCATTCTGGTGATTTGAGCTCTAGTACGGGACCAGTCTGTATACTGAGCTGAAGCAACATTGTTACATCTTCCAAGAATAGCTACCCCTTTTTTCTGGATGTTATCCCAAGCCCAGGATGGTTGTCTGACAACAGCTGAATTAGGTTGAACTTCACAATATAGGGTTTCAACTAAATCCTGTCCTCTGGGAGGGTGAACCAAGGCATAGCCCAATTGTCTCTTAAACAATAAAGGATTGTAGTTGATGCAACCTTTTACTCCTATCAGAGGCACATTTGGGTATTGTCCACAGCTGGTGATAATGTCCTTGCCTTTAGTGCTCTGGGTGCACCATCTGATATCATCTGAAGTCAAGGCAATGAACCTCTTGGCCCAATTCTTCTGCTGGTAGGGATTCAAGAAAGCATCTGACTTAGGCAGGTGTCTGAGCAGCCAGGTGTAAAACAAAGGAGCACAATGATGCGTGTTTTTCGCAAGTGTACGAACACGTCAGAGCAATATAAAAGATTGTCGAATCCACAGAGACCAAGTGTCAATCTATCGTACCTGTTTTTATGGTGTGTATCTAGGGCAACTGAATATAAGGGTTTTAAGAAGTGCGCAATAGTAAATAAAATATTAATTTTAAACAATAAACAAAGACAGGATCGAATGTAATTCACGTAATCAATGGATAATCCAATACTTGTTAATAGAACTACTTATGGGCAATGTTTTCTCCTTTGAAAAGAACTAATTTAACAGGAACTGTCGCTTTCGCATATTCAGAACCGAGTTGTACTCTCTAATCAACCCCTCCTATTGTCACGGATAAAAAGGTGCGTACTGCGTTAGAGTAGTAAACCTATTTTTAAGAAATATAGTATCTTAACTAAGTTGAAAAGTATCTTAACCTGGATTTCTTAGCAAAAAGAGGTTCTCACGAACCAGGCTCTAAACTTCATAACGCGTCCGAAAATCGTTTTAAAATCTCTTTTCTTTTTAATATAAAAACTCCTAATGAACCAGACAAAGTGCTTTTGGCTGTTTTTGAAATAGTTAAAAACAATTACTTGAATTGAAAGATAAAATAGCCCTTAAGTGTTTCCACGAACAATTGTACGGATTACTAGTTTAATTACGATCCTTACATTCTAACCTTTATAGATTTAGTTAGACATGATAAAGTAAAAGTTCTTTTTATAATTTTTCATAAAAGTAATTTAGTGCGAGTGCGAAAAGTAAATAAAAGTAGTGCGAGTGCGGAAAGTAAATAATAGTAGTGCTATTGCGGGAAATAAATGAAAGTAGTGCGAGTTGAGGAAATAAATAAAGTAAAGGTCAGAAGCTAAACCCTAAAGGACTTATGATTTTTCTAAGTTTGCTAGGGTTTTAAGGTACCTCACAAGGAAAAATGCAAAACAAACAAAAATGAAAGATAAATTCATGCCAATTTTATCCTAGAAAATATATGATATGTTGGATGCAATGCAAAAAGAATCATCATCAAACCCTTCATGGTTAGGCAGAAAAGATTTTTCTAAGTTAGGGTCAAAAATATTGATTTTTAAGAACCCTAAATCCAAAGAAAATGTCAAAATGGATCAAGAACCAAAAAGAAATTTGTATGAATGGTTTGATAATGTCTCTAAATGTGTCAAGATGCAATGTGATTTTTTTGGTGATTTTTAGAAACCTAAATGATATTTTAATTAATTAATTTCCATAAATTAATTCAAATAAACATTTAAATAATTTTAAAATGATTTTTTAATGCAAAAAATAAAAATAAAAATGTTTTCTGGTTGAGAAAAATATTTGACATGTGTAAACACCCCAAATTTTCCCTCACTCATTTCACCATGGCTTGTGATTCTTTTCATTTGCGTAAGTTCAATCATATCATCTCATATTGCATTTTGGCTTCACTGCATTGGTTCAAAGTCATCTGCATCTAGGGTTTGTGATCTGAGTAATCCTTGAGCTATCTGAGACACACCAAGATTCTCCAATCATCTAAAGAGGGTCCATGTATGTTCAAGCATCATAGTATATCCTCCCAAGTTCAAGAAAGTCTGAAGATCACAAGAACTAAGAAAGGCATGGAAGCAAAGCCAAGCTTAACTGCACAGATGACCTAAAATTAGGGTTTTGGTTTCAGAGGCCATAACTCCAATTTTTTTGGTCATTATTTTTTTTATTGGTCTCTATATGTTATAAGGATCATACATACCAATTTTCATGAAGAAATTCAATGGGAAAGGCATCTGATCAATAGATGACTTCTTGAGCAAGTCAGTGCAAAATCAGGGCATCTGAGGCCCCCAATCATCCAACCAAAGGGTTTTCTCCATCATTTTGGATGTGTATGATATTTATTTGATCTTTGAAGAAGTTAGAAGTTCACAAAATTGAAGAATTTCAAGCCATTTGCAAAGTTGCCATTTTGGGAAAGTGACTTGTAATGGAAATTTGCCATTTTGGGAAAGTTTTTCAACCTCCTCTTTTTGATTCAAAAATGCTTCAAATGAAAAATTCTTGGTCATGAAAGTTGTAGATTGAATCCTCCCATTTTCAAAAAGTACAAGAACTTGATCTAATTCATCATAGAACAAAATTTATGCCTTTGCAAAGTTGGACAAAATCACTTAATCTTCACTTTTGTGCCAAAGAGGAAACTTGCAAAAACACTTGCCAAAGCCTAATGTGACCTCAAAGTGACTTCTAACCATTACACAATCATCACACATGACCTAAAATTCAGAATTGCACAAAGAAATCCCAAGTTTCATGCCTTGAACTTCAAGTAATTCAAAAGGGGCCAAACTTCCCCAAAATTGCAAAATGCTCCATAACTCTTCATCCACTTGAGCCAGCTCACTAAATCAGTTTCCATGGACCTCCCTAAAGCCAGCTGACTCGAGCCATGCCCCTTAACTAGCCTGCCACTTGCCCATACCTCAAGTACACAAAGTCATGACTTTTTGCATTTTGCCCATACCAATCAAACTGTGCCACTACCAACCCTCTGCCCAATCAGAACCTCATATGTGGATTTCAAGCAAGCCATAACACAAAACAAGCAAGCCTGAAACTCCAAGAACTCAGCACACTCAAAAATCCCCAATTTTGCAAAAACCTTCGAATCTCTTGATTCAACCATCAAACCTTCAAATTTCTTTCACCATTCAACTCCATAAACCTCACTGACCATTTCCCAACTATCACTTTGCCCTAAAAAGCCCAGAATCAAAAACACGATTTTTACATTTCACAAACTGAACTTCTGCCATTTTCATTTTGAGGCCATATAAACTCCAACTAAGCATCCCAAACACTTGAGGAGGATCATTGGAGTTGGTTTGAAGCAAGGAACTGGCCAGAAAGCACCATTTTTGAAAGCTTCAGTTCAGGTATCATCAAGAACTTTTTTTCCAGAAACTTGATTTTAAGTTCTTAGATTGTTCTCCATGCTTCACTGATCACACTGCACCTTTTGGTTTTGAAAATGATTGAATATTAAGCATGTATGAAGCTTCTGAAATTTCTGTGATTTTTTCCGTTTTGCTTCGAATCTTGATGTTCATGTGAAATAAATGATTTTTGCTGGCTGAATCTTGTTTAGAATGAGTTAGGGATCATTTCTGGAGAGTTAGATAGCTTAGGGTTGCGTATTGAGTGAGATTGAAGAAATGGATAGCCGGAGAAGATGACCGGAACACTGTTCCGGTCACCTGAAAGTAATTAGGGCATCAGATTAGGGTTTAATCATAATTAGCGTAGTTTGAATTCTGGCCCTTGGATGACGCGCGAAGTCAATTCCCTCCATCCTGAGTTTGAACCTGGGCCCTTGGATTGGCTGACTTTCTCATTTTCTCATTAAATTCATTTTTATTTCATTTGTTTTATATTTAATTTCAACTAATTTTAAAAAATAGTAAAATGCATCAAAAAATTCTGAAATTTTTAATTAAATCTTTTAATAATTTTCAGAACCCAAAAATATTTTTATTTTTATTTTTTGCATTAAAAATTATTTTTAAATCATTTAAATGATTATTTTTAATTAGTTAATGAGAATTAATTAATTAAAAATAAATTTAGGCATTTAAAAATTCCAAAAAACTTCACATTGCATTTTAATATATTTAGAAACATTATCAAACTCTTCAAACAAATTTCTTTTTGGTTCTTGACCTATTTTGACATTTTTCGTTGGAACTAATATTCTTAAAAGACAATATTTTTGTCCTAACTTAGAAAATTTCATTCTGCCTAACCATGAAGAGTTTGATGTTGGTTCTTTTTGCATTGCATTCTTCATATCATGTAGTTTCTAGGGTAAAATTGGTGTGAATTTATCTTTCATTTTCAATTTGATGTGCATTTTTCCTTTTGAAGTGCCTTAAAACCCTAGCTAACTTGAGAAAATCATAACTCCCATTAGGTTAAGAGTTAGGTTCCCTCCTTTGGGCAGTGAACTTATGTAGGGTTAGGGTTCCTTTGGTCCCATTTTCAATTTTTTTTCTTGTCATTTGCTTCTGATTTTGGATTTGCTTTGTGTCTTGTGCATAAACCCTAATTTTTGCCTTCATTTGCATTCATCTCTCATTTGCTTGCATACATGAACTTGCCATGACATTTTGTGCATTCACATGACTCCTAAGACATCTTAGGATACATTAGAATCATGGTAAGGCATTTCATCATTCATTTGCCATGTTATACTTCCATTGCATTTCATAAACTTTCATGAACTTTTATGGTTCAAATCATGCTCCATTTGCATCCTTATCCTTGTATGATTATCCACAACTCTTGATAGGTGTTTGCTTTATCTTAGCATCATTAACATCATGTTTATGCTTCTGACTTTGGTGTGCATCATTGCATTTCATCTCATTTTCATGTCATTTCATTTCTTTTTGCTAACTTTTCAGGTGGTAAGTCATTGAGAAGTGAATTTGCCTTCACTTCTCATAACCTCTTCTCTCTTATGCATCATTTCTGCATTTTACTTGTGTATTAGAGTGAGCTTGCTCATTCATGTCTCCTTCTCACTTTCTTTCTTCAAGCAACTTATCTTCTTAAGTAAAGTAAGTTGACTTGCTTCTTCTGCTTCTTCCTCCTTTCATCTGCTTCTTTCTTGGTGGCTTTCCTCTTGAAGATCTTTTGCAAGCCTCATAAACCCTAGGAATACCCAGGCATGATCACAATTAGGGTTTGATTAGTCCCCCATTAGTTTTACCTTTGTGTCATCTTTGTGTCTTCTCATCTCATAATCAATGACTAAACCTTAAAGGTTTTAAGGCTTTGTGATTAGGATTATGCATGTATCCTTCTATTAGGATGGAGTGTAAAACTTTAATCCTAAGTGTTAAACCCTTAAAGTATTTAAATCCTTTAATCAATTCATCTAATAAATCACTAAGACATCAAACTTGTAACTTGGGCCTTGCATTAGGGTTCCAATTCTTCCTTAACTGGTTAAGAAGGACTAACCCTAGTGTTAATGGACAAGTCCCCCTCAAGTTGTCTTACAAACCATAAAATTCACTTCTTAATCCTTACCATTAATTAAAATCCACTTTAATAAAGGCTTTGTTTTGTCATGAGGTTAATCCCTAATCATGGATTAAGTTGAGGAGCCTTCCTCAACTTAAATGTTCTCATCTATTATCCTTCTATTAGGATGGTGTAATGGGTCCATTAAATCCTTGATTATGGCTTAAACTCATTACTTAACACTAAACAAAAACTCCAAAAAACATCTAAATAATTGCAAGTAGGTTAATGATCTTAACCCTACATCATGGAGATTAAGTGTAAGGTGGTTACTTCATACCTAAGGTATTCTCATTACCCCTAATCAGAGGGAGGATGTGATGAGTTTACTAACCCTTGGTTTAGGCTTAAGCTCATTAACTTATGACAAACACAAAAAGAAATAAACGATTGAAAACACAAAAACTAACAATAATCGTCTCCTCCGGGATTCTTTTCTCATCTCATTCACTCACAAACGAGAACTTGCTTCTTCCGTCTAATGCAAGACAGTTTGCACCTGAGCCAGACAGGTCATACACTTGAGCATAGACAAGTAAGCAGTTCACAAGTCAATTTATATTTCAGTCTCTTTGAGTCGAACTACGTTGTTCTGACTTCCTCATTGCACGGGAGGATACGTAGGCATAACTTAACTGTTATCGAACAAAAGTCTCTGTATATTCCCCCTCCTTCCAGCATTATTCTTTAAGCCTCATAGCCTTGAGCTTCCCATTCTTTCTTAAATTGACACTCTCATATTTCACTTCATTTCTTTTGCACTTACACTTGCATTCTTTTCCAGCTTTTGCATACAAATAGCACAGACACTACCCCTTTTAACACAAATCTTTCAAGCGTGGATCCCGTCGAGTACGGAGGACTCCTGGGTGCTAATACCTTCCCAGTTTGTAACCAACCCCCTTTCTCAGTTTCTCTGGTTCGCGACCGTCTTATCCGTATCTTTCTAGGTTTGTGCAGCATTACCTTTCCTTCGGGATAAAAATGCCTAGCTGGCGACTCTTTTCATTTCTTCTCCTTTCACCGACCGTTCGCGTCTGTACCCCTTCTAACCAGGTGTCATTGGGTGGGAGCGATAGCTTGGCGACTCTGCTGGGGATCCTTATACTGTAACCAGGGCTTCTGGTTCTTTTTGTGGGTTCCTCCTAGCGCTTGTTTGATTTGTGTTTACTGGGGTGTTATGTGTTAATTGTGTTTATTTATTTGCTTTATTTATTGTTTTATGTATAGTTTTATTTACTGCTTTCTATACAGTTTTACATATTTCATAATGTCATTATCATTGCTGGATCTGGCTTCTGTTTTGGTGGGTGGGGTTCCATTGAGAGTTTGAGGTCCTATACCTGGGACCTGAGTGACACCTAGGCTAGAGTGGTTCATGTTCTTTCCCATTCCATTTCGGTCTAGTGCGAATATATGAAACACGGTTCAGATGTGGGTTTCTTCTTGAGAACTCTGTGCTACAGATTTCATGTAGTGCTAGGGCTATCTGGGAAGCCTGCTAAGTCTGGATGACCTTTATTTTGACCTTCAGAAACTGAGGTGAATTAGAGGAGGATCTTTTATGGTTATTGTAAACATTGTACCTCTAGGTTAGAAGTGTTTACACTTCTCATAACTAATCCAAGTCTGTAGATCCTTGTTCTAGAACACTACCTGTGAGGGGGTTGGGCTGTTTACAGGTTTGCAGGTACCCTTGGCCACATCATACCTTGTTACTGTATTGTTTAAGAATGCTTCACTTTGGACAGTTATTGTGATTAACCCGGGACATGTGACTCTTTATTTGATTCCCCCACCTTGGTTACTGGATTTCGGAGCCTCCATCTGGACCTTTTTGTTGAACATACATGGACTTGTATCAAGACAGATAATCAGATCCAGCTTGATCACAAACCCTTGCATATCATTTGCATATATCATCATTGCATCATTTAACATTTGTTTATTTGTTTTTCAGGGTATCCACATTATATCTGGTTTGCTTTTAACCCCTTCTTCTGCATAAACCTCTGCTCCATCAGTTATCTGCTTCAGCTATCTTCATCATCACCAGCATCAGCCTATCAGTGGCTCGTTTCCAGCATCAGTCTGTGAACTTCCTCAACACTTATCTTCAGTTTCTTCAGCAACATTCATGACTACTCCCAGGAAGAGCAACATATCCTACCATTTCTTTGAGCCTGTGTTGACTGGTATCAGGCAGGTCCAGTCACTTATCACACTTGACCACATCCCATTGTTTAGAGAGAATTATGGAGGTATCCTGGATATGGTTATGGACCTTGACCCTTCTCAGAGGAGCATGATCCACACCTGCTTGCAGTTTTATGACCCTCCTTTGAGATGCTTCACCTTTCCAGACTTTCATCCAGGGCCTCTGCTGGAAGAGTTTTCCTCATTGATTGGAGTACCTATTAGGGCTGGAATCCCTTTCAATCCAGAAATGCCAGCTCCCAGAAATGGAGAAGTAGCATAGGCACTGTACTTGGAGCCTGCCTTGATTAAGCAAAGTATGACAACAAAAGCTGGGATCCCTGGTTTGCACTTAGACTTCTTGATTTCTCAGGCCATCCAGAAGGCTTCATTAGGGGAGTGGAGGGCAATCTGTGAACTGTTAGCCCTCAACATATATGGGGCTATATTGTTTGCAGATGAGCCCAAATTTGTCAGCAAGAATGCCATCCACCTGTTTCTCCTGAAGAACCCAGTACCCACACTGCTGGGAGACTTTTATTATTCCATCCATCAGAGGAATGAGAAATAGAGGGGGAAGTTGGTTAGATGTTGTGCTCCTTTGTTTCACACCTGGCTGCTCAGACACCTGCCTAAGTCAGATGCTTTCCTGAATCCCCACCAACAGAAGAATTGGGCTAAGAGGTTCATTGCCTTGACTTCAGATGATATCAGATGGTGCACCCAAAGCACCAAAGGCAAGGACATTATCACCAGGTGTGGACAATACCCAAATGTGCCTCTGATAGGAGTAAAGGGTTGAATCAACTACAATCCTTTACTATTTAAGAGACAACTGGGCTATGCTTTGGTTCACCCTCCCAGAGTGCAAGATTTAGCTGAGACCCTGTATTGTGAAGTAAAACCTAATTCAGCTGCTGTCAGACAAGCATCCTGGGCTTGGGATAACATCCAGACAAAAGGGATGGCTATTCTTGGAAGGTGTAATAATGTTGCTTCAGCTCAGTACTATGACTGGTTCCGTACTAGAGCTCAGATTACTGGAATGCCTTTCTCCTTGGAAGACATACCTGGACCATCTACGGTACAGCCAGCTGCAACTGTCAGCCTAGAAGAATTTGAGAAGTTGAAAGAAAGGAATGAGAACTTATCTCAAGCTTTAAGGAAGACTCTTTGGGAAAGAAGTGATGGTCGTCTGGATATTGAGAGATTGGAGAAGCTCAGGGTGGAGCATCTTGCCAAAATTGAGAAGACAGAGGATTACATAAGGAAAGCAAGAGTCGGGGAACAAATATTGAAGAATGCCTGTAAAGAAGCCAAGATTCAGAAGGCTATGACTGAGCTCTATCTGCAAGAGAGTCAGGCTAGGTAGGTCAGGATCACTGAAGCTCGTACACAAGAAGACCAGAAGACTCAAGCCAAGATTGAACAACTAGAGGCCAATGAGAAGAAGCAGCAGGAAGCTTTGCTAGCAGCCCAGGAGGAGATTTCAGAGTTGAAGCTCAGAGCGGGATTGAAGAGATCAAAAGACCAGGACATTCATAAGAAGCTGACCACTGCCATTGCCACCAGGAACCTCCTCATTAGGACCATTACGGAGCACCCAACTGGTCCAGTGACTGAGGCACTCCTAAAGGAGGTCAGAGAGGATGAGTTTGGACTGGATGTTTGATCTTTTGTTTGTTGTTATTTCCATTTGATGTACTTTTTCTTTTTGATGTATTTTGACCCTCCATGGGCATATGTTGTAAAACAGACTATGTATTGTTCATCATTTGTAATATATTAGTTTGCTTTCATTGGGCTTCTTTTCTCCACAACATCA
Organism: Lathyrus aphaca; assembly: GCA_963966055.1. Classification (NCBI taxonomy): domain Eukaryota; kingdom Viridiplantae; phylum Streptophyta; class Magnoliopsida; order Fabales; family Fabaceae; genus Lathyrus; species Lathyrus aphaca. The sequence goes on from OZ014520.1 coordinate 500,596,334, forward strand.
AGCATCTTCCTCGAGGTCTGGAAAGGTCAAAACCAAGAACCAAAACCGGATACCTTGGAAAACAAATAAGCATATTGCATTGCATACTAACTTTTGTTTTGTTTTGTAGGTTTTATTATTTTGTTTCTAACATTGTTGTGATCTCAGGAAACATTGCTCATCGCCGAGTGTTCCCTGTCAACCGCGCGCACCGGTACCCGACTCGTAACAACCTTCCCGGTATTCAAATGGAATAAGTACAGCAGGATCTGACTGAGGTTAGAAATCAGATGGCTAATGAGAGAGTGGAGATGAGAAATCAGATGTCTCAATTCATGGCTGGTGGAAAGACAAACTCCTGAAGAGTGGAGATGAGAAATCATATGTCTCAATTCATGGCTTGGCCCATAGTCAAGAAAGGTTAAGAGAGCTGGTGGAAAGACAAACTCCTAAAGAGCCTCATCTTGGAACAGGAGGAACTAGTAACAATGAACGGGGCCAGCCTCGTCTTGATCCACCAGTCTTTGGACCTCATCTGGATCCAGAAGCTAACATCCCGAGAAATGTGCAAGGTAACACTGCTGGAGGGAGAATCTTGCAAGAGGATCCCCAAGAAGAACAATTTACTGTTATGGGGGCTGGAGATGAAGTATATGACCGGAGATTGGACGAAATTGCTGAGAAATTGAGATCTTTGGAGTCTCAGAATTCTTTGGGCTTCGATGTGATGGACATGGGGCTGGTGGATGGGGTGAAAATTCCCCACAAATTTAAACCCCCATGCTTTGAGAAGTACAATGGTACCTCCTGCCCTCGCACTCACCTGCAGTCATTCCTGGGAAGACTCAAAGCTTATACTATGGATGAAAAGCTGTGGATGTTCTACTTTGAAGACAGTTTGACTGGGGCTTCAAGAGAGTGGTATTCACATTTGTCTAGGGCCACTATTAGATCCTGGAAGGATTTGGCTGAAGCTTTCATCAGACAATATCAGTACAATCTGGACATGGCTCATAACAGGACCCTTCTGATGGGAATGTCTCAATCTTCCCGAGAAAGCTTCAGGGAATATGCCCAAAGGTGGAGACAGCTTGCTGCTGCTGTCCCACCACCCATGTCAGAGAGGGAAATGGCTGTCATGTTCATGAATACATTGCAAGGGACCTATATTGATAGATTGGCTGCCTTCTCCTCTACCAGTTTTGCTGATGTGGTCATAGCTGGTGAAAGGATTGAAAGTCTACTGAAGATGGGCAAAATCTCCGACAGTGGTGCGAGTTCGTCTAACAATCCCAGAAAGCCTTTCGTGGGACCCCGAAGGGCTGGTGAGACAAATTCCATCCATGCAAGCAGGGGCAGACCTCAGTATGTTCACCGGTTAGTAGCAGTTGTTACCATTCCAGCTCCGATTCCTCAACAATCAGCATACCCTCAACAACAACAACCACAGTATCAACAACAAGTTCATTATCCGCAACAGAGAACCTACAACAATAGCAACAACAACCAACAACAGCATCCTTTCCAGCAAAGACCATCACAAGCAAACAGGGTAATTGACCCAATCCCGATGCCGTATGCTACACTCTTGCCACAACTCCTAAAGCTCAACCTAGTTGAGTTAAGGACATTGGCACCTCCGGATCCCACCAATATGCCAAAGAATTATGATGCAAATTCCAGGTGTGCATTCCACTCAAACGCATCGGGGCATAATACTGAAAAATGCATGGCCTTACAGATGAAAGTCCAAGACCTGGTGGACTCAAAAGCTCTCAACTTTGCACCTCCTCCGAATGTCACAAGAAATCCAATGCCTAGTCACAACGGGCCTATGATCAATGCTATTGAGGAAGGCAAACTATCCACCTTAATCACCAGTGTTGCACATATTCGAACACCTTTGGTTGAAATCAAAGCCCAGCTTTTAGAATGCCAAGTTTTCCCTGGGTGTGAGCTCGGCTGTGGATATTGCAATATTGTAGTCAATGGGTGTGAAAGGCTGTGAAACGGTATAAATGGTCTTATTAAGGATGGTATCCTTCAGATTACGACAACGGCGCCTACAAATCCAATAATTCCTTCACCGACAATCACAGATACTCCTACAACGTCAGCAACTATTGTTCCAACAGATTCTACTACAACTCCAACAACCGCTCAATCAATCACTTCAATGGATGCAAGCTCAGTCACCATTCCTGCTACAACTTCAACCCCCATCCAGTCAACAGTACCTTCTACAACATCAACAACAATTGATGAAAGCGTCTCAACGGTTACCATATATTATGACCCTGCAAATGTTCCGGCCAACAACTCACAAAATGCCACTCCTGTCAGAGCAACAGTTACCATATACTATGATCCACACACCATTATGGTCCCTTCTGCAGCTGCTATCAGTCCGGTCACTATCATAGTGCCCGGGCCAGTTCCTTACGAAAGTAATAATGCCATCCCTTGGCATTATGGCTCAGATCTATACTGCGAGGGGTAGAAAATCACTTTAGAATCATCAACTTCTTCACCTCAGATAGACAATGTGGGGGGAGGCGAAGGCTTCACTAGAAGCGGACGTCTCTTTGCCTCGCAAATTCCAAGACCCATTGACGAAGCAGAAGCTGCTGCTAAGGCAAAAGGGAAGGGCATGGTGCAAGAAGAACAAGTTGTCAAAGAAGCTTTGAAGACTCCTTTTGATCAAGAGGTTGATGAATTCATGAGAATCATAAAGAAAAGTGATTACAAGGTGGTAGACCAGCTTCACCAAATACCTTCCAAGATCTCCATATATCATTGCTAATGTTCTCCGAGGCTCATCGGAACACACTATTGAAAGTCCTGCACGCAGCTTACATGCTGGAGGAGATTACCGTCAATCAGTTAGAGGCTGTGGTTGGAAATGTCAACGCTAGTAATGAGCTAGGATTTACCAACACTGATTTAACAACGGAAGGTCACAATCACAACAAGGCCTTGCACATTACCTTGGAGTGTAAGGGTGCAGTTCTTTCTCACGTACTGGTGGACACAGGGTCATCCCTCAATGTCCTACCCAAGAAAGCCCTTGTAAAGCTGGAGTATGATGGATTGGCACTACGCCCAAGTAACTTAGTAGTGAGAGCCTTTAATGGTTCTAAAAGATTAGTTCTGGGAGAGATAGAATTACCAATAATGATTGGCCTGCAAGTTTTAAAAACGACCTTCTTTGTGATGGATATACAGCCTGCCTACAGCTGTCTATTGGGTAGACCATGGATACATACCGTCGGCGCTGTGACGTCAACCCTTCACCAGAAGTTAAAATTCGAGTGGGAAGGCCAAGTCATTACTATTTGTGGGGAGGAGGATATTTTTGTTAGCCAGCTGGCTACTTTCAAATACATTGAGATGGATGGGGAGATCCATCAAACCATGAGCCAAGTGTTTGAGGCCCTAAATATTAATGAAACATCTGCTGTGATTGGGACCTCCATCACATCATATCAGCAAGCCCAGAAGGTTGTTGAGGAAGGTACCGCCCAAGGCTGGGGCAAGCTGCTGCCCGTGGAGAAGAAAGAAGACCGATTCGGGTTGGGTTACAGACCAACTTGACAAGATCAACCAGAGGCTGCAATGGAGCCCATGTTTATTAGTGGGGGGATTCTCACCCCGGATGCTGTGAATAGCTTGGAAGATGAGTCAGAAGACGAGCGCAACCTGGAAAGCTGGATACGTCCAAGGACCCCGGGGAGCCTGTCTCAAACTGGTCTTCCCAGGAAATTATAAGGGTTACTCCTGCAGAGTAATTATTATTTCCTGTATTTTAAAGCATGCATCAAGTCCTGCATCTTGCTCAAGATGTCAGGACTCATTTTGTAATCGGGCCATCTTGTATTTTGTGCAAAGATCAATTAATGAATATCAGGACATCTTTTGCAAACGAGTCTTTTCTTTTCCGCTCACTGTTTTTCATTTTTCATTTTTTGTACAAAAATAAAATGGCAATGTTTTTCAAAATAAATAACTTCATTTTCACTTTTTCTAAGCAAGATAAAACTGATCACTAAAATGAACAAATCTAAACCCTTGCAGAAAGTTCCCTCTAGACTGCACCGACAACAACACTGCTATGACTTCGTATGACTTTGACAATCCGATCATTCAAGCTGACGAAGGGGTTGAAGAAGATTATGAGCTACCTGAAGAGCTAGCCAGGTTGTTGAAACAAGAGGAGAAGGTTATTACTCCTCATCAGGAGGAGGTGGAGACGGTTAATCTTGGTACAGAAAAAGACTTGAAAGAAGTTAAAATCGCGGCCTGCCTGCAAGATTCAGTGAAAGAGCAACTTATTAAAATGCTTCGGGAGTATGTGGATGTTTTTGCTTGGTCTTATAAGGATATGCCAGGGTTGGACACCGACATTGTTACGCACAAGCTGCCTCTGAAAGAAGACTGTCCGCCAGTAAAACAGAAGTTGCGCTGTACTCGTCCAGATATGGCCATGAAGATAAAGGAAGAGGTACAAAAATAGTGGGACGCCGGTTTCCTTGCTGTGACTAGCTATCCGCCGTGGGTTGCTAATATTGTACCTGTGCCTAAGAAAGATGGCAAGGTGAGAATGTGTGTGGATTACCGGGATCTGAACAGGGCTAGCCCGAAAGATGACTTCCCATTACCTCACATTGATGTATTGGTCGACAATACGGCTCAGTTATCGGTGTTCTCCTTCATGGATGGATTTTCAGGATATAATCAGATCAAAATGTCACCTGAAGACATGGATAAGACAACTTTCATCACACCCTGGGGCACGTTCTGTTATAAGGTAATGCCCTTCGGACTGAAGAATGCTGGTGCCACTTATCAACGGGCTATGGTAACATTATTCCATGACATGATCCACAAAGAAATTGAATGTTATGTGGATGACATGATTTCCAAGTCCCTCACAGAAGAAGGCCACCTGGTGAATCTGTTGAAGTTATTCAAGCGTCTAAGGAAGTACCAACTGAAGTTAAACCCCAATAAATGCACATTCGGGGTGCGATCCGGTAAGCTGCTGGGATTTATTGTAAGTGAGAAAGGGATTGAAGTTGACCCTGATAAGGTCAAAGCCATTCAAGAAATGCCTGCACCGAAGACTGAAAAAGAAGTTCGGGGGTTTCTAGGTAGATTGAACTACATTTCACGGTTCATATCTCACCTTACAGCAACCTGTGAGCCCTTGTTCAAGCTGTTAAGAAAAGAACAAACGGTCAGGTGGAACAAAGACTGCTAGAAGGCTTTTGACAAAATCAAGGAATACTTACAAGAGCCTCCAATCCTTATGCCTCCAGTTGAAGGAAGACCTCTAATCATGTACTTGACAGTATTAGAAGAGTCAATGGGGTGTGTGCTGGGCCAGCATGACGAGTCTGGTCGAAAAGAGTATGCAATATACTACCTAAGAAAAAAGTTTACCGACTGTGAACAACGTTATTCACTGCTCGAGAAAACTTGTTGTGCTTTAGCGTGGGCTGCTCGCCAACTAAGGCAGTATATGTTGACCCGCACCACTTTATTGATCTCCAAGATGGACCCAGTTAAGTACATTTTTGAGAAGCCAACACTTACCGGACGGGTTGCAAGATGGAAAATGATCCTCACAGAGTATGATATTCAGTACACCTCTCAGAAGGCCATCAAAGGCAGTGTATTGTCTGATTATCTTGCTGAGCAACCCATTGATGATAACCAGCCAATGAGATTTGACTTCCCCGATGAAGACATCATGTTCATAAAAGAAAAAGATCATGAAGAGCCTGTTCACACTGAAGGGCCTGACCCAGAAGAAGAATGGACTATGATGTTTGACGGGGCTGTTAATATGAATGGTCGTGGTGTTGGTGCAGTACTCATTACACCTAAAGGAGTTCACATGCCTTTCTCGGAAAAACTCACCTTTAACTGCACTAACAACGAAGCTGAATACGAAGCTTGTATTATGGGTCTTGAGGAAGCCATTGACCTCAGGATCAAGACTTTAACTATATTTGGAGATTCAGCTCTGGTAATTAATCAAACCAACGGCAAATGGTACACTCACCAGGATCATCTGGTACCTTATTGGGATTATACAAGGAGGTTGTTGACTTTATTCACAACAATCAAACTTGAGTATATCCCTCGAGATGAAAATCAGTTTGCAGATGCTCTGGCTACCATTTCATCCATGATCAAAGTTCAAGCTGCCAACTTTGTGCCTCGGATTTCAGTATCCAGACTTGATAGACCAGCATATGTATTCTCAGTAGACATTGCTAAGGATGATAAGCCTTGGTTCCATGACATCAAATGCTTCTTGGAGGATCAAACATACCCACATGGGGCATCTTCCAATGATAAGATGACATTAAGAAGGCTGGCTGGTAGTTTCTTCCTGAATGCTGATGGTTCCCTGTATAAGAGAAACTTTGATATGGTACTTCTCAGATGTGTTGATAGGGCAGAAGCAGGCTTGTTGATGCACGAGGTGCACGAAGGATCCTTTGGTACCCATGCTGGAGGACATGAAATGGCTAAAAAGTTGTTAAGATCAGGCTACTACTGGATCACAATGGATGCAGACTGTTGTGCTTATGCCAGGAAATGCCACAAATGCCAGATTTATGCAGATAAAGTGCATGTGCCTTCGAATCCTCTGAATGTGATGTCTTCACCTTGGCCCTTTGCCATGTGGGGCATTGATATGATTGGAAAGATCGAATCGACTGCTTCAAACGGCCACAAATTCATCCTGGTAGCCATTGACTATTTTACCAAGTGGGTCGAAGCAGCTTCTTATGCAAATGTTACAAGGCAAGTAGTAGCCCGATTCCTTAAGAGGGACATCATCTGTCGGTATGGAGTGCCCGAGCGAATCATTACTGATAATGGTTCCAACTTGAACAACAAAATGATGGCAGAGCTGTGCCGGGACTTCAAGATCCAACACCACAACTCTTCTCCTTACAGGCCAAAGATGAATGGCGCTGTTGAGGCAGCTAACAAGAATATCAAGAAGATTGTGCAGAAGATGGTGGTCACCTACAAAGACTGGCATGAAATGCTACCATTTTCCTTACATGGGTACCGAACGTCAATCAGAACATCCACTGGGGCAACACCGTATCAGCTTGTGTATGGTATGGAGGCAGTCCTACCTGTTGAAGTTGAGTTACCATCTTTACGGGTATTGATGGATGTTAAGTTGAACGAAGCATAGTGGGTCCGATATCGATACGAACAACTGAATCTGATTGAGGAGAAGAGATTAGTTGCAATCTGTCATGGGCAATTATATCAGAAGAGAATGAAGAAAGCCTTCGATCAGAAAGTCAGGCTTCGGGAATACCAAGTAGGAGATCTTGTGCTGAAAAGACTCCTCCCTCCTCATACAGACCACAGGGGCAAGTGGACTCCGAATTATGATGGTCCATTCATAGTAAAGAAAGTTTTCTCTGGTGGAGCACTGATGCTCAGTACTATGGACGGTGAAGACTTCCTGTCCCCTGTGAATTCAGATGCAGTTAAAAAATACTTCGCATAAAAATGACCTGCTGGAAATAAAAACAGAATGTAAGTCCAGGCAAAAATAGGGCATCCCGGCGAGTCAAAAACAGAATAAAAGACTCGGGCAAAAACAAGGGAAAATAAATAAATAAATGTACACCCGCTGAGTTGAAAAGCCACATTGGACAACTCATGCAAAAATGGGTACCCCGATGGATTGAAAACCCGAAAGGGCGATCCACGCAAAATAAGGGAATAAGCGAACAACTGCATTCTGAATTCGTCTGTATCACTTACAACACGACAAATTTCGAAAGGTTCAAGCTTCGGTCAGAATCAGCCTTCTTCAAAAGCAAGATGAGAAGAACGTCAATGCCATACAAGTCATAGAAAAAAGGGAAACACTGAAGCGTCATCAACATTCCAACATCTTTTTGTTTCTCAATTTTGTAACAATCTCCTCATTTCAGGGGATTTGTTTCCTTGACTGTATTTGCCAATTCAGGGCATGCAAATCAATAAAATTAGATTTTCAAACACGTTTCGTCTCGTACATTCTGTTTTCATTTGCAAAAATGTCTGATGTCCTTAATATAATGATTGCATAAATACAAATGCGTCTTTTCTAAAATTACATGCTTACAGGAAATATATTTGTTCCCCGGAGTGTCTAAACTCCTATGAGGGAATCCGGTAAAGGATACCTCGGGGTACTTGTGCGTTTCTTCGTCATAACAGGATTGCAGGTAGTCAAAGTGCAACATGGGGGCATGAAAGCTTCTCCCCAAGTAGCTACCAAATCACTATTTACTCAGCCCATCCCCCATCTAGCACCAGAGATGCTTTCTCCCCAGCTGAGTTGCCAAACTTCAATCATCTTCAGCAGAATCATAGAAATCTCTAGGAAGATCGTTCAGTGATCATTCCTCCTCAGCCAAGTTCTAGACATGGAACCATCTCCCCGCAGAGCTCCAGCCTCTATCCAGAAGGGCAATGTCTGAAAATCTCATAACAAAGTGACGAAAACTTCCGCAACCCCAGCTGGGCTCCTCATTATTAAGATAGGTCCATCAGTGACTTACTTCCCCAAGCAGAGTTTTATATCAAATCTACCAATGATCTCACCCCCAGCTGGAATATTCTTTCAAAGTAGATCAGTCGGAGATCTTCGCAGCAACGGGATCCAAATCCCGGATCGGTACCTTTGCATAATCATAGCATTCACATCATATTTTCCCCCAGAGCGTAGCATTCCGTCTAATATGGAGCGTTACGGCAAAAATCAAACATATTGCATAAATCATAAGCCATGTTCTGAATCAAACATCTGTATATACTGACATTCCATCAACAATATCCAAAATACCTCTCAAATTTCCCCGGCAGAAAGCCAAGGTGTCCCCTTTGCACTCACAAATACAGATACTTGCTCCTTTTTGCACTTGTCCGTGTCACATTCCCCAACATGGTTGCCTAAAACACTTTGTAAACCAAACACTTTTTCCGGCACCCGTCCGTGTCATGCTCTCCCCAGCAAGTTGAACATTCGTATGTGTCTCACTCAAGTTTACTTATTTCAGATACTCGTCCGTATCTTGTTTACACCAGTTGATATTCGTCCGTATCATCATCTCTGAACGTGCGTCAGCGTTTGTTTCTACCGATACTCGTCCGTATCAGAGTCTCAAGGATGCTCGTCCGCATCTTTAACCTATACACAGCGTCAAACACTTATATCCTCTTGAATGTAAACACTCGTCTATGTCTACCATTCCCCAGAAGAGTCTCAGCAAATCGCCAATAAAAAGCATATTTCTTCTCTATCTGACATTCGTCCTGTGTCATGATACTTTTGGCAGTCGTACCCTGCCAGGTGATCGTCCTTCACCTTTTGATGATCGTCCTTCATCATTCCTCCAGCGGAGTTTCCATTAGTGGAACCCTCTTCTATCCGACATTCGTCCTATGTCGTGATATTTTAGCAGCCGTCCCCTGCTAGGTGATCGTCTTTCACCCTTCTGATGATCGTCCTTCATCATGCTTATTCCGATGGTCGTCCCCGTCGCCGATCTTGTTATCCGACATTCGTCCTATGTTGTGATAAACCCCGAGAGCAGCCGTACCCTGCTAGGTGATCGTCCTTCACCTCTTGATGATCGTCCTTCATCATTTTATCCGATGTTCGTCCCCATCGTCGATTCTTTCTATCCGACATTCGTCCTATGTCGTGATACTTTCGGCAGTCGTACCCTGCCAGGTGATCGTCCTTCACCTTGGATGACCGTCCCTTATCCTTATCCCCAACAAAGCGGTCGTTCCCTGCTAGGTAATCGTCCTTCACCTTTGATGAGCCTTCCTCATCATTTATTTCTTCAACCTGATGGTCGTCCCCATCATTTACCTCTAATCCCCAAAGAGTCTTGTTACTTTACCTGATGGTCGTCCCCATCATAATCTTTTCATTTCCCCAGCATGTCGGTCGTCCCCGTCATTACTTCATCCCCAGCAGTCGTCCCCTGCTCGACGGTTGTCCTCCGTCGCCCACACCAGATAATCATACTTTACTTCCTTTTACAATATATATCCCTTTTCTTCTTCATTCAGTGAGTGCAAATTTTGGACTGTCTATGGTATTCAACCACAAGTTATCTTGCTTACCTGTTAAGCTGTTTCTTACATCCTACACAGCTAACTCATGCTTGAATAGGGGCAGCTGTAAACACCCCAAATTTTCCCTCACTCATTTCACCATGGCTTGTGATTCTTTTCATTTGCATAAGTTCAATCATATCATTTTATATTGCATTTTGGCTTCACTGCATTGTATCAAAGTCATATGCATCTAGGGTTTGTGATCTGAGAAATCCTTGAGCTATCTGAGCCACCCCAAGAGTCTCCAATCATCTCAAGAGGGTCCATGTATGTTCAAGCATCATATTATATCCTCCCAAGATCAAGAATGTCAGAAGATCACAAGAACTAAGAAAGGCATGGAAGCAAAGCCAAGCTTAACTACACAGATGACCTAATATTAGGGTTTTGGTTTCAGAGGCCATAACTCCAATTTTTTTGGTCATTCTTTTTTTTATTGGTCTCTATATGTTATAAGGATCATACATACCAATTTTCATGAAGAAATTCAATGGGAAAGGCATCTGATCAATAGATGACTTCTTGAGCAAGTCAGTGTAAAATCAGGGCATCTGAGGCCCCCAATCATCCAACCAAAGGGTTTTCTCCATCATTTTGGATGTGTATGATCTTTATTTGATCTTTGAAGAAGTTAGAAGTTCACAAAATTGAAGAATTTTAAGCCATTTGCAAAGTTGCCATTTTGGGAAAGTGACTTGTAATGGAAATTTGCCATTTTGGGAAAGTTTTTCAACCTCCTCTTTTTGATTCAAAAATGCCTCAAATGAAAAATTCTTGGTCATGAAAGTTGTAGATTGAATCCTCCCATTTTCAAAAAGTACAAGAACTTGATCTAATTCATCATAGAACAAAAGTTATGCCTTTGCAAAGTTGGACAAAATCACTTAATCGTCACTTTTGTGCCAAAGAGGAAACTTGCAAAAACACTTGCCAAAGCCAAATGTGACCTCAAAGTGACTTCTAACCATTACACAAACATCACACATGACCTAAAATTCAGAATTGCACAAAGAAACCCCAAGTTTCATGCCTTGAAGTTCAAGTAATTCAAAAGGGGCCAAACTTCCCCAAAATTGCAAAATACTCCATAACTCTTCATCCACTTGAGCCAGCTCACTAAATCAGTTTCCATGGACCTCCCTAAAGCCAGCTGACTCGAGCCATTCCCCTAAACCAGCCTTCCACTTGCCCATACCTCAAGTACACAAAGTCATGACTTTTTGCATTTTGCCCATACCAATCAAACTGTGCCACTACCAACCCTTTGCCCAATCAGAACCTCATATGTGGACCTCAAGCAAGCGATAACACACAACAAGCAAGCCTGAAACTCCAAGAACTCAGCACACTCAAAAATCCCCAATTGTGCAAAAACCTTCGAATCTCTTGATTCAACCATCAAACCTTCAAATTTCTTTCACCATTCAACTCCATAAACCTCACTGACCATTTCCCAACTATCACTTTGCCCTAAAAAGCCCAGAATCAAAAACACGATTTTTACATTTCACAAACTGAACTTCTGCCATTTTCATTTTGAGGCCATATAAACTCCAACTAAGCATCCCAAACACTTGAGGAGGATCATTGGAGTTGGTTTGAAGCAAGGAACTGGCCAGAAAGCACCATTTTCGAAAGCTTCAGTTCAGGTATCATCAAGAACTTTTTTTCCAGAAACTTGATTTTAAGTTCTTAGATTGTTCTCCATGCTTCACTGATCACACTGCACCTTTTGGTTTTGAAAATGATTGAATATTAAGCATGTATGAAGCTTTTGAAATTTCTGTGATTTTTTCCGTTTTGCTTCGAATCTTGATGTTCATGTGAAATAAATGATTTTTGCTGGCTGAATCTTGTTTAGAATGAGTTAGGGATCATTTCTGGAGAGTTAGAGAGCTTAGGGTTGCGTATTGAGTAGGATTGAAGAAATGGATGGCCGGAGAAGATGACCGGAACACTGTTCCGGTCACCTGAAAGTAATTAGGGCATCAGATTAGGGTTTAATCATAATTAGCGTAGTTTGAATTCTGGCCCTTGGATGACGCGTGAAGTCAATTCCCTCCATCCTGAGTTTGAACCTGAGCCCTTGGATTGACTGACTTTCTCATTTTCTCATTAAATTCATTTTTATTTCATTTGTTTTATATTTAATTTCAACGAATTTTAAAAAATAGTAATATGCATCAAAAAATTCTGAAAATTTTTATTAAATCTTTTAATAATATTCAGGACCCAAAAATATTTTTATTTTTATTTTTTGCATTAAGAATTATTTTTAAATCATTTAAATGATTATTTTTAATTAGTTAATGAGAATTAATTAATTAAAAATACATTTAGGCATTTAAAAATTCCAAAAAAATTCACATTGCATTTTAATATATTTAGAAACATTATCAAACTCTTCAAACAAATTTCTTTTTGGTTCTTGACCCATTTTGACATTTTTCTTTGGAATTAAAGTTCTTAAAAGGCAATATTTTTGTCCTAACTTAGAAAAATTCATTCTGCCTAACCATGAAGAGTTTGATGTTGGTTCTTTTTGCATTGCATTCTTCATATCATCTAGTTTCTAGGGTAAAATTGGTTTGAATTTATCTTTTATTTTCAATTTGATGTGCATTTTTCCTTTTGAAGTGCCTTAAAACCCTAGCTAACTTGAGAAAATCATAACTCCCATTAGGTTAAGAGTTAGGTCCCCTCCTTTGGGCAGTGAACTTATGTAGGGTTAGGGTTCCTTTGATCCCATTTCCAATTTTTTATCTTGTCATTTGCTTCTGATTTTGGATTTTGCTTTGTGTCTTGTGCATAAACCCTAATTTTTGCCTTCATTTTCATTCATCTCTCATTTGCTTGCATACATGAACTTGCCATGACATTTTGTGCATTCACATGACTCCTAAGAAATCTTAGGACACATTAGAATCATGGTAAGGAATTTCATCATTCATTTGCCATGTTATACTTCCATTGCATTTCATAAACTTCCATGAACTTTTATGGTTCAAAGCATGCTCCATTTGCATCCTTATCCTTGTATGATTATTCACAACTCTTGATAGGTGTGTGCTTTATCTCTTAGCATCATTAACATCATGTTTATGCTTCTGACTTTGGTGTGCATCATTGCATTTCATCTCATTTTCATGTCATTTCATTTCTTTTTGCTAACTTTTCAGGTGGTAAGTCATTGAGAAGTGAATTTGCCTTCACTTCTCATAACCTCTTCTCTCTTATGCATCATTTCTGCATTTTTATTATGCATTAGAGTGATCTTGCTCATTCATGTCTCCTTCTCACTTTCTTTCTTCAAGCAACTTATCTTCTTAAGTGAAGTAAGTTGACTTGCTTCTTCTGCTTCTTCCTCCTTTCATCTGCTTCTTTCTTGGTGGCTTTCCTCTTGAAGATCTTTTGCAAGCCTCATAAACCCTAGGAATACCCAAGCATGACCACAATTAGGGTTTGATTAGTCCCCCATTAGTTTCACCTTTGTGCCATCTTTGTGTCTTCTCTTCTCATCTCATAATCAAGGACTAAACCTTAAAGGTTTTAAGGCTTTGTGATTAGGGTTATGCCTGTATCCTTCTATTAGGATGGAGTGTATAACTTTAATCCTAAGTGTTAAACCCTTAAAGTATTTAAATCCTTTAATCAATTCATCTAATAAATCACTAAGACATCAAACTTGTAACTTGAGCCTTGCATTAGGGTTCCAATTCTTCCTTAACTGGTTATGAAGGACTAACCCTAGTGTTAATGGACAAGTCCCCCTCAAGTTGTCTTACAAACCATAAAATTCACTTCTTAATCCTTACCATTAATTAAAATCCACTTTAATAAAGGCTTTGTTTTGTCATGAGGTTAATCCCTAATCATGGATTAAGTTGAGGATCCTTCCTCAGCTTAAATGTTCTCATCTATTATCCTTCTATTAGGATGGTGTAATGGGTCCATTAAATCCTTGCTTATGGCTTAAACTCATTACTTGACACTAAACAAAAACTTCAAAAAACATCTAAATAATTGCAAGTAGGTTAATTATCTTAACCCTACTGATCACACTAAATTTCACCGTATTTCTGACTCCGATTTCGCATGCATTCTTAGCTTTTATTGTTATTTTGTTATGTTATTACTTTGTTTTCTTTTGTTTTCAGGTTTTTATTGTAATCGGGGCTTGAATCGAGAATAGGAGCGAAAAAGGAGTGGAAACGGACGAAAACCTAGAAATTCAGCGTTTTGCACTTACGGCACCCACCGTGGCGGGCGCCATGGGGTTAGCCATGACGTTGCCACGTCTCAAGACCACTCCACAACTGCCAACACCCACGATCCCCATTCTTTCATTCTCCATTAGTACAATGGCGGGCGCCATAGGCCTGTGGAGGGCGCCACAAGGCAAAATTCAGTTCCCTCCACTTTTTAGTGGAGGGGCGTCCTGGTCATTTCCCGCTGTTAGTTTTCCTATAAATAGGACTTTAGTTTTTCGTTTTTAATCATCCAAACTTAGATTTCTCTAGGCATATATCAGTTTTAAAGCAGTTACCATTCCACATCGGGGTGTTTCTGCAATTGAGTGATCGAGTCTGTAATTTGTCTGTGTGTTCGAGTTTTGGAGCACTCTGGAGGAAGTTAATCCTGCCGCCATTTTAATTCCAGTTCGTATTTTACTTTTCCGTATTGCTTTACTTTTACTTATTTCTCGCACTTGCTTTACTTTCATTTATTATTCGCACTCGCACTTTACTTTATTTATTTTCCTGCACTCTCACTAAATTACTTTATTTCTCGCACTCGCACTAAATTCCTTTATTTCTCGCACTCGCACTAAATTCATTTACTTTCCGCACTCGCACTAAATTACTTTTTATAAAAATTATAAAAAGAACCTTTACTTTATCATGTCTAACTAATTCCATAAAGGTTAGAATGTAAGGATCGTAATTGAACCAGTAATCCGTATAATTGTTCGTGGAAACACTTAAGGGCTATTTTATCTTTCAATCTAATTGTTTTTAACTATTCCAAAAACAGCAAAAAGCACTTTGTCTAGTTCATTAGGAGTTTTTAGATTAAAAAGAAAAGATATTTTAAAACGATTTTCGGACGCGTTATGAAGTTTAGAGTCTGGTTCATAAGAACCTCTTTTTGCTAAGAAATCCAGGTTAAAGTACTTTTCAACTTAGTTAAGATACTATATTTAATAAAAATAGGTTTACTACTCTAACGCAGTACGCACCTTTTTATCCGTGACAATAGGAGGGGTTGATTAGAGAGTACAACTCGGTTCTGAATACGCGAAAGCGACAGTTCCTGTTAAATTAGTTCTTTTCAAAGGAGAAAACATTGCCCATAAGTAGTTCCATTAACAAGTACTGGATTATCATTGATTACGTGAATTACATTCGAGCCTATCTTTTATTTATTATTTAAAATTATAATTTTTTTACCATTGCAGCCTTACTAAAACCCTTATATTTAGTTGCCTTAGATACACACCATAACAACAGGTACGATAGATTGACACTTGGTCTCTGTGGATTCGACAATCTTTTATATTACTCTGACGTGTTCGTACACTTGCGAAAAACACGCATCAAGTTTTTGGCGTCGTTTACGGGGACCAATTTCGTCAAATTTCATTACCCTGTAGTTATACCGTTTAGACTAAGGTTGTTACCCACCGGTCAATGCGAAAGACTCGCAGTGCCAGAAGTTTAGTAGACCCTCTAGCTGAACCTGAACGTTACGCTCGCGCACGTTTGTTTTTCCATAGGAATAGGAGAGCTATGGGCGTCCTGGTCATTTCCCGCATTTAGTTTTCCTATAAATAGGACTTTAGTTTTTCATTTTTCTGCATCCAAACTTAGATTTCTCTAGGCATATATCAGTTTCAAAGCAGTTACCATTCCACATCGGGGGGTTTCTGCAATCGAGTGATTGAGTCTGTAATCTGTCTGTGTGATCGCGTTTTGGAGCACTCTGGAGGAAGTTAATCCTGCCGCCATTTTAATTCCAGTTCGTATTTTACTTTTTTGTATTGCTTTACTTTTATTTATTTCTCGCACTGCTTTACTTTATTTATTATCCGCACTCGCACTTTACTTTATTTATTTCCCGCACTCGCTTTACTTTCGTTTATTACCCTCACTTGCACTAAATTCCTTTATTTCTCGCACTCGCACTAAATTCATTTACTTTCCGCACTCGCACTAAATTACTTTTATGAAAAATTATAAAAAGAACCTTTACTTTATTATGTCTAACTAATTCCATAAAGGTTAGAATGTAAGGATCGTAATTAAACCAGTAATCCGTATAATTGTTCGTGGAAACACTTAAGGGCTATTTTATCTTTCAATCTAATTGTTTTTAACTATTTCAAAAACAGCCAAAAGCACTTTGTCTAGTTCATTAGGAGTTTTTAGATTAAAAAGAAAAGAGATTTTAAAACGATTTTCGGACGCGTTATGAAGTTTAGAGTCTGGTTCATAAGAACCTCTTTTTGCTAAGAAATCCAGGTTAAAGTACTTTTCAACTTAGTTAAGATACTATATTTCTTAAAAATAGGTTTACTACTCTAACGCAGTACACACCTTTTTATTCGTGACAATAGGAGGGGTTGATTAGAGAGTACAACTCGGTTCTGAATACGCGAAAGCGACAGTTCCTGTTAAACTAGTTCTTTTCAAAGGAGAAAACATTGCCCATAAGTAGTTCCATTAAAAAGTACTGGATTATCATTGATTACATGAATTACATTCGAGCCTGTCTTTTATTTATTATTTAAAATTATAATTTTATTTACCATTGCACCCTTACTAAAACCCTTATATTTAGTTGCCTTAGATACACACCATAACAACAGGTACGATAGATTGACACTTGGTCTCTGTGGATTCGACAATCTTTTATATTACTCTGACGTGTTCGTACACTTGCGAAAAACACGCATAAAGTTTTTGGCGCCGTTGCCGAGGACCAATTTCGTCAAATTTCATTACCCTGTAGTTATACCGTTTAGACTAAGGTTGTTACCCACCGGTCAATGCGAAAGACTCGCAGTGCCGGAAGTTTAGTAGACCCTGTAGCTGAACCTGAACGTTACGCTCGCGCACATTTGTTTTTCCATAGGAATAGGAGAGCTATGGCCGAAGATAAAAACCGAAGACCTCTTAAGGACTTTGCCCAACCATCAAACGAGGAACCTAGTTCCAGTATAGTAAACCCCGCTATCCCAGCCAATAATTTTGAACTTAAACCATCCCTGCTGCAATTAGTGAAACAGAGACAATTCGCAGGTCTTGCTACTGATAACCCGAACCAACATTTAAAAAACTTTCTTCAGTTAGCAGACACCTTTAAAACCAATGGAGCTTCTCCTGAGGCAATACGCTTAAGATTATTTCCCTTTTCCCTCAGAGATAAAGCTCTATCATGGTTCGATTTCCTTCCACCCAACTCAATAACAACTTGGGATGACCTTAGAAAAGTTTTCCTTGCTAGATATTTTCCTCCAAGTAAGACCGCTCTTCTTCGAAACCTAATAACTAGATTTACCCAACACCAAGGAGAGTCGTTGTTCGAAGCCTGGGAGAGATATAAAGAACTATTAAGAGCATGCCCACATCATGGCTTAGAAAATTGGCTAATCATCCAAACCTTATATAATGGACTTCATTATAACACTAAGATGACCATCGACGCTGCCGCTGGTGGCGCACTGATGAACAAACCTTACCCTGAAGCTAGTGCCCTTATCGAGGATATGGCCCAAAACCATCAATCATGGGGAGTAGAATGAGCGACAGTGGAAAAGAAGGAAGCCCAAGGAGGAATACATGAGCTAAGCTCTATAGACATGATGCAAGCTAAAATGGACGCGTTGGCCCTTAAAGTCGAACATATGTACACAACTCCGAGTACTGTAGCCGCAGTTTCGCGGAATTGTGAGATATGTGGAACGCAAGGACACCAATCCGCCGAATGCAATCTGTTGAATGAGACCAACACTGAGCAAGTGAACTATACCCAAGGGAACCCATTTTCAAACACATATAATCCTGGATGGAGGAATCACCCAAACTTCTCCTACAAAAATAATAACCCTATTCAAAATACCGCACCTCCGAGACAACAAGGTTACCAAGCCCCAAGAACAAATCAACCTATGCAACCTGTAACACCAAGTCCGAGCTTTGATGAAGTTGTAAAAAAATTTATCACTGCTCAAACACAACAAAAAAAAGAGTTCATAAACCAAAACGTCCATGTTAACGAACTAATTACCCAATTAGGAACCAAGGTTGATCAAATTATTACTCATAATAAGATGCTTGAAACCCAGATCTCTCAGGTAGCGTTAAACCAAGCCCCACAGACTACACCTGGAGGACAGTTCCCTGGACAACCTCAACAAAACCCGAAAGGGCAAGCAAATGCCATTACTCTACGAAGTGGAACCGCTTATAAAGAACCTTTAAACATTAGATTAAGTGAGCCCGAAACTTTGGAGAGGAATGAGGAGAAGGAACCAGAGGAGCCTGAAACCCCGGAAAGTCAAGAAAAAGGAGAAGAACCTAAAAATAAAACCTATGTACCACCACCACCATACAAACCACCAATACCTTACCCTCAAAGATTAAAGAAAACCCAAATTGATAATCAATACCAAAAATTCGTTAAGGTTATAGAAAAACTTCACGTAGAAATCCCCTTTACAGAAGCCATCACCCAAATACCTTCTTACGCTAAGTTTCTCAAAGACATACTTACGAATAAACGTAGACTTGAAGATCCGAAAACCGTGGAATGTAATTCTATTTCCGAAAATAGGTTAGCAAAGAAAGATAAATATCCCGGAAATTTTTCCATTCCTTGTATTTTGGGGAATCATGTCATCGAAAAAGCTTTTCTAGACTTAGGAGCTAGTGTGAGCTTAATGCCTTTAGCAGTTTGTGAGAGATTAAACTTAGGAGAATTACAACCTACTAAGATGTCACTTCAATTAGCCGATAGATCCGTTAAATACCCTATAGGCATACTTGAAGACATCCCTGTTAGGATAGGTCAGCTGTTTATACCTACTGATTTTGTTGTCATGGACATTAAAGAAGATGACGACATACCAATCCTCCTAGGTAGACCGTTCTTATCGACTGCTGGAGCCGTAATAGATGTTAAAAAAGGGAAACTAACTTTTGAGGTAGGTGACGAGAAGATAGAATTTATACTTTCAAAATTTCTTATGGCACCTGTGATAGGAGATGCTTGTTATGCCTTAGATATCATCGAAGAATGCATTAGGGAATTAGAACAAGAAGAAGAAACTGAATCTATAAAATTGTCGTCAACCCTTATTTTGGAAGATGACAATTATAAAAGACCCTACATTGATGATAACCTTCACGAATGTTTATCTCTTACCCCAGATCCTATGCCTTGCCCTATGAAACCGACCGTAAAACTTAAGGAACTGGCTAAAAACCTGAGATATGAATTTCTCGATGAAGATATGAACCGTCCAGTTATAGTCAGTGCTACCTTAAACCAAGAAGAAACCAACCAATTATTAGAAGTTTTACGTAGGTACCCCTCAGCCTTAGGATATAAGATCTCTGATCTAAAAGGAATAAGCCCATCCGTATGCATGCATCGGATTTTGCTTGAAGAAGATTCAAAACCTTCCAGAGAACACCAACGGAGAATAAATCCTATAATGAGTACTGTAGTTAAGACCGAAGTTCTTAAGTTATTAGAGGCAGGTATAATATATCAGATCTCGGACAGTAAATGGGTGAGTCCTGTGCATGTAGTACCTAAAAAGGGAGGCATCACAGTCATGCAAAACGAGAAGGGCGAACCTGTAGCAAAAAGAACCGATGGAGGTTGGCGTATGTGCATAGATTATAGAAAATTAAATAAAGCAACTAGGAAGGACCATTTCCCATTACCATTCATAGACCAAATGTTGGAGCGCCTAGCCAGACACTCTTACTTATGTTACCTAGATGGATATTCAGGATTCTTCCAAATACCTATTCACCCCGAAGATCAAGAAAAAACTACCTTTACATGCCCAGTTGGAACTTTTGCCTATAGAAGAATGCCTTTTGGACTTTGTAATGCTCCTGCCACTTTCCAACGCTGCATGATGTCTATCTTTGCCGATTATTTAGATGGAATCATGGAAGTATTTATGGACAATTTCTCAGTTTGTGGATCAGATTTCAAAAATTGTCTTGTCAACCTTGAGAAAATCCTGGAGAGATGTGTGGAGGTAAACCTTGTGCTAAATTGGGAAAAATGTCATTTCATGGTCACCGAAGGGATTGTCTTAGGACATATAGTTTCCGAAAAAGGTATAGAGGTAGATAAAGAAAAAATAGAAGTCATAGAGAATCTAAAACCGCCGAAGACTATCAGGGAGATAAGAAGTTTTCTTGGACATGCCGGATTTTACCGACGTTTTATCAAGGATTTCTCCAAAATAACAAAGCCCTTAACTGGTCTTTTAATGAAAGATGCCGAATTCATCTTCGATGAAAACTGTACTGAAGCATTTAATCTTCTGAAGCAAGCTCTGATTTTAGCACCTATAATGAAACCCCCTGATTGGTCAGAACCGTTTGAGATAATGTGTGACGCCAGTGATTATGCTGTTGGAGCCGTTCTAGGTAAGACAAAAGACAAAAAGTTACATGTAATTTATTATGCCAGTAGAACCCTAGATGCTGCAGAGCTCAACTACGCAACAACCGAAAAAGAGCTCCTAGCTGTAGTTTTTGCCATAGACAAATTTAGATCTTATCTAGTAGGAGCCAAGATTATAGTTTACACAGACCATGCTGCCATTCGTTACTTACTAAGTAAAAAGGATGCCAAACCTAGGTTACTTCGATGGATTCTATTATGGCAAGAGTTTTATTTGGATATCCGTGATAAGAAAGGCACTGATAATGTAGTAGCTGATCACCTTTCTAGGCTAGAATACCTGAAACCTGACTCAGTACCCATAAATGACGATTTTGCCTATGATAGACTGATAGCCCAACTAGAAACTATTGAAGATGATAACCCAGACCTACATGAGCATTCTCATAAATCCTTAGCTATAAGTAATGTACCTTGGTATGCAGACTTTGTTAATTACCTAGCCGCTGACATCATACCCCCTGATCTAAACTACCACCGGAAGAAGAAGTTCTATAGTGATGTGAGAAACTTCTATTGGGACGAACCATTTCTTTTCAAGAGAGGTAAAGATGGAATTTTCCGCCGTTGTGTTCCAAAAGAAGAGGTAGCTAATATAATTGAGCATTGTCACTCTGCACCCTATGGTGGACATGCAAGCACATCTAAGACCTACGCCAAGATTCTTCAAGCTGGCCTATTCTGGCCTACTATGTGGCGTGATGTCCATGCTTTCATTGTCAAGTGTGACAGATGCCAACACACAGGAAATATTTCAAGACGTAATGAAATGCCGTTAAGAAATATCCAAGAAGTAGAACTCTTCGACGTATGGGGTATAGACTTTATGGGACCGTTCCCACCATCTTTTGGAAATCAGTACATCTTAGTAGCTGTTGACTATGTGTCCAAATAGATTGAAGCTATCGCCGCACCCATAAACGACACCAGAGTAGTCATCAAATTATTCAAAAATTATATATTTCCCAGGTTTGGAACACCCCGTTTAGTCATAAGTGATGGAGGTCACACTTCGTATCGAGAATATTTGATAAACTTTTAAGCAAGTATGGAGTTAAGCATAGAGTAGCAACACCATACCACCCACATACCAATGGACAAGTAGAAGTATCTAATAGGGAGATCAAACAAATTCTTGATAAGACTGTCTCTATATCTAGAAAGGATTGGTCACAGAAACTTCAAGAAGCATTATGGGCCTATAGAACCGCTTTCAAAACTCCTATAGGAACAACCCCTTATCAACTGGTCTATAGAAAATCATGTCACTTACCTTTTGAGTTGGAGCATAAGGCCTATTGGGCCATCAAAACTTTGAATCTGGATTACTTGACTGCTGGTGAGAAACGTATCCTTGATATCCATAAATTAGAAGAGCTCAGACAATCCGCCTACGAAAATGCCATCATATACAAAGAAAGAACAAAAGCTTGGCATGACAAAAGAATCATAAGAAGAGACTTCAAAATAGGCGATCCTGTTCTCCTGTTCGATTCTAGGTTACGACTTTTTCCAGGGAAGCTTCGTTCGAGATGGACTGGCCCTTTCGAAGTATCTAAGATCCTAAGATCCGATGCTGTTGTAATCAAGAACCAAACATGTAAACAGTTCATCGTTAATGGACAGAGGTTGAAGCCCTACGAAGGAGGTGACATTCCAACAACATACACCTGTCATACTCTGAGTGATCCACCATATCCTTCCAATGATGTTTAAATATCGGTCGTCGAGCTAATGACGTTAAACAAGCGCTGCATGGGAGGCAACCCATGGTTTTCTTATTTATGTACTTTTTATTTATTTTTACTTTATTTTAATTTGTTTATTTTATTATTATGTCAGGACTAACGATTGAATGTTTTATGTGCTTTCAGAACTTGTTTGCTAACCTTGTACAGAATGCAGAACCCTGATGACATGCACGTGGCCTTTATAGACGACGCACAGAGAGAGCGTTACTATGTCCACATGAGACGCCCTATGGCTCCTACCAGGTACCCTGACCATGACTGCATGGATGCCTTGGGGATAGAGCCAAGCGTCGGATTCTTATGCCATCAACTCCAGTGGGACCAGTTTGACGACAGGAACAACACTTATAGGAACTTGACTCTTGAGTTCCTCAGCTCGTTTCATCATGACCCTTGGGCTGGACCCGATGGACTCGCTGTTTTCAGGTTGTTCGGGATTGACTACTCATTCTCTCACCAAGAGTTTGGTGATTTTCTAGGTTTCCAGACTACTCCTGATGCTATTCCAGAGACACCGATGGGATATTTTATGAGTAGAGAAGTGGAAAAGTTTTGGTCTAAAATATCAGGTGGAGGAAGCCAAGATCCTTCCACCCAGTTTTCTCAGGTAATCCACAACCCTGCGTTAAGGTACTTCTAGATGATTCTAGCGCATTCTTTCCTAGGTTTGCCAGATACAGAGACCCTGCTAAGTGAAGAGGAGATTTTCCTACTATTTTGTGCGACTCAATCTCGCCCTGTTGCTTGTGGCAACTTTCTGTTGAAGGGCCTTGCTAGTGTTTCCAGATCATCCGTAGGCATCATACATGTCGGTGGGATTATTACACAGATATCTACTTCATTGGGTTTGTCCCGCAAATTATTGCACCTCAGGACCTTCTGCTGCTACACCACCCTGGATGTTGATTTTTATCTTGACAGAGGACTGATGAGGAGGGCTTCTTTTAAGCCCAACATGTTTAGATTACTGATCGACGGCGAAGCGATACACTACTTTACATTACCAGATCCGCTGATGACCAGTGTCCATGATCCTGCCAATTGGAGTTATGCTCTAGAGGGTTATGGAGAGACTGTCGAAGAGCCGAAATCGCCTCCCGCCACTGAGTACACTCCTACACCTCTTACTCCCCGAATCATTGTTATGTCTAACAATATGTCTCTGCAGCCGCCTGACCTACAAACACAGATTTATGAGCTCCGTAAGGAGACTACCCTGCTCAAGCAGGAAGTATCGGACTTGGAATTACAGATTCAGGTTTCTGATCTCACTCATGCCTCAGAGGCCGATGCTCTATATCAGGAGATTGAAGAGCTTCAGAGGGAGATAACTGAGATTCGTGGATCAAGCCAGGAGAAGAAGCCTACCACATGACTCATTCTACACTGACGATGCTACCCTAGTATTTAATTTTCTTTTATACGCTTTATTTTATTTCTAGCATCTCCAGACATATCTCATATTATTGCATCTATTATATTTTCTCTTGTACTTTGAATTCATCTTATATATACATATTATGCACTAATGTCGATTTTTTCTTTTTGATTTTTAATTATTTTATTTTTGTCGTGCAAAGAAAAAATATATATATATATATATAAGACAAAAATATTTTCATTTTTGTCTTCACAAAAATATGCAAGCCTCATGCCTTGAAAAGAAGAAGAAAACGCTATCCAGACCCCCCCGAAGACCAAAAGTGCAAGGAAGGCCCAAAAGGAGGATTTAAAAAATCCAAGGCCCAGGAAATAGCCTTGTGGCGGGCGCCACAAGCCCATGGCGGGCGCCATGGCGTTCACCCCTATTTAGGGGCTGAACTTCATTTTCCACCATTTTCACACCTTTCTTCTCCAAAAATCCATTTTTGCAACTTTCAAAAACCTCCTTGAACCCCATTAAAGCTCCCCCATTTCAAAAATACCCTCCATCCATAAAACATATCCAAAATCCATTTTCATTTTCATCCACCACAAACCATAAAAATCAAAACTTTATCATTCCTCTCATAAACCATTTTTCTACCATTTTCACTTCCTAAGGAGCAATCAACAATGGAGTTCAATGGATTTCTTCTTCGTGATGGAAGACCGGGTGATAGGCAACGGAAGATTATTCAGAGGCTTCAAAGTCGAGAAATTCTCTCGACTAGGTACGTCGACGATAACTGTCTGTATGCTTTGGGTATTTATCATAGTGTTTTTAATTTATTGGAATTTCTAGGCTTGCATAATATTTTCATTAATCAGGAACCTACCTATGAGAGACTGACAATTGAGTTTTTGAGTTCTTTGATATACACTGTCAGTCCTAACACTGCTAGCACTGTCGATACTGTTATTTTTAGAATGTTTGGAATTGAATATGAATTCAGTACCAACGAGCTAGCAGGCTTGTTAGGAATCCCTCATAGGGAAGGTGCGATTTGTGAGGCACTTTTGGATGCGGAATGGTCGGCCGAGGTATTTACCTTCTGGCAAAGGCTTTCAAGTACTTCAATTAATTCTTTTGAAGGGATACTTGCGTCGACCATTCACAACCCGGCCATAAGAGTTTTTAGATATCTTTTGGCATGTACTATTTTTGGCCGGGAGAGTCCAAACAAGGTAAATGCTAGAGAACTCCTATTTTTGCAAGGATGCCTCACTAGAACCCATATCAATCCGGTCCCGTTTATGCTTTTCACACATGGCTTTACTTACTAATAAAACAGGACCAATTGTTTTTGGAGGGCTTGTTACGTCTATTGCTCGGGCTCTTGGCCTGAACGATGAGATAGCTACACTTGAACCACTACCTCCTCGCATAATTAATTTAAAATTTCTGAAAGACATGAAATTGTGCCAAACGAGGAGAGAAGGTGGTTATGAGTTGATGGTTCATGGGGTAGCTATCCCATCTGTTGCTTTACCATGCAGTAGACGTACTGATGTACGTGATGAAAGGAACTGGACCTATGATCTTAATGCTCCACGTGTTTTGGGTCCACTTCCTCCTAATATTCCTGATGGGGAGGCACATGACACTGATGAAGAGTATGATCAGAGAGAGCAGTCTCCCATCCCTCATATGTCCCCCCATCGTCCTTCACAGTCACACACCACACCATCTTCCTCTAACCTTGTTGCAGGTGCTGCTCCTGGATTCTATGTCACCGAGGAGATGTGGCGTGATATGACAGCTAGAGAGGAAAGGCGAGACGGCCTTCTCTCTACTATTTCTCAACAGCTGACGGACAACATGAGCTTCATGCAACAATCGCGATTGGTTTCGGATTATGCTTATAGCAACATTTGCCGTACCTTGAACGATATCTCATTAGAGCAGAACCGTCAGAGAGAGTTCAACCGCCGGCACTACCAGCTTGTAGAGGCCACTCAGGGTTCCATCTTAGGTAACCTTCGAGAGGTCCGGAGTGCTCAGGCTACCTTATCAGCACGACTCGACCGGAGGGACCATCATCGTAGTAGATCCCGTCGTTCCAGACCATCACAGCAGGACGGCGAGGGCACCAGTGCTCCTCCTCAGTAGTCTTTTTCAGGTTACCCCCCTTATCTTATTTCGAAACATTGGGGACAACGTTCGATTTAAGTGTGGGAGGGGATTTTATTGCTTTTTGTCATTTCCCTTTTTAGTTAATTATTTCCTTTTAGTTATTTCCCTTTTCAGTAATTTATTTTTCTTAGATAATGCATGAGTCTGACGAGTCACCAATATAGTGTATTTTTAGTACATCTTCATTTTTTCCCATTTCCTTAGCCTTACCAGAAAAAATTTTAAAAAGAAAATAATGTTGTTTCACATGTTTTTTGGGCTTTGAGACAGGTTTAGATTAAGATGTGGTGACTTAGGTCAACTTTTTGAAACATCTGCACCATTTTAGCACCATAGACCTCTTGAATATAGGAATCACTCCTAACCCCCACCACCATGGCCTTTATTATCATTAAAAAAAATTGTCCTAAGTAGTTTATCCTAGCAGTCAGCTCCGGCCTAAGCATGCTCTACGTAGGGGGTCGATGAACATAAGTGAATGATCCAGTGCTAATAAAAAGAAAAAAGGCAAACTCTGGTATAGGTGACCCTCACAAAGTCATTTAAACCGAAAAAAAGAGAAGAAAATTTTTTTGCCACAAAAAGAAAAAAAAAATTGCAAGTCACCTATTGTTAGTTGGTTCAGAGGTATCTGGCACTGAACTTGGTAGGGCGGATTACGATCCGATCCCCCGCAGCTACATTTAGGCGAAATAAAAACAGGTTTACACATGCTTATGTGCCAGAAACCTTATGTTATGGATCAGAATCACTAACCGGTCACTCTACTATGAAGCATGTACGAATAACGGGCTTAATGTGATTGCGCCTGAATGAAAAGGACACAAAAAGATGAGAAGATAGGCCTAGGTATTGTGGGATGACATAGAGTGGTTAATATAGGATTGAAGTTTGTGTTTGTGTTACTATGGTACCCTTGGTTCACTTAGTTAGTACCTGTCACTGCATCCTGACTTGAACTTAGAAGCCCTTTAGCCCAAAGACACGTGTTGACACCATATTTTCTTAAGCTTTAATGTTTGCTTGAGGACAAGCAAAGGTTTAAGTGTGGGAGAATTTGATCACACTAAATTTCACCGTATTTCTGACTCCGATTTCGCATGCATTCTTAGCTTTTATTGTTATTTTGTTATGTTATTACTTTGTTTTCTTTTGTTTTCAGGTTTTTATTGTAATCGGGGCTTGAATCGAGAAAAGGAGCGAAAAAGGAGTGGAAACGGACGAAAACCTAGAAATTCAGCGTTTTGCACTTACGGGACCCACCGTGGCGGGCGCCATGGGGTTAGCCATGACGTGGCCACGTCTCAAGACCACTCCACAACTGCCAAGACCCACGATCCCCACTCTTTCATTCTCCATTAGTACTATGGCGGGCGCCATAGGCCTGTGGCGGGCGCCATAGGCCTGTGGCGGGCGCCACAAGGCAAAATTCAGTTCCCTCCACTTTTTAGTGGAGGGGCGTCCTGGTCATTTCCCGCTTTTAGTTTTCCTATAAATAGGACTTTAGTTTTTCGTTTTTAATCATCCAAACTTATATTTCTCTAGGCATATATCAGTTTTAAAGCAGTTACCATTCCACATCGGTGTGTTTCTGCAATCGAGTGATCGAGTCTGTAATCTGTCTGTGTGATCGAGTTTTGGAGCACTCTGGAGGAAGTTAATCCTGCCGCCATTTTAATTCCAGTTCGTATTTTACTTTTCCGCATTGCTTTACTTTTATTTATTTCTCGCACTTGCTTTACTTTCATTTATTATTCGCACTCGCACTTTACTTTATTTATTTTCCTGCACTCGCACTAAATTACTTTATTTCTCGCACTCGCACTAAATTCCTTTATTTCTCGCACTCGCACTAAATTCATTTACTTTCCGCACTCGCACTAAATTACTTTTATGAAAAATTATAAAAAGAACCTTTACTTTATCATGTCTAACTAATTCCATAAAGGTTAGAATGTAAGGATCGTAATTGAACCAGTAATCCGTATAATTGTTCGTGGAAACACTTAAGGGCTATTTTATCTTTCAATCTAATTGTTTTTAACTATTCCAAAAACAGCCAAAAGCACTTTGTCTAGTTCATTAGGAGTTTTTAGATTAAAAAGAAAAGATATTTTAAAACGATTTTCGGACGCGTTATGAAGTTTAGAGTCTGGTTCATAAGAACCTCTTTTTGCTAAGAAATCCAGGTAAAAGTACTTTTCAACTTAGTTAAGATACTATATTTCTTAAAAATAGGTTTACTACTCTAACGCAGTACGTACCTTTTTATCCGTGACAATAGGAGGGGTTGATTAGAGAGTATAACTCGGTTCTGAATACGCGAAAGCGACAGTTCATGTTAAATTAGTTCTTTTCAAAGGAGAAAACATTGCCCATAAGTAGTTCCATTAACAAGTACTGGATTATCATTGATTACGTGAATTACATTCGAGCCTGTCTTTTATTTATTATTTAAAATTATAATTTTATTTACCATTGCACCCTTACTAAAACCCTTATATTTAGTTGCCTTAGATACACACCATAACAACAGGTACGATAGATTGACACTTGGTCTCTGTGGATTCGACAATCTTTTATATTACTCTGACGTGTTCGTACACTTGCGAAAAACACGCATCACCTACATCATGGAGATTAAGTGTTAGGTGTTTACTTCATACTTAAGGTATTCTCATTAACCCTAATCAGAGGGAGGATGTGATTAGTTTACTAACCCTTGGTTTAGGATTAAGCTCATTAACTTATTACAAACACAAAAAGCAATAAAAGATTGAAAACACAAAAACTAACAATAATCGTCTCCTCCGGGATTCTTTTCTCATCTCATTCACTCACAAACGAGAATTTGCTTCTTCAGTCTAATGCAAGACAGTTTGCACCTGAGCCAGACAAGTCATACACTTGAGCATAGAAAAGTAAGCATTTCACAAGTCAATTTATATTTCAGTCTCTTTGAGTCGAACTACAGTGTTCTGACTTCCTCATTGCACGGGAGGATACGTAGGCATAACTTAACTGTTATCGAACAAAGGTCTCTGTATATTCCCCTTCCTTCCAGCATTATTCTTTAAGCCTCATAGCCTTGAGCTTCCCATTCTTTCTTACACTGACACTCTCATATTTCACTTCATTTCTTTTGCACTGACACTTGCATTCTTTTCCAGCTTTTGCATACAAATAGCACAGACACTACCCTTTTTAACACAAATCTTTCAAGCATGGATCCCGTAGAATACGGCGGACAATCTGGGTGCTAATACCTTCCCAGGTTGTAACCAACCCCCTTTCTCAGTTTCTCTTGTTCGCAACCGTCTTATCCGTATCTTTCTAGGTTTATGATGCATTACCTTTCCTTCGGGATAAAAATGCCTAGTTGGCAACTCTTTTCATTTCTTCTCCTTTCGCCGACCGTTCGCGTCTGTACCCCTTCTGACCAGGTGTCATTCGGTGGGAGCGACAACATGAAAATGCAAAAGGAAAATATTTTTTAGGATTTTCTAGGTATTTTAAATAAATGATGCAAAATAAATGAGAAAACATGAATTAAAAATGAATTAAAACAGAAGTAATCTAATCTGATGGTTTAGATTCAAAACTGGGGGATTTGGTTTGACCTGGCGCATAAATGAATGGACAGGATTCACTCTGGGTTAATTTTCATTAATTAATTAATTAAACTTAATTAAATCAGAATTAGGGTTAATGAAAAGATCTCAGCCCTCTAAAACACGCGCTAAACACAAATCCAATGGCTGATATTTAAACTAGCCTAATTAATGAGGTTTTGCCCTAATCACTTTCAGGTGACCGGAACAGTGTTCCGGTCATCTTCTCCAGCCATCCACTCTTGCTATCTCACTCAATCCGTAAAATCAAACCACCAAACTCTCCAGAAATGATCCCCACCCCATTCTAAACAAGATTCAGCCATCAAACAACATTTATTTCACATGAACAATGAGATTCGAAGCAAAACAGAAAATCTTTCAGAAATTTCAGAAGCTTCATACATGCTTAAAACTGAATCATTTTCAAAACCAAAAGGTGCAGTGTGATCAGTGAAGCATGGAGAACAATCTAAGAACATAAGAAATCATTTCTGGAAATTTTGTTCTTGATGTTACCTGAAATGGAGCTTTCGAAAATGACACTGTCTGGACCTTTCCTTGGTGCTTTCCTCCTTCTTTTGACTCCCTCTTGCCTCTGGGATGCTTGGCTGAAGCTTTTGTGGACTCTTTTGGAAGTTTGCTGAAGCTCAGGTCAAGGAATGTGAAAATCGTGTTTTTGATATGGGGTGTTTCAAGGTAAAATGAAGGGTGGGAAATGATCAGTGGATCATGGTGAGTTGTTCTGTGAAGTTTGTTTGAAGGTTTGAAGCTTGTGTGCTGAGTTTCGAAGAGAAATGCATAAGAGGGGATTTTGGTGTGTGCTTAGTTGTGGGAGGATTCATGTTCCAAGCTTATGTGAAATGGCTTGCCTTTGGTACACATATCAATCCTTGATAGGTCAGAGAGTTGTTGGTGGCCTATGCTGATTGGTATGGTTCAATATGCAAAAGTCAACATTTGTGTAAGTGAAGGCATGGGCTGGTTCAGGCATGGTACAAGGGTATGGCTCGAGTCAGCTTGCTTCAAGGAGGTCCATGGAAGTCATATTTTGTAGCTGGCACAAGTGGCTGAAGAGATTTGATCCATTTTGCAATTTTGGGGAAGTTTGGCCCTTTTTGAATTACTTGAAGTTCAAGGCATGTAATGCAATGTTTCAAAGCACCAATCTGATCTTTAGAAGTCACATGAGGATGTTGTGAAGCATTTGTGTATATTTGAAGCCTTTAGAATGCCTTATTATGTCATTTTGCAAAATGCCTCTTTGGTGCAAAAGTGAATTTTATGTGATTTTTCCCAACTTTGCAAAGCCATAACTTGAGTTCTATGATGAATTAGATCAAGTTCTTGTACTTTTTGGAAAGGGAATGATTCAATCTACAACTTTCATGACCAAGAATTTTTCATTTGAAGCATTTTTGAATCAAAAAGAGGAGGTTGAAAAACTTTCCCAAAATGGCAAGTTTGCATTACAAGTCACTTTCCCAAAATGGCAACTTTGCAAATATCTTGAAATTCTTCAATTTTGTGAACTTATAACTTCTTCTAAGATCAAATAAATATCATATACACCCAAAATGATGGAGAAGACCCTTTGGTTGGATGATTGAGGGCCTCAGATGCCCTGATTTTGCACTGACTTGCTCAAGAAGTCATCTATTGATCATATGCCTTCCCCATTGAATTTCTTCATGAAAATTGGTATGTATGATCCTTATAACATATAGAGACCAATAGAAACAATAATGACCAAAAAATTTGGAGTTATGGCCTCTGAAACCAAAACCCTAATTTTAGGTCATCTGTGCAGTTAAACCTGGCTCTGCTTCCATACCTTTATTAATTCTTGTGATTTTATGACTTTATTGATCTCGGGAGGATATAATATGATGCTTGAACATACATGGACCCTCTTGAGATGATTGGTGGCCTTTGGAGTGGCTCAGATGGCTCAGGGATTGCTCAGATCACAAACCATAGATGCGGATGACTTTGAACCAATGCAGTGAAGAAAAAATGCAATATGAGATGATATGATTGAACTTATGCAAATGAAAAGATCATAATCCATGGTGAAATGAGTGAGGGAAAATTTGGGGTGTTTACACCAGGTGATCGTCCTTCACCTTTGGATGACCGTCCCTCATCTTATCCCCAGTGGAATCCCCATTGTTGGAACTTTCTATCTGGCATTCGTCCTATGTCGTGATATATTTTTAGCAGCCATCCCCGGCTAGGTGATCGTCCTTCACCTTTTGATGACCGTCCCTCATCATTTATCCAATGGCCGTCCCCATCATTGATCTTTTGTTATCCGGCATTCGTCTTATGTCGAGATAATCTCCGAGAGAAACCGTACCCTTCTAGGTGATCGTCCTTCACCTCTTGATGATCGTCCTTCATCATGCTTATCCGATGGTCGTCACCATCGTTGATCTTTTGTATCCAGCATTCTTCCTATGTCGTGATATTTTCAGCAGCCGTCCCCTGCTAGGAGATCGTCCTTCACCCTTTGATGACCGTCCCTCATCATTATTTCATTTATTCTTTTACCCGATGGTCGTACCCGTCGTGGTTTATTTACCCTTTAAACATGATGGACGTCCCCATCAGTGCTTTCCTCATTTCTTTAATCCCCAGAGAGTTTTATTTCTTTACCCAATGGCCATCCCCGTCGTGGTCTTTTCCTTTATCCTGATGATCTTCCTTCATCAGTATACCCGATGGCCGTCCCCGTTGCGGTCGCTTTATTTTCCAGCATGATGGTCGTCCCCGTCATTGCTCTATTTACCTCATTTCACCCCTAGCAGTCGTCCTCTGCTCGATGGCCGTCCTCCGTCGCTATCATTTGATATTTAGTCTATACTGCCTATTACAAATTTATATACCTTTTCTTCTTCTTCACAGCGAGTGCAAATTTCGAACTGTCTTTGGTATTCAACCACAAGTTATCTTGTTTGTCTGTTAAGCCAAGCACTTACACCCTGCACAGCTAACACATGCTTGAATAGGGGAAGCTTTAAACACCCCAAATTTGCCATCACTTTTTTTCACATCATGGCTTGTGGTCTTTTCATATTGCACTACATAAACATCTCATTACATCTCACATTGCATAGTTCATTTCATCTGCATCTAGGGTTTGTAATCTGAGCAATCCAAGAAGTAATCTGAGCCATCTCAAAGGTCTTGAAGCTTTCCAAGAGGGTCCATGTGTGTTCCATGATCATGATATGCTCCCCAAAGTTCATAAAAGTCAAGGGATCACAAAGCATGACAAAGGCATAGAGGCAGACTGAATATTTTCTACACAGATGACCTAAACTTAGGGTTTTGGTTTCAGAGGCCTTAATCTCAAAAGTTTTGGTTATTCTTGTTACTAATGGTCTTAATATGATATAAAGAGCATGTGTACCAAACTTGATGAAGAAATTTATTGTGGAAGTCATCTGATCAACTGGTAACTTGTTGTGCAAGAAAAGTCAGAATCAGGGTATCTGAGGCCCCCAACAATGGAACCAAAGGATCATTTTCATCAATTTGAGGTTCTATGATCTTTATTTGATCTTAGAAGTGGTTAGAAGTTCACAATATTGAATAATTTCAAGCCATTTGCAAACTTGCTATTTTTGGACATGACTTGTAATGGAAACTTTCCATTTTGGGAAAGATTTTCAACCTCCTCTTTCTTGATCA
Source organism: Lathyrus aphaca (assembly GCA_963966055.1). Taxonomy (NCBI): domain Eukaryota; kingdom Viridiplantae; phylum Streptophyta; class Magnoliopsida; order Fabales; family Fabaceae; genus Lathyrus; species Lathyrus aphaca. The sequence goes on from OZ014520.1 coordinate 500,629,804, forward strand.
AAAAGGCTTCAAATGAAGAATCCTTAAACATGAATGTTGTAGATTGGATCTTCCCATTTTCAAAAACTATCATAACTCCTCTTGATTCATCCTATAACTCAATATATGATCTTTCAAAGTTGGGGAAAATCCTATAATTTTCAAGTTTATGCCAAAGAGGGATTTTTGAAAATTCAAGTTCTGAGCACTTTCATGACCTTTGATTGAATTCTAAACATCATTACAACATCACACAACATTCCATGACCAAAATTCAGCCTTGAACCAACCAATTTCATCACCAATTTATTCAAACTTTACAACATTATCAAATTGCAAAAACACTTCAATCTCACCATTCATTTACCTCTGATGACTTTAAACCATCCCATGACCTTCATTGAAACTAGCTGAACTTAGAGCAACCCTAAAACATATTCTGCCATGGCCCATACTCAAGGACACCAACTTTTGAGTTTTTTGCAATTTGCCCATACCAATCACACTATGCCACAACAACTCTTCGGATCACTCCTATTGGTTTATACAAACCTCAAGCAACACAAAACAAAACACACACAAGCCTGAATGCAACCCTATGCTCAATTTCACAAAAATCCTCAAAACCTTCATTCCTTCGAAACTCCCTCCACAACCACTAAAACTCAAAACCTTCATTCCATAGAACACAAAGCATCCATTATTTTGTCCTAAAAGCTCCTTAATCAAAGACACTATTTCTACCTTAGCAGAACTGAATCTTCAAAACCAAGCCATACAAACTTTTTTCAAGCCTTCCATAAGCCACAGGGGATCAAGTGGAGTGGATTAGCATCAAGAAGAGATCTAGAAAGCTCAGAACTGCAAAGCTTCATCTCAGGTAGTCACCAAGAACGTTTTTTCCAGAACTCCTATTTTAAGTTTCAATGTGAAAGAGTATGCTTCACTGATCATTTTGTGCTTTGTATTTTTGAAAATGGTGGAGAAATGGCCATGTATGCTTGCTCTGAAAGTTTAACCCTAAAAATTTGTTTGTTTCGATTCATCTTATTGATGAAGAATAAATGTGTTTTGCTTGTTGATTATTGTTCTATGATGTTTGGGGTGTGATTCTTGGCAGGATTTGTGGGCTTTAGTGGCTTATAGGAGAAGTTGAGTTTTTGATTCGCCGGAGAAGACGACCGAAACTTGTCTCTGGTCGCCTGAGTGTCATTAGGGATAATCTCATTAATTAGCAAGGTTTGAATGTAGGCCCTTGGATCTTTGCTTACCGCGCGTGTTGGACGGCCCAGATGCATCATTAACCCTAATCTTTTAATTAATTAGTTTTAATTTGGTTTAATTAATTTAAAATCTCAGATTGAATCCCAACCACCCATTTACGTGCCAGTCAACCAAGCTTTAAACCTGGACCTTTAGATCAATTGAGTTTTCATTTATTTGTTTTTTTATTTAAATTTCTTACATTTCTTTTCCACATTTATTTTAAAATAGCAAAAGACTTTCAAAAAATTTCAAACTTTTCATTTTCATTTCGAATAATTTTCTTAACCCAAAAACATTTTTTTATTTTAATTTTTGCATTAAAAAGGTATTTTTAAAACATTTAAATGTTTTATTTAATTAATTGTGTAGATGTTAAGAATTGGCAGAATTTTTGACCAACAAGAAGTGTTGAACTTAGTTCAGGATGTCACACCAGATGTTGTGACATTGTCAAACAGAGTATAAGTTAATGAACTTAGTTCAGGATGTCACATCAGATGTTGTGACATTGTATAAGTTAATGAATTAAGTTCAGACATCAGGATGTCACACCATATGTTGTGACATCTTAAACCTGCTACCAGTCTTAAATGATGCATAACAGAACTGAGTAAATTCAGGGAATTTATCTAGAATTAATTGTGAATAGATAAACAATACAAGGTGCATCTGTAGGGAGCTTAGTTATCTGAATTCAGTATAATAGAATAACTACCTCACCTAGAATCAAGGAAGTAACAAACCATAATTCAAGGTGATGACAGCATGACTTATCGGGACTGGATAATCTACAGAAAGCCCAAAAACCAAGCATCTATTTAAGGAACAGAAAATCTCAGAATAGAGTACGAAATTAAGAAGACTGTAAAGGGTGTTTGTGTTTAATAGCAGGTTTTAGTTGTGTATCACTTTATGAGCTTTTAAGCAAAAAGTGAATTGTGTCTTGATTGAAACTGTTAAGTAAAATCAAGCTGTTGTGTTTGAAGTGTGACTTCAATTTTATTAAACATTGTAACATATCACTGTGTGATTGAGGGGGAGTGAGTTGGTACTCATATCTAAGTTGTGTCTTAGGTAGAAATTGCCTTAGGTAGATATTAAGTGAAGGATTAAACTGAGTGGTTTAAGTCCAGAATTAATATTAATTATATTGGATTTCCTTCCTGGCTTGGTAGCCCCCAAATGTAAGTGTGGAGATACACTGAACTAGGTTAACAATTTCCTGTGTTATTTAATTTACCTTCACTTTAAGTTTTGTTTAAGTCTTCAAGTGTTTAAACATCTCATTCGACATCACGTACCTGATCCCAGAATTTCAATTGGCATCAGAGCAGGCACCCTGCCTGTTTAACTGGGTGAGATCTAGGGACTGCAAATTTTGGGAACATGGACAGAGATGTAGGATCTGTGAATAGACCACCTATATTGGATGGATCCAAATATGACTCCCGGAAGCCAAGAATGGTAGCATTCTTAAAATAACTTGATAGCAGGGCTTGGAAAGCAGTCAACAAGGGATGGGAGCACCCTGTCCAAGACAATAAGGATAAGGCAAAAGTGTTGAAGCCTGAAGAAGAGTGGAGCAAGGACGAAGAAGATTCAGCACTTGGAAATTCCAAAGCCTTAAATGCCTTATTCAATGGCATTGATAGGAACATATTCAGACTTGTGCATCATTGTGAGCTGGCCAAGGATGTTTGGGACACTCTCAAAACCACTCATGAAGGAACATCAAAGGTGAAGATGTCAAGACTTCAACTTCTCACCACCAAGTTTGAAAACTTGAGAATGAAGGAAGATGAGACCATTCATGAGTTTTACATGAACATCCTGGAAATAGATAATACTTCTGGTGCTTTGGGAGAGAAGATGAGTGATAAAAAATTGGTAAGAAAGATTCTCAGATCACTCCCAAAAAGATTTGACATGAAGGTTACTGCAATAGAAGAAGCTCAGGACATATGCACAATGAAGGTTGAAGAGCTCATTGGTTCCCTTCAAACATTTGAGATGGGAATGAATGATACAATTGTGAAGAAAAACAAAAGCATAGCCTTGGTCTCAAATACTGATAAAGAAGAAGAAAGTCATGAAGCAGACTCTGAAGAAAATTTATCAGAAACAATTGCTATGCTTGGAAGACAATTCAACAAAATTCTCAAAAGAATGGAAACCAAGTCCAGACCAAGTGGAAGAAACTCAAACTCTTATGAGAATAAAAAACCTTATGATTCTAATAGAAGGTCAAATTATGATGAGAAGACCAACCAAGGAAAGGGGATTCAATGTCATGGATGTGAAGGATATGGACACATCAGAAGTGAATGCCCTACCTATCTAAAGAAGCAGAAGAAAGGTCTCTCTGTGACCTGGTCAGATGAAGACTCAGGATGTGAATCAGAAGAAGAATCTGCAAAGCACATCACTGCTCTAGCTGGAGTATGTGAATCTGAAGGGGGATCCAGTGATGAGGAGCTGACATTTGAAGAGCTTGAAGAATCATACAAGATGCTGTGTAAAAGGAGCACTGAAGTATGCATGGAGAATATACAGCAGAAGAAGCAGATTGAGAAATTAAAGGCTGAAAAGACAAGTAATCTAGAGATCATTAACACTTTGAAAAGTGAAGTAAGCCTACTCAACTCCAAATTGGAGCATATGTCCAAATCTGTCAGAATGCTGTACAGTAGCTCAAACACCTTGGATCTCATTCTTAACAACAACAAGCACTCAGGGGATAGGACTGGGCTGGGATTTAATAAAGCTCAAAAGTTTGAGGCTAGCACCAGCAAAACAACTTCAAATCCCATGAAGTCTAACAAGATGTCCCAACAGATGTCTCAACATCATGACAAGAACATGATGAAAAAGAAGTATCAAAGATGGAGATGCCATAATTGTGGAAGTTTTGGTCACATCAAACCTTTTTGCTACAAGCTGCATGGACATCCAAATCAAAGGTATCAGCAACCCCCTAAGCAGAAGACAGAGGTCACCAAGAAAGTGTTGCATGGACATCAAAATCAAAGATATCAGCAACCCCCTGTAAACACTCCAAATTTGCCCTCACCCATTCACACCATGGCTTGTGATCTTTTCATATGCATAAGTTCAATCATAGCATCTCATATTGCATTTTTGCTTCACTGCATTGCTTCCAAGTCATCTGCATCTAGGGTTTGTGATCTGAGCCATCCCTGAGCCATTTGAACCACTCCAAAGGTATTCAATAACTCCAAAGGGGTCCATGTATGTTCAAACATCATATCATATCCTCACCAAGTCAAGAAAGTCAAAGAATCACAAGAACTGAGAAAGGCATGGAAGTAGAGCCAGGTTTAATTGCACAGATGACCTAGAATTAGGGTTTTGATTTCAGAGGCCATAACTCCAAATTTTTTGGTCAGTTTTGTTTCTATTGGTCTCTATATGTTATAAGGATCATGCATATCAATTTTCATGAAGAAATTCCATGGGGAAGGCATCTGATCAAGAGTTGACTTCTTGGGCAAGTCAGTGTAAAAACAGGGCATCTGAGGCCCCCAATGACCCAACCAAAGGGTGTTCTTCATCATTTTGAATGTGTATGATCTTTATTTGATCAAAGTAGATGTTATAAGTTCACAAAATTGAAGAATTTCAAGCCATTTGCAAAATTGCCTTTTTGGGAAAGTGACTTGTAATGAAAACTTGCCATTTTGGGAAAGTTTTTCAACCCTTTCTTTTTGATTCAAAAATGCTTCAAATGAGAAAACTTTGGTCATGAAAGTTGTAGAATGGATCATTCCCTTTTCAAAAAGTACAAGAACTCATTCTAATTCATTATGGATCAAAAGTTATGGCTTGTCAAAGTTGGACAAAATCACATAATTTCAAGTTTTGCACCAAAGAGGCAAAGTTGCAAAACCTCTTGTCAAGGCAAAATGTGACTTAAAATGGACTTCTAACCTTTGCACAAACATGAATCATGGCCTAAAAATCAGATTGCACAAAAGGACCTCCCATTTTCATGACTTATGCTTCAAGTAATCACAAAAGGTCCAAAAGATCACAAAGTTGCAAAACCTCTCACAAACCCTAATCCACTTGCTAATTGGCCTCGAGACTGATTCTACGGCTCTCCTCAATCCTTGCTGCGCAGGACACCCCTTTGTCCTTGGCCTGCCATTGACCCATACCTCTCTTACACAAAAAGTTGACTTTATGCAAAATGGCCCATACCAATCAAGCTAGGCCACACCAACTCCACAGACCTATCACAGTGTGATACATGGACAAAATGAGACTCAACACATAGCACACACAAGCCTGAAACATCTCATAAGACATAGTTCACAAAACTCTCCTCTTATGCACTTTCCTTCGAATCACAGCACACAAGCATCAAACATCAAAACAAACTTCATAGAATCACTCAACATGTTCCTCTGATCATTTCCCAACCCTCATTTGTCCCTGAAACCACCTCAAGCAGAAACACGATTTCTCACTTCCCTTGAACAGAACTTCATCAAACTCTTAAACCAACCACTTTAAACTCCAACCAAGCTTCAAAGCTTCATCAAGAGGACCATTGGAGCCATTTTGAAGCAAAGAAGCAGGCAGAAAGCTCCTGGATTGAAAGCTCCATTTCACTGATTATCATGATGTGATTTATTTTGAAAATGAGTGAAAAATGACCATGTATGCTTGTTCTGAAACTTTGCTCGTGAAATGCGTTTTGGTTTGATTCTTCTGATTCATGGAAAATAAATGATTTATGGGGTGGGGTTTAGATTCAGTGATGTTTAAGGATTGATTCTGGAGATTTTGGTGAAGTTTTGATGCGTATTGAGGGAGATGGGGTGAGGAGCTTGCCGGAGAAGATGACCGGAACACTGTTCCGGTCATCTGAGAGTGATTAGGGTTAGGATTAGGGCTAATGACATAATTAGGCAAGTTTGAATTCTGGCCGTTCATTTGCGCGCTAAGTCAATTCCCGCGCGTCCCAGTTTGAGCCACAACCCTTGGATTTGCATACTTTCTCATTTTCTTATTAAATTCATTTTAATTTTATTTGTTTCATATTTAATTTCCACGAATTATTTAAAATAGCAAAACATCTTTAAAAATTCTGAAAATTTTTATCAAGTCTTTTATTAATTTTCAGAACCCAAAAATATTTTCATTTATATTTTTGCATTAAAAATCATTTTTAAATTATTTAAATGTTTATTTTTAATTAGTTAATGGGAATTATTTAATTAAAAATACATTTAGGTATTTAAAAATCACAAAAAAATTCACATTGCATTTAAAAACATTTAGAAACATTATCCAACTCTCAAACCAAATTTCTTTTTTGTTCTTGATGCATTTTGACAATTTTTGTTGGAATTAAACTCATTTTAAGGCAATATTTTTGTGCAAACTTTGAAAAAATCATTCTTCCTAACCCTTGAGAGTTTGATAATGATTCTTCTTGCATTGCATCCTTCATAGCATGTAGTTTATAGGATAAAATTGGTTTGATTTGATCTTCCATTTTCAATTTGTTTTGCATTTTTCTTTATGAGGTACCCCAAAACCCCAGTGTAGATGTTTAGAATTGGCAGAATTTTTGACCAACAAGAAATGTTGAATTTAGTTCAGGATGTCACATCGGATGTTGGGACATTATCAAACAGAGTATAAGTAAATGAACTTAATTCAGGATGTCACACCAGATGTTGGGACATTGTATCAGTTAATGAAATAAGTTCAGTTTACCGGATGTCACATCAGATGTTGTGACACTGTATCAGTAAATGAAGTAAGTTCAGTTTTTCAGGATGTCACACCAGATGTTGTGACATCTCAAACCTGCTACCAGAATTAATTAATGACTAACAGAACTGAGTAAATTAAGGAAAGTTATCTGGAATTAATTATGGATGAATGAAACAGAATAAGGCGCATCTGTAGGGAGTTTTGTTATGTGTCTTCAGCATAATCAGAAGAACTGAATCACCTAGAATATAGGAAGTAACAAACCCTAATTCAAGGTGGTGGCAGCATGCATTTCAGGATTGGATAAACCTACAGAAAGCCCAAAATCCAAACACCTATTTAAGCAACAGAAACTCTCAGAATACAGTACGAATTTAAGAAGACCAAATAGGGTGTTTTGTGTTTTAATAGCAGGTTGTTTAATTGTACCACTTTATGAGCTTTTAAGCAAAAGTGTATTTGTGACTTGATTGAAACTGTGAAGTAAGATCAAGTTGTTTTGTTTGAAGTATGACTTCAATTTTATTAAACTTGTAAACAAGATCACTGTGTGATTGAGGGGGAGTGAGTTGATACTCATATCTAAGTTGTGTCTTAGGTAGAAATTGCATTGGGTAGATATTAAGTGAAAGATTAAACTGAGTGGTTTAAGTCTAGAATTAATATTACTTATAGTAGATTTCCTCCTAGCTTGGTAGCCTCCAGATGTAAGTGTGGTTATACACTGAACTGGGTTAACAACTTCCTGTGTTGTTTAATTTTCCTGCACTTTAAGTTTTAGTTAAGTCTTCAAGTGTTTAAACATCTCATTCGACATCTCATACCTGATCACAGAATTTCAATTGGCATCAGAGCAGGCACCCTGCCTGTTTATACCGGGTGAGATCTAGGGACTGCAAATTCTGGAAACATGGACAGAGATGTAGGATCAGTAAATAGATCACCTATACTGGATGGATCTAATTATGACTACTAGAAGCCAAGAATGATTGAATTCTTAAGATCACTTGACAATAGGGCCTGGAAAGCAGTCAACAGTGGATGGGAACACCCTGTCCAAGACACCAAAGATGGAGCAAAAGTGTTGAAACCTGAAGATGAATGGAGTAAGGAGGAAGAAGATTCAGCACTTGGCAACTCCAAGGCCTTAAATGCTTTATTCAATGGCATTGATAGGAACATCTTTAGACTTGTGCATCACTGTGAGCTGGCCAAAGATGTTTGGGACACTCTCAAAACAACTCATGAAGGAACATCAAAGGTGAAGATGTCAAGACTTCAACTTCTCACCACCAAGTTTGAAAACTTGAGAATGAAGGAAGATGAGACAATTCATGAATTCTACATGAACATCTTAGAAATAGCCAATACTTTTGTAGCTTTGGGAGAAAAGATGACTGATGAAAAACTTGTAAGAAAGATTCTCAGATCTTTACCAAAAAGATTTGACATGAAGTTCACAGCAATAGAAGAAGCTCAAGACATATGCACAATGAAAGTTGAAGAGCTCATTGGTTCCCTTCAAACATTTGAGATGGGAATGAATGACACAATTGTAAACAAGAACAAAAGCATAGCCTTGGTGTCAAATACTGATAAAGAAGAAGAAAATGATGAATCAGAAACTGAAGAAAACTTATCAGAAAACATTGCTATGCTTGGAAGACAATTCAAAAAGATTCTCAGAAAGATGTAAGACAAGTCCAGACCAAGTGGAAGATACACAAACTCTTCTGAGAACAAAAGACCTTATGATGCTAATAGAAGGTCAAATTATGATGAAAAGACCAGTCAAGAAAAAAGGATAAAATGCCATGGATGTGAAGGATATGGACACATCAGAAATGAATGTCCTACCTATTTAAAAAGGCAAAAGAAAGGTCTCTCTGTAACCTGGTCTGATGAAGAATCAGGAGGTGATTCAGAAGAAGAATCAGCTAAGCATATCACTGCTCTAGCTGGATTATGTGAATCTGAAAGTGAATCCAGTGATGGGGATCTTACTTTTGAAGAGCTTGAGCAATCATACAGAGAACTGGTTAAAAGAAGCACTAAAATATGCATGGAAAATATAAAGCAAAAGAAGCAGATTGAAGCACTAAAGGATGAAAAAACAAGTGATCTAGAGATCATTGACACCTTGAAAAGTGAAGTAAGTCTTCTCAACTCCAAGTTGGAGCATATGTCCAAATCTGTTAGAATGCTGAACAATAGCTCAAACACACTGGATGTTATTCTCAACAACAATAAGCATTCAAGGGATAAAAGTGGACTGGGATTTAACAAAGTTCATAAGGTTGAAGCTAGCACCAGCAAAACTACTTCAAATTCCATACAGTCAAATAAGATGTCCCAACAGATGCTTCAACATCATGAAAAGAACACAAAGTCAAACATAATGTTCCAACAGATGTCTCAACATCATGAAAAGAACATAATGAAGAAGAAGTATCAAAGATGGAGATGTCATCATTGTGGAAGATTTGGACATATCAAACCTCATTGCTACAAGTTGCATGGATATCCAAATCAGATGTATCAGCAACCTCCTAAGCAGAAGATAGAGGTTACCAAGAAAGTGTTGCATAGACATCAACATCAAAGAGATCAACAACCCCCTAAGCAGAAGACAGAGGTCATCAAGAAGGTATGGGTGCCAAAAGCTAGTCTTCATGCTGATCAAAGCTACATGCCCAAGAACAAGATCAACAAACAACCTTGGAACTCTACTGATGGACAATGCACAGGGTAGAGGTATCAAAAGAAATCTCAATACAAATGGTCAAAGAAAGGTGTTGCATATATAGCTCATACATCACTAAGAGTATCAGCTAAAGAAGACTGGTACTTTGACAGTGGATGTTCAAGACACATGACTGGATTGAAGAATCTGTTAGTAGACTTAAAGTCATATTCATCCAGATATGTAACCTTTGGAGATGGAGCTAAAGGAGAAATCAAGGGAGTTGGGACCTTGGACTGTCCAGATGTACCAAGACTAGATGATGTGCTGCTGGTAAAAGGTTTAACTGCTAACCTGATCAACATAAGTCAATTATGTGATCAAGGGTATAGTGTAAACTTTACCAAAACTGAATGCATAGTGTCTAATAAAGAACAAAAGGTTGTCATGAGAGGAGCCAAATCTAAAGACAACTGCTACATGTGGGAACCTCAAGACTTCAGTCTTACTTCAACTTGTTCTTTAGCCAACGAAGAAGAAGTGAAACTATGGCACCAAAGACTGGGTCATCTTCATTTCAGAGGTATAAAGAAAATCATATCTATGGAAGCTGTGAGAGGTATTCCTAAACTGAAGATTGATGATGGCAAAATATGTGGTGAATGTCAAATAGGCAAGCAAACCAAGATGTCCCATCCAAAGCTCCAACATCTGACAACTTCCAAAGTTTTGGAATTACTGCATATGGATCTTATGGGACCTATGCAGGTTGAGAGCCTTGGTGGTAAGAGGTATGCCTATGTGGTGGTTGATGACTTTTCAAGGTATACATGGATAAATTTTATCAAAGAAAAGTCTGATGTATTTGATGTATTCAAAGACTTATGCCAAAGAATACAAAGAGAAAAAGCCAGCTGTGTGATCAGAATAAGAAGTGACCATGGAAAGGAGTTTGAAAATCAAAAATTCTTAGATTTATGTTCTTCAGAAGGAATAAATCATGAATACTCTTCACCAATCACTCCTCAACAGAATGGGATTGTTGAGAGGAAGAATAGAACTATCCAAGAATCAGCAAGAGTTATGATCCATGATAAAAAGTTACCTTTGTACTCCTGGGCTGAAGCTATGAACACAGCTTGTTACATCCATAACAGAGTCACTCTAAGGAAAGGAACTTTGTCCACAATCTATGAAGTCTGGAAGGGCAGAAAACCCACAGTTAAGTACTTCCATGTGTTTGGAAGTAATTGTTATATTCTGGCTGATAGGGAGCAAAGAAGAAAAATGGATCCTAAAAGTGATGAAGGGATTTTTCTTGGATACTCTATAAACAGCAGAGCATATAGAGTATTGAACTCTAGAACCAAGGTTATCATGGAGTCCATAAATGTGATAATTGATGATGCTCCTACAGATGTTACAGAAGATGTTGGAACATCTGCTGACAACCAAACTGAAGCTAAAGAAAAGAGTGATCATTCTGACTTCACTCAAACTGATGCAAGGACAGAACAATCCAGCAAACCTCCCTCCATCAGAATCCAGAAGGATCATCCCAAAGATTTGATAATTGGGGATCCCAATAGAGGTGTAAGCACTAGATCAAGAGAGGTGATTTCAGGTTCTTGTTTTGTTTCAAAAATAGAACCTAAAAACATCAAGGAAGCTCTTACTGATGAATACTGGATTTGTGCTATGCAAGAGGAATTAGGTCAATTCACAAGGAATGAAGTGTGGAATCTTGTTCCTAGACCTGATGACATAAATTTGATTGGCACTAAATGGGTGTATAAGAACAAGTCAAATGAGCAAGGAGTTGTTACAAAGAACAAAGCTAGACTTGTAGCTCAAGGATACACACAAATTGAAGGAGTAGACTTTGATGAAACCTTTGCACCAATAGCAAGGCTTGAATCAATCAGACTACTTTTGGGAATTGCTTGTATCTTGAAGTTCAAGCTATTTCAAATGGATGTGAAAAGTGCCTTTCTAAATGGATATCTTAATGAAGAGGTATATGTAGAACAGCCTAAAGGATTTGTTGATCCAAGCTGTCCAAATCATGTATACAAACTAAAGAAGGCTCTTTATGGTCTGAAGCAAGCTCCAAGAGCATGGTATGAAAGGCTGACTACTTTTCTTATCAAGCAAGGGTACAGGAAAGGTGGAATAGACAAAACCTTGTTTGTTAAAGATGAAGAAGGAAATGTCATGATTGCTCAAATATATGTAGATGACATTGTTTTTGGTGGGATGTCAGACAGGATGGTTAAACATTTTGTCAATCAGATGGAATCTGAATTTGAAATAAGCTTAGTAGGAGAATTAACCTACTTTCTTGGACTGCAAATAAAGAAAATGGAGGACTCCATGTTCATTTCCCAAAGCATGTATGCTAAGAACATAGTCAAGAAATTTGGGATGGACAATGCTACTCATAAGAGAACTCCTGCCCCCACACATTTAAAGCTAACTAAAGATGACAAGGGTGAGAATGTAGACCAAAGCCTATACAGAAGTATGATTGGAAGCTTATTATATTTAACTGCTAGCAGACCAGACATAGCATTTGCAGTAGGTGTATGTGCAAGATATCAAGCTGATCCAAAAGTTAGTCATCTAAACCAAGTCAAGAGAATTCTGAAATATGTTAATGGTACTTGTGACTATGGCATAATGTACTTTCATGGATGCAAACCAATTCTCACTGGCTTCTGTGATGTTGATTGGGCTGGAAGTGCTGATGACAGAAAAAGCACTTCAGGAGGATGCTTCTTTCTAGGAAACAATTTGATTTCTTGGTTCAGTAAGAAATAAAATTTTGTATCCTTATCTACTGCTGAAGCTGAATATATTGCAACTGGAAGCAGTTGTTCACAGTTGGTTTGGATGAAGCAAATGCTCACTGAGTACAATGTCCCACAAGATGTCATGACATTGTACTGTGACAACTTAAGTGCTATTAACATATCAAAGAATCCTATCCAACATAGCAGGACCAAGCATATTGATATCAGACATCATTTCATCAGAGATCTTGTGGAAGAGAAAGTGATTTCATTAGAACATGTAACTACAAATCTGCAATTGGCTGATATATTTACTAAAGCCTTGGATGCTACCCAATTTGAAAACCTAAGGGGTAAATTGGGAATCTGCTTATGTGAAATTTAACAGTTATGGAGATGTGCCAACATGTCATATGACATCGTGTGGCATGATCACCAGATGGCAACACCAGTCTGGTCAAGCACCTTGTGTATTCCACTCCTAGAAATTCTCCAAGTAACGGCTCTTATAAGAATATCAGCTCACTTTCAGCTATTCATCTTCTCATCATTCTCTCACAACAACTTGCTTGCTATAGCTAACTTTCAGAGATCATCAAACTCAACCAATCTCAATCTCTTTCTTCACCACATTCTAAAATGGCTCAACACCAAAACCCTAACATCTCTGAAGAAATCCTCAACAAGGAAGATGTGGTGCATGCAACCCCCATCTCTGTGGTATCCATGGATTCAACTCCAATGGACGAAATCAGAGGAAGTGTTCCTCTTGCTCAAAAGCCAAGAACCCCTACTGTGAGAAGGGCAAAGGAACCTGTATTCAGCAAGGCCAAAGGCATGCCTTCATCATCAAACACCACTCCAAAAGCTTCTGAATATGTGAATGATTCCATAAAGGAGCTGGTAAACAGGATCTTATCTGAGCAAAGAGTGGTGAGTGGCATATCTATCCCTCTGAACACCATGCCAGCTCCACAGGAAGAACAACAAAATCAGGCTGAAGAGGACACTCCTGCAAAACAGGATGTCCCAATAGATGTTGAAACATCTGAGGAGCAACAAAAGACCTCCACTGATGATGCTGAAGAAACATATGAGAACCAGCAAAAGGCATCCACTAATAGTGATGATGAAACATCTGAGGACCAGCACAAGGCCTCCACTGAAGATCAAACCTCTGTTGATCCACCTGCTGAAGAGGAGACTGCTCAACCTCCTCCTATGGTAAACATAGAGCATGATTTTGATACAAAAATCATTGCTTCTGTAAACCCTAGCATAGCCAAAAGGCTTAGAACTAGGAAGGAAAAGAATAATGCAGGACATGCAACTCCTGAGAAGAAGCAAGCTACACCAAAGAAGGACAAAGCTAAAGTTGGTTTTGGTCCTACAAAACAATGGAGCAAGGTGCAAACACAGAAGAGGAAAGTTGTCACCCCTCCAGATTCAGATGTTGAAGAGGATGTCCCAACATCCCCACCAAAGAAGAAACCGGCACCCTCAAGGTCATCAACTGCTGTTCCAGAAGCTCCTCTGGACAACATCTCTTTCCATCATGTTTCAAGTGTGAACAGATGGAAGTTTGTTTATCAAAGAAGGGTAGCACTTGAAAGAGAGCTGAGCAGTAATGCACTTGAGTGCACAGAGGTAATTGATCTCATCTCTTCTGCTGGCCTATTCAAAACTGTCTCCAACCTCTCTCCTTGCTATGAGCTGCTAGTCAAGGAATTCATTATAAACCTCCAAGAGGATTGTGCTGATGGTAAGTCTGCTGACTTCAGAAAGGTATATGTAAGAGGGAGATGTGTGGAATTCTCTCCTAGGGTTATCAACCACTACCTTGGAAGAGAATTTGATGGTCCAAATGAGCTAGGGAAGACTAATAACCAAGTTTGCAAGGTTATCACTACTAATCAGGTCAAGACTTGGCCAGTCAAAGGGAAGCTCTCTGTTAGCCTGCTGACAAGGAAGTATGCCATGTTGCATAGGATTGGCACTGCAAACTGGGTCCCTACCAACCATACCTCCTCAATAGCAACTGGATTGGGCAGGTTTATATATGCTGTGGGCACCCAAACAAAGCTGGATTTTGGAGCTTATATATTTGATCAGACATTGAAGCATGCTGGATCATCTGCAACTAAGATGTCAATTGCCTTTCCTTCCTTGCTGTGTAGAATTATGCTTAGTCAATATCCAGGTATCCTCACTGAGAAGGACTCCATTTGCAAAAGAGAAAGTCCTCTGGCCTTCCACTACAAGCTGTTCTTGATTCATCATGCAAATGATGTTGAAGCTCCCTCTGGGACATCTGCTGGTCCTTCAAAGGCAAAGCCTCCAATCTCCAAAGCTGCCTTGATTGCTGAGCTGAAGAACACATGCAAAGAACTGGATGCAAGGAAGCAGAAGCTTGAGGAGATTATCCAAAGGCTGGAGATTGAAGAGAGTGCTCAGAAAGTTGTTGCTTCTGATGAGGAGACTGAGGAAGAGGAAGACACTAATTATGAGGAGTCTGAGTGAAACTGGTATGTGAGGAATATGTAATGACTGCTTCTGCATTGTATTTTGAATTAGTAACTTTGGCCCCAAATTTATGTCTAACAAGGGGGAGAACTGAACAAAAACAACAATGTATGATGCTTGATTACTGATTAATGAAAAACTTTTGTTTGCTTCTGAACTAAAATTGTGATTTTAATGAAAAAATTTTGTTGCAACAAGTCTGAACAAATGTAGAATTGAGGGGGAGTAAACTCTCACATGAATCAACATAAAAGAACTTCTGCTGCACTCTGATAACCCGAAAAGTATGTTAGCCAAAAATTAGCCAAAGGGGGAGTTTGTAGATGTTTAGAATTGGCAGAATTTTTGACCAACAAGAAATGTTGAATTTAGTTCAGGATGTCACATCGGATGTTGGGACATTATCAAACAGAGTATAAGTAAATGAAATTAATTCAGGATGTCACACCAGATGTTGGGACATTGTATCAGTTAATGAAATAAGTTCAGTTTACAGGATGTCACATCAGATGTTGTGACATTGTATCAGTAAATGAAGTAAGTTCAGTTTTGCAGGATGTCACACCAGATGTTGTGACATCTCAAACCTGCTACCAGAATTAATTAATGACTAACAGAACTGAATAAATTAAGGAAAGTTATCTGGAATTAATTATGGATGAATGAAATAGAATAAGGTGCATCTGTAGGGAGTTTTGTTATGTGTCTTCAGCATAATCAGAAGAACTGAATCACCTAGAATCTAGGAAGTAACAAACCTTAATTCAAGGTGGTGGCAGCATGCGTTTCAGGATCGGATAAACCTACAGAAAGCCCAAAATCCAAACACCTATTTAAGCAATAGAAACTCTCAGAATACAGTACGAATTTAAGAAGACCAAATAGGGTGTTTTGTGTTTTAATAGCAGGTTGTTTAATTGTACCACTTTATGAGCTTTTAAGCAAAAGTGTATTTGTGTCTTGATTGAAACTGTGAAGTAAGATCAAGCTGTTTTGTTTGAAGTATGACTTCAATTTTATTAAACTTGTAAACAAGATCACTGTGTGATTGAGGGGGAGTGAGTTGGTACTCATATCTAAGTTGTGTCTTAGGTAGAAATTGCATTGGGTAGATATTAAGTGAAAGATTAAACTGAGTGGTTTAAGTCTAGAATTAATATTACTTATAGTGGATTTCCTCCTGGCTTGGTAGCCTCCAAATGTAAGTGTGGTTATACACTGAACTGGGTTAACAAATTCCTGTGTTGTTTAATTTTCCTGCACTTTAAGTTTTAGTTAAGTCTTCAAGTGTTTAAACATCTCATTCGACATCTCATACCTGATCACAGAATTTCACCTAGCAATCTTAGGAAATTCATAACTTTCACTAGGTTAAGAGTTAGGTCCCCTCCTTTGGGCAGTGAACTTGTATAGGTTTAGGGTATCTTTGATTGCATTTTCAATTTTGTATCATGTCATTTGCTTCTGGTTTTGAATTTTTGCATTGTATGATGCATGTAACCCTAATTTGTGCCTTCCTTTACATCCATCTTTCATTTGCTTGCATCCAATGACTTGCCATGACATTTTGTGCATCCACATGATTCATAATACATCTTAGGACATATTAGAATCATGTTTGATCATTGCATCTTTCATTTTCCATGCTATATGTTCATTCCATTTCATAAACATTCATGAACTTCTATGGTTCAAAGCATGCTTCATCTGCATCCATGCCCTTGTAAGATCATTCTCATGTCTTGCCTTATGTTTGTATCATCTATTAGCATCATTAACATCATGTTTGTGTTTCTAATTTTGGTTTGCATCTTTGCATTCATTTCATTTTCATGTCATTTCATTTCTTTTGCTAACTTTTCAGGTGGTAAGTTGTTTTGAGAAGTGAATTTGCCTTCACTTCTCATAATCTCTTCTTTTTTATTTTATGCTTTCTTTGCTGCATTTTGTATGTGTTTTGAAGTGAGCTTGCTCATTCATGTCTCTTTCTCACCTTATTTCTTCAAGTAACTTATCTTCTTAAGTGAAGTAAGTTGACTTGCTTCTTCTGCTTCCTTCTCCTTTCATCTGCTCCTTCCATGGTGGCTTTTCCCTTGAAGATCTTTTGCAAGCCTCATAAGCCCTAGGAACAACCAAGCATGATCATAATTAGGTTTTGATTAGTCCCCCATTTAGATTTTACCTTTGTGTCATCTTTGAGTCTTCTCTTCTCATCTCATAATCAGGGACTAAACCCTAAAGGCTTTAAGGCTTTGTGATTAAGTTTATGCTTGCATCCTTCTATTAGGATGAAGTGTATAACTTTAATCCTAAGTGTTAAACCCTTAATGTGTTTAAATCCTTTAATCAATCCATTTAATAATCATCAAGACATCAAACTTGTAACTTGGGCCTTACATTAGGGTTCTAATTCTTCCTTAACTGGTTAAGAAGGACTAACCCTAGTGTTAATGGACAAGTCCCCCTCAAGTTGTCTTACCAACCATAAAACTCCCTTCTTAATCTTACCATTAACTAAAATCCACTTTAACAAAGGCTTTGTTAGGTCATGAGGTTAATCCTTAATCATGGATTAAGTTGAGGAGTCTTCCTCAGCTTCAATGTTCTCATCTATTATCCTTCTATTAGGATGGTGTAATGAGTCCATTAAATCCCTGATTATGGCTTAATCTCATTACTTAACACTAAACAAAAACAACAAAAATATCTAAATAAATACAAGTAGGTTAATGATCTTAATCCTACACCATGGTGATTAAGTGTGAGGTGTCTACTTCACACTTAAGGTATTCTCATTACCCCTAATCAAAGGGAGGATGTGATGAGTTTACTAACCCATTGGTTTAGGCTTAAGCTCATTAACTTATGACAAATCCAAAAGCAATAAAAGATTGAAAACACAAAAACAAACAATAATCGTCTCCTCCGGGATTCTTTTCTCATCTCATTCACTCACAAACGAGAACTCGCTTCTTCCGTCTAATGCAAGACAGTTTGCACCTGAGCCAGACAGGTCATACACTTGAGCTTAGACAAGTAAGCAGTTCACAAGTCAATTTATCTTTCAGTCTCCTTGAGTCGAACTACGGTGTTCTGACTTCCTCATTGCACGAGAGGATACGTAGGAATAACTTAACAGTTATCGAACAAAAGTCTCTGTACATTCCCCCTCCTTCCAGCATTATTCTTTAAGCCTCATAGTCTTGAGCATTTCACTCCTGTTCTTACACTGACACTTCTCATGTACACTTCACATTCTTTTTACACTGACACTTGCATTCTTTCCAGCTTTGATACACAAATTGCACTGACACTACCCCTTTAAAACACAAATCTCTTAAGCGTGGATCCCGTCGAGTACGAAGGACAATCTGGGTGCTAATACCTTCCCAGGTTGTAACCAACCCCCTTTCTCAGTCTCTCTGGTTCGCAACCGTCTTATCCATATCTTTCCAGGTCTATGCAGCATTACCTTTCCTCCGGGATAAAAAATGCCTAGCTGGCGACTCATGTCTTCTGAGTTCACCCGTGTGTGTTCTCTCCTCTTTCGCCGACCGTTCGCGTCTGTACCCCTCTTGGCCCCTTGTCGTTTGGTGGGAGCGACAACTTGGCGACTCTGCTGGGGACCCTTATACTGTAACCAGGGCTTCTGGTTCTTTTTGTGGGTTCCTCCTAGCGCTTGTTTGATTTGTGTTTACTGGGGTGTTATGTGCTAATTGTGTTTATATAGTTGCTTTATTTATTGCTTTACGTACAACTTTATTTATTGCTTTCTTTTTTTTCATATTTCATATTGTCATACTGCCATTTTTGCTGGATCTGGTTTGCTGTCTTGATGGGTGGGGTTCTATTGAGAGTTAAGGCCCTATACCTAGGACCTGAGTGACACCTAGGCTAGAGTGGTTCATATTCTTTCCCATTCCATTTCGGTCTGGTGCGGGAATATGAAACTCGGTTTAGATGTGGGTTTCTTCTTGAGAACTCTGTGCTACAGATTTCCTGTAGTGCTAGGGCTATCTGGGAAGCCTGCTAAGTCTGGATGACCTTTATTATGACCTTCAGAAACTGAGGTGAATTAGAGGAGGATCTTTTATGGTTATTGTAAACATTGTACCTCCGGGTTAGAAGTGTTTACACTTCTCATAACTGATCCAAGTCTGAGGACCCTTGTTTTAGAACATCACATGTGAGGGGGGTTGGGCTGTTTACAGGTCTGCAGGTACCATTGGCCACATCATACCCTGTTACTTGTTGTGTTTAAGAATGCTTCACTTTGGACAGTTCTTGTGATTTAACCCTGGACATGTGACTCTTTATTTGAGTCCCCCACCTTGGTTACTGGATTTCTGAACCTCCATCTGGACTTCTTGAACATACATGGGCTTTATACCAAGACAATAATCAGATCCAGCTTGATCACAAACCCTTGCATATCATTTGCATACATCATCATTGCATCATTTAACATTTTTTTATTTGTTTTTCAGGGTATCCACATTATATTTTGGCTTGGTTTTGACCCCTTCATCTGCATAGAGCTCTGTTTCATCAGCTATCTGCTTCAGCTATCTTCATTAGTTGTCTGCTTCAGTCATCTTCATCATCACCAGCATCAGCCCATCAGTGGCCCATCTCTAGTACCAGTCTTGATCTTCATCAGCACTTGTCTTCAGCTCTTCATCAGCAGTCATGGCACCCAGGAAGAGCAACATTTCATACCATTTCTTTGAGCCTATTCTGACTGGCATCAGGCAGGTCCAGTCACTTATCACCCCTGACCACATCCCATTATTCAGAGAGCATTATGGAGGTATCCTTGACATGGTTATGGACCTGGATCCTTCTCAGAGGAGCATGATCCACACTTGCCTACAGTTTTATGACCCTCCTTTGAGATGCTTCTCTTTCCCAGACTTTCAGCTAGGACCTCTGTTGGAGGAATTCTCATCATTGATTGGAGTACCTGTCAGGGGTGGGATCCCCTTCAACCCAGAGATGACTTCTCCCAGCAATGGAGAAGTGGCAAAAGCACTATACCTGGATCCTACTTTGATTGAGCAGAATATGACAACAATGGCTAGGATCCCTGGGTTACACTTAGACTTCTTGATTTCTCAGGCCATCCTGAAGGCCTCTTTGGGAGAATGGAGGGCAGTTTGTGCATTGATAGCTCTCAGCATATATGGGGTTGTGTTGTTTGCAGATGAGCCCAAATTTATCAGCAAGAATGCCATTCATCTTTTCCTTCTGAGAAACCCAGTACCCACATTGCTGGGAGATTTCTATTACTCCATTCATCAGAGGAATGAGAAACAAAGAGGAAAGTTGGTGAGATGCTGTGCTCCTCTTTTTCACACTTGGCTGCTCAAACACCTGCCTAAGACAAATGCCTTCCTGAATCCTCACCAACAGAAGAATTGGGCTAAGAGACTTATTGCTTTGTCTTCAGATGATATCAGATGGTGCACCCAGAGCACCAAGGGCAAGGACATAATCACTAGCTGTGGGCAGTACCCAAATGTACCTCTGATAGGAGTAAAGGGTTGCATCAACTACAATCCTTTACTGTTTAAGAGACAACTGGGCTATGCTTTGGTTCACCCTCCTAGAGTACAAGATTTAGCTGAGACCCTGTATTGTGAGATAAAGCCTAATCTAGCTGCTGTCAGACAAGCATCATGGGCTTGGGACAACATCCAGACAAAGGGGATGGCTATTCTTGGAAGGTGCAACAATGTTGCTTCAGATCAGTACTATGAATGGTCTCATGCTAGGGCTCAGATTACTGGAATGCCCTTCACCATTGAAGATATACCTGGACCATCCATAGCACAGCCAACAGCCACTGTCAGCCTGGAAGAGTTTGAAAAGCTGAAGGAGAGGAATGAGAATCTGTCTCAAGCTCTGAAGAAGACTCTTTGGGAAAGGAGTGATGGTCGTCTGGACATTGAGAGGTTAGAGAAGCTTAAGGTGGAGCATCTGGCTAAGATTGAGAAAGTAGAGGACTACATCAAGAAAGCAAGAGCTGGGGAGCAAATATTGAAGAATGCCTGCAAAGAGGCCAAGTTTCAGAAGGCTAGGACTGATCTCTATCTGCAAGAAAGTCAGGCTAGGTGGGTCAGGATCACTGAAGCCCGGACACAAGAAGATCAGAAAACTCAAGCCCGGATTGAGCAGTTAGAGGCTAATGAAAAGAAGCAACAGGAAGCTTTGCTGGCAGCCCAGAAGGAGATTTCAGAGTTGAAGCTCAGGGTTGGTTTGAAGAGGTCAAAGGACCAGGACAGGCACAAGAAGCTGACCACTGCCATTGCCACCAGAAACCTCCTCATCAGGAACATCACAGAGCATCCAGCTGGTCCAGTGATGGAGGCACTTCTGAAGGAAGTTAAGGAGGATGAGTTTGGACTTGATGTCTGACCTTTTGATTGTTGTTGTTTTCATTTGATGTACTTTTCATTTTGTGTTGTATTTTGACCCTCCAAGGGTATGTGTTGTAAAAATCAAACTATGTATTGTCAGTATTTGTAATATATTTTAGTTTGTTTCCATTATGGGATTTCTTTTTCTCAACAACATCAAAGCATCTTCCTCGGGGTCTGGAAAGGTCAAAACCAAGAACCAAGCCGGATACCTTGGAAAACAAATAAGCATACTGCATTGCATACTAACTTTTGTTCTGTTTTGTAGGTTTTGTTGTTATTTTGTTTGTTTCTAACTCTGTTGTGGTTCAGGAAATATTGCTCGCCGCCGGGTGTTCCCTCTCAACCGTACGCACCGGTACCCTACTCGCAACAACCTTCCTGGTATCCAAATGGTTCAATTCATGACTGTAATGACTGGCTTGGCCCAGAGTCAGGAAATGCTGAGGGCATTAGTAGAAAGACAAAACCCCGAGGAGCCTCATCCTAGGACTGGAGGGACTAGTAATAATGAGGGAGGTCAGCCTCATGTTAACCCACCAGTATTTGGACCTCATCTAGATCCAGAAGTCAACATCCCAAGAAATGTACAGGGCAACACTGCTGCAGGCAGGATCTTGCAAGAAGATCCTCAAGAGGAGCAGTTTACTGTAATGGTAGCTGGGGATGAAGTCTATGATAGGAGGTTTGATGAAATTGCTGAGAAGTTGAGATCTCTGGAGTGTCCAAATTCCTTAGGCTTCGATGTAATGGATATGGGGTTAGTGGATGGGGTAAGAATTCCCCACAAGTTTAAACCCCCGTGCTTCGAGAAGTACAATGGAACTTCCTGTCCACGAACTCACTTACAGTCCTTCCTGGGGAGACTTAAAGCATATACCATGGATGAAAAGTTGTGGATGTTCTATTTTGAAGATAGCTTGACTGGAGCTTCAAAAGAGTGGTATTCACACTTGACCAGAGCTACTATCAGGTGCTGGAAGCACTTAGCTGAAGCCTTCATCAGGAAGTACCAATATAATCTAGACATGGCTCCTAACAGGACCCTTCTGATGGGAATGTCTCAGTCCTCCATAGAAAGCTTCAGGGAATATGCCCAAAGGTGGAGACAGCTTGTTGCTGCTGTCCAACCACCCATGTCGGAAAGAGAAATGGCCGACATGTTCATGAATACTCTGCAAGGAACATATATTGATAGGCTAGCTGCCTTTTCTTCCACCAGTTTTGCTGACGTAGTTATAGCCGGGGAAAGGATTTAAAGCCTTTTGAAAATGGGTAAGATTTCTGATAATGGTGCAAGTTCGTCCAGTAATCCCAGGAAGCCTTTTGTGGGACCTCGAAGAACCGGTGAGACAAATGCCATCCATGCCACCAGGGGCAGACCTCAATATGTTCACAGATCAGTGGCAGCTGTCACTATTCCAGCTCCTATTCCTCAGCAACCAGCATATCAACAACCACAACAACCACATTATCAACAACAAGTTCAATACCCACCACAAAGAACCTACAACAACAACAACAGCAATCAACAACAAAGACCTTTTCAGCAAAGACCGTCACAGGCAAACAGGGTGATTGACCCTATCCCTATGCCTTATGCCACCTTATTGCCACAACTCCTGAAACTCAACTTGGTTGAATTAAGGACATTGGCACCACCAGATCCCTCCAATCTCCCGAGGAATTATGATGTCAACGCCAGATGTGCTTTCCACTCCAATGCACCTGGCCATAATACAGAAAAATGCAAGGCCTTGCAAATGAAAGTCCAAGATCTGGTAGATTCTAAAGCCCTCAACTTTGCACCTCCTCCAAATGTCAACAAGAATCCTATGCCTCATCATGGAGGACAAAGGATTAATGCCATTGAGGAAGATAGACCATCTACTTTGATTACCAGTGTTGCACATATTCGAACACCTTTGGTCGAAATTAAAGCTCAGCTTCTAGAGTGCCAAGTGTTCCCCGAGTGTGAGCTCGGTTGTGGGTATTGCAACATTGCTGTCAATGGGTGTGATAATTTGAGAAGCGGCATAGATGGTCTTATCAAAGATGGTATACTTCAGATCTCAACAAAGGCGCCTACAAATCCAGCAATTCCTTTGACAACAATTCCTGATTCTCCTACAACTACAGCAACAATCATTCCTACCGATTCATCAATATCATCAGCAATGGCTCCATCCATAACTTCAACAAATCAAGTTTCAGCAACCATCTCTTCTACAACATCAGCATCCATTTGTTCAGCAGAATCTTCTACAACGCCAACCGAAATTAATGAAGATATCTCAGCAGTCACCATCTACTATGATCCATCAAATGTTCCTCCAAACAACAACTTTCAACAACAAACAGTGGCACCTCCTTCCAGATCCCCAGTCACCATTTACTACGATCCGCACACCATTTCAGTACCCTCCTCTGCCGCAATCAGTCCAGTTACTATCACCGTGCCTGGACCAGTTCCCTATGAAAGCAGTAATGCCATACCTTGGCATTATGGCTCTGATCTCTACTGCAACGGGGAGAAAATCACTTTGGATTCTTCAACCTCTTCTCCACAAATTGATAATGTCAGGGGAGGCGGAGGCTTCACCAGAAGCGGACGCCTTTTTGCCTCGCAAGTGCAAAGACCTAATGCTGAAGCAGAAGATGCTGCCAAAGCAAAGGGAAAACGTGTGGTATCTGAAGAGCCAACTGCCAAAGAAACTCAGAAGGCGTCTTTTGAACAAGATGTAGACGAGTTTATGAGAATCATAAAGAGAAGTGATTACAAGGTGGTGGATCAGCTTCACCAAACTCCCTCAAAAATCTCCATATTATCCCTGTTGATGTGTTCTGAAGCTCACAGGAATGCATTACTGAAAGTCCTGCACGCAGCATACGTGCCAGAGGAGATTACCGTTAATCAGCTAGAAACTGTGGTGGCAAATGTCAATACCAGTCATGGACTGGGTTTTACCAATGCTGACTTAACAACTGAGGGACGTAACCACAACAAGGCTTTACACATCACTCTAGAGTGCAAGGGTGCTATTTTATCTCATGTACTGGTGGACACTGGGTCGTCGCTCAATGTTCTACCAAAGAAAGCCTTAGTGAAGCTGGAGTACGATGGCTTGGCACTGCGTCCGAGTAATTTGGTGGTAAGAGCATTTGATGGCACTAAAAGATCAGTGCTTATGGAGATTGATCTGCCTGTGATGATTGGCCCGCAGACCTTCAAAATTACCTTCTACGTGATGGACATTCAGCCGGCCTACAGCTGTTTGTTGGGTAGACCCTGGATCCACGCCGCTGGCGCTGTTACGTCTACCCTTCACCAGAAGCTGAAATTCGAGTGGGAAGGCCAGATCATCACCATCTGTGGGGAAGAAGACATCTTTGTTAGCCATCTGGCTACATACAAGTACATAGAGATGGACGGGGAAATCCATGAAAATATGAGCCATGGGTTTGAGGCCCTGAACATTAATGAAGCATCTGCTGTACTGGGAACTTCCATGACGTCTTATCATCAAGCCAGGAAGGTTGTTGAAGAGGGTACTGCCCAAGGCTGGGGCAAGTTGCTGCCCGTGGAAAAGAAGGAAGACAGATTTGGGTTGGGTTACAAACCAACTCAACAAGATCAATCAGAGGCTGCCAAAAAGCCCAACTTTGTCAGCGGGGGAATGCTAACCCCGGATGCTGTGAACAATGTGGAAGACGAGGAAGAAAGCGACCGCAACCTGGAGAGCTGGATACGTCCAAGGACCCCGGGGAGCCAAGTCCTTAACTGGTCTTCCCAGGAAATTATAAGGTTTACTCCTACAGAGTAATTATTATTTCCTGTATTTTAAAGCATGCATCAAGTCTTGCATCTTGCCCAAGATGTCAAGACTCATTTTGTAATCGGGCCATCTTGTAATTTTGTGCAAACAGATCAATCAATGAATATCGGACATCTTTTGCAAATGAGTCTTTTCCTTTTCCGCTCACTGTTTTTCATTTTTTCTTTTTGTACAAAAATAAAATGGCAATGTTTTCCAAAATGATAACTTCATTTCATTTTTTCCAAACAAGATTAAAATCGATCACTAAAATAAACAATCTAAACCCTTGCAGAGAGTGCCTTTCAGACTGCACCGACAACAACACAGCTATGACTTCGTATGACTTTGACAATCCAATCAATCAAGCCGATGAAGGGGTTGAAGAAGATTATGAGCTTCCTGAAGAGCTAGCTAGGTTGTTAAGGCAGGAGGAGAAGGTTATCACTCCTCATCAGGAGGAAATTGAAACGGTTAATCTTGGTACGGAAGAAGACGTGAAAGAAGTTAAGATCGGGGCCTGCTTACAAGATTCAGTGAAAGAGCAACTGATTGACATGCTTCGGGAGTACATAGATGTCTTTGCTTGGTCTTATCAGGATATGCCAGGGTTGGACACCGATATTGTCATGCACACGCTGCCTTTAAAAGAAGACTGCCCACCAGTAAAACAGAAGTTGCGCCGTACTCGCCCGGATTGGCAATGAAGATTAAAGAAGAGGTACAAAAACAGTGGGACGCCGGTTTCCTTGCTGTGACTAGCTATCCGTCGTGGGTTGCTAATATTGTACCTGTGCCTAAGAAAGACGGAAAAGTGAGGATGTGTGTGGATTACCGGGATCTGAACAGAGCCAGTCCGAAGGATGACTTCCCTTTACCCCACATTGATGTATTGGTGGATAATACGGATCAGTTCTCGGTGTTCTCCTTCATGGACGGATTTTCAGGATACAATCAGATCAAGATGTCACCTGAAGACATGGAGAAGACAATTTTTATCACACCCTGGGGCACATTCTGTTACAAGGTGATGCCATTTGGACTGAAGAATGCTGGTGCAACTTATCAACGGGCTATGGTAACATTATTCCATGACATGATCCACAAGGAAATTGAATGTTATGTGGATGACATGATTGCCAAGTCCCTCACGGAAGAAGACCACCTGGTAAATCTGCTGAAGTTATTCAAGCGTCTGAGGAAATACCAACTGAAGTTAAACCCCAACAAGTGCACATTCGGGGTGCGATTCGGTAAGCTGCTGGGATTTATTGTAAATGAGAAAGGGATTGAAGTTGACCTTGATAAAGTCAAAGCCATTCAAGAAATGCCTGCACCGAAGACTGAAAAAGAAGTTCGGGAGTTCTTAGGAAGATTGAATTACATTTCAAGGTTCATATCTTACCTTACAGCAACTTGTGAGCCTTTGTTCAAGCTGTTAAGAAAAGAACAAACGGTAAGGTGGAACGAAGACTGCCAGAAGGCTTTTGACAAAATCAAGGAATACTTACAAGAGCCTCCGATCCTTATGCCTCCAGTTGAAGGAAGACCTCTAAACATGTACTTGATAGTATTAGAAGAGTCAATGGGGTGTGTGTTGGGCCAGCATGACGAGTCTTGTCGAAAAGAGTATGCAATATACTACCTAAGCAAAAAGTTTACCGACTTTGAACAACGTTATTCACTGCTCGAGAAAACTTGTTGGGCTTTAGCGTGGGCTGCTCGCCGACTAAGACAGTATATGTTGACCCACACTACCTTATTGATCTCAAAGATGGACCCAGTTAAGTACATATTTGAGAAGCCAGCGCTTACTGGACGGGTTGCAAGATGGCAAATGATTCTCATAGAATATGACATTCAGTACACATCTCAAAAAGCCATCAAGGGCAATGTATTGTCTGATTATCTTGTTGAGCAACCTATTGATGATTACCAGCCTATGAGATTTGACTTCCCTAATGAAGACATCATGTTCATAAAAGCAAAAGATCATGAAGAGCCTGTTCACACTGAAGGGCCTGACCCAGAGGAAGAATGGACTATGATGTTTGATGGGGCTGTTAATATGAATGGTCATGGTGTCGGTGCAGTACTCATTACACCTAAAGGAGTTCACATGCCTTTCTCGGCGAAACTCACCTTTAACTGCACTAACAACGAAGCTGAATATGAAGCTTGCATTATGGGTCTTGAGGAAGCCATTGACCTCAGGATCAAGACTTTGACTATGTTCGGAGATTCAGCTCTTGTAATCAATCAAGCCAACGGCAAATGGTACACTCACCAGGATCATCTGATACCTTACCGGGATTATACAAGAAGGTTATTGACCTTCTTCACAATAGTCAAGCTTGAGTATATCCCTCGAGATGAAAATCAGTTTGCAGATGCTCTGGCTACCATTTCGTCCATGATCAAAGTTCAAGCTGCCAACTTTGTACCTCGGATTTCAGTGTCCAGACTTGACAGACCAGCATACGTGTTCTCAGCAGATGTTGTTAAAGATGATAAGCCTTGGTTCCATGACATTAAGTGCTTCTTGGAGGATCAAACATACCCACCGGGGGAATCTTCCAATGACAAGAAGACATTAAGAAGGCTAGCTGGTAGTTTCTTCCTGAATGCTGACGGTTCCCTGTACAAGTGGAACTTTGATATGGTACTCCTCAGATGTGTTGATAAGACAGAGGCAGACTTGTTAATGCACGAGGTGCATGAAGGATCCTTTGGTACCCATGCTGGAGGGCATGCAATGGCTAAAAAGTTGCTAAGATCAGGCTATTACTGGATCACAATGGATGCAGACTGTTGTGCTTATGCCAGAAAATGCCATAAATGCCAGATTTACGCGGATAAAGTGCATGTGCCTCCAAATCCTCTGAATGTGATGTCTTCACCCTGGCCATTTGCCATGTGGGGCATTGATATGATTGGCAAGATTGAACCAACTGCTTCAAACGGCCACAGATTCATCCTGGTTGCTATTGACTATTTTACCAAGTGGGTCGAAGCAGCTTCTTATGCAAATGTTACAAGGCAACTGGTAGCCCGATTTCTGAAGAGAGATATCATTTGTCGGTATGGAGTGCCCGAGCGAATCATTAATGATAATGGTTCCAACTTGAATAACAAAATGATGGCAGAACTGTGTCGGGACTTCAAGATCCAACACCACAATTCTTCTCCTTACAGGCCAAAGATGAATGGCGCTGTCGAGGCAGCTAATAAGAATATCAAGAGGATTGTGCAGAAGATGGTGGTTACCTATAAATACTGGCATGAAATGCTACTGTTTGCCTTGCATGGGTACCGTACGTCAATCCCAACATCCACCGGGGCAACACCGTATCAGCTTGTTTATGGTATGGAGGCAGTCCTACCTGTTGAAGTTGAATTACCCTCCTTGCGGGTACTAATGGATGTTAAACTGAATGAAGCAGAGTGGGTCCGATCCCGATACGAACAACTGAATCTGATTGAAGAAAAGAGATTGGCTGCAATCTGTCGTAGGCAGCTGTATCAGAAAAGAATGAAGAAAGCCTTCGATCAGAAAGTCAGGCACCGAGAGTACCAAGTAGGAGATCTTGTGCTGAAAAGATTCTTCCCTCCTCATACAGACCACAGGGGCAAGTGGACTCCGAACTATGAAGGACCATTCGTAGTAAAGAAAGTTTTCTCTGGTGGAGCGCTGATGCTCAGTACTATGGATGGTGAAGACTTCCTGTCCCCTGTGAATTCAGATGCAGTTAAAAAATACTTCGCATAAAAATGAACCGCTGGACATAAAAACAGAATGTAAGTCCAGGCAAAAATAGGGCATCCCGGCGAGTCAAAAAGAGAATAAAAGACTCGGGCAAAAATAAGGGAAAATAAATAAAAAAATGTGTATACCCGCTGAGTTGAAAAGCCACAATGGACAACTCAGGCAAAAATGGGTATCCCGGTGGATTGAAAACCCGAAAGGGCGATTCACGCAAAATAAGGGAATAAGCGAACAACTGCATTCTGAATTCGTATGTATCACTTACAACTTGGTAAGCTTCGAAAGGTTCGAGCGTCGGTCAGAATCAGCCTTCTTCAGAAAGCAAGACGAGAAGAGCGTCAAGTGTCATACGAGTCATAGCAAAAAGGGAAGCTCCCTGAAGCGTCATCAACATTGCCAGCATCTTTTGTTTCTCAATTTGTAACAATCTCCTCATTTTAGGGGATTTGTTTCTCTGACTGTATTTGCCAATTCAGGGCACATGAATTAATAAAATCAGATTTTCAGTCATGTTTCGTCTTGTACATTTTATTTTCATTTGCAAAATGTCTGATGTCCTTGAGATATTGATTGCATTAATACAGATGCTTCCCTTCTAAAAATACATGCTTGCAGGAAATATACTTACTCCTGGGGGCGTCTGGACTCCTATGATGGAATCCGGTAAGGGATACCACGGGGTACTTGTGTGTTTCTTTGTCTTTACAGGATTGCAGGTAATTCAAAACACAATATGGGGCATGAAAGTTTCTCCCCAGTAGGCTGCCAAATCATTGTTTCCTCAGCACACCTTCCAAACTGCACCAGAGATGTTTTCTCCCCATCAGAGTTGCCAGACATCACTTCTCCAACATTTCCTTCAAAGTGCGGCACCAGAAGGTGTTCATATCCCCAACTGAGTTGTCAAGTATCATCCTCAGCAGGATCCCCACATAAATCTCTAGGAAGATCTTTCAGTGATCTTTCTTCTTCCCCAGCTGAGTGCTAGACAGGGAACTATTTCCCCGCAGAGTTTCAGCCTTTACCCAGAAGAGCAACGCCTAAAGATCTCACAACAAGAGTAAAGAAAGCTTCTACAAGACCCAGCTGGGTCCCTCATTACTAAGATAGGTCTATCGGTGACCTATTTCCCCAAGAAAAGTCATATCAGATCTACCAATGATCTCCATCCCCAGCTGGGATGTCCACTTCAAGCAGATCAGCCAGAGATCTCCACAGCAGCGGGATCCGAATCCCGGATCGGTATCTTTGCATAATCATAGCATTCGCATCATATTTTCCTCACAGAGCGTAGCATTCCGTCTAATACGGAGCATTACGGCAAAAATCAAACATATTGCATAATCATAAGCCATGTTCTGAATCAAACACTTGTAAATACTGACAATCCATCAACAAGATACAGAATATCTCATATCCTCACCAGAGAGCCAAAACATTTCAAATACAGATACACACTCCTTTTGGCACTCGTCCGTGTCATCATTCCCTAGTAAAGTTGCCCGAGCATTCTTTACAAACAGACGACTCATACATTACAAATGCTTCCCGACACTTGTCCGTGTCATATCCCCAGCAGAAAGCCAAAGCGTCCCCTTGCACTCACAACATCTGTGTACATATTTATACAATTCCCTGACACCCGTCCGTGTCACTCCCCCAGCATAGTTATCCAAATACTTTGGAAATCATACACTTGTTTATAATACACTTTTCCGACACCCGTCCGTGTCATGCTCTCCCCAGCGAGTTAAACACTCGTCCGTGTTTCACTCATACTTGTTACTCATCATCCTTTTACTCATACAGATACTCGTCCGTATCTTGTATATACCACTTATATCCCCTCAGATCCAACACTCGTTCGTGTTCCTTGTTAACTAGTTGGTACTCGTCTGTATCATCATCTCTGAACATGCGTCAAGCGTTTGTTTCTACCGATACTCGTCCGTATCATCGTCTTAAGGATGCTCGTCCGCATCTTTAATCTATACACCGTGTCAAACACTTATACCTTCGTCTCTTAGATTTAGACACTCGTCTGTGTCTATTATTCCCAGAAGAATCCCCAACAAATCTTGTTAATTTATTTTCTTTCTATCTGACATTCGTCCCATGTCATGATAAACCTTTTCGGCAGCCGTACCCTGCCAGGTGATCGTCCTTCACCTTTTCGATGATCGTCCTTCATCACTCCCAGTGGAGTCTCTATTCATTAGAACCCCTTTCTATCCGACATTCGTCCTATGTCGTGACTTTTGAGCAGCCGTCCCCTGCTAGGTGATCGTCCTTCACCTCCTGATGATCGTCCTTCATCATTTTATCCGATGGCCGTCCCCATTGTTGATCTTGTTATCTGACATTCGTCCTATGTCATGATAAACCCTAAGAGCAGTCGTACCCTGCTAGGTGATCGTCCTTCACCTCTTGATGATCGTCCTTCATCATGCTTATCCGATGGCCGTCCCCATCATCGACCCTTTTATCCGGCATTCGTCCTATGTCGTGATACCTTTTGGCAACCGTACCTTGCCAGGTGATCGTCCTTCACCTTAGATGACCGTCCCTCATCTTATCCCCAACAGAGCAGCCATACCCTGCCAGGCGATCGTCCTTCACCTTTAATGACCGTACCTCATCATTTATTTCAAATCTCCAGAGAGTCTTATAGCTTCACCTGATGGCCGTCCCCATCATGATCTCTTATATCCCCAGCATGTCGGCCGTCCCCGTAATTGCTTCATCCCCAGCAGTCGTCCTCTGCTCGGCGGTCGTCCTCCGTCGCCCGCACTTTTAAATATACTTTATTTTCCCTTTACAATCTATATCCCTTTTCTTCTTCATTCTGTGAGTGCAAATTTTGGACTGTCTTTGGTATTCAACCACAAGTTATCTTGTTTGCCTGATAAGCCGTCGCTTACATCCTGCACAGCTAACTCATGTTTGAATAGGGGCAGCTGTAAACACCCCAAATTTGCCCTCACCCATTCACACCATGGCTTGTGATCTTCTCATATGCATAAGTTCAATCATAGCATCTCATATTGCATTTTTGCTTCACTGCATTGCTTCCAAGTCATCTGCATTTAGGGTTTGTGATCTAAGCCATCCCTGAGCCATTTGAACCACTCCAAAAGTATTCAATCACTCCAAAGGGGTCCATGTATGTTCAAACATCATATCATATCCTCACCAAGTCAAGAAAGTCAAAGAATCACAAGAACTGAGAAAGGCATGGAAGCAGAGCCAGATTTAATTGCACAGATGACCTAGAATTAGGGTTTTGATTTCAGAGGCCATAACTCCAAATTTTTTTGTCATTTTTGTTTCTATTGGTCTCTATATGTTATAAGGATCATGCATATCAATTTTCATGAAGAAATTCCATGGGGAAGGCATCTGATCAAGAGTTGACTTCTTGAATGTGTATGATCTTTATTTGATCAAAGTAGATGTTAGAAGTTCACAAAATTGAAGAATTTCAAGCCATTTGCAAAATTGCCTTTTTGGGAAAGTGACTTGTAATGAAAACTTGCCATTTTGGGAAAGTTTTTCAACCCTTTCTTTTTGATTCAAAAATGCTTCAAATGAGAAAACTTTGGTCATGAAAGTTGTAGAATAGATCATTCCCTTTTCAAAAAGTACAAGAACTCATTCTAATTCATTATGGATCAAAAGTTATGGCTTGTCAAAGTTGGACAAAATCACATAATTTCAAGTTTTGCACCAAAGAGGCAAAGTTGCAAAACCTCTTGTCAAGGCAAAATGTGACTTCAAATGGACTTCTAACCTTTGCACAAACATGAATCATGGCCTAAAAATCAGATTGCACAAAAGGACCTCCCATTTTCATGACTTATGCTTCAAGTAATCACAAAAGGGCCAAAAGATCACAAAGTTGCAAAACCTCTCACAAACCCTAATCCACTTGCTAATTGGCCTCAAGAATAATTCTATGGCTCTCCTCAATCCTTGCTGCGCAGGACACCCCTTTTGTCCTTGGCCTGCCATTGACCCATACCTCTCTTACACAAAAAGTTGACTTTATGCAAAATGGCCCATACCAATCAAGCTAGGCCACACCAACTCCACAGACCTATCACAGTGTGATACATGGACAAAATGAGACTCAACACATAGCACACACAAGCCTGAAACATCTCATAAGCCATAGTTCACAAAACTCTCCTCTTATGCACTTTCCTTCGAATCTCAGCACACAAGCATCAAACATCAAAACAAACTTCATAGAATCACTCAACATGTTCCCCTGATCATTTCCCAACCCTCATTTGTCCCTGAAACCACCTCAAGCAGAAACACAATTTCTCACTTCCCTTGAACAGAACTTCATCAAACTCTTAAACCAGCCACTTTAAACTCCAACCAAGCTTCAAAGCTTCATCAAGAGGACCATTGGAGCCATTTTGAAGCAAAGAAGCAGGCAAAAAGCTCCTGGATTGAAAGCTCCATTTCAGGTGAGCTCAAGAACTTTTTTTCCAGAACTCCCATTTTTAGTTTCTAAATGCTTCCTTATGCTTCACTGATTATCATGATGTGATTTATTTTGAAAATGAGTGAAAAATGACCATGTATGCTTGTTCTGAAACTTTGCCCGTGAAATGCGTTTTGGTTTGATTCTTCTGATTCATGGAAAATAAATTATTTATGGGGTGGGGTTTAGATTCAGTAATGTTTAAGGATTGATGCTGGAGATTTTGGTGAAGTTTTGATGCGTATTGAGGGAGATGGGGTGAGGAGCTTGCCGGAGAAGATGACCAGAACACTGTTCCGGTCATCTGAGAGTGATTAGGGTTAGGATTAGGGCTAATGACATTTAATTTCCACAGCCCTTGGATTTTCCAGTTTGAGCCACAGCCCTTGGATTTGCATACTTTCTCATTTTCTTATTAAATTCATTTTAATTTTATTTGTTTCATATTTAATTTCCACGAATTATTTAAAATAGCAAAACATCTTTAAAAATTCTGAAAATTTTTATCAAGTCTTTTATTAATTTTCAGAACCCAAAAATATTTTCATTTTTATTTTTTGCATTAAAAATCATTTTTAAATATTTAAATGTTTATTTTTAATTAGTTAATGGGAATTAATTAATCAAAAATACATTTAGGTATTTAAAAATCACAAAAAAAATCACATTGCATTTAAAAACATTTAGAAACATTATCCAACTCTCAAACCAAATTTCTTTTTTGTTCTTGATGCATTTTGACAATTTTTGTTGGAATTAAACTCATTTTAAGGCAATATTTTTGTGCAAACTTTGAAAAAATCATTCTGCCTAACCCTTGAGAGTTTGATAATGATTCTTCTTGCATTGCATCCTTCATAGCATGTAGTTTATAGGATAAAATTGGTTTGATTTGATCTTCCATTTTCAATTTGTTTTGCATTTTTCTTGATGAGGTACCCCAAAACCCTAGCAATCTTAGGAAATTCATAACTTTCACTAGGTTAAGAGTTAGGTCCCCTCCTTTGGGCAGTGAACTTGTATAGGTTTAGGGTATCTTTGATTGAATTTTCAATTTTTTATCATGTCATTTGCTTCTGGTTTTGAATTTTTGCATTGTATGATGCATGTAACCCTAATTTGTGCCTTCCTTTACATCCATCTTTCATTTGCTTGCATCCAATGACTTGCCATGACATTTTGTGCATCCACATGATTCATAATACATCTTAGGACATATTAGAATCATGTTTGATCATTGCATCTTTCATTTGCCATGCTATATGTTCATTCCATTTCATAAACATTCATGAACTTCTATGGTTCAAAGCATGCTTCATCTGCATCCATGCCCTTGTATGATCATTCTCATGTCTTGCCTTATGTTTGTATCATCTCTTAGCATCATTAACATCATGATTGTGTTTCTGATTTTGGTTTGCATCTTTGCATTCATTTCATTTTCATGTCATTTCATTTCTTTTGCTAACTTTTCAGGTGGTAAGTTGTTTTGAGAAGTGAATTTGCCTTCACTTCTCATAATCTCTTCTCTTTTCTTTTATGCTTTCTTTGCTGCATTTTGTATGTGTTTTGAAGTGAGCTTTCTCATTCATGTCTCTTTCTCACCTTATTTCTTCAAGTAACTTATCTTCTTAAGTGAAGTAAGTTGACTTGCTTCTTCTGCTTCCTTCTCCTTTCATCTGCTCCTTCCTTGGTGGCTTTTCCCTTGAAGATCTTTTGCAAGCCTCATAAGCCCTAGGAATAACCAAGCATGATAATAATTAGGTTTTGATTAGTCCCCCATTTAGATTTTACCTTTATGTCATCTTTGAGTCTTCTCTTCTCATCTCATAATCAGGGACTAAACCCTAAAGGCTTTAAGGCTTTGTGATTAAGTTTATGCCTGCATCCTTCTATTAGGATGAAGTGTATAACTTTAATCCTAAGTGTTAAACCCTTAATGTGTTTAAATCCTTTAATCAATCCATTTAATAATCATCAAGACATCAAGCTTGTAACTTGGGCCTTACATTAGGGTTCTAATTCTTCCTTAACTGGTTAAGAAGGACTAACCCTAGTGTTAATGGACAAGTCCCCCTCAAGTTGTCTTACCAACCATAAAACTCCCTTCTTAATCTTACCATTAACTAAAATCCACTTTAACAAAGGCTTTGTTATGTCATGAGGTTAATCCCTAATCATGGATTAAGTTGAGGAGTCTTCCTCAGCTTCAATGTTCTCATCTATTATCCTTCTATTAGGATGGTGTAATGAGTCCATTAAATCCCTGATTATGGCTTAATCTCATTACTTAACACTAAACAAAAACAACAAAAACATCTAAATAAATACAAGTAGGTTAATGATCTTAATCCTACACCATGGTGATTAAGTGTGAGGTGCCTACTTCACACTTAAGGTATTCTCATTACCCCTAATCAAAGGGAGGATGTGATGAGTTTACTAACCCATTGGTTTAGGCTTAAGCTCATTAACTTATGAAAAATCCAAAAGCAATAAAAGATTGAAAACACAAAAACAAACAATAATCGTCTCCTCCGGGATTCTTTTCTCATCTCATTCACTCACAAACGAGAACTCGCTTCTTCCGTCTAATGCAAGACAGTTTGCACCTGAGCCAGACAGGTCATACACCTGAGCTTAGACAAGTAAGCAGTTCACAAGTCAATTTATCTTTCAGTCTCCTTGAGTCGAACTATGGTGTTCTGACTTCCTCATTGCACGAGAGGATACGTGGCATAACTTAATAGTTATCGAACAAAAGTCTCTGTACATTCCCCCTCCTTCCAGCATTATTCTTTAAGCCTCATAGTCTTGAGCATTTCACACCTGTTCTTACACTGACACTTCTCAGGTACATTTCACATTCTTTTTACATTGACACTTGCATTCTTTCCAGCTTTGATACACAAATTGCACTGACACTACCCCTTTAAAACACAAATCTCTTAAGCGTGGATCCCGTCGAGTACGACGGACAATCTGGGTGCTAATACCTTCCCAGGTTGTAACCAACCCCCTTTCTCAATCTCTCTAGTTCGCAACCGTCTTATCCATATCTTTCCAGGTCTATGCAGCATTACCTTTCCTCCGGGATAAAAAATGCCTAGCTGGCGACTCTTGTCTTCTGAGTTCACCCGTGTGTGTTCTCTCCTCTTTCGCTGACCGTTCGCGTTTGTACCCCTCTTGGCCCCGTGTCGTTTGGTGGGATCGACACCCCCTAAGCAGAAGACAGAGGTCATCAAGAAAGTATGGATACCTAAAGCTAGTCTTCATGCTGATCAAAGCTACAAATACATGCCCAAGAACAAGTTCAACAAACAACCTTGGAGCTCTAAAGATGGACACTACAAAAGGCAGAGGCATCAAAGGAAACCTCACAACAGGCAAAAATGGTCAAAGAAGGTTGTTGCCTATATAGCTCATACATCTCTCAGAGTATCAGCTAAGGAAGACTGGTACTTTGACAGTGGATGCTCAAGGCACATGACTGGATTGAAGAATCTGATGGTAGACTTAAAGTCAAACTCATCCAGATATGTAACCTTTGGAGATGGAGCAAAAGGAGAAATCAAGGGAGTTGGGACTTTGGACTGCCCAGATGTACCAAGACTAGATGATGTGCTGCTGGTAAAAGGATTGACTGCTAACTTGATCAGCATAAGTCAATTATGTAATCATGGTTACAGTGTAAACTTTACCAAAACTGAATGCATAGTGTCTGATAAAGAACAGAAGGTTGTCATGAGAGGAGCCAGATCTAAAGACAACTACTATATGTGGGAACCTCAAGATTTCAGTCTCACTTCAACTTGCTCCTTAGCCAAAGAAGAAGAAGTGAAGCTGTGGCACCAAAGACTGGGTCATCTTCATCTCAGAGGAATAAAGAAGATCATATCTATGGAGGCTGTTGTCGCTCCCACCAAATGAGGCTAAGTCAAATGGGGTACAGACGCGAACGGTCGGCGAAAGGAGAATGAGAACACACAAGGGTGAACTCAAAAGAAAAAGAGTCGCCATCTAGGCATTTTTATCCCGAAGGAAAGGTAATGCTGCATAGACCTGGAAAGATACGGATAAGACGGTTGCGAACCAGAGAGACTGAGAAAGGGGGTTGGTTACAACCTGGGAAGGTATTAGCACCCAGATTGTCCGTCTTACTCGACGGGATCCACGCTTAAAAGATTTGTGTTTAAAAGGGGTAGTGTCAGTGCAATCTGTGTATCAAAGCTGGAAAAGAATGCAGGTGTCAGTGCTGGAAGAAAGTGAAGTGAAATAAAAGAAGTGTCAGTGTAAGAACAGGAGTATGAAGCTCAAGACTATGAGGCTAAAAGAATAAAGCTGGAAGAGGGGGGGAATATACAGAGACTTTTGTTCGATAACTGTTAAGTTATGCCTACGTATCCTCTCGTGCAATGAGGAAGTCAGAACACCGTAGTTCGACTCAAAGAGACTGAAAGATAAATTGACTTGTGAACTGCTTACTTGTATATGCTCAAGTGTATGACCTGTCTGGCTCAGGTGTAAACTTTCTTGCATTAGACGGAAGAAGCAAGTTCTCGTTTGTGAGTGAATGAGGTGAGAAAAGAATCCCGGAGGAGACGATTATTGTTTGTTTTTGATGTTTTCAATCTTTTATTGCTTTTGGATTTGTCATAAGTTAATGAACTTAAGCCTAAACCAAGGGTTAGTAAACTCATCACATCCTCCCTCTGATTAGGGGTAATGAGAATACCTTAAGTATGAAGTAAGCACCTCACACTTAATCACCATGATGTAGGATTAAGATCATTAACCTACTTGCATTTATTTAGATGTTTTTGGAGTTTTTGTTTGGTGTTAAGTAATGATTTTAAGCCATAATCAAGGATTTAATGGACTCATTACACCATCCTAATAGAAGGATAATAGATGAGAACATTTAAGCTGAGGAAGGCTCCTCAACTTAATCCATGATTATGGATTAACCTAATGACAAAACAAAGCCTTTATTAAAGTGGATTTTAGTTAATGACAAGATTAATAAGTGGATTTTATGGTTTGTAAGACAACTTGAGAGGGACTTGTCCATTAACACTAGGGTTAGTCCTTCTTAACCAATTAAGGAAGAATTAGAACCCTAATGCAAGGCCCAAGTTACAAGCTTGATGTCTTAGTGATTATTAGGTGGATTGATTAAAGGATTTAAACACATTAAGGGTTTAACACTTAGGATTAAAGTTATACACTCCATCCTAAGAGAAGGATGCAGGCATAAGCTTAATCATAAAGCCTTAAAATCTTTAAGGTTTAGTCCCTGATTATGAGGTGAGAAGAGAAGACACAAAGATGACACAAAGGTAAAACTAATGGGGGAACTAATAAAACCCTAATTGTTATCATGCTTGGGTATTCCTAGGGTTTATGAGGTTTGCAAGAGACCTTCAAGGAAAAGCCACCAAGGAAGAAAGATGGGAGGAGGAGAAGCAGAAAGAAACAAGACAACTTACTTCAATTAAGAAGATAAGTTGCTTAAAGAAAGAAAGTGAGAAGGAGCATGAATGAGCAAGCTCACTCTAATACAAATATAAGATGCAGCAATGATGCATAAGAGAGATGAGAAGAGATTGTGAGAAGTGAAGGCAAATTCACTTCTCAAACACTTACCACCTGAAAAGTTAGCAAAAGGAAATGAAATGAAATGAAAATGAAATGAAATGCAAGGATGAAAACCAAAATCAGAAGCAAATTTGTGATGCAAATGATGCTAAGAGATGATGCAAATGTATGTCAAGAGATGTGAATGATCATACAAACAATGAAGATGCAAATGAAGCATGAAGGAAGCATGAAAGTCCATGAATGCATATGAAATGAAATGAAAGCATAACATGGAAAATGGATGATGCAATGAACAAACATGAATTCAATGTGTCCTAAGATGTCTTATATGTCATGTGGATGCACAAAATGTCATGGCAAGTTGTTGAATGCAAGCAAATGAGAGATGGATGCAAAGGAAGGCACAAATTAGGGTTTACATGCAACATACAATGTAAAAATTCAAAACCAGAAGCACATGATGTGATAAAAAATTGAAAGTGGGATCAAAGGAACCCTAACCCTACACAAGTTCACTGCCCAAAGGAGGGGATCTAACTCTTATCCTAGTGCAAGTTATGAATTTTCTAAGTCAACTAGGGTTTCAAGGTACCTCACAATGAAAAATGCAAAACAAATTGAAAATGAAAGATAAGTTCAAACCAATTTAATCCTATAAACTACATGCTATGAAGGATGCAATGCAAGAATAACCATCATCAAACTCTCAATGGTTAGGCAGAATGAATTTTTCAAAGTTTGAACCAAAATATTGCCCTTAAATGAATTTAATTCTAATGAAAATTGTTAAAATGCATCAAGAACCAAAAATAAATTTGTTTTGAGAGTTTGATAATGTTTCTAAATGTTTTAAAATACAATGTGAATTTTTTTTGGAATTTTTAAATACCTAAATGCATTTTTAATTAATTAATTTCAATTAACTAATTAAAAATAAACATTTAAATGATTTAAAAATGATTTTTAATGCAAAAAATTAAAATTAAAATATTTTTGGGTTCTGAAAATTAATGAAATGCTTAACAAAAATTTTCAAAAATTTTCAATGTGATTTACTATTTTTAGTAATTCGTAGAAGTTAATTATAAAACAAATGAATTAAAATTAAAATAAAGGAAAGTAAGCCCAAGTTCAAACTTCATTAATCCAGATTAATTAAATAAATAAACCTAAATTAAGATTAATCATGAAATCCAGGCCACATAAACACACGCGGGAAGGAGCAATCGTATGGCCCAGATTCAAACTTTGCCCTAATCACAGATTAAGCCCTAATCACATTCAGGTCACCGGAGAAGAGCTCCGGTCGTCTTCTCCGGTGACATCTCTCCTTGAAAATTTCAATCTCACTCTCTAGGTCATTTCTGGAGCTCTAAAGCTCCAGATTTGTTCCTCTAAACTTCCTAAACCTTAATCTAACTTCAAACACAATTTATTTTCATCCATTAACAAGATTCGAAGCTAAGAACAAAAATTGCAAAACTTTCAGACGAGCCATACACCCTCAATTCTTCATCATTTTCAAAAGTAAAAGGTTCATTGCACTTAGGGAATCAAACTTAACAAGTTGAGAACTTAAAATAAAGCTTCTGGAAAAATAAATTTTCGAAGCTACCTGAGGTGAAGCTTTCAGTTTGTTGCTTTCAGACAGCCTCCTTGCTTTAAAGCTTCTCCAATGGTCTCCCTGAAGATGCTTTGAGGTTTAGTAGGAGTGTATGATGGATGGTTTTTGAGATTGATGCAGTTCTGACCAAGGGGATTGAAAAATCGTATTTCTGTTTCAGGGACTTTCAAGGCAAGATGAAGGGTGGTTTATGCTCTATGAAGCTTTTCTGAATGGATGGTGAAGTTGGTTTTGAGGTTTGATGTATGTGTGATGAGATTCGAAGGAAATTGCATAAGAGGTGAGTTTTGGGAACTATGGCTTATGGGATGTTTCAGGTTGTGTTGTGTTATGTGTTGAGTCTTATTTTGTCCATGTATCAAGCTTGGATAGGTCAGAGAGTTGTTGCTGGCATAACTTGATTGGTATGGGTCATTTTGCATAAAGTCAACTTTTTTTGTAAGAGAGGTATGGGCTGGTTCAGTCAAGGTACAAAGGCATGGCTTGGCTCAGTTGTGATCAAGGAGGACCATGGAAATGAGTTTGAGGCAATGCAGCAAATGGATTAGGGTTTATGTGAGTTTTTGCAATTTCACAAAGTCTTGGCCCTTTTGAAGTTTCTTAATGCACAAGTCATGAAAATGGAAAATTCTTTGGTGCATTCTGATTTTTAGGTCATGGTTCATGTTTTTGCAAAGGTTAGATGTCACATTGAAGTCACATTTTGCCTTGGCAAGAGGTTTTGCAATTTTGCCTCTTTGGTGTAAAACTTAAAATTATGTGATTTTGCCCAACTTTGACAAGCCATAACTTTTGATCCAAAATGAATTAGAATGAGTTCTTGTACTTTTTGAAAATGGGAGGATCCATTCTACAACTTTCATGACCAAAGTTTTCTCATTTGAAGCATTTTTGAATCAATTTGAGGAGGTTGAAAAACTTTCCCAAAATAGCAAGTTTACATTACAAGTCACTTTCCCAAAAAGGCAATTTTGCAAATGGCTTGAAATTCTTAAATTTTGTGAACTTCTAACATATTCTATGATCAAATAAAGATCATACACATTCAAAATGATGGAGAAACCCCTTTGGTTGGGTCATTGGGGGCCTCAGATGCCCTGATTTTGCACTGACTTGCTCAAGAAGTCAACTCTTGATCAGATGCCTTCGCCATGGAATTTCTTCATGAAAATTGATATGAATGATCCTTATACCATATAGAGACCAATAGAAACAAGAATGACCAAAACCCTAATTCTAGGTCATCTGTGCAGTTAAGTCTGGCTCTGCTTCCATGCCTCTCTCAGTTCTTGTGATTCTTTGGCTTCTTTGGTCTTGAGAGGATATAATATGATGCTTGAAAATACATGGACCCCTTTTAAGTGATTGATGACCTTTGAAGTGGCTCAAATAGCTCTGGGATTGCTCAGATCACAAACCCTAGATGCAGATGACTTTGAATTAATGCAGTGAATCTAAAATGTGGTATGAGATGCCATGATTGAATTTATGCATATGAAAAGATCACATGCCATGGTGTGAATGGGTGAGGGAAAATTTGGGGTGTTTACAGCTGCCCCTATTCAAACATGAGTTAGCTGTGCAGGATGTAAGCAACGACTTAACAGGCAAACAAGATAACTTGTGGTTGAATACCAGAGACAATCCAAAATTTGCACTCACAGAATGAAGAAGAAAAGGGATATAGATTGTAAAAGAAAATAAAGCATATTTATAAAGTGCGGGCGACGGAGGACGACCGTCGAGCAGAGGACGACTGCTAGGGGATAAAGCAATGACGGGGACGACCAACATGCTGGGGAAGATGCGGGAAACAAAGCAACGACGGGGACGGCCGACAAGCTGGGGATATAAGAGATTATGATGGGAAGGCCATCAGGTAAAGCTATAAGACTCTCTGGAGATTTGAAATAAATGATGAGGTACGGTCATCAAAGGTGAAGGACGATCACCTGGCAGGGTATGACTGCTCTGTTAGGGATAAGATGAGGGACGGTCATATGAGGTGAAGGACGATCACCTAGCAGGGGACGGCTGCCGAAAGTATCGCGACATAGGACGAATGTCAGATGAAAAGGTAGACGATGGGGACGGCCATCGGATAGAATGATGAAGGACGATCATCTGGAGGTGAAGGACGATCACCTAGCAGGGAAAGGCTGCTAAAAATGTCACGACATAGGACGAATGTCGGATAGAAAAGGGTTCTAATAAATAGAGACTCCACTGGGGGTGATGAAGGACGATCATCAAAAAGGTGAACGACGATCACCTGGCAGGGTATGGCTGCCAGAAGTATCAGGACATAGGACGAATGTCAGATAGAAAGGAAATAATTCATCGGGATCTGCTGGGAACTCTTCTGGGGAATAGCAAACACGGACGAGTGTTTACATCCAAGAAATAAAAGGTATAAGTGTTTGACATTGTGTATGGATTAAAGATGCGGACGAGCATCCTTAAGACCATGATACAGACGAGTATCGGTAGAAACAAACGCTGATGCATGTTCAGAGATGATGATACAGACGAGTATCAATGGGTTAACAAAGAACACGGACGAGTGTTGATTCTGAGGGGATTTAAATGGTATATACAGGATAAGGAAGAGTATCTGTATGAGTAAAAAGTATGAGTGAGACACAGACGAGTGCCCAACTTATCGGGGAGAGCACGACACGGACGGGTGTCGGAAAAAGTGCATTATAAACAAGTATATAGTTCCCAAAGAATTTAGGCAATTATGCTGGGGGTGACATGGACGGATGTCAAGGAATTGTATAAATATGTAAACATGTGTTGTGAGTGCAAAGGGGATGCTTTGGCTTTCCGCTGGGGATATGGCACAGACGAGTGTCAAAAAGTATCTGTTTTGCTGTATTTGTGAGTGTAATATTTTGGCTTTCTGGTGGGGAATTTTGGGAAATATTCTGTATATTGCTGATGGATGGTCATTTTCACAAGTGTTCGGTTCGACACATGGCTTATGAGTATGCAATATGTTTGATTTTTGCCGTAATGCTCCGTATTAGACGGAATGCTACGCTCTGTGGGGAAAATATGATGCGAATGCTATGATTATGCAAAGACACCGATCCGGGATTCGGATCCCGCCGCTGTGGAGATCTCTGGCTGATCTGCTTGAAGTGGACTTCACAGCTGGGGATAAGATCATTGGTAGATCTGACATATATGACTCTGCTTGGGGCAATAGATCACTGATAGATCTTTCTCAGTAATGAGGGACCCAACTAGGGTTTGTAGAGGCTTTCGTCACTCTGTTGTGAGATCTTCAGGCATTGCTTCTCTGGATAGAGGCTGATACTCTGCGGGGTGATGGTTCCCGGTCTTTTGCACTTGGCTGAGGAGGAATGATGACTGGCAACTCAGCTGGGGAGAAAGCACCTTCGGGGCTAATTGGGAGATAGACTGAGTAGATAATGACTAGACAGCTTACTGGGGAGAAGCCTTCATGCCCCATGTTGTGCTCTGAACACCTGCAATCCTATAAAGACAAAGAAACATACAAACATCCCGAGATATTCCTTATTGGATTCCGTCATAGGAGTTTAGGTCATCCTAGGAGCAAATATATTTCCTGTAAGCATGTATTCTTTAGAAAGGAAGCATCTGTATTTATGCGAATCAATACCTTAAAGACATCAGACATTTTTGCAAACGAAAATAAAATGTACGAGACGAAACATGACTGAAAATCTGATTTTATTAATTCATGTGCCCTGAATTG
Organism: Lathyrus aphaca; assembly: GCA_963966055.1. NCBI lineage: Eukaryota > Viridiplantae > Streptophyta > Magnoliopsida > Fabales > Fabaceae > Lathyrus > Lathyrus aphaca. Next base: position 500,674,263 of record OZ014520.1, read on the forward strand.
GCAAGATACAGTCAAAGAAACAGATCCCCTGAAATGAGGAGATTGTTACAAATTGAGAAACAAACAAGATGCTGACAATGTTGATGACGCTTTCAAGGAGCTTCCCTTTTGCTATGACTCGTATGACACTGACGTTCTTCTCATCTTGCTTTCTGTAGAAGGCTGATTCTGACCGATGCTTGAACCTTTCGGAGCTTGCCAGATTGTAAGTGATACAGATGAGTTCAGAATGCAGTTGTTCGCGTATTCCCTTATTTTGCGTGGATCGCCCTTTCGGGTTTTTAATCCACCGGGATACCCATTTTTGCCTGAGTTGTCCAAGGCGGCTTTTCAACTCAGCGGGTGTACTTTTTTTTTCATTTTATTTTCCCTTATTTTTGCCCGAGTCTCTTATTCTGTTTTTGACTCGCCGGGATGCCCTATTTTTGCCTGGATTTATATTCTGTTCTTATGTCCAGCGGGTCATTTTATGCGAAGTATTTTTTAACTGCATCTGAATTCACAGGGGACAGGAAATCTTCTCCATCCATAGTACTGAGCATCAAAGCTCCACCTGAGAAAACTTTCTTTACTATGAATGGACCATCGTAATTCGGAGTCCACTTGCCCCTGTGGTCTATATGAGGGGGGAGGAGTCTTTTCAGTATAAGATCTCCTACTTGGTATTCTCGAAGTCTGACTTTCTGATCGAAGGCTTTCTTCATTCTCTTCTGATATAACTGCCCATGACAGATTGCAGTTAATTTGTTTTCTTCAATCAGACTTAGTTGTTCGTATCGGGATCGGACTCATTCTGCTTCGTTCAGCTTAACATCCATTATGTCGCTCCCACCAAATGAAGCCGGGTCAAATGGGGTACAGACGCGAACGGTCGGCGAAAAGAACAATGAGAACACACAGCAGTGAACTCACTGGAAAAGAAAAGAGTCGCCAGCTAGGCATTTTTATCCCGGAGGAAAGGCAATGCTGCATAGACCTAGAAAGATATGGATAAGACGGTTGCGAACCAGAGAGACTGAGAAAGGGGGTTGGTTACAACCTGGGAAGGTATTAGCACCCAGATTGTCCGCCGTACTCGACGGGATCCACGCTTAAAAGATTTGTGCTTTAAAGGGGTAGTGTCAGTGCAATTTGTGTGTAAAAGAGCTGGAAAAGGATGTACAGGTGTCAGTGTAAAAGAAGTGTAAAGTGTGATATATACAGTGTCAGTGTAGGAACAGGAATAAGATGCTCAAGATCATGAGGCTAAAAGAATAAAGCTGGAAAGAGGGGGGATATACAGAGACTTTTGTTCGATAACTGTTAAGTTATGCCTACGTATCCTCTCGTGCAATGAGGAAGTCAGAACACCATAGTTCGACCCAAAGAGACTGAAGGATGAATTGACTGATGAACTGCTTACTTGTCTATGCTCAAGTGTATGACCTGTCTGGCTCAGGTGAAAACTGTCTTGCATTAGACGGAAGAAACACGTTCTCATTTATGAGTGAATGAGATGAGGAAAGAATCCCGGAGGAGACGATTATTGTTTGTTTTTGTGTTTTCAGTCTTTTATTGCTTTTGAAAATTTGTCATAAGTTAATGAGCTTAAGCCTAAACCAATGGGTTAGTAAACTCATCACATCTTCCCTCTGATTAGGGGTAATGAGAATTACCTTAAGTGTGAAGTAAGCTTCTCACACTTAATCACCTTTGGTGTAGGGTTAAGATCATTTACCTACTTGTGATCATTTAGATGTTTTTGGTATTTTGGTTTAGTGTTAAGTAATGAGATTAAGCCATAATCAGGGATTAAACAGACTCATTACACCATCCTAATAGAAGGATAATAGATGAGAATGTTTAAGCTGAGGAAAGCTCCTCAACTCAATCCATGATTAGGGATTAAACTCATGACAAAACAAAGCCTTTATTAAGTGGATTTTAGTTAATGGTAAGATGATGAAGTGATTTTTAGGGTTTGTAAGACAACTTGAGGGGGACTTGTCCATTAACACTAGGGTTAGTCCTTCTTAACCAGTTAAGGAAGAATTAGAACCCTAATGCAAGGCCCAAGTTACAAGTGTGATGTCTTGATGATTATTTAGTGAATTGATTAAAGGATTTAAACTCATTAAGGGTTTAACACTTAGGATTAAAGTTATACACTCCATCCTAATAGAAGGATGCAGGCATAAGCTTAATCACAAAGCCTTAAAGCCTTTAGGGTTTAGTCCCTGATTATGAGGTGAGAAGAGAAGACTCAATGAAACACAAAGGTAAAACTAAGTGGGGAGACTAATCAAAACCCTAATCATTGTCATGCTTGGTTGTTCCTAAGGTTTGTGAGGTTGACAAGAGAAATCTTCAATGGAACCACCAGGAAGCAAATGAAAGGATCAGGAGAAGCAAAGTAACTTGCTTCATTTAAGAAGATAAGTCACTTGAGGAAAGAAAGTGAGGAGAGGAAGAATGAGCAAGCTCAAACTTAAACACATAACAAAATGCAGCAAGGATGCATGAAGGAGATGAAAAGAAAATATGAGAAGTGAAGGAAAATTCACTTCCCAAAGTTACTTACCACCTGAAATGTTAATAAAGGAATGCAATGCAATGCAAAAATGAGATGAAATGACATGGTGCAAACCAAAACCAGAAGCATATATGATATGGTAATGATGCTATGAGATGATGCAAACATGAATCAAGTCATGAGGATGATCATATGAACCAATGGATGCAGATGAAACAAGTTAAGAACCATAAGCACACATGAAAAGTTATGAGATGCAAATGACATACAACATGGCAAATACATGATGCAATGATCAAACATGCTTTCAATATGTCTTAAGATGTCAAAAGAACCAAATGGATGCACAAAATGCTATGGCAAATCATGTTATGCAAGCAAGTGTAAGATGGATGCATGTGGAAGCCCAAATTAGGGTTTATGATCAATGCATCAAACAAAAACCAAAATCAGAAGCAAACATCAGGACAAAAAATTGAAAATTCACTCAAAGGAACCCTAATCCTATACTAACTCACTTCCCAAAGGAGAAGTTCCAACTCTTAACCTAATTCAAGTTATGATTTTCCTAAGTTTCCTAGGGTTTTAGGGTTCCTTAACAAGAAAAATGTCAAACAAAAGGGAAATGAAAGATCAAATCATGACCATTTAATCTCACAAACTACATGCTAAACACAATGCAATGCAAAAAGAATCAAGGTCCAACTCTCAATGGTTAGGCAGAAATGATTTTTGGAAGTTTGGATCAAAATAATGCCTTAAAATGATTTTAATTCCATGAAAAATTCTCAAAAGACATCAAGATCAAAAAAGAAATTTGGTTTGAGGGTTGGACAATGCTTCTAAATGGTTTTAAATGTTTCATGAATTTTTTGGTGATTTTTAAATACCTAAAAGTATTTTTAATTAATTAATTCTCATTAATTAATTAAAAATAAACTTTTAAATATTTAAAAATATTTTTTAATGCAAAAAATAAAAATAAAAATATTTTTGGTTTCTGAAATTTAATATAAGTTTGTATAAAAAATTTCAGAATTTTTGAATAAGTTTTACTATTTTTAATAAATTGGAGAAAACAAATCAATTAAAATGAAAAATAAAGTGAATTTAAACTGAAAATTGGAAAGTATGCGCATCCAAGGGCTGAGGTTCAAACTGGCAGGGGCGGGAATTGACTACGCGCGTGTTTGGACGGCCCACATTCAAACATGGCTAAACCCTAATTAATTAGCCCTAATTACTTTCAGGCGACCGGAACACTGTTCCGGTCGTCTTCTCCGGCTAGGTCATCTCTCAATCTCTCTCAATACGCCATGAAATCATTCTAAACAAGATTTAAACAACAAAAATCATTTATTTCAACACAAAATTTAAACAACAAAAATCATTTATTTCAACACAAAATCAAGATACGAATCAAACATCAAAAACTGCCAAAATTTCAGAAACATCATACAACCTCATTTCTCAATCTTTTTCAAAAGTAACAAGTTCAGTGAACTCAGGGAAGCATGCTTTATCATTTAGAAACTTAAAGAGCAAGTTATGGAAAAAAAGTTCATGAAGCTACCTGAGATTGAGCTTTCGATTCAGGAGCTTTCTGGCTTGTTCTTTGGCTCAAACAAGTCCCAATGATCTTCCTTTGAAGCTTTTGACACTTAGTTGGAGTTTATGTAGCCTCTAGAGCAAGTTGGCAGAAGCTCAGGCCAAGGGAGTGTGAAAATCGTGTTTGTGATGTGGGAGGTTTCAGGCCAAAACAATGGTTGGTTTATGATCAGTGAAGTGAGTTGAGATTGTTTGTGAAGTTTGTTTTTATGTCTGAGGCTTGTAGAGAGTGTTTCGATGGAAAATGCAAGTTGGAGTGACTTTGTGAATGCTGAGTTGTGGTATGTTTCAGGCCTGCCTCTCCTTATGTTTGGCTTGCAATTGATTCACATAAACAATTCCTATTGGTCAGATGACATGACATGTCCTTTTGTGATAGGTATGGGTGCTTTTGCAAAATGTCAACTTTTGTGTAAGAAGGGCATAGGCAACTTGATAGCCTAGTACAAGAGGCATGTCCTGCGCAGCATGAGGTGAGGAAAAGCCTAGGACTGATCATCCAACTAGCCAGCAAGTGGATGAGAAGCCATGATGGATTTTGCAACTTGGTTCACTTTGGTTCTTTATGAAAAATCTTGTTCCATAAACCCTAAAAATGTGTAATCCTTTGGTCCATTCTGAACTTTAGATGTTGTGTGATCATGTTATGTGGATTAGAAGTCTATTTGTTAGCTTTTGAACACTTGATCAAGTCATTTTGCAAAATACCTCTTTGGTAGAAACTTTGAAATTTTGTGATTTTTGCCAACTTTGACAAGCCATAACTTTTGATCAAAAATGAATTACGTCATGTTCTTGTACTTTTTGGATCAAAAAGTAAGGGTTGAAAAAGTTGCCTAAAATGACATTTTCATTAAAAGTCAAACTTGCCCAAAAAGTCAACTTTGCAAAAGACTTGAAATTCTTGAATTTTGTAAACTTCCAACATCTTCCATGATCAAATAAAGATCATATACATTCAAAATGATGAATAACACCCTTTGGCTGGGTCATTGGGGGCCTCAGATGCCCTGATTTTACACTGACTTGCTTGAAAAGTCAACTCTTGATCAGATGACTTCCCCATGGAATTTCTTCATGAAAATTGATATGCATACTCCCTATACCATATAGAGACCAATAGAAACAAGAATGACCAAAAAATTTGGAGTTATGGCCTCTGAAACCAAAACCCTAATTTTAGGTCATCTGTGCAGTCAAGCCTGACTCTGCTTCCATACCAATCCCAGTTCTTGTGATTATTTGGCATTCTTGACTTTGAGAGGATATAATATGATACTTGAACACACATGGACCTCTTTGAAGTGATTGATGACCTTTGGAGTGGCTCAAGAAGCTCTTGGATTGCTCAGATCACAAACCCTAGATGCAGATGACTTAGAATCTATGCAGTGAATCAAAAATGTGATATGAGATGGTATGATTGTATTTATGCATATGAACATGATCAAAAGCCATGGTGAAATGGGTGATGGCAAATTTGGGGTGTTTACAGCTGCCCCTATTCAAACATGAGTTAGCTGTGTAGGATGTAAGCAATGGCTTAACAGGCAAACAAGATAACTTGTGGTTGAATACCAAAGACAGTCCAAAATTTGCACTCACAGAATGAAGAAGAAAAAGGATATATATTGTAAAACAAAATAAGGTATATTGTAAAGTATGGGCAACGGAGGACGATCGTCGAGCAGAGGACGACTGCTGGGTAAAGAGCAATGACGGGGACGGCCGACATGCTGAAAGGTGCGAAGAATAAAGCAATGACGGGGACGGCCGACATGCTGGGAGTAGAAAGAAACATGATGGGGACGGCCATCAAGTAAAGCTGTAAAATTCTCTGGGGATTAATGAAACATGACGGGGACGGCCATCAAGTTCACAAAGTAAAGTAACCAACGATGGGGACGGCCATCGGGCTAAACCGAAAGGAAAAGGGACCACGACGGGGACGGCCATCGGGTTAAAGAATAAATGAAAAAAATAGATGATGAGGTACGGTCATCAAAGGTGAAGGACGATCACCTAGCAGGGGACGGCTGCTCTGTTGGGTTAAGATGAGGGACGGTCATCTAAGGTGGAGGACGACCACCTGGCAGGGTACGGCTGCCAAATATAGCGACATAGGACGAATGCCGGATAAAAGGTCAACGATGGGGACGGCCATCGGATGAGCATGATTGAGGACGACCATCAAGAGGTGGAGGACGACCACCTAGCAGGGGACGGCTGATCTCAGGGTTTATCATGACACAGGACGAATGTCAGATAACCAAAAATCAACAATGGGGACGGCCATTGGACGAGCATGATGGAGGACGATCATCAAGAGGTGGAGGACGACCACCTAGCAGGGGACGGCTGCTCTCAAAGTTTATCATGACATAGGGAAAATGTCAGATAACCAAGAAGTCAACAATGGGGACGGCCATTGGATAAAATGATGAAGGACGATCATCAAGAGGTGGAGGACGACCACCTAGCAGGGGACGGCTGCTAAATATCACGACATAGGACGAATGTCGGATAGAAAATCAACGATGGGGACGGCCATCAGATGAGCATGATGGAGGACGACCATCAAGAGGTGGAGGATGACCACCTAGCAGGGTACGGATGCTCTCAAAGTTTATCATGACATAGGACGAATGTCAGATAAAGAAATTTGTTTTGTTGGCGATCTACTGGGGAATAGTAAACACGGACGAGCGTTTACATCCAAGAAACAAAAGGTATAAGTGTTTAGATGTTTGTGTATAGATTAAAGATGCGGATGAGCATCCTTAAGACTACGATACGGACGAGTATCGGGTAGAAACAAATACTGACACGTGTTCAGAGATGATGATACAGATGAGTATCAACGGGTTAACGGAGAACACGGACGAGTGTTGAATCTGAAGGGATTCTTCTGGGGAATGATAGACACAGACGAGTGTCTAAATTCAAGAAGACAAGAGTGTTTGACACAGTGTATGGATTAAAGATGCGGACGAGCATCCTTAAGACTATGATACGGACGAGTATCAGGTAGAAACAAACGCTTGACGCATGCTCTGAGATGATGGTACGGACGAGTACCATCTGGTTAACAAAGAACACGAACGAGTGTCGAATCTGTGGGGATATAAGTGATATATACAAGATACGGACGAGTATCTGTATGAATAGTAAGTATGAGTGATGTATAGATGAGTGTTTAACTTGCTGGGAAGAGTGACACGGACGAGTGTTAAAAGGAGATGAGCATAGTATAAACAAGTATCTGATGTACAAAGTGTTTATGTTACTGTACTGGGGAAAATGACACGGACGGATGTCAAAGAAATTATATAAGTACATGTATTTGTGAGTGCAATGATGGTGTCTTTGGCTTTCCGCTGGGGATATGACACAGACGGGTGTCAAAAAGTATCTGTAATACGAATGGTACTGTTTGCACAAAGTGTTCAGGCGACTTTACTGGGGAGTATTGACACGGATGGGTGCCAAAGAGAATATATACTGGTGTTCGTGAATGTAAGGCAACTGTTTTTGCTGGGGGAATCTCCGCTGGGGATTTTTGGGAGAGTTTTCTGCATGTTGATGGATTGTCAATATTCACAAGTGTTTGATTCGGGATACGACTTATGATTATGCAATATGTTTGATTTTTGCCGTAATGATCCGTGTTAGACGGAATGCTACGCTTTGTGGGTGAATATGATGTAAATGCTATGATTATGCAAAGATGCCAAACCGGGATTCAAATCCCGGTGCTGCGAAGATCTGTGGCCAATTTGCTTGAAATGGACATCCCAGTTGGGGGTGAGATCATTGGTAGATCTTATGAGATAATATCTTCTTGGGGAAATAGGCCACTGGTAGACCCATCCTGATAATGAGAGACCCAGCTGGGGTTTGTAGAAGCCTTCTTCACTCTGTTGTGATTCCTTCATGCGTTGCTCTTCTGGATAGAGGCTGAAAGCTCTGTGGGGAGATGGTCCCCTGACTTTTGTACTCAGCTGAGGAAGAATGATCGGCAACTCGGCTGGGGATTAGTAACAAGTGGCAACTCAGCTGGGGAGAAAACACTTCGGGTGCTGAGATTGAGTGTTGATTTGCCAGCTTGCTGGGATAAAGCTTACACGCTCCCTGTTGCGCTTTGGATACCTGCAATCCTGCAAAGATAGGGAAACGCACAAGTAATCCCGAGGTACCCCTTACTGGATTCCGTCATAGGAGTTAGACACTCCCGAGAATAAATATATTCCCTGCAAGCATTTATTTTTATTATTATTTTTTTTTAGAAGAAAAGCATCTGTATTTATGCAATCAATGTTTTAAAGACATCAGACATTTTTTGCAAATAAAAATGTACAAGACGAAACATGACTGAAAATCTGATTTTATTAATTCATGTGCCCTGAATTGGAGGGATACAGTCAAAGAAACAAATCCCCTAAAATGAGGAGATTGTTACAAATTGAGAAACAAAAAATCTGGCAACGTTGTCGACGCTTCAAAGAGCTTCCCTTCTGCTATGACTTTTGACGTTCTTCTCGTCTTGCTTCTTGAAGAAGGCTGATTCTGAAAGAAGCTTGATCCTTTCAAAGCTTTACCAAGTTGTAGGTGATACAGACGAATTCAGAATGCAGTTGTTCGCTTATTCCCTTATTTTGCATGGATCACCCTTTCGGGTTTTCAATCCATCGGGATACCCATTTTTGCTTGAGTTATCCAATGCGGCTTTTCAACTCAGCGGGTGTACATTTTTCTTTATTTTCCCTTATTTTTGCCCGAGTCTTTTATTCTGTTTTTGACTCGCCGGGATGCCCTATTTTTGCCTGGACTTACATTCTGTTTTTATGTCCAGCGGGTCATTTTTCATGCGAAGTATTTTTTAACTGCATCTGAATTCACAGGAGATGGGAAGTCTTCACCATCCATGGTACTGAGCATCAGTGCTCCACCAGAGAAAACTTTCTTTACTACAAATGGTCCTTCATAATTTGGGGTCCACTTGCCCCTGTGGTTTGTATGAGGAGGGAGGATTCTTTTCAGCACAAGATCTCCTACTTGTTACTCTCGGTGCCTGACTTTCTGATCGAAGGATTTCTTCATTCTCTTCTGATATAACTGCCCATGACAGATTGCAGCCAATCTTTTCTCTTCAATCAGACTCAGTTGTTCGTATCGGGATCGGACCCATTCTGCTTCACTCAGTTTAACATCCAACAGCACCCGTAAGGAGGGTAATTCAACTTCAACAGGTAGGACTGCCTCCATACCATACACAAGTTGATACGGTGTTGCCCCAGTGGATGTTCTGATTGACGTGCGATACCCATGCAAGGCAAACGGTAGCATTTCATGCCAATCTTTATAGGTGACTACCATCTTTTGCACAATCTTCTTGATATTCTTGTTTGCTGCCTCAACAGCGCCATTCATCTTTGGCCTGTAAGGAGAAGAATTGTGATGTTGGATCTTGAAGTCCCGGCACAGCTCTGCCATCATTTTGTTGTTTAAGTTGGAACCATTGTCAGTAATGATTCGCTCGGGCACTCCATACCGACTGATGATATCTCTCTTCAAGAATCGGGCTACCACCTTCCTGGTGACATTCGCATACGAAGCTGCCTCAACCCACTTTGTAAAATAGTCAATGGCTACCAGGATGAATCTGTGGCCATTTGAAGCAGTCGGTTCAATCTTGCCAATCATGTCAATGCCCCACATATCAAAGGGCCAGGGTGAAGACATCACATTCAAAGGATTGGGAGGCACATGCACCTTATCCGCATAAATCTGGCATTTATGGCATTTTCTGGCATAAGCACAACAGTCGGCATCCATTGTGATCCAGTAATAACCTGATCTTAGCAACTTTTTAGCCATGGCATGCCCTCCAGCATGAGTACCAAAGGATCCTTCGTGCACTTCATGCATTAACAAATCTGCTTCTGTCCTGTCGACGCATCTGAGGAGTACCAAATCGAAGTTTCTCTTATACAGGGAACCATCAATGTTCAAGAAGAAACTACCAGCTAGCCTTCTTAATGTCTTCTTATCATTGGAAGATGCCCCAGGTGGGTATGTCTGATCCTCCAAGAAGCACTTAATGTCATGAAACCAAGGCTTATCATCTTTGACAACCTCTGTCCCGGCACAGTTCTGCCATCATTTTGTTGTTTAAGTTGGAACCATTATCATTAATGATTCGCTCGGGCACTCCATACCGGTAGATGATATCTCTCTTTAGAAATCGGGCTACCACTTGCCTTGTAACATTTGCATAAGAAGCCGCTTCGACCCACTTGGTAAAATAGTCAATAGCAACCAGGATGAATCTGTGGCCGTTCGAAGCAGTCGGTTCAATCTTGCCAATCATATCAATGCCCCACATGGCAAAGGGCCAGGGTGAAGACATCACATTCAAAGGGTTTGGAGGCACGTGCACTTTATCCGCATAAATCTGGCATTTATGACATTTTCTGGCGTAAGCACAACAGCCTGCATCCATTGTGATCCAGTAATAGCCCGATCTTAACAACTTTTTAGCCATTGCATGTCCTCCTGCATGGGTACCAAAGGATCCTTCATGCACCTCGTGCATCAACAAGTCTGCCTCTGTCCTATCAACGCATCTGAGGAGTACCATATCAAAGTTTCTCTTGTACAGGGAACCGTCAGTATTCAGAAAGAAACTACCAGCTAGCCTTCTTAATGTCTTCTTATCATTGGAAGATGCCCCAGGTGGGTATGTTTGATCCTCCAAGAAACATTTGATATCATGGAACCAAGGCTTATCATCTTTAACAACATCTGCTGAGAACACGTATGCTGGTCTGTCAAGTCTGGATACTGATATCCGAGGTACAAAGTTGGCAGCTTGAACTTTGATCATGGATGAAATGGTAGCAAGAGCATCTGCAAACTGATTTTCGTCTCGAGGGATATACTAAAGCTTGACTATTGTGAAGAAAGTCAATAACCTTCTTGTATAATCCCGGTAAGGTATCAGATGATCCTGGTGGGTGTACCATTTTCCGTTGGTTTGATTGATTACCAGAGCTGAATCTCCGAACACAGTCAAAGTCTTGATCCTAAGGTCAATGGCTTCCTCAAGACCCATAATACAAGCTTCATATTCAGCTTCGTTGTTAGTGCAGTTAAAGGTGAGTTTTGTCGAAAAAGGCATGTGAACTCCCTTAGGTGTAATGAGTACTGCACCAACACCACAACCATTCATATTAACAGCCCCGTCAAACATCATAGTCCATTCTTCTTCTGGGTCAGGCCCTTCAGTGTGAACAGGCTCTTCATGATCTTTTGCTTTTATGAACATGATGTCTTCATCAGGGAAGTCAAATCTCATAGGCTGGTAATCATCAATGGGTTGCTCAGCAAGATAATCAGACAATACACTTCCTTTGATGGCCTTCTGAGATGTGTACTTAATGTCATATTCTGTGAGGATCATATGCCATCTTGCAACCCGTCCGGTAAGTGTTGGCTTCTCAAAAATGTACTTAACTGGATCCATCTTGGATATCAATAGAGTAGTGTGGGTCAACATATACTGTATTAGTTGGCGAGCAACCCACGCTAAAGCACAACAAGTTTTCTCGAGCAGTGAATAACGTTGTTCACAGTCGGTAAACTTTTTGCTTAGGTAGTATATTGCATACTCTTTTCGACCAGACTCGTCATGCTGGCCAAGCACACACCCCATTGACTCTTCTAATACTGTAAAGTACATGATTAGAGGTCTTCCTTCAACTGGAGGCATCAAGATTGGAGGCTCCTGTAAGTATTCCTTGATTTTGTCAAAAGCATTCTGGCAGTCTTCATTCCATCTTACCATTTGTTCTTTTCTTAACAGCTTAAACAAAGGTTCACAGGTTGCCGTAAGGTGAGATATGAACCGTGATATGTAGTTCAATCTACCTAGAAACCCCCGAACTTCTTTTTCTGACTTTGGTGCAGGCATTTCTTGAATGGCTTTGACTTTGTCAGGGTCTACTTCAATCCCTTTTTCACTTACAATAAATCCCAGCAGCTTACCGGATCGCACCCCGAATGTGCATTTGTTGGGGTTCAACTTCAGCTGATATTTCCTCAGACGCTTGAATAACTTCAACAGATTCACCAGGTGGTCTTCTTCTGTAAGGTACTTGGCAATCATGTCATCCACATAACATTCAATTTCCTTGTGGATCATGTCATGGAATAATGTTACCATAGCCCGTTGATAAGTCGCACCAGCATTCTTCAGTCCGAATGGCATCACCTTATAACAGAACGTGCCCCAGGGTGTGATGAAAGTAGTCTTCTCCATGTCTTCAGGTGACATTTTGATCTGATTGTATCCTGAAAATCCATCCATGAAGGAGAACACCGAGAACTGAGCCGTATTATCAACCAATACATCAATGTGAGGTAAAGGGAAGTCATCTTTCGGACTGACTCTGTTCAGGTCCTGGTAATCCACACACATTCTCACCTTGCCGTCCTTCTTAGGCACAGGTACAATATTAGCAACCCAGGGCGGGTAACTAGTCACAGCAAGGAAACTGGCGTCCCACTGCTTTTGTACCTCCTCTTTAATCTTCATTGACATATCTGGGCGAGTACGACGCAATTTCTGTTTTACTGGTGGGCAATCTTCTTTTAAAGGCAGCTTGTGCATGACAATATCGGTGTCCAACCCAGGCATATCCTGATAAGACCAAGCGAAGACATCCACATACTCCCGAAGCATGTCAATCAGTTGCTCTTTTACTGAATCCTGCAGGCAGGCTCCGATCTTAACTTCTTTCACGTCTTCTTCCGTACCAAGATTAACCGTTTCAATCTCCTCCTGATGAGGAGTGATGACCTTCTCATCCTTCCTTAGCAACCTAGCTAGCTCTTCAGGTAGCTCATAATCTTCTTCAACCCCTTCATTGGCTTGATTGATTGGACTGTCAAAGTCATACGAAGTCATAGCTGTGTTGTTGTCGGTGCAATCTGAAAGGCACTCTCTGCAAGGGTTTAGATTGTTTATTTTAGTGATCAATTTTAATCTTGTTTAGAAAAAAGTGAAAATGAAGTTGTTTATTTTGAAAACATTGCCATTTTATTTTTGTACAAAAAGAAAAAATGAAAAGACAGTGAGCGAAAAAAGAGACTTGTTTGCAAAAGATGTCCGATATTCATTGATTGATCTATTTGCACAAAATTACAAGATGGCCCGATTACAAAATGAGTCTTGTCATCTTGGGCAAGATGCAAGACTTGATGCATGCTTAAAAATACAGGAAATAATAATTACTCTGCAGGAGTAACCCTTATAATTTCCTGGGAAGACCAGTTAAGGACTTGGCTCCCCGGGATCCTTGGACGTATCCAACTCTCCAGGTTGCGGTCGCTTTCCTCCTCGTCTTCCAAGTTGTCCACAGCATCCGGGGTGAGCATTCCCCCGCTGACAAAATTGGGCTCTTTTGCAGCCTCTGATTGATCTTGTTGAGTTGGACTGTAACCCAACCCAAATCTGTCTTCCTTCTTTTCCACGGGCAGCAGCTTGGCCCAGCCTTGGGCAGTACCCTCTTCAACAACCTTCCTGGCTTGCTGATAAGACGTCATGGAAGTTCCCAGTACAGCAGATGCTTCATTAATGTTCAGTGCCTCAAACCCCTAGCTCATAGTTTCATGGATCTCCCCATCCATCTCTATGTACTTATACGTAGCCAGATGGCTAACAAAGATGTCTTCTTCCCCACAGATGGTGATGATCTGGCCTTCCAACTCGAATTTCAGCTTCTAGTGAAGGGTAGACGTAACAGCGCTAGCGACATGGATCCAAGGTCTACCCAACAAACAGCTGTAGGCCGGCTGAATGTCCATCACATAGAAGGTAATTTTAAAAGTCTGCGGGCCAATCATCACAGGCAGATCAATCTCCCCCAGCACTGATCGTTTAGAGCCATCGAATGCTCTCACCACCAAATTACTCGGACGCAGTGCCAGGCCATCATACTCCAGCTTTACTAAGGCCTTCTTTGGTAGAACATTGAGTGATGACCCAGTGTCCACCAGCACATGAGATAAAACAGCACCCTTGCACTCTAGAGTGATGTGTAAAGCCTTGTTGTGGTTACGTCCCTCAGTTGTTAAGTCAGCATTGGTAAAACCCAGTCCATGGCTGGTGTTGACATTTGCCACCATAGTTTCTAGATGATTAACGGTAATCTCCTCTGGCACGTATGTTGCGTGCAGGACTTTCAGTAATGCATTCCTGTGAGCTTCAGAACACATCAACAGGGATAATATGGAGATTTTTGAGGGAGTTTGGTGAAGCTGATCCACCACCTTGTAATCACTTCTCTTTATGATTCTCATAAACTCGTCCACATCTTGTTCAAAAGATGTCTTCTGAGTTTCTTTGACAGTCGACTCTTCAAGTACCACACTCTTTCCTTTTGCTTTGGCAGCGGCTTCTGCTTCAGCATTAGGTCTCTGAGTTTGTGAGGAAAAAAGGCGTCCGCTTCTGGTGAAGCCTCCGCCTCCCCCAACATTATCAATTTGTGGAGAAGAGGTTGAAGAATCCAAAGTGATTTTCTCCCCGTTGTAGTAAAGATCAGAGCCATAATGCCAAGGTATGGCATTACTGCTTTCATATGGAACTGGTCCAGGCACCGTAATGGTAACTGGACTGACTGCTACAGAGGAGAGTACTGTGATGGTGTATGGATCGTAGTAAATTGTGACTGGTGACCTGGCAGGAGGTGCCACTGTTTGTTGCTGAAAGTTGCTATTTGGAGGAACAATTGATGGATCATAGTAGATGGTGACTGCTGAGATATCTTCATTAATATCTGCTGGTGTTGTAGAAGATTCGGCTGAGTAAATAGATGCTGATGTTGCAGAAGAAAGGGTTGTTGACATTTGATTTGTTGAAGTGATGGACGGAGCCATTGCTGATGATATTGATGAATCGGTAGGAATGATTGTTGCTGCTGTTGTAGAAGAATCAGGAATTGTTGTTAAAAGAATTGCTGGATTTGTAGGCACCGTTGTTGAGATCTGAAGTATGCCATCTTTGATAAGACCATCTATGCCGCTTCTCAAATTATCACACCCGTTGACTGCAATGTTGCAATACCCACAACCGAGCTCACACCCGACGAACACCTGGCACTCTTGAAGCTGAGCTTTAATTTCGACCAGAGGTGTCCGAATTTGTGCAACACTGGTGATCAAGGTAGATGGTTTGTCTTCCTCGATGGCATTAATCCTTGGCCCGCCATGATGAGGCATAGGATTCTTGTTGACATTTGGAGGGGGTGCAAAGTTGAGGGCTTTAGAATCTACCAGATCTTGGACTTTCATTTGCAAGGCCCTGCACTTCTCCGTATTGCGGCCAGGTGCATTGGAGTGGAAAGCACATCTGGCGTTGACATCATAATTCCTTGGGAGCTGTGGCAATAAGGCAGCATAAGGCATAGGGATAGGGTCAATTACCCTATTTGCCTGTGACGGTCTTTGCTGAAAGGGTCTTTGTTGTTGATTGTTGTTGTTGTTGTTGTAGGTTCGCTGTGGCGGATACTGAATTTGCTGTTGATAATGTGGTTGTTGTTGTGGTTGATATGTTGATTATTGAGGAATCGGAGCTGGAATAGTGACAGCTGCTACTGATCTGTGGACATACTGAGGTCTGCCCCTGTTGGCGTGAATGGAATTTGTCTCACCGGTTCTTCGAGGTCCCACAAAAGGCTTCCTGGGATTACTGGACGAACTTGCACCATTATCAGAAATTTTTCCCATCTTTAATAGGCTTTCAATTCTTTCTCCAGCTATAACTACGTCAGCAAAACTGGTGGAAGAAAAGGCAGCCAGTCTGTCAATATATGTTCCTTGCAAAGTATTCATGAACATGTCGGCCATTTCTCTTTCCGACATGGGTGGTTGGACAGCAGCAACAAGCTGTTTCCACCTTTGGGCATATTCCCTGAAGCTTTCTCTGGAGGATTGAAACATTCCCATCAGAAGGGTCCTGTTAGGGGCCATGTCCAGATTGTATTGGTACTGCCTGATGAAAGCTTCAGCTAGGTCCTTCCAGCATCTGATTGTAGCTCTGGTCAAGTGTGAATACCACTCTCTTGAAGCCCCAGTCAAACTATCTTCAAAGTAGAACATCCACAGCTTCTCATCCATGGTATATGCTTTAAGTCTTCCCAGAAAAGACTGCAGGTGAGTTCGTGGACAGGAGGTTCCATTTTATTTCTCGAAGCACGGGGGTTTGAATTTGTGGGGAATTCTCACCCCATCCACTAACCCCATATCCATTACATCGAAGCCTAAGGAATTTTGAGACTCCAAAGATCTCAACTTCTCAGAAATTTCATCAAACCTCCTATCACAGACTTCATCCCCAACTCCCATTACAGTAAACTGCTCTTCTTGAGGATCTTCTTGCAAGTTTCTGCCTGCAACAGTGTTGCCTTGCGCATTTCTTGGGATGTTGACTTCCGGATCTAGATGAGGTCCAAATACTGGTGGGTTAACATGAGGCTGACCTCCCTCATTATTACTAGTCCCTCCAGTTCCAGGATGAGGTTCCTCGGGGGTTTGTATTTCTACCAATGCCCTTAACCTCTCTTGGCTCTGAGCCAAACCAGTTATCACAGTCATGAATTGGGCCATTTGGTTCATCATATCCAGTATTTCATTAGCCATCTGGGTTCTGACCTCAGTCAGGTCTTGCTGTACTTGATCCATTTGGATACCAGGAAGGTTGTTGTGAGTAGGGTACCGGTGCGTACGGTTGACAGGGAATACTCTTCTGCGAGCAATATTTCCTGAAGCACAACAGAGTTAGAAACAAGCAAAACTAATAACAAAAACCTACAAAACAAAACAAAAGTTAGTATGCAATGCAGTATGCTTATTTGTTTTCCAAGGTATCCGACTTGGTTCTTGGTTTTAACCTTTCCAGACCTCGAGGAAGATGCTTTGATGTTGTTGAGAAAAAGAAACCTCACAATGGAAACAAACTAAAATATATTACAAATGGTGAATCATACATAGTTTGTTTTACAACATATGCCCCTGAAGGGTCAAAATACAACACAAAAGAAAAGTACATCAAATGAAAACAACAACAATCAAAAAGTCAGACATCTAGTCCAAACTCATCCTCCTTAACCTCCTTCAGAAGTGCCTCAGTCACTGGACCAGCTGGATGCTCTGTGATGTTTCTGATGAGGAGGTTTCTAGTGGCAATGGCAGTGGTCAGCTTCTTGTGTCTGTCCTGGTCCTTTGATCTCTTCAATCCAGCCCTAAGCTTCAACTCTGAAATCTCCTTCTGGGCTGCTAACAAAGCTTCCTGTTGCTTCTTTTCATTGGCCTCTAACTGCTCAATCCTGGCTTAAGTCCTCTGATCTTCTTGTGTCCGGGCTTCATTGATCCTGACCCACCTAGCCTGACTTTCCTGCAGATAGAGATCAGTCCTAGCCTTCTGAAGCTTGGCCTCTTTATAGGCATTCTTCAATATTTGTTCCCCAGCTCTTGCTTTTTTGATGTAGTCCTCTGTTTTCTCAATCTTGGTCAGATGCTCCACCCTAAGCTTCTCCAACCTCTCAATGTCCAGACGACCATCACTCCTCTCCCAGAGGGTCTTCTTCAGAGCTTGAGACAGATTCTCATTCCTCTCCTTCAGCTTTTCAAACTCTTCCAGGCTGACAGTTGCTGCCGGCTGTGCTGTGGATGGTCCAGGTATATCCTCGATGGTGAAAGGCATCCCAGTAACCTGAGCTCTAGCATGGGACCAGTCATAGTACTGAGCTGATGCAACATTATTGCACCTTCCAAGAATAGCCATCCCTTTTGTTTGGATATTGTCCCAAGCCCAGGATGCTTGTCTGACAGCAGCTAGATTAGGCTTTATCTCACAATACAGGGTCTCAGCTAAATCCTGCATTCTAGGAGGGTGAACCAAAGCATAGCCCAGTTGTCTCTTAAATAACAAAGGATTGTAGTTGATGCAACCCTTTACTCCTATCAGAGGTACATTTGGGTATTGCCCACAGCTGGTGATTATTTCTTTGCCTTTGGTGCTCTGGGTGCACCATCTGATGTCATCTGAAGTCAAAGCAATAAGTCTCTTAGCCCAATTCTTCTGTTGGTGGGGATTCAGGAAGGCATCTGTCTTAGGTAGGTGTTTGAGCAGCCAGGTGTGAAACAAAGGAGCACAACATCTCACCAACTTCCCCCTTTGTTTCTCATTCCTCTGATGAATGGAGTAATAGAAATCTCCCAGCAATGTGGGTACTGGGTTCCTCAGAAGGAAAATATGAATGGCATTTTTGCTGATAAATTTGGGCTCATCTGCAAACAGTATGACCCCATATATGCTGAGAGCTAGTAATGCACAAACTGCCCTCCATTCTCCCAAAGAGGCCTTCAGGATGGCCTGAGAAATCAAGAAGTCTAAGTGTAAACCAGGGATCCCAGCTTTTGTTGTCATATTCTTCTCAATCAAAGTAGGCTCCAGGTACAGTGCTTTTTCCACTTCTCCATTGCTGGGAGAAGTCATCTCTGGGTTGAAGGGGATCCCACCCCTGACTGGTACTCCAATCAACGATGAAAATTCCTCCAACAGAGGTCCTAGCTGGAAGTCTGGGAATGTGAAGCATCTCAGAGGAGGGTCAGAAAACTGTAAGCATGTGTGGATCATGCTCCTCTGAGAAGGGTCCAGGTCCATAACCATATCCAGGATACCTCCATAATGCTCTCTGAACAAAGGGATGTGGTCAGGGGTGATGAGTGACTGGACCTGCCTGATGCCAGTCAGCACAGGCTCAAAGAAATGGTATGATATGTTGCTCTTCCTAGGAGCCATGACTGCTGATGAAGAGCTGAAGACAAGTGAAGATCAAGACTGGTACTAGAGATGGGCCACTGATAGGCTGATGCTGGCAATGATGAAGATGACTAAAGCAAACAACTGAAGAGAATAGCTGAAGCAGATAGCTGATGAAACAGAGGTCTATGCAGATGAAGGGGTCAAAACCAAGCTAGACATAATATGGATACCCTGAAAGACAAATAAACAAATGTTAAATGATGCAATGATGATGTATGCAAATGATATGCAAGGGTTTGTGATCAAGCTGGATCTGATTCATCTGTCTTGATATAAGGCCCATGTATGTTCAAGAAGTCCGGATGGAGGTTCAGAAATCTAGTAACCAAGGTGGGGGACTCAAATAAAGAGTCACATGTCCAGGGTTAATCACAAGAACTGTCCAAAATGAGGTACTCTTAAACCAAATAAGTAACAAGGTATGATGTGGCCAAGGGTACCTGCAAACCTGTAAACAGCCCAACCCCCTCACAGGTGATGTTCTAGAACAAGGATCCTCAGACTTGGATCAGTTATGAGAAGTGTAAACACTTCTAACCCGGAGGTACAGTGTTTACAATAACCATAAAAGATCCTCCTCTAATTCACCTCAGTTTCTAAAGTTCAATAATAAAGGTCATCCAGACTTAGCAGGCTTCCCAGATAGCCCTAGCACTACAGGAAATCTGTAGCACAGAGTTCTCAAGAAGAAACCCACATCTGAACCGTGTTTCATATTCCCGCACCAGACCGAAATGGAATGGGAAAGAACATGAACCACTCTAGCCTAGGTGTCACTCAGGTCCCAGGTATAGGACCTTAAACTCTCAATGAAACCCCACCCACCAAAACAGAAACCAGATCCACTAAAATGGCAGTATGACAGTATGATGTATAAAACTGAAAAGAAAGCAATAAACAAGATTGTACATAAAGCAATAACATAAATACATAAACACACATAGCACATAACACTCCAGTAAACACAAATCAAACAAGCGCTAGGAGGAACCCACAAAAAAGAACCAGAAGCCCTGGTTGCAAAATAAGAGTCCCCAGCAGAGTCGCCAAGCTGTCGCTCCCACCAAATGAGGCTAAGTCAAATGGGGTACAGACGCGAACGGTCGGCGAAAGGAGAATTAGAACACACAAGGGTGAACTCAAAAGAAAAAGAGTCGCCAGCTAGGCATTTTTATCCCGAAGGAAAGGTAATGCTGCATAGACCTGGAAAGATACGGATAAGACGGTTGCGAACCAGAGAGACTGAGAAAGGGGGTTGGTTACAACCTGGGAAGGTATTAGCACGCAGATTGTCCGTCGTACTCGACGGGATCCATGCTTAAAAGATTTGTGTTTAAAAGGGGTAGTGTCAGTGCAATCTGTGTATCAAAGCTGGAAAAGAATGCAGGTGTCAGTGCTGGAAGAAAGTGAAGTGAAATAAAAGAAGTGTTAGTGTAAGAACAGGAGTATGAAGCTCAAGACTATGAGGCTAAAAGAATAAAGCTGGAAGAGGGGGGGAATATACAGATACTTTTGTTCGATAACTGTTAAGTTATGCCTACGTATCCTCTCGTGCAATGAGGAAGTCAGAACAACGTAGTTCGAATCAAAGAGACTGAAAGATAAATTGACTTGTGAACTGCTTACTTGTCTATGCTCAAGTGTATGACCTGTCTGGCTCAGGTGCAAACTGTCTTGCATTAGACGGAAGAAGCAAGTTCTCGTTTGTGAGTGAATGAGGTGAGAAAAGAATCCCGGAGGAGACGATTATTGTTTGTTTTTGATGTTTTCAATCTTTTATTGCTTTTGGATTTGTCATAAGTTAATGAGCTTAAGCCTAAACCAAGGGTTAGTAAACTCATCACATCCTCCCTCTGATTAGGGGTAATGAGAATACCTTAAGTATGAAGTAAGCACCTCACACTTAATCACCATGATGTAGGATTAAGATCATTAACCTACTTGCATTTATTTAGATGTTTTTGGAGTTTTTGTTTGGTGTTAAGTAATGATTTTAAGCCATAATCAAGGATTTAATGGACTCATTACACTATCCTAATAGAAGGATAATAGATGAGAACATTTAAGCTGAGGAAGGCTCCTCAACTTAATCCATGATTAGGGATTAACCTCATGACAAAACAAAGCCTTTATTAAAGTGGATTTTAGTTAATGACAAGATTAATAAGTGGATTTTATGGTTTGTAAGACAACTTGAGGGGGACTTGTCCATTAACACTAGGGTTAGTCCTTCTTAACCAATTAAGGAAGAATTAGAACCCTAATGCAAGGCCCAAGTTACAAGCTTGATGTCTTAGTGATTATTAGGTGGATTGATTAAAGGATTTAAACACATTAAGGGTTTAACACTTAGGATTAAAGTTATACACTCCATCCTAAGAGGTGAGAAGAGAAGACACAAAGATGACACAAAGGTAAAACTAATGGGGGAACTAATAAAACCCTAATTTTTATCATGCTTGGGTATTCCTAGGGTTTATGAGGTTTGCAAGAGACCTTCAAGGAAAAGCCACCAAGGAAGAAAGATGGGAGGAGGAGAAGCAGAAAGAAACAAGACAACTTACTTCAATTAAGAAGATAAGTTGCTTGAAGAAAGAAAGTGAGAAGGAGCATGAATGAGCAAGCTCACTCTAATACAAAGATAAGATGCAGCAATGATGCATAAGAGAGATGAGAAGAGATTGTGAGAAGTGAAGGCAAATTCACTTCTCAAACACTTACCACCTGAAAAGTTAGCAAAAGGAAATGAAATGAAATGAAAATGAAATGAAATGCAAGTGTAGATGTTTAAGAATTGGCAGAATTTTTGACCAAACAAGAAATGTTAAATTCAGTTCAGAATGTCCTATCAGATGTTGGGACATTAGCAAACAGAGTATATGAACTTATTTCAGGATGTCCTACCAGATGTTGGGACATTGTGTAAATAACTTAAGTTCAGTTTTTCAGGATGTCCCAACAGATGTTGAGACATCTCAGACCTGCTACCAGAATTAATTAATGATTAACTGATCAGAGATATTTAAGGAGAAGTATCTGGAATTAATTAATGATGGATAAAAACAGAACAAGGCGCATCTGTAGGGTGTTTTATATTGAAGATTCAGATTAAAACAGAAGACCTAAATCACCTAGAATATAGGAAGTAACAAACCCTAAATTCAAGGTGACAGCTGCTGCACATTAGGGCTGGATCATTCTACAGAAAGCCCAAAATTCAGATACCTATTTAATCAACAGAAACTCATAGAATTGAGTACGAATTTCAGAAGTCAAAATAGGGTGTCTAGTGTTTTTAATAGCAGGTTATTTTATGTATCACTTTATGAGCTTTTAAGCAAAAGTGCATTTGTGACTTGATTGAAACTGTGAAGTAAGATCAAGCTGTATTGTTTGAAGGATGTCTTCAATTTCTGTAAACTTGTAAACTTGATCATTGTGTGATTGAGGGGGAGTGAGTAGGGTACTCTTATCTAAGTGAGTCTTAGGTAGAAATTGCATTGGGTAAGTTTTAAGTGATAGATTAAACAGGGTGGTTTAAGTCTAGAATTAATATTACTAATATTGGATTTCCTCCTGGCTTGGTAGCCTCCAGATGTAGGTGTGGTTATACACTGAACTGGGTTAACAAACTTCTGTGTTGTTTACTTTTCTTGCTGTTTAAGTTTTGGTTAAATTTGTCAAATGTCCTATTAAGTGTTGGGACATCTCTTAGGACATCTCATACCTGATCACAGAATTTCAGCAAGGATGAAAACCAAAATCAGAAGCACATTTGTGATGCAAATGATGCTAAGAGATGATGCAAATGTATGTCAAGAGATGTGAATGATCATACAAACAATGAAGATGCAAATGAAGCATGAAGGAAGCATGAAAGTCCATGAATGCATATGAAATGAAATGAAAGCATAACATGGCAAATGGATGATGCAATGATCAAACATGAATTCAATGTGTCCTAAGATGTCTTATATGTCATGTGGATGCACAAAATGTCATGGCAAGTTGTTGAATGCAAGCAAATGAGAGATGGATGCAAAGGAAGGCACAAATTAGGGTTTGCATGCAACATACAATGTAAAAATTCAAAACCAGAAGCACATGATGTGATAAAAAATTGAAAGTGGTATCAAAGGAACCCTAACCCTACACAAGTTCACTGCCCAAAGGAGGGGATCTAACTCTTATCCTAGTACAAGTTATGAATTTTCTAAGTCAACTAGGGTTTCAAGGTACCTCACAATGAAAAATGCTAAACAAATTGAAAATTAAAGATAAGTTCAAACCAATTTAATCCTATAAACTACATGCTATGAAGGATGCAATGCAAGAAGAACCATCATCAAACTCTCAATGGTTAGGCAGAATGGATTTTTCAAAGTTTGAACCAAAATATTGCCCTTAAATGAATTTAATTCTAATGAAAATTGTTAAAATGCATCAAGAACTAAAAAGAAATTTGTTTTGAGAGTTTGATAATGTTTCTAAATGTTTTAAAATACAATGTGAATTTTTTTTGGAATTTTTAAATACCTAAATGCATTTTTAATTAATTAATTTCCATTAACTAATTAAAAATAAACATTTAAATGATTTAAAAATGATTTTTAATGCAAAAAATAAAAATAAAAATATTTTTGGGTTCTGAAAATTAATGAAATGCTTGACAAAAATTTTCAAAATTTATCAATGTGATTTACTATTTTTAATAATTCGTAGAAGTTAATTATAAAACAAATGAATTAAAATTAAAATAAAGGAAAGTAAGCCAAAGGAGAAGTCAAGATTGCATCTGAGCTTGGGACCATTGACTTGGCGCCACATCCAAGGGCCCAAGTTCAAACTTCATTAATCCAGATTAATTAAATAAATAAACCTAAATTAAGACTAATCATGAAATCCAGGCCACATAAACACGCGCGGGAAGGAGCATTCGTATGACCCAGATTCAAACTTTGCCCTAATCACAGATTAAGCCCTAATCACATTCAGGTCACCGGAGAAGAGCTCCGGTCGTCTTCTCCGGTGACATCTCTCCCTGAAAATTTCAATCTCACTCTCTAGGTCATTTCTGGAGCTCTAAAGCTCCAGATTTGTTCCTCTAACCTTCCTAAACCTTAATCTAACTTCAAACACAATTTATTTTCATCCATTAACAAGATTCGAAGCCAAGAACAAAAATTGCAAAACTTTCAGACGAGCCATACACCCTTAATTCTTCATCATTTTCAAAAGTAAAAGGTTCATTGCACTCAGGGAATCAAACTTAACAAGTTGAGAACTTAAAATAAAGCTTCTGGAAAAATAAATTTTCGAAGCTACCTGAGGTGAAGCTTTCAGTTTGGAGCTTTCAGACAGCCTCCTTGCTTCAAAGCTTCTCCAATGGTCTCCCTGAATATGCTTTGAGGTTTAGTAGGAGTGTATGATGGCTGGTTTTTGAGATTGATGCAGTTCTGACCAAGGGGAGTGAAAAATCGTATTTCTGTTTCAGGGACTTTCAAGGAAAGATGAAGGGTGGTTTATGCTCTATGAAGCTTTTCTGAATGGATGGTGAAGTTGGTTTTGAGGTTTGATGTATGTGTGATGAGATTCGAAGGAAATTGCATAAGAGGTGAGTTTTGGGAACTATGGCTTGTGGGATGTTTCGTGTTATGTGTTGAGTCTCATTTTGTCCATGTATCAAGCTTGGATAGGTCAGAGAGTTGTTGCTGGCCTAGCTTGATTGGTATGGGTCATTTTGCATAAAGTCAACTTTTTGTGTAAGAGAGGTATGGGCTGGTTCAGTCAAGGTACAAAGGCATGGCTTGGCTCAGCTGTGATCAAGGAGGACCATGGAAATGAGTTTGAGGCAATGCAGCAAATGGATTAGGGTTTATGTGAGTTTTTACAATTTCACAAAGTCTTGGCCCTTTTGAAGTTTCTTAATGCACAAGTCATGAAAATGGACAATTCTTTGGTGCATTCTGATTTTTAGGTCATGGTTCATGTTTGTGCAAAGGTTAGAAGTCTCATTGAAATCACATTTTGCCTTGGCAAGAGGTTTTGCAATTTTTCCTCTTTGGTGTAAAACTTAAAATTATGTGATTTTGCCCAACTTTGACAAGCCATAACTTTTGATCCAAAATGAATTAGAATGAGTTCTTGTACTTTTTGAAAATGGGAGGATCCATTCTACAACTTTCATGACCAAAGTTTTCTCATTTGAAGCATTTTTGAATCAATTTGAGGAGGTTGAAAAACTTTCCCAAAATAGCAAGTTTACATTACAAGTCACTTTCCCAAAAAGGCAATTTTGCAAATGGCCTGAAATTCTTCAACTTTGTGAACTTCTAACATCTTCTATGATCAAATAAAGATCATACACATTCAAAAGGATGGAGAAACCCTTTGGTTGGGTCATTGTGGGCCTCAGATGCCCTGATTTTGCACTGACTTGCTCAAGAAGTCAACTCTTGATCAGATGCCTTCCCCATGGAATTTCTTCATGAAAATTGATATGCATGATCCTTATACCATATAGAGACGAATAGAAACAAGAATGACCAAAAATTTTGGAGTTATGGCCTTTGAAACCAAAACCCTAATTCTAGGTCATCTGTGCAGTTAAGCCTGGCTCTGCTTCCATGCCTCTCTCAGTTCTTGTGATTCTTTGGCTTCTTTGGTCTTGAGAGGATATAATATGATGATTGAACATACATGGACCCCTTTGAAGTGATTGATGACCTTTGAAGTGGCTCAAATAGCTCTGGGATTGCTCAGATCACAAACCCTAGATGCAGATGACTTTGAATTAATGCAGTGAATCAAAAATGTGGTATGAGATGCCATGATTGAATTTATGCATATGAAAAGATCACATGCCATGGTGTGAATGGGTGAGGTCAAATTTGGGGTGTTTACAGCTGTAAGAAGTATTCCAAGACTGAAGATTGATGAAGGAAAAGTATGTGGTGAATGTCAAATAGGCAAGCAAACCAAGATGTCACATCCAAAGCTCCAACATCTGACAACTTCCAAAGTTTTGGAATTATTGCATATGGATCTTATGGGACCAATGCAGGTTGAAAGTCTTGGTGGAAAAAGGTATGCCTATGTGGTTGTTGATGACTTTTCAAGATATATATGGATAAGTTTCATCAAAGAAAAGTCTGATGTGTTTGATGTATTCAAAGATCTGTGCCAAAGAATACAAAGAGAAAAAGCAAGTTGTGTGGTCAGAATAAGAAGTGACCATGGAAAGGAGTTTGAGAATAAAAAATTCTCAGATTTCTGTTCTTCAGAAGGAATCAATCATGAGTATTCTTCTCCTATCACCCCTCAACAGAATGGGATTGTTGAGAGGAAAAACAGAACTATCCAAGAGTCAGCAAGAGCTATGATTCATGCTAAAAAATTACCACTGTACTTCTGGGCTGAAGCTATGAACACAACTTGTTACATTCACAATAGAGTCACTCTAAGAAAGGGAACCTTGTCCACCATCTATGAAGTCTGGAAGGGCAGAAAACCTACAGTCAAGTACTTTCATGTGTTTGGAAGTAAATGTTACATTCTGGATGATAGGGATCAAAGAAGGAAGATGGATCCTAAAAGTGATGAAGGGATTTTCCTTGGATACTCCATAAATAGAAGAGCCTATAGAGTATTTAACTCCAGAACCAATGTTATAATGGAGTCAATAAATGTGATTATTGATGATGCCCCTGCAGATGTTGCAGATGATGTTGGAACATCTGCTGACAATCAGACTGAAGTTGAAATAAAGAGTGATAATCCTGACTTCACTCTAACTGAGGCAAGGACAGAACAATCCAACAAACCTCCCTCCATCAGAATCCAGAAGGATCATCCTAAAGATCTAATAATTGGTGATCCCAACAGTGGTGTAATCACTAGATCAAGAGAGATGATTTCAGGTTCTTGTTTTGTTTCAAAGATAGAACCTAAAAACATCAAGGGAGCTCTGAATGATGAGTACTGGATTTCTGCTATGCAAGAAGAATTAGGCCAGTTTACAAGGAATGAAGTATGGGATCTTGTTCCCAGACCTGATGACATAAATGTGATTGCCACTAAGTGGGTGTACAAGAACAAGTCAAATGAGTAGGGAGTTGTTACAAAGAACAAGGCTAGACTTGTAGCTCAAGGATACACACAAATTGAGGGAGTAGACTTTGATGAAACCTTTGCACCAGTAGCAAGGCTTGAATCAATCAGACTACTTTTAGGAATTGCTTGTATCCTGAAGTTCAAGCTATTTCAAATGGATGTTAAAAGTGCCTTTCTAAATGGGTATCTTAATGAGGAGGTATATGTGGAGCAGCCTAAGGGATTTGTTGATCCAAGCTGTCTAGAGCATGTATACAAACTAAGGAAGGCTCTTTATGGTATGAAGCAAGCCCCAAGATCATGGTATGAAAGACTGACCACTTTTCTCATAAAACAAGGGTACAGGAAAGGTGGAATAGACAAAACCTTGTTTGTGAAGGATGAAGAAGGAAATGTCATGATTGCTCAAATATATGTAGATGACATAGTCTTTGGTGGGATGTCAGACATGATGGTTAAACATTTTGTTACTCAAATGGAATCTGAGTTTGAGATGAGCCTAGTAGGAGAACTAACCTACTTTCTTGGACTGCAAATCAAGCAGATGGAGGACTCCATGTTCATATCCCAAAGCAAGTATGCAAAGAACACTGTCAAGAAGTTTGGGATGGACAATGCAAGTCACAAAAGAACACATGCTCCCACTCATTTAAAGCTGACAAAGGATGACAAGGGTGAGGATGTGGACCAAAGCTTATACAGAAGCATGATTGGAAGCCTATCATATCTGACTGCTAGCAGACCAGATATAGCTTTTGCAGTAGGTGTATGTGCAAGATATCAAGCTAAGCCAAAAGTAAGCCATCTAAACCAGGTTAAGAGGATTTTGAAATATGTCAATGGTACTTGTGACTATGGCATAATGTACTCTCATGGATGTGAACCAATTCTCACTGGCTTTTGTGATGCTGACTGGGATGGAAGTGCTGATGATAGAAAGAGCACATCAGGAGGATGCTTCTTTCTAGGAAACAATTTGATTTCTTGGTTCAGTAAGAAACAAAATTGTGTATCCTTATCCACTGCTGAAGCTGAATATATTGCAGCTGGTAGCAGTTGTTCACAGTTGGTATGGATGAAGCAAATGCTCACAAAATACAATGTCCCAAAAGATGTCATGACATTGTACTGTGACAATTTAAGTGCTATTAACATATCAAAGAATCCTATCCGACACAACAGGACTAAGCACATTGATATCAGACATCATTTCATCAGAGATCTTGTGGAAGAGAAGGTGATCTCATTAAAACATGTAGCCACAGATCTGCAATTGGCTGATATATTTACTAAAGCTTTGGATGCTACCCAATTTGAAAACCTAAGGGGTAAATTGGGAATCTGCTTATGTGAAATATAGCAGTTATGGAGAAGTGCCAACATGTCCTATGACATCGTGTGGCATGATCACTAGATGGCAGCACCAGTCTGGTCAGTAACTCTGTGTATTCCACTCTTAAGAATTCCACTAGTAACGGATTTTATAAAAGCTCAAACGTGCTCTCAGCTCTTCATCTCCTTACTATCTCCTCAAAACCATTTGCATGCTAAAGCTGATTTTCTGAGCTCATCAAAATCAATCAAACCTAAACTCTTCTTCCACTACTTTCGAAAAATGTCTCAACATCAAAACCCTAACTTCACTGATGAAAATCTCAACCAAGAAGATGTAGTGCATGCAACCCCAATCTCTATGGTACCAATTGATACAACTCCCATAGATGAAATCAGAGGAAGTGTCCCTCTTGCTCAAAAACCTATAACTCCAAATGTGAGAAGAGCAAAGGAACCTGTGTTCAGCAAAAGCAAGGGGATTCCTTCATCTACAAGAACTAACCCCAAAGCTTCTGACTATGTGGATGCATCCATCAAGAATCTTGTGAACAAGATTTTATCTGAACAAAGAGTGGTGCGTGGGGTATCTGTTCCCCTGAACAGCATGCCTGCTCCACAAGAAGAACAAAGCAATAAGGCTGAAGAGGCCACTCCTGCTCAACAGGATATCCCAATAAATGTTGAAACATCTGAGGACCAGAACAAGGCCTCAACTGATGATGATGATGAAGCCACTGATGACCAAGCTTCTGTTGATCCACCTACTTAAAAGGAGGCTTCCCAACCTCCTCCTGTTGAAACCATAGATGATGACTCTGACACAGAGATCATTGCATCTGTTGACCCTAGCATAGCCAAAAGGCTTAGGGCTAGGAAGGAGAAGAAGACTGCTGGACATGCAACTCCTGAAAAGAAACAACCTATTCCAAAGAAAGACAAGGTCAAAGTTGCATTTGGACCTACTAAGCAATGGAGCAAAGTGAGTACCCAAAAGAGGAAAGCTGCTACTCCACCTGACTCAGATGTTGAGGAGGATGTCCCAACATCCCAACCAAGGAAGAAACCAACACCTCCTAGGTCTACCTCTGTTGTTCCTGAAGCTCCTCTGGACAATGTATCCTTCCATCATGTTTCAAGTGTGAGCAAATGGAAGTATGTCTACCAAAGAAGGGTGGCACTGGAAAGAGAGTTGGTCAGCAATGCATTGGAGTGAACTGAGGTAATTGACTTAATATCCTCTGCTGGTTTATTCAAGACTGTTTCAAATTTTTCACCATGCTATGAGCTGCTGGTCAAGGAGTTCATTATCAATCTGCAAGAAGACTGTGCTAATGGAAAGTCAGAAGAATTCAGAAAGGTTTATGTAAGAGGGAGATGTGTTGAATTCTCTCCTAGGGTTATAAATCATTACCTAGGGAGAGAATCTGATGGGCCTAATGAGCTAGGGAAAACGGACAACCAAGTATGCAAGATCATCACTGCCAACCAGGTCAAAACTTGGCCAGTCAAAGGCAAACTTTCTGCTAGCTTTCTTACAAGGAAGTATGTTATGCTGCATAGAATTGGTACTGTCAACTGGGTCCCTACCAACCATACTTCTTTAATAGCTACTGGATTGGGAAGATTCATCTATGCTGTAGGCACCCAAACAAAGTTGGACTTTGGGGCTTACATCTTTGATCAAACCCTAAAGCATGCAGGAACATCAACAACCAAGCTTACCATAGCTTTTCCCTCTCTGCTCTGTGGAATCATCCTCAACTAATATCCAGACATCCTCACTGAGAAGGATTCAGTCTGCAAAAGAGAAAGTCCATTGGCCTTCCATTACAAACTGTTCTTGAGCGATCATGCTGCTGATGTTGAAGCTCTTAGTGGGACATCTGCTAGACCATCAAATGCAAAGACTCCCATATCCAAAGCTGCCTTGATTACAGAACTCAAGAACACTTGCAAAGAGCTGGATGCCAGGAAGAAAAAGCTTGAGGAAGTAATTCAAAGGCTAGAGCTGGAAGAGGTTGCTCAGAATGCTGATGAATCGGATGATGAATCTTAAGAGGAAGAAGATACTGAATATGATGAATCTGAGTGAAAAATGTGTGTGGAAAGTGTACTGCCTGTTTCAACATTGTAATTTTGGCTTTGTAATTTTGAATATTTTGTTTTTATCTCTGCTTGTGTAAAATTTGGCCCCAATTTCTGTCTAACAAGGGGGAGAAGTAATGATCAATGCTGATGCTGTTTGTCTGAATTAATGCCTGCTTTTGAACTAAGTTGTTTTATAGAAAATTATGTTGAACAAGTCAGTATACATACAGGTTTGAGGGGGAGCAAATTATTATTCAACAAAAAAGAACTCTGCTGCACTCTGATAAATAAAACTCTGCTGCACTCTGATAAAACCAGAAGATTATGTTAGCCAAAAATTAGCCAAAGGGGGAGTTTGTAGATGTTAAGAATTGGCAGAATTTTTGACCAACAAGAAGTGTTGAACTTAGTTCAGGATGTCACACTAGATGTTGTGACATTTTCAAACAGAGTATAAGTTAATGAACTTAGTTCAGGATGTCACATCAGATGTTGTGACATTGTATAAGTTAATGAATTAAGTTCATACATCAGGATGTCACACCAGATGTTGTGACATCTTAAACCTGCTACCAAACTTAAATGATGCATAATAGAACTGAGTAAATTCAGGGAATTTATCTGGAATTAATTGTGAATAGATAAACAATACAAGGTGCATCTGTAGGGAGCTTAGTTATCTGAATTCAGTATAACAAAATAACTACCTCACCTAGAATCAAGGAAGTAACAAACCATAATTCAAGGTGATGACAACATGACTTATCAGGATTGGATAATCTACAAAAAGCCCAAAAACCAAGCATCTATTTAAGGAACAGAAACTCTCTGAATAGAGTACGAAATTAAGAAGACTGTAAAGGGTGTTTGTGTTTAATAGCAGGTTTTAGTTGTGTATCACTTTATGAGCTTTTAAGCAAAAAGTGAATTGTGTCTTGATTGAAACTGTTAAGTAAAATCAAGCTATTGTGTTTGAAGTGTGACTTCAATTTTATTAAACATTGTAACATATCACTATGTGATTGATGGGGAGTGAGTTGGTACTCATATCTAAGTTGTGTCTTAGGTAGAAATTGCCTTGGGTAGATATTAAGTGAAGGATTAAATTGAGTGGTTTAAGTCCAGAATTAATATTACTTATATTGGATTTCCTTCCTGGCTTGGTAGCCCCCAGATGTAAGTGTGGAGTTACACTGAACTGGGTTAACAATTTCCTGTGTTATTTAATTTACCTGCACTTTAAGTTTTGTTTAAGTCTTCAAGTGTTTAAACATCTCATTCGACATCACGTACCTGATCCCAGAATTTCAAATTGATTTTAATTAATTAAAAATACATTTAGGTTTCTAAAAATCACCAAAAACATTCATGAAGCATTCTTAGACATTTAGAAACATTTTCAAACTCACCATACAAATTTCTTTTTAGGTTTGATCACATTTTCACAATTATCTTTGAATTAGGGTTCTTAAAAATCACATTTTCTAACCCTAACTTGAAAATTTTATTTTTGCCTAACTATGATGAGTTTGAACTTGATTCTTTTTGCATTGTTTCACATATTGCATCTAGTTTCTAGGTTGTTTATCTCATATTTTTGCATTGCATTTTCAATTTGATTTGCATTTTTCCTTTAGAAGTATCCAAAAACCCTAGTTAACTTAGAAATTTCATAACTTTGCCTAGGATTAGCTTCTGACCTTCTGCTTTGGGTAGTGACCTTGTGTATGTTTAGGGTTTGTTTGAGTTCAATTTCAAATTTTTATCATGATATATGCTTCTGTTTTGGTCATATGCATCTCATACATTCATAAAACCCTAATTTCTCATGTTCATTTGCATTCATCTTTGCATAGCTCAATAATATGAACTTGCCATGACATTTCAAGCATTTGTATGACATCTTAGACATGTTAAGACATTCTTGAACATTTCTTGATCATTTCTTCATTCATTACATTTCATGAACATCCATGTGTTTTCATGCTTCTAAACATGTTTCCATTGCATCTCATCCTTGTATGATCATTCATATGCATCATTTATGTCTTTGAATCATATCTTAACACATTTGCCTTGCATATACACTTTATTCATCTCATTTCCTTTTGCTTTATGTCTTATATATCCATACTAACATTTCAGGGGCTTATGGTAAGTTGTTTGGGATGTGGATTTGCCTTCACATCCCACCTCTTCTAATCTCTTCATATGAATTCTTATTTGTCTTTGAAGTGAACTTTCTTCACTTATGTTCCCTCTTTCATACTTTCTTTCTTTTAAGTTACATATCTTCTCCAGGAAGTAAGTAACTTATTCTTTCTCTCCTTCTCGTTTCATCTTCTTCTTCTTCCATGGTGGCTTCCTGAAGATTCTCCTCTTAAGCCTCACAAACCATAGGATATCCAATCATAATAATCTTTAGGGTTGTATATAGTCTCCCTTAGTCTTTTACCTTTGAGTCTCCTTGAGTCTCTCTTCTCATCTCATAATCAGAGGCTAAACACTTATAGTTTTAGGACTTTGAATTAGGGTTATGCCTGCATCCTTATCTTAGGATGGAGTGTATAACTTTAATCCTTAGTGTTAAAACTTTAAATTGTTTACACCTCTTAACCAAAACACTTAATAATAATCAAGACATAAGCTTGTAAATTGGGCCTTACATTAGGGTTCTATCTCTTCCTTATGGTTAAGAGGGACTAACCCTAGTGTTTAATGGACAAGTCCCCCTCAAGTTGTCTTACAAACTTAAAACTCATTTCTTAATCTCATCCTTTAATTAAAATCCACATAATAAAGGCTTGTTATACAATGAATTTAGTCCCTAACCATGGATTAAGTTGAGGTATCTTCCTCAGCTTAAGTGTTCTCATCTATCATCCTTCTCTTAGGATGGTGTAATGAGTTCACTAATCTGTGATTAGAGATTAATCTCATTACTTAACACAAAACAAAACCCCAAAAACACCTTAATAATCATAAGTAGGTTAATGATCTTAATCCTACATCCTCATGGTGATTAAGTTGGGATGCTTATCTCACACTTAAGTAGGCTCATTATCCCTAATCAGGGAGAATATAATGACTTTACAACCCTTGATTTAGGCTTAAGCTCATTATCCTATGCAAAACACCAAAAACAATAAAAAACTGAAAACACAAAAACAAACAATAATGGTCTCCTCCGGGATTATATTCTCATCACACTCATTCTATTAACGAGAACTCGATTCTTCCGTCTAATGCAAGACAATTAGCACTCGAGCCAGACGAGTCATACACTTGAGCATAGGCAAGCAAGAAGTTCACAAGTCAAAAGCATCCCAGTCTCTTTGATTCAAACTATGGTGTTCTGACTTCCTCATTGCACGAGAGGATACGTAGGCATAACATAACAGTTATCGAACAAAAGTCTCTTTGTCCCCCACTCTCTCCTTCCAGCTTTCTTTTTTAAGCCTCAGTCTTGAGCATCTCACCTATTCTTTTGCACTGAAACTCTGTATATCTTTTCTCCCTAGCTTTTTATGCACAGTCAGCACATACACTATCACTTTTAAGCACAATCTTGTAAGCGTGGATCCCGTCGAGTACGAAGGACGATCTGGGTGCTAACACCTTCCCAGGTCGTAACCAACCCCCTTTCTCAGTTTCTTTGGTTCGCAACCATCTTATCCATACCCTTCCAGGTTTATGCAGCATTACCTTTCCTTCTGGATAAAAATGCCTAGCTGGCGACTCTATTCAACCTCAACCTCCAACATCGCCGACTGTTCCTGTTTGCACCGGGAACGTAAAGTCTTTTCGGGAGCGACACAGTGGGACGCCGACTTTCTTGCTGTAACTAGTTACCCACCGTGGGTTGCTAACATTGTACACGTACCTAAGAAGGATGGAAAGGTGTGTATGTGTGTCGATTACCGGGATTTGAACAGAGCAAGCCCGAAAGATGACTTCCCATTACCTCACATTGATGTATTGGTGGATAACACAGCTCAGTTCTCAGTATTTTCTTTTATAGAAGGATTTTCTGGATACAATCAGATTAATATGTCACATGAAAACATGGAGAAGACAACATTCATCACACCTTGGGGCATGTTCTGCGACAAAGTAATGTCGTTCGGTGTGAAGAACGCAGGTGCAACATATCAATGGGCTATGGTAACATTATTCCAAGATATGATCCATAAAGAAATCGAGTGCTACGTGGATGACATGATTGCCAAGTCCCAAACAGAGGAAGAGCATTTAGTAAACTTATTGAAGTTGTTCAAGCGTATGAGGAAGTATCAGCTAAGGTTGAACCCCAACAAATGCACATTCGGGGTACGTTCTAGTAAGCTACTGGGTTTTATTGTAAGTGAAAAAGTAATTGAGGTTGATCCTGATAAAGTCAAAGCTATTCAGGAAATTCCTGAACCAAAGACTGAGAAAGAAGTTCGAGGGTTCTTAGGTAGATTGAGCTACATCTCAAGGTTTATATCTCATCTCAATGCAACCTGCGAACCCTTGTTCAAGATGTTAAGAAAAGAGAAAACAGTCAGGTGGAATGATGACTGTCAGAGAGCTTTTGACAAGATCAAAGAATATCTTCAAGAACCTCCAATTATCATGCCTCCAGTTGAAGGAAGACCTCTAATAATGTACCTGACAGTATTAGAAGAGTCGATGGGGTGTGTTTTAGGCCAGCATGACGAGTCTGGTCGAAAAGAGTATGCAATATACCACCTAAGAAAAATGTTTACCGACTGTGAACAACGTTATTCACTGCTCGAGAAAACTTGATGTGCTTTAGCGTGGGCTGCTCGCCGACAGTATATGTTGACTCATACTACCTTATTGATCTCAAATATGGATCTAGTCAAGTACATATTTGAGAAGCCAGCACTTACCGGAAGGGTTGCCAGGTGGAAAATGATTCTAACAAAATATGACATTCAGTACACCTCTCAAAAAGACATCAAGTGAAGTGTATTATCTGACTATCTGGATGAGCAACCCGTTAATGATTACCAGCCATGAGATTTGAATTCCCTGATGAAGACATCATGTTCTTAAAAAAAATATTGTGAAGAGCCTATTCACACTGAAGGGTCTGACCCAGAAGAAGCATGGACTATGATGTTTGATGGGGCAGTTAATTGCAACGGTCGTGGGGTTGGTGCAATGCTTATTACACCTAAAGGGGTTCATATGCCTTTCTCAGCAAGGCTCACCTTTTCCTGCACTAACAATGAAGCAGAATACGAAGCTTGTATCATGGGTATTGAGGAAGCCATTGACCTCAGGATCAAAACCTTGAATGTATTCGAAGATTCAGCTTTGGTGATCAACCGGACCAACGACAAGTGGTACACTCATCAGGAGCATTTGATTCCCTACCGTGACTATACAAGGAGATTGTTGACCTTCTTCACAACAGTTAAGCTTGAATACATCCCTCGAGATGAGAATCAGTTTACAGATGCTTTGGCTAACATTTCATCCATGATCAAAGTACAGGTTGCCAATTATGTACCTCGGATTTTGGTATCCAGATTGGACAGAGCGGCATATGTATTCTCTATGGACACTGTCACTGATAACAAGCCTTGGTACCATGACATCAAATGCTTCTTGGAAACTCAGACATACCTACCTTTGGCATCGTAAAACGATAAGAAGACATTGAGAAGGCTAGCCAGCAGTCTCTTCCTCAATATTGATGGTTCCTTATACAAGTGAAACTTCGACATGGTCTTGCTCAGATGTGTTGACAAGAAGGAAGTAGACCTACTGATGCACGAATTACATGAAGGTTCTTTCGGCACCCATGCCGGAGGACATGCAATGGCAAAGAAATTGTTAAGATGAGGTTACTACTGGATCACAATGGATGCAGACTGTTGTGCCTATGCTAGAAAATTCCACAAATGCCAGATCTACGCAGATAAAGTGCACGTGCCTCTGAATCCTTTGAATGTAATGTCTTCACCTTGGCCCTTCGCCATGTGGGGCATTGATATGATTGGAAATATTGAACCGATTGCTTCAAATGGTCACATATTCATCCTGGTAGCCATTGATTACTTAACCAAATGGGTTGAAGCAGCTTCGTATGCAAATGTCACTAGGCAAGTGGTAGCTTGATTTTTGAAAAGGGATATTATCTGTCGATATGGAGTTCCCGGGCTAATCATTACTGATAATGGTTCCAATTTGAACAACAAGATGATGGAAGAACTTTGTCGGGACTTCAAAATTCAACATCACAACTCCTCTCCTTACAGGCCAAAGATGAATGGCGCTGTTGAGGCCGCTAACAAGAATATTAAGAAGATTGTGTAAAAGATGGTAGTCACCTACAAAGACTGGCACGAAATGCTACCATATGCCTTGCATGGGTACCGAACCTCTATCAGAACATCTACTGGGGTAACACCTTATCATCTTGTGTATGGTATGGAAGTTGTCCCATCTGTTGAAGTGGAACTACCCTCCTTACGGGTAATGATGGATGTGAAACTGGAGGAAGAGGAATGGGTCCGATCTCGATATAATCAACTCAGTCTGATTGAAGAAAAGAGATTATCAGCCATCTGTCATGGGAAGTTATATAAAAAAGTGAATTAAGAAAGCCTTCGATCAGAAAGTTATACCCCGGGAATACCAAGTGGGAGAGCTTGTTCTGAAAAGACTTCTTCCTCCTCATACAAACCACAGGGGCAAATGGACGCCAAACTACGAAGGCCATTCATAATAAAGAAAGTTTTCTCTGGTGGGGCACTGATGCTCACTACTATGGATGGCGAGGATTTCTTATCTCCTGTGAATTCAGATGCAGTTACAAAATACTTCGCATAAAAGACTCACATGACATAAAAACAAAATGTAAGTCCAGGAAAAAATAGGGCATCCCGGCGAGTCAAAAACAAAATAAAAGACTCGGGAAAATATAAGGGAAACATTAAAAAAAATGTGTACACCCGCTGAGTTGAAAAGCCACATCGGGCAGCTCAGGCAAAAATGGGTATCCCGGTGGATTGAAAACCCGAAAGGGTGATCCACGCAAAATCTGGGAAAAAGCGAACAACTTCATTCTGAATTCGTCTGTATCACTCACAACATGGCAAGCTTCGAAAGGATAAAGCGTCGGTCAGAATCAACTTTCTTCAGAAAGGAAGATTAGAAGAACGTCAAGGTCATATCAAAGGAAACTCAATGGAGGGTCAACTTCAACATTGCCAACACCTTTATTTTCTCAATTTACAGCAATCTCCTACTTTCAGGGATTCGCTTCTTCACTGTACTTGCCCATTCTTGGCATACAAATCAATAAAATAAGAATATTCATTCACACTTTGTTTTGTACATTTTTGTTTCGTTTGCAAAATGTCCAAAGTTCATAATACAACACTTGCATGAAAACATATAAGCCATTTTCAATATATGCTTACAGGAAATATGCACTCTTGAGCAAATCTAACTCCTATGACGGAATCCTGTTGAGGACACCTCAGGACACTTGTGTGTTTCTTTTTAACTGGATGCAGGTACTCAAGACGGACAATCTCACAACTTGGGGTATATCAAGCCTCGTATCCCCAGCCGAGTCAGCAATCACCTCATCAGCAGGGTTACTTGACAGAAGTATTCCCCCCACGAAGTTGTCATCCCCTCAGAGGATCCTTCGAGAAACTCATTAAATCCCCAGCGTATCGCTTGGACGAAGGAGTTACAACAGATTACTTCCCAAAAGTTCTCTCTCCCCAAGCAGGATCTCCCGAGCAATGCTTAAACTGCTGTTCCCGAGCAAGTTGCCAGAGTTTTCCTTTTCCACATCCAGTCGCTAGGACTTTCTGTTCCCCATCAGAGTTACCAGGATTTTCTCATCCTCAGCAGAGTCGGCAGAATCGCTTTCCCGCGGAGTTGCCAGTTTCTCCCCAGTAGAGTTGCCAGGGTTTTCTGTTCCCCAGCGGTTTGCCGAAGCCTCCTCATCCCCAGCATGAGCCTCTTCAACAGAAGCTTCCCCAGCCGAGATCCCCACAGAGTTCCCTAGGAAGATCGTTCGGTGATCCTCTCTCCCCACAGATCGGCCAATGATCTCTTTCTCCAACAGAGTTCTCCCTCCAGATAGATCGCCCAGAGCTCTTTCTCCCCGTAGGATCCGGATCTCGGATTGGTTCTCTCATTTTGCAAAATCATAGCATTCACATAATTTTTTCCCCAAAATAGGCATAGCATTCCGTCTAATACGGAGCATTATGGCAAAAATCAAACATTTGCATGATCATAATCCAAGTTTGAGCCAATCACCTGCAAATATCAGAATCACTTCACCAACAATATACAAAACTTATACCCCGCAGACAAAGCCACAATAATTTTTGCACTCTCAATACAGATACTTGTTCATACCTGTACATATTCTTTTTGACACTCGCCCATGTCATACTTCCCTAACAAGTCAAACACACATTCGTGTCCCTTTCTCAATCTTTTTGACACTCGTCTGTGTCTTGCACATATTTCCCCAGCATGTCAAACACTTGTACATACTTATACATAATCCTATGATACTCGTCTGTATCTTGTATGTATCATCTCCTCAGCAGATCAACACTCGTCCATGTTCCTTGCTTAACCGATTGATACTCGTCTGTATCATCATCCTTAAACATGTGTCGACATTTGTTTCTATCGATACTCATCCGTATCTTGGTCCTAAGGATGCTCGTCCGCATCTTTAGTCTATACACACTGTCAAATACTTATACCGTTTATTTTAAAGTGTAAGCACTCGTCTGTGTTTACCATTCCCCAGTAAGTCACCAACAAAACAACTTTTCTATCCGACATTCTTCCTATGTCGTGATATTTTCGGCAACCGTCCCCTGCCAGGTGATTGTCCTTCACCTTTTGATGACCGTCCCTCATCATTTCATCTGATGGCCATCCCCATCATTGATCCTCTTATATGGCATTCGTCCTATGTCGTGATATTTTCGGCAGCCGTCCCCCTGCCAGGTGATCGTCCTTCACCTTTGGATATGTCGTACCTCGAAAAATACGATCCTCGCGAACGCGGTCGCGGCTGGGAGGACATGAGAGTCGCCGCCTAATTTTATTTATTCCCAAAGAGGGAAATGGTAAATATAGATAAAACCACCAAGAAGGGATAAAACAAGGTCATCGTAAACCATTGTCGGTGTTCGGAAGACAGTTACGTAGGGGGAAGGTATTAGCAGCCCCTACATCCATCGTACTCGATGGGAACCATCTAAGTTGTCACGCGCGAAGGGATATCTATGCTTATGAGTTATTTGCTAAACTAATCGGTTTATTGATCCTAGGGGCTCAGCAAGGATTGAGATCCTCGTGCCTACGTATTCCCTTGTGCAATGGGAAAGTCACAGCTTCGTAGTTCGACCTAATATGGGTGTTGGTGTTCGTTTTATTACCTTTCTTCGATGAAAGGATTTAGGAGTCGAATTGCACTAAAGACTATGGATAGTTTATTCCGTCCAACAAGACGAGCGTCTTGCGTCGAAATAATCAGAGCGAGTAACGAGAGCTCGTTATCCTCCTTTCTACCGCTTAAAGCTCGGGGCGTGCAATTTTCCTCGTATTATTGAAGCATTTTATTTCCTAAGACCGCTTGATGTTGGATCAAGGGTTTGGATCTAAAAAGTAACATTTCGGTTTTTGAAGTTTGAGGTAAATGCAAATGGAAGTTTATTTGTTGGTTTGTTAGCGAGGCACAATGCGCTCGGCTCGCAAAATTGAGGAACTAATCTAAAGACTAGCTATGGAAAAAAAACGCGATGCATTGATTCGTTAAGTTGGAAAATGTTTGAGAAAGGTGCATGGTGCAAAGTAGTGCAGATGGCGATCAAGGAATGATCGACTTACGTGTGTGTATGAAGTGAAGTGTGTATGGATATTTACTTGGTGTTGGACCAAAGATTTCGCTTATCTTTTAAAATGATTAACCTTAGTGTGCGTTCGTATTTTACTTAGCAATTTATCGTCAACATGCAAAAGTAATCACACAAGCAATCATATCATCATATCACAAGCAAGGAGGATCGAGCATACGCAAACATTCATCACACGCATAATATCGAGCATAGCTGAAAAATTAATTAACCAAATTAAATAGAAATATTTAATTAAATTAATTATCAAATTAATTAATCTAATTAAATAAAAAATTTAATTAAATTAATCTATGAAAATGTTTTTGGTATTTTTATATTGAAAATAGAAATTAATCAAATGAAAGGAAAGAAATTAAACTTTGAATAAAATGCTCAAGAAAATGTTTTTTTTTTAATTTTTGAATAGTTTAAACAGAAAAGATTAATTAATTAAATTAAATGAAAATATTTAATAAAATTAATTAAATAATTAATTAATTAGATTAAATAAAATTAACTAAAATAACTAATTAATAAAATGTATTTTTTGTTTTTTAGATTTTTTTATAAAAGAAAATAAAAACCACATAAAATAAGTAAAAGAGTTAATGGGTTGGGTGTTATAGTAAAATAAGGGTGTGAAAATCAGAAGCAGTAGGGCCTAATGAGCAGAAAGCCCACACGTTGGAGAGGTGTATACCATACACCTCAGGTCAATGGTTGACTAACTAAATCCATCAACACCGCACGATCAAACAGGAAAGAAAAGAATAAATGGTGATAAAGAGAGATGCGCAGTAGTCAAAAACGAAAACACACGCACCAAATCCCAACGAATCCCTTAAGAATTTGAAAACAAGTTGTATGGGAAAAACAAATTGCTAACACGCAGGAAATTGAATGGAATGCAGACGGCTGGAAGACAAATGGCCGGCAAAGGCAATTAATGCAGACGAAAAGAATCTTCAACGGACCAAATAAATCTAATCAGATGATAAATAAATAAATAAAACACAATAAAAAATGAAATGAAACCAAAACCTCACTCTCACATCTCGTTTCTCTCTCAAACTCGCCTCTCACTCTCTCTGCATTTCTTAACAAATCCTCACTGAAACCCTAAAAATGCTCGAGAAGGAGGCTGTGGACGGCGGCGCCGCCCTTCCTCCCTGGAGAACCAAACTAGATCACCAAAATATAAACACGAACCCTCCCTTATATTTCTTCTTTTATACGAATCCAAAACTCGTTTTCCCTAAAAGTTAACTAATCAACCAGATCGTGACTCTCAGAAGCGAAAACAAATCTCTAAAAAAATGAAGATGTTCTACTGAAGCAAACAAAATTGGGTAATCGAAGCACATACAACATCAAAATCAAACTGCAAGAAGTTCCATTAAAACGAGTCAGAAGGATGAAGGAATACCTCTCGAAGACCTTATTGAAAGAGCTCGTGTGGATGTATCTCTCAGGTAACTTTTCTCGAGCCCTTCTTTTTCTGCTTCTGAACTCGCCTCTTGTATCTTCTTTTTCTTCTTCTACGTTGCTCTATTGAATGTTGTTGTTGTCTGTAGCGTATTGACGTTGTGAATGAATGTGCGAGGAGGTCTTAACTCGAATTGCTTCAGAGTTTCAGTGAATAAATCTAAACAATTTCATAGGAACGAGCTTTAGTGATTTAGGGTTTTGGGATGAGTGTTTTTTTTTGCTGGCATTTTTTACTTGGCTGCTAGGGTTTTCTTTCAGGTGTAGGTCCCTCTTCAATCATTGCTAATGATTTTCTTTTATAGGGAAAAAAATGGGGACTTGGTACGTGGGAGATTTGGGGTACGTGAGAGTGAGGAAAATTTGTGTGAGAGTGAGCTGGAAAAATGAAACCGTTAGGAATTTTTTGCAGTGTGATTTGCTGTGGGGACCAGAATTGGTGAGTCACAGGTTTGTTTTTGTCCGTAGTGTGTTGTTGTCCCAAAATTTCCATTGAATATTACTACTAAGTAAACCAGTTTTCACTACTACAAAAGTCAAATGTTTACTGCTGCGATTTGGTTATTATACTGTGGTAAATTTAGATTGCTTTCAATGCCTTGAACTTGAATTTTCCCTGCTTGTATTGAAACTGAATTGGTATCTTGAAATTGTGCTCACTGCTTTTACTGTGATAAATGTAACTTATACTGATCTCTGATAATTTGCAGATGAGGTTTCAAAAGATTAGTAGCCAAACTTTGATTTTGAAGTCATGAGGTTTGATGGAATTTCCTAGTGCCATGGTTCTGTACCAACTTTGACTAAAAAAAAGTGATATTAGTGACCTACTGATGAAACTTTATTGCTCATGTTGTCCCTGTTTCTCAACCCTGATTATTGTTATACTTAACTACTAATCAACTTGTTTCAGTATTCCGCATGTTTGAAATGGCTGCATAACCAGTGCTTTGGCAGGATGAAGTTGGAATAACATGGAAATTGGATATGCTGTAGCCATGGCTCACACGTGAGGAGTTGTTTTGAGAAACGATTTATGATCTTCACACATCACAAATTTGTTGAAGAACTCATTCTCTAACTTTGTAACTTACAATGACCCTTCTCTCTTTTTTACTGATGTAATGGTAACTTGAATCTCAATTTTGTGTTGCACTTTCACATGTGATGCAGGGCTTTGGTATCTTTGGAGGTGCAACTTTCCATGTTTCATGGCTTGTGGAGTCAGCTGGTACCATTGTAAATCAGGTGCGTCTTGCTGCTACATGAAGAGCGGGGTCCGTTGATTGTGCTGCAGGAATCATGAAGTGGCTGGAAGATGCATAATTTGTTGAGGAAGATGGAGCCACACCAACATGGTTTTATCCTGATAGAGCTGGACATTGTTGATGGCCTTGTGATTGGTGTAATACTCCTGGTATGAAATATGCTCGGAAACAAACATTCTTGTCCTTTAAGATTTGCTGAATCTTCAAGTTTCCCTTGTATTTTCCTTAGGTCTGATTCCAATTTGCAGCATGTAAATTTCCTTTGTAATTGGAAATATAAACAAACTCTTCGATTGTATCCAATTCATGGTTATTGATCAAGTTTGGATCCAAACTTCTGTAGCTTTTGAAATTACTAACCACAAAATGTAACTCTTGTCTTTAACTGAACTTTAATTTCACCTTTTCTTGATTGGTTTTTGTTTGCTTATCATTTATTCATGATAGTGATATTTCTTATGCTTTGACGATGGCAAGTTAGTTCAACTGTTTTGATATGCTGCAGGTACCACAGAAGAACTTATAGGAGCTTCTGTAAACGAACATAACTTGCTTGGCTTATCCCGCTGTGTGAAGTATGAGGTAGAAAACGGTATGGTGAAGGGCTTGAACCTTGATGACA
The DNA here is from genome assembly GCA_963966055.1 of Lathyrus aphaca. Classification (NCBI taxonomy): domain Eukaryota; kingdom Viridiplantae; phylum Streptophyta; class Magnoliopsida; order Fabales; family Fabaceae; genus Lathyrus; species Lathyrus aphaca. Next base: position 500,718,082 of record OZ014520.1, read on the forward strand.
AAAGTTGAATGACGTCCTTCATAACATGGCTTGACTTCTGCGTAAGGAATTTTTCATTGATGCACATCTTATTCTCAATTTGGTTTGTTAATTAATCCATTCTGAATATTTTGTTGAATGAAACTTAGCTGCAATGATGTCCTTCTTGACAATTGTTTATGCTCTTTGTTTGGTCTTGAATTGTAGGGTCTTGACTCAAAATTTGTGGTTTTCCTGAAATAATTTCGCTGCAATTACCAATTCTCAGCAGGGCTAGCATGTGGATAATATTGGGATTCATGAAAAGAGCTCATGCCACATAAAGACAGGTCTTGTTATTTGCACTACTTGTTTTTATTCTTGCGGTTAAAAAAAACTGGTATTGATGTTATTTTAATGCGGATGTGCTGTATGTTTCAGGTGTATTATGGAAGTTCAATTACATGGAGAGTGAAGGAAGTTATGGTGTATCGTCATGGCCTTGGCGGGGGCTTACAAAAATGGAGAGGATTAGCTCATGTTTGGTTAGCGTGATGAATGGATGCAATTACAATTGCACCAAATCTTTGTGTTATTCTCGTACCTGTTGTAATTTTGACTTTAGTATCCGTAAAAAAAGATTATGATCGTGGCTTTAGGTGAGTAGTTGTATGAGGCTTGTAACGTTTCCTGTAGCTCCTTCATGAAAATCAATTACTCATCACTTTTATTTGCAAGTTGAATGAGTGACGGTTCAGTATTATGGATGTGATTCCTTATTGAATTCATTTTTTTCTATGGTTCTGCACCACTCTTTTTTTCACTTGACTTGGTCCTCTTTAGTTAGATACTTCAACGTCTTACTCTCCTACCTTAATCAACGCTTATTTGAAAAATGAGCACTAATCAACCCCTAACAGTAAATCCAAACAAATCTTAAGCAACATGGACCCACACACTGTAGTCAACGCGTGATAGTGGTAAAATCAATGGGTTAGCTTAACCAATGGATTAAATGTAAGTAGGGTAAATGGAAAAGACACATAACCAGCCAAAGATATGTTATTGCCGTTTGAATTCTTTGTAATGATCTTAACTCTTAAAAGCATGATCACAAATTATCTTGCATCACAGTTGGAACATTATGACTTAAGCTTGAAACAACTTGGCCATTCCATCATGATTTTAAGGACTTAATTATCATTTGTAACAAATTATAATCATGCATTAATAGAATTCCATCACCTTTTGAAAACATGGTATAAACAAATGACTTGCATGATTCAATCCAAAACTAATTGTACCATAAGCCTCTTGATACTTTGACTTGCCTTTGCCCTAAAATCAAACATCAACCTTAGTACCGAATCAAATTGGATTGACAATAAATGTTCAAATCTCAAGGCTGAGAGTCCTTCTCTTTTTTTTTACTCCACACACTTGTAAGATTATTCAATTTCAAACAAAATAATCAATAAACCTTTCATGGTTTAAATTATCAGAGAATCATAGCCTGGGGGCCAGATGATCATTTACAGAAGAAACGTCAACACTCAGCCAATTATTATGAGAAATGAGTAAGGTAGGACAAATTTGGGGTATGACAGGATGACCGTCCCCCATCCTTTCTCACAGTGGAATCCCCATTGTTGTAACTTTCTATTCGGCATTCTTCCTATGTCGTGATATCTTTTTAGCAGCTGTCCCCTGCTAGGTAATCGTCTTTCACCTTATGATGACTGTCCCTCATCATTTATCCGATGGCTATCCCCATCATTGATCTTTGTTATCCGACATTTGTCCTATGTCGAGATAATCCCCAACAGAGCAGTCGTACCCTGCTAGGTGATCGTCCTTCACCTCTTGATGATCATCCTTCATCATGCTTATCCGACGGCTGTCCCCATCGTTCATCTTTTCTATCCGGCATTCGTCCTATGTCGTGATATTTTCAGTAGCCGTCCCCTGCTAGGTGATCGTCCTTCACCTTTTGATGATCGTCCCTCATCATTATTTCATTTATTCTTTTACCCGATGGCCGTCCCCGTCGCGGTTTATTTACCCTTTAACTTGATGGCCGTCCCCGTCAGTGCTTTCCTCATTTCTTTAATCCCCAGAGAGTTTTATTTCTTTACCCGATGGTTGTCCCCTTCGTGGTCTTTTCCTTTATCCCGATGATCGTCCTTCATCAGTTTACCCGATGGCCGTCCCCGTCGCGGTCATTTTATTTCCCAGCATGATAGTCGTCCCCGTCATTGCTTTACTTATCGTTTTTCATCCCCAGCAGTCGTCCTCTAATCGATGGTCTTACTCAATCGCTCTCATTTGATACTCATTATATACTATCTGTTACAATTTATATCCCTTTCCTTCTTTTAATAAAGAGTGCAAATTTCGGACTGTCTTGGTATTCAACCACAAGTTATCTTGTTTGTCTGTTAAGCCAGGCTCTTACACCTTGCATAGCTAACTCATGCTTGAATAGGGGCAGCTGTAAACACCCCAAATTTTCCCTCTCATCTCTCTCACACCATGGCTTGTGATATTTTCATATTGCATTGCACAAGCATACCATCTCCCACTGCATAGGTTGCATAGTTAGGGTTTGTGATCAGGAGAATCCAAAGAAGTGATATGAGCCATCTCAAATGCCTTGAAGCTTGTCAAGAAGGCCCATGTGTGTTATATTATCATAATATGCTCCCCAGGGTTCTTAAAAGTCAAAATGTCACAAAGCATTGCAAAGGTATTCAAGCAGACTGAGCAGTTCCTACACAAATGACCTAAAATTAGGGTTTTGGGTTTGAGGCCCTTAATCTCCAATTTTTTGGTCATTCTTGATTACATTGGTATTTATATGTTATAATGAGCATGTGTACCAAATTTGATGAAGAAATTCATTGTGGAATTCATTTGATCAACTGGTAACTTGTTGTGCAAGAAAAATCAGAATCAAGGCATCTGAGGCCTCCAACAAGGGCACCAAAGGGTCATCTTCATCATTTTGAGGTTCTATGATCTTTATTTGATCTTAGAAGTTGTTAGAAGTTCACAAGATTGGATAATTTCAAGCCATTTGCAAACTTTCCATTTTTGGACATGACTTGTAATGAAAACTTTCCATTTTGGGAAAGATTTTCAACCTCCTCTTTCTTGATCGAAAATGCTTCAAATGAAAAATCTTTAAACATGAAAGTTGTAGATTGGATCTTCCCATTTTCAAAAAGTACAAGAACTCCTCTTGATTCATTTTAGAACTCAAGTTATGGTGTTTCAAAATTGGCAAAAATTTTATAAATTTCAAGTTCATGCCAAAGAGGAAAATTTGCTAATTCAAGTTCTAAGCACTTTCATGACTTGTAATTGACTTCTACATGCCATAATATGATCATGCAACATTACAAGACCAAATCCTTGCCTTGCTTCACAAGTTTTCATGCCTAATCTTCACAAAATTTCCAAGGAGGGAAAATTGCAAAACCACTTCAAATTCTTGAATCAAGTGGTACATATCATCTCTAATCATCCAAGGGCCCTCCTCAAACTTACCTGAAGTAGATCATGGCTTGAAATCACCTTTGAACACAACCATGCCTTCTATGACACAACTTTGACTTTTTTGCAAAATCACCCATACCAATCAAGTTGTGCCACCACCCACTTTCTGATCAATCCTATTGGCTTATACTAACCCTAAGGACTCCAAACAACATTCAAGCCTGAAAGCACTCATACATTCAGATTGCCAAAACTTGAAAAAACATTCATTCCTTCGAATTTCATCACATAAGCCTCAAAACTTAAATCTTTTTCCACTAATCATCTCCACATAACCTATAGAACATAAACTACCCTTCACAATGGCTTAAAAGGATCTGAATCACAAACACGATTTCTAACCATCTCAAAACTGAACACACAAACCAAGCCATTTAAGCTCCATCTAAGCACTCCATTCACTCAAGGGGGATCATTGGAGGTTGATTGCACAAGGAAGAGGTCCAGAAAGCTCAAAGTTGCAAAGCTCAAGCTCAGGTAACCATAAAAAAACATTTTTCCAGAACTCATTTCTTTTGTTGCAGTGTGATTCTATATGTTATGCTGGTCACACTGATGTATTTATTTTTGAAAATGGTTGGAAAATGAGTGTGTATGATGTAACGCCTTAATTTTTATATTTATTTTTATGAAATAAATATTAAATAATTTAATGGCAAAATTGAATATTTGGTGAAGAAAGTATTTTTATGATGATAATAATAATAATAATAATAATAATAATATAAGGTGTATTATTATAATGTTGTTATTATTTAAATAAAATAAAAATAAATAAATGGTTAGTTAGAGGTTTAAGGGGAAAAGGTGGAATTATTTTTTTCATAAAAAGAGGAAATAGGGAAACAAACCTCATTCATCGTATTTTGACGAAGAACAGAGAGGCCTGGAGAAAGAGGAGAAGAAAGGCAAGGTCAAGGATCGTAGATCACCAAGACCCAAAGGTTGTGAAGGAAAGCTTCAATTTTAAGGTAAGGGGGAGAAAAGGGTTTATGATTGGTGATAGGACATAGAAGGGTAATTGGGAGTTCCTTCCTCCCTTAGGTATTTTAAGAGATTATAATAACAATGATTGAATTGATGCAATATTGTGAAATTGTTGATGAATATGATTATACGATGTATTTTGAAAATATATTTGGTGTCGTATGTTGGGTATTGGGAAGATTGATATATGAAGGTTATGGGGTTATGATGAACAAAGAAGAGGATTAAACCTCATAGATTCCTTAATTGATCTAGGAAAGTTATTAGTAAAACTAGTTGATGTTATATGTATAAATGGATAATAAACATGTGAATTGGTTGGTTTTGAGTGTCAAATTTGACTTAGAATGGTTGAGATTCGTGCATGTGAGGAAGAGGGAAGAAATTGGGACTTTTGGAAAAATTGAAGTTTTGGGTACAGGTGCCACAACACGGGCGGCCGTGTTAGGCCCCTGTAAATGTAATTTTTCGCCTGTTTTAAGGTAGATTTGATTCATTCTTCTAATGTAGGGTGATATTAGTGAAATAAGACTTTGAGGGTGTTCTAATGATGGATATAGGACTTGATGAGTAGTCGCATAAGAAATCCTAAGTGCTTAATTGATTTATATGAATATATAGATTGTTATAATTGTGAACAACATGAGATATGTGTATGCCTTGTGTATGAATGAATAAGATGCACTGATGATTGGTTGATGAGATCATGATGATCGTAAAGCATGATGTGTTCATGTGTATTGTGATATGGTATGCGTTGTTGTGTCTGCATGCATATACATTTGATGGAATAATCATGTCGTGGATGTGATTATTCGGGATTCGTTGAGAATCGTGGTTGCAGGGATGATTGTGTCTTGTTGGAGACGTTAACGATGCATTCGGGGTTCTATTGATGAACCGTTATTGTGAGTCGGTACCGCATTTGCATTGTGCATTGGAGTCACATTGCATTATGATTGATTAAATGATATGATTTGATTGAATGATATGATTGATAACTTGGTGTGATTAGGGGTGAATTACTTCTTCATATATGTCGTATGCACCGTTATATTATGAATCTATTTCTCACCCCTCTGTTTGTTTTGTTGCGTCTGTGCTTCTTCGGAAGTGCAGACAATTCAGGTACTTGAGAAGTACGTTGGTGTGATGTCCGTGTCCTAGGAGCTCTGATATGTAACGGGAACGGGGATCTTTTCCACATTTACTTTTATTGTTGAGAAAAACTTATCTTTATGATTAAACTTGAATTGAAGAAACTTTTTATGTGTGATTAGCTTAGCCTTTGAGCTATTGACGTTAAATATTTAGATTCCGCTGTTTTCTTTTATTAACGATTTTGATGAATGATGATGATGTAGCATCTCACTTTAGACAAGTAACTCTGATTATATTAAAGATTTATAATAATAATTTTATTGGAAAAGTGGGTGTTACAATTGGTATCAGAGCAGGTCGGTCCAACCGGCCAGATTGAGTCAGTCCTTAGAATAAGAGTCGTGTGTTTCCTAACCTGAGTTATTTGTTGTATCAGTATGGCAGGAAGGAATGATGCTGCTCTTGCTGCGGCTATGCAAGCCATGGCGCAGACGGTTGAGAACGTTGTTCAGGTCGTTCAGGGTGGAGGAAATGCTCAGTCTCGTGCATTGGAGCAGTTCCAGAATAACAAGCCGCCGACGTATGAAGGTGGAATTCTGGATCCAGAGGCTGCGCAGAGGTGGTTGAAAGCTGTTGAGAAGATCTTCAGAACCATGGGATGCTCTGATGATCAAAAGGTGAGATTTGGTACTCACATGCTGGAATGCGAAGCTGAAGTCTGGTGGGACAACAGTCGCCAAAGGATGGAAGACGCGGGTACGACTATCACTTGGGCGGTATTTCGCAGAGAATTCTTGGAAAAGTATTTCCCGGAAGACATCCGCAGTGCTAAGGAGGTTGAGTTCTTGGAACTCAAGCAAGGTAATATGACAGTGGCGGAGTATGCTGCCAAGTTTGAAGAACTAATGCAATACTGTACGCACTACAATACTGAAGAGGCAATGACTTCCAAATGTCTGAAGTATGAGAATGGACTGCGTCCTGAGATTAAGTTGGGTATTGCTTGCCAGAAGATCAGGAATTATCCAGAGTTGGTAAGTAGAAGCAGGATTTATGATAATGACAACAGGGCGCGGATTGCACACTACAAAGCTGTGAATGATAAGAAAGGGAAGCAGAGATTTGGTGGTACTCCGTACAGTGCTCCAGCTGACAAAGGGAAGCAAAAAGCTGGTAATGAAAAGAGACCAAGTGGGGGAGGAAGTACTCCCGGTGTGCTCAAATGCTACAGATGTCACGGCGTGGGACATCGTGCCAATAATTGTCCTACCGAAGAAAAGAAGTGTTTTAAGTGTGGAAAGGCGGGTCATGTGATGGCCAATTGCAGAGGGAATGTGCCTATTTGCTATAATTGTGGAGAGCAGGGCCACATTAGCACTAGTTGTCAGAAACCAAAGAAGCAGAAATCCGATGGGAAAGTGTTTGCATTAGTAGGAGCTCAGCCTACTAGTGAAGATCGATTGGTCAAAGGTACTTGCTTTATCAATGATATTCCTTTATTTGTGATTATTGATACGGGTGCAACACACTCGTTTATTTCTTTGGAATGTGTGAAAAAGTTAGGATTGGAACCTTCTCAGTTAAGTCGAGGGATGGTTATTGATACACCATCTATAGGGTCTGTGACTACTACCTTGATATGTCGTGATTGTGTGTTGTCTATTTCTGGTAAAGAGTTTAGAGTGGATCTCATATGTCTACCACTCAGTAATCTTGATATAATCTTGGGTATGAACTGGTTGGAATCCAACCGAGTTTATATTGATTGCTTTAGGAAGAGATTGTTATTCCTGACTCCAGAAGAAGAAATTTTGGCCAATTCAGTTTCTACTAAAGAACTGAGGACCTTATTGGAAGACGAAGCGAAAATGTTTGTTGTGTTTGCTTCATTATCTATAGAAGAAAAGGTCGTTGTTGAAGAGTTACCGGTGGTGAATGAATTTCTTGAAGTATTTCCCAATGATATTACAGAGTTACCTCCGACGCGTGAAGTGGAGTTTACTATTGACTTGATTCCTGGTACCAGACCTATTTCTATGGCACCGTACAGGATGTCTGCTACTGAGTTAGCTGAATTGAAATCGCAGATTGGTGATTTACTTGATAAGAAGTTCATTCGACCCAGCGCATCTCCATGGGGTGCTCCAGTGTTATTAGTTAAGAAGAAGGATGGTAGTATGCGCTTGTGCATTGACTACCGACAGCTGAATAAGGTTACTATTAAGAATAAATATCCACTTCCCAGGATCGATGACTTGATGGATCAACTTGTGGGAGCTTGTATTTTTAGCAAGATTGATTTGAGATCAGGATATCATCAAATCAGAGTGAAAGAGGAAGATATCCAGAAGACGGCATTTAGAACTCGATATGGTCATTACGAATATGCAGTGATGCCTTTTGGAGTGTCTAATGCGTCGGGTGTGTTTATGGAATATATGAACCGGATATTCCATTCTTACTTGGATCAATTCGTCGTAGTATTTATTGATGATATATTAATATACTCGAAGTCTGAAGAAGAGCATGAGAAACATTTGAGAATTGTGCTGCAAGTGTTAAAAGATAACAAATTGTTTGCTAAATTTTCCAAGTGTGAATTCTGGTTGAAGAAAGTGAGCTTTTTGGGACATGTAATATCTGGTGAAGGTATAACGGTAGACCCTTCGAAGGTTAGTGCTGTGCTTGATTGGGAACCTCCGAAGACGGTAACGGAAATTAGAAGTTTTCTTGGTTTAGCTGGTTATTATCGAAGGTTTATTGAAGGATTTTCTAATTTGGCGTTGCCATTGACTCAATTGACCCGGAAGAGTCAAGCCTTTATTTGGGATGTAGCTTGTGAGATAAGCTTTGAAGAATTGAAAAAGAAATTGACTTCGGCACCGGTATTGATTTTACCGAATCCGAATGAAGCTTTTGTTGTGTATTGTGACGCATCTAAAATGGGTTTGGGTGGTGTGTTAATGCAGGTTGGTAAAGTAGTAGCCTATGCTTCAAGACAGTTGAGGATACACGAGAGGAATTATCCTACTCATGATTTAGAATTGGCTGCAGTGGTATTTGTGTTGAAAATTTGGAGGCATTATCTCTATGGATCGCGATTTGAAGTCTTTAGTGACCATAAGAGTCTGAAATATTTATTTGATCAGAAGGAACTTAATATGAGACAGAGGAGATGGTTAGAATTTTTGAAAGATTATGATTTTAATTTAAATTACCATCCGGGAAAGGCAAATGTAGTTGCGGACGCATTAAGCCGGAAAACAGTTCATATGTCGGCTATGATGATGAAAGAGATGGATTTAATTGAGCAATTTAGAGACTTGAGTATGGTGTGTGAGATAACACCTGGAAGTGTCAAGTTGGGCATGTTACGAATAAATAATGAATTTCTTGATGTAATTAAGGAAGGCCAACGACAAGATGTGAAATTGGTGGACTTAATGCCTACCGAAAGAAATGATCAAGGCGGTGATTTTAGTTTGGATAATAATGGTATTTTGAGATTTCGGGAGAGAATTTGTATACCCGATAGTGTTGAACTAAAGAAAGCAATTCTGGAAGAGAGTCATCGGAGTAGCTTAAGTATTCACCCAGGAGCTACAAAGATGTACCATGACTTGAAGAAATTATTTTGGTGGCACGGTATGAAACGAGATATTGCACACTTTGTTTATGCTTGTTTAGTATGTCAGAAATCAAAAGTAGAACATCAGAAGCCTTCGGGGCTGATGCAACCTTTAGAGATCCCAGAGTGGAAGTGGGATAGTATTGCTATGGATTTTGTGACAGGTTTGCCGAATACTATGAGAGGAATGGATGCTATTTGGGTGGTGGTGGACCGGTTGACTAAGTCCGCGCATTTTATTCCGATAAACATCAGTTACCCGTTAACTAAGTTGGCGGAGATTTATATCCGAGTTGTTGTGAAATTGCACGGTGTACCGTCAAGTATAGTATCGGATAGAGATCCGCGGTTTACTTCCGAGTTTTGGAAAATTTTGCATGAGGCTTTGGGTTCTAAGTTGAAATTGAGTTCGGCTTACCACCCACAGACAGATGGACAATCCGAGAGGACTATTCAGTCATTAGAAGATTTGTTGAGAACTTGTGTGCTAGAAAAAGGTGGTGCGTGGGATACACATTTGGCACTGATTGAATTTACTTATAATAATAGCTATCATTCGAGTATTGGAATGGCGCCGTTTGAAGCTCTTTATGGTAGAAGATGTAGAACACCTCTGTGTTGGTATGAGACAGGTGAAAATGTTATGCTTGGGCCTGATATTATTCAGCAGACTACTGAAACTATTCAGATGATCAAGGAGAAAATGAAAGCGTCTCAGAGTCGGCAGAAAAGTTACCATGATAATAGAAGGAAAGACTTAGAGTTCAATGAGGGTGACCATGTATTTTTGAGAGTCAACCCGATGACCGGTGTTGGACGTGCGTTGAAGTCTAAGAAGCTGGATCCTAAGTTCATTGGACCGTATCAGATTATGCAGAGAGTAGGCAAGGTTGCTTACAGAGTGGCATTACCGCCAGAACTTTCGAATTTGCACGAAGTGTTTCATGTATCGCAACTCAGGAAATATGTGTCTGATCCGTCACATGTAATTCAGAGAGATGAAGTGCAAATCTGTGACAATCTTACGGTGGAAACTTTACCATTGAGGATTGAAGATCGTAAGATGAAGCAACTTCGAGGCAAAGAGATACCTCTTGTGAGAGTAGCTTGGGGAGGAGCTGCTGGTGGGAGTGTTACCTGGGAACTGGAGAGCAAGATGCGGGAATCATATCCAGAGTTATTCCATTCAGGTACATTTTCGAGGACGAAAATAATTAAGTGGGGGAGAGTTGTAACGCCTTAATTTTTATATTTATTTTTATGAAATAAATATTAAATAATTTAATGGCAAAATTGAATATTTGGTGAAGAAAGTATTTTTATGATGATAATAATAATAATAATAATAATAATATAAGGTGTATTATTATAATGTTGTTATTATTTAAATAAAATAAAAATAAATAAATGGTTAGTTAGAGGTTTAAGGGGAAAAGGTGGAATTATTGTTTTCATAAAAAGAGGAAATAGGGAAACAAACCTCATTCATCGTATTTTGACGAAGAACAGAGAGGCCTGGAGAAAGAGGAGAAGAAAGGCAAGGTCAAGGATCGTAGATCACCAAGACCCAAAGGTTGTGAAGGAAAGCTTCAATTTTAAGGTAAGGGGGAGAAAAGGGTTTATGATTGGTGATAGGACATAGAAGGGTAATTGGGAGTTCCTTCCTCCCTTAGGTATTTTAAGAGATTATAATAACAATGATTGAATTGATGCAATATTGTGAAATTGTTGATGAATATGATTATACGATGTATTTTGAAAATATATTTGGTGTCGTATGTTGGGTATTGGGAAGATTGATATATGAAGGTTGTGGGGTTATGATGAACAAAGAAGAGGATTAAACCTCATAGATTCCTTAATTGATCTAGGAAAGTTATTAGTAAAACTAGTTGATGTTATATGTATAAATGGATAATAAACATGTGAATTGGTTGGTTTTGAGTGTCAAATTTGACTTAGAATGGTTGAGATTCGTGCATGTGAGGAAGAGGGAAGAAATTGGGACTTTTGGAAAAATTGAATTTTTGGGTACAGGTGCCACAACACGGGCGGCCGTGTTAGGCCCCTGTAAATGTAATTTTTCGCCTGTTTTAAGGTAGATTTGATTCATTCTTCTAATGTAGGGTGATATTAGTGAAATAAGACTTTGAGGGTGTTCTAATGATGGATATAGGACTTGATGAGTAGTCGCATAAGAAATCCTAAGTGCTTAATTGATTTATATGAATATATAGATTGTTATAATTGTGAACAACATGAGATATGTGTATGCCTTGTGTATGAATGAATAAGATGCACTGATGATTGGTTGATGAGATCATGATGATCGTAAAGCATGATGTGTTCATGTGTATTGTGATATGGTATGCGTTGTTGTGTCTGCATGCATATACATTTGATGGAATAATCATGTCGTGGATGTGATTATTCGGGATTCGTTGAGAATCGTGGTTGCAGGGATGATTGTGTCTTGTTGGAGACGTTAACGATGCATTCGGGGTTCTATTGATGAACCGTTATTGTGAGTCGGTACCGCATTTGCATTGTGCATTGGAGTCACATTGCATTATGATTGATTAAATGATATGATTTAATTGAATGATATGATTGATAACTTGGTGTGATTAGGGGTGAATTACTTCTTCATATATGTCGTATGCACCGTTATATTATGAATCTATTTCTCACCCCTCTGTTTGTTTTGTTGCGTCTGTGCTTCTTCGGAAGTGCAGACAATTCAGGTACTTGAGAAGTACGTTGGTGTGATGTCCGTGTCCTAGGAGCTCTGATATGTAACGGGAACGGGGATCTTTTCCACATTTACTTTTATTGTTGAGAAAAACTTATCTTTATGATTAAACTTGAATTGAAGAAACTTTTTATGTGTGATTAGCTTAGCCTTTGAGCTATTGACGTTAAATATTTAGATTCCGCTGTTTTCTTTTATTAACGATTTTGATGAATGATGATGATGTAGCATCTCACTTTAGACAAGTAACTCTGATTATATTAAAGATTTATAATAATAATTTTATGGGAAAAGTGGGTGTTACATATGAGGCTTCTGAAATTTTGCCCGTGGAACTTGTTTGGTTTGATTCTCTTGTTTGATGCAAAATAAATGAATTTTGTGGCTTGATTCTTGTTTAATGTTGTTTGGGGGTTGATTCTGGAGAGTTTGGGATTTTCTCATTGCTTGTGGAGAGAGATAGGGTGAAGAGCACGCCAGAGAAGACGACCAGAGATTGTCTACGGTCGCCTGAGTGTCATTAGGGCTAATCCTAATTAATTAGTAAGTTTAAATGTGGACCCTAGGATCTGTGCTTAGCGCGCGTTTTGGATGACCAGGATCACTTCATTAAAACCCTAATCCTAGTTTAACTAGTTTAATAAATTAATTAAGTCAGGTTGAATCTGGATCTTAGGATCACGCGCCAAACCTCATTTTGAACCCTAGCCTTTAATCTTTCCTACCTCAAGTCACGTGGACTTTGCATCTGGACTACAGATTCTTTTAACGTTAGATCTCAGCCTCTCCTTTTGCATACTTTCATTTTTATTTTATTTTTCTTTTCATTTTATTTCATGTAATTATTTAAAATAGCAAAAATATTTTTAAAATCATCATTTTCTGCATTTTCATTTCAAATATTTTTTTAAACTCAAATTTTTTTTGCATTAAAAATGTATTTTTAAATCATTTAAACGTTTTCTTTAATTAATTAATTGATTTTAATTAATTAAAAATACATTTAGGTATCTAAAAATCACCAAAAAAATCATGAAGCATTTTTAGACATTTAGAACAATTTACAAACTCACCATACAAATTTCGTTTTAGGTTTGATCATATTTTTATAATTTACTTTGAATTTGGGTTTCTAAAATTCACATTTTTCTAACCCTAACTTTCAAAAATCATTTCTGATCAACCAAGATGAATTTGCATTTGGTTCTTTTTGCATTCTTTCACACTTTGCATCTAGTATCTAGGTTATTTAACTCATAATTTTGCATTTCATTTTCAAATTGTTTGGCATTTTTCATGGAGAACCACCCAAAAACCCTAGTTAACTTAGGAAGTTCATAACTTCCTTTAGGTTTAGCTTCTGACCTCCATCTTTGGGGAGTTATCTTGTGTGTGTTTAGGGTTTGTTTGAGTTCACTTCAATTTTGTATCATGATGTATGCTTCTGTTTTGATCATGTGCATCTCATACATTCATTAAACCCTAATTTTCTATTTTCATTTGCATTCATCTTTGCATATCATCATCATGTGAACTTTCCATGACATTCCATGCTCTTTTATGCTATCTTAGACATCTTAGAACATGTTTGAACATTTCTTGAAAATTTCTTCATTCATTTGGTATGCTTTGCATTCATTGCACTTCATGTATGTTCATGCATTTTTCAAGCTTCTAACTTGCCTTGTTTTGCTTCTCATCCCTTGTCTGAACATTCATAAGCATCTCACATGTCTTTGCATCATTCCATAACACATTTGCATAACATATTCACTTATGGTCTTGGTATTTTCACTTTCATTTGCTTTATTCCCTTTTGCTTTGCATCTTATACATTCACACTAACATTTCGGGGGCTTATGGTATGTTGTTTGGGATGTGGATTTGCCTTCACATCCCACCTCTTCTCATATTTTCATATGCATTCTTTGCATGTCTTTGAAATGAACTTTCTTCACTTGTGCTCTCTCTTGCTCCTATCTCTTTCTTTTAGGTTACTTAACTTCTCCAGGAAGTAAGTAACCTATTCCCCTTCTTCTTCTCTTTTCATCTGCTTCTCTTCCTTAGTGGCCATCTGAAGATATTTCTTTAAGCCTCACAAACCATAAGAATATCCAAGAATGATAATTTTAGGGTTGTACATAGTCTCCCCTAGTCTTTTACCTTTGACTCTCCTTGAGTCTCTTTTCTCGTCTCATAATCAGAGGTTAAACACTTAAAGCTTTAGGAATTGAATTAGGGTTAAGCCTGTATCCTTATCTTAGGATGGAGTGTATAACTTTAATACTTAGTGTTAAACCTTTAATTTTTTACACCTCTTAATCAAAACACCTAATAATGATTAAGACTTAAGCTTGTAACATGGGCCTTATATTAGGGTTACGTCTCTTCCTTTTGGTTAAGAGGGACTAACCCTAGTGTTTATTGGACAAGTCCCCCTCAAGTTAGTCTTACAAACATAAAAAAACACTTCTTAATTTCACCCTTTAATTAAAATTCATCTTTAATAAAGGCTTGTTATATAATTAATTCAATCCCTAACCATGGATTAAGTTGAGGAGCCTTTCTCAGCTTAAGTGTTCTCATCTATCATCCTTCTCTTAGGATGGTGTAATGAGTTCACTAATCCCTGATTAGAGATTAAACTCATTACTTAACACTAAACAAAACCCAAAAACATCTTAATAATCACAAGTAGGTTAATGACCTTAATCATATATCATCATGGTAATTAAGTTGAGATCTTCATCTCATGCTTAAGTAGGCTTATTATCCCTAATCAGGGAGGATATAATGAGTTTACAACCCTTGATTTAGGCTTAGGCTCATTATCTTACGCATAACACCAAAAACAATAAAAAAACTGAAAACATAAAAACAAACAATAAACGTCTCCTTCGGGATTCTTTTCTCATCACACTCACTCTGAAAACGAGAACTTGCTTATTCCGTCTAATGCAAGATAGTTAGAACTCGAGCCAGACGAGTCACACACTTGAGCATAGACAAGCAAGCAGTTCACAGTAAATCATCCCAGTCTCTTTGAGTCGAACTACGGTGTTCTGACTACCTCATTGCACGAGAGGCTACATAAGCATAACGTAATAATTATCGAACAAAAGTCTCTTTGTCTTCCCCCTCTCCTCCTCCCAGCTTCTCTTTCCTTAGCCTCAGTCTTGAGCACTCTCTCTCTTTTGCACTGACACTATGTACACTCATCCATCTCTTTTATACACAATCAGCACATACACTATCCCCCTTTTAAACACAATCAAGTAAGTGTGGATCCCGTCGAGTACGACAGACGATCTGGGTGTTAATACCTTCCCAAGTCGTAACCAACCCCCTTACTCAGTTTCTCTGGTTCGCAACCGTCTTATCCACTTTTTTCTAGGTTTATGGAGCATTACCTTTCCTTTGGGATAAAAATGTCTAGCTGGCGACTCTATTCAACCTCAACCTCCAACATCGCCGACCGTTCGTGTTTGCACCGGGACGAAAGTCCGGGGAGCGACAACAATTTCACATGATGAAGGTATGCAAAGATGAATGCAAATGAACATGGCAAATTAGGGTTTTAAGAAAGTATGGGATGCATATGATCAAAATAGAAGCAAAACACATGATAAAAAATTGAAATTGCAACCAAGTGAACCCTAAACACACATAAGATCACTCCCCAAAGATGGAATTCACAAGCTATACCAAAGTCAAGTTATGGTTTTTCTAAGTTAGGCTAGGGTTTTGGGTACTTCTTCATGAAAAATGCCAAACAAATGGTAAATGCAATGCAAAAATATGAGTTAAATACCATAGGTACTACATGCAAAGTATGAAAGGATACAAAAAGAATCATGTACAAACTCATCTTGGTTGGTCAGAAATGAATTTTTGAAGTTAGGGTTAGAAAAATAAGAAATTTGGAAACCCTAATTCATGGTTAATTGTCAAAACATGGTCAAACCCTAAAAGAAATTTGTAAAATGAGTTTGTAAATTGTTCTAAATATGTAATAATGCTTCATGATTTTTGTTGTGATTTTAAATACCTAAAAGTATTTTTAATTAAATAAAATGAATTAATTAATTAAATAATACAATTAAATGATTTAAAAATAGATTTTTAATGCAAAAATAAAAAATTAAAATGTTTTTGGGTTTTTTAAATTATTTAAAGTAAGAATGCAAAAATATCATATTTTTAGAAAATGTTTTACTATTTTTAATAAATGAAGAAAATAAAATGAAATAAAAAGAAAATAAAATGCAAAATATGCTGAATGGAGGGCAAGGATTGCATGAGAGATGGATCAAAGGCCAGGATGAGAGGTCAGCTTGACTTGGGGTAGGGTGATCTAAGGGCCTAGATTAAAAAATGAGATTCACGTGTGATCCAATGGCCTTGGTTCCTTCTGACTTAATAAATTATGTTTTATTTTAATTAATCAAAATTAAAGATAATGAATAATTTGAACCGTTCAATGATTAACCTAAACATGATCCAAGGGCTGGTATTCAAACTGGAAACCCTAATCACCATTAACCTTAATTATTTTCAGGTGATCGGAGATAAGCTCCGATCATCTTCTCCGGCCATCCAAATCCTCAACTTCTTCCCTAGGTCTCTAAACAACATCAAATCTGCCCAAAAACGTTCCCCAAACATCATAGAACATGAATCAATCAACAAACAACATTTAAACTTCATGAATCAAGCAAATCAAAGCAAACATTTTTTTAGGTCAAACTTTCAGAACATGAAATGCTTGTTTCTCAACCATTTTAAATTATAAACACATCAGGATGATCAGTGCAACACATAGACTCAATTTATAACAAGAAAAAGAGGTTCTGGAAAATTGGTTCTTGATGGATACCTGAACTGAAGTTCTTCAAACTGGAGCTTTCAGGGCCTCCCTCTTGTGAAAATCAACTCCTCTGGTCCCCCTTGTGTTAATGGCAAGCTTGAATGGAGTTTATAATGGCTATTTTGAGAGGTTCAGTTCTGGTTCAACAAAAATTGTGTTTCTTATTTAGGGTGTTTCAGGACATGGTGATGGGTGGTAAATGTTCCTTAGGTCGTGTGGAGTTGATTGGTGAAAGAAAATGTGAAGTTTGATGGCTGTGTAATGAGATTCAAAGAGATGAAGTTGAGGGATTTTTTTCAATCTGAGTGTGTGTGTTGTTTCAAGGCTTGATGTGTGCTGTTTTATGAAGCTTAGGGTTTCTATAAACAATTGCCATTGGTCAGAGGAGTTGTTGTGGCACTATGGGATTGGTATGGTTTGAAAATGAAGAAAGTCAAAAATTGTGTACTTGAGGTATGGGCCATGGAAAAGGTGATTTTCTGGATAGATTGTGTTCAGTTGATTTCAAGGATGACTCTTGGATCAATTGTGGTGAACTGTATGGCTTGGATCACAAGTTTGAAGTGGTTTTGCATTTTGGCAACTTTGTGAATTTTGTGAAAATTGGCCATGAAACTTGTGAAGCAAGGCATGAATTTTGGTCTTGAGATGTTTCTCATCAATGTTATGCAGTGTAGAAGTGAATTATAGGTCATTAGAATGCTTAGAAGTCCATTTTGCAAAATTCCCCCTTTGACATGAACTTGAAAATTATGTGATTTTTGCTAACTTTGATCCATCTTAACTTGAGTTCTAGGATGAATCAAGAGGAGTTCTTATACTTTTTGAAAATGGGAAGATCCAATCTACAACTTTCATGTTTTAAGAAAATTCATTTGAAACCTTTTTGATCAAGAAAGAGGAGGTTGAAGATCTTTCCCAAAATGCAAAGTTTTCATTACAAGTCATGCCCAAAAATGGAAAGTTTTCAAATGCCTCAAAATTCTTCAATATTTTGAACTTACAAGCATTACTAAGATCAAATAAAGATCATAGGACCTAAAATTGATGATGATGACCCTTTGGAACCCTTGTTGGTGGCCTCAGATGCCCTGATTCTGACTTTTCTTGCACAACAAGTTACCATTTGATCAGATGACTTCCACTAGGAATTTTTGCTTCAAATTTGATACACATGCTCATTATAACATATATAGACCAATAGAAACAAGAATGGCCAAAAAAATTGAGTTTAAGGGCCTCAAACCCAAAACCCTAATTTTTTGGTCACCTCTGTAGAAGCCCTGAGCCTACCTGGGTAACTGTGCAATCCCCTGCGATTTTGTGAATTCAAAGTAAACTTGGAGGTATATTATGATCATAGAACACTCATGGACCCTCTTGGCATGCTTCATGGCCTCTGAGATAGCTCAAACCACTTCTAAGATTCATCTGATCACAAACCCTAGCTATGCAGCTATGCAATGAGTTACTAAAGGAAATATATGCAATGTGAGATGTGATGATATGCTATGCAGTATGAGGGATCACAAGCCAAGGTGTGAGAAAAAAGAGAAGGCAAATTTGGGGTGTTTACAGCTGCCCCTATTCAAGCATGAGTTAGCTGTGTAGGATGTAAGCGCCTGGTTTAACAGATAAACAAGATAACTTGTGGTTGAATACCAAGACAGTCCAAGATTTGCACTCTTTATTATAAGAAGAAAAGGGATATAAATTGTAATAGACTGTATAGACTGAATATAAAATGAAAGCGACGGAGGACAACAATCGAGCAGAGGACGACTGCTGGGGAATAAAAACGGTGAGAAATGCACGGACGGGGACGACCATCATGCTGGGGAATAAAGAATCCGCGACGGGACGATCATCGGGTAAAAAAAGGCGACTTTAATGGGGATTTAAAAGTACTAACGGGGACGACCGTCAGGCTGAAGAATAAAGAAACCGCGACGGGGACGGTCATCGGGTGAAGAATCAATAAATCAATGATGAGGGACGGTCATCAAAAAGGTGAAGGACGATCACCTAGCAGGGGACGACTGCTAAAAGATATCATTACATAGGACGAATGTCAGATGGGAAGATCGATGATGGGGACGACCATCAGATAAAATGATGAGGTACGGTCATTAAAAGGTGAAGGACGATCACCTAGCAGGGTACGGCTGCTGAGGATTATCGCGACATAGGACGAATGTCGGATAGAAAGTTGTTTTTCTGGCAACTTCTGGGGATAGATAAAAACGGATGAGTGTTTAAGCCCTAAAAATAAAGTGGTATAAGTGTTTCGACAGTGTGTATAGATTAAAGATACGGACGAGTATCCTTAGGACCACGATACAGACGCGTATCGATAGAAACAAACAACGATGCATGTTTAAGGAGTGATGATACAGACGAGTATCAACTATTTGAACAAGGAACACGGACGAGTGTTGATCTGCTAGGGAGGTGCGTAAGATACGGACGATTATCAAAGAATTATGTAAGTAGGATACTGACGAGTATCAGAAGGATTGTGTACAAGTATTTGTATTGAGTGTGCAAAATGATATTTTGGTTTTTATCTGCAGGGGATACGTTTTTTTGCGTATTGCTGGAGGACTGATTTTGGTATTTGCAGGTGACTGGCTCGAGCCCGTCTTATGATCATGAAAATGTTTGATTTTTACCGTAATGCTCCGTATTAGACAGAATGCTACGCTCTGTTTGGTGAGAGATGATGTGAATGCTTTGATTATGCAAATGAGAGAAACGAGATCCGAGATCTGAAATCTACTGGGAAAATCAGATCACTGGGCGATCTGTGGGGAGAGAGGATCACTGCATGATCTTTCTAGAAAACTATGGGGGGGCTATGTGGGGAACCAATGTTGGGGATGAGAAGACCTGGCAACTCGCTGGGGAAGAGTGATTCAGGCATTGCTTTGGAGATCCTGCTTGGGGAGGAGAGACCTGGAAAGTAATCTGTCGGATGATCAGCTTTGCGGGGGATACTCTGAGGGGATAAAAGCTCCATGGGGGAATACTTTCGTCAAATAGTCCTTCTGATGATGTGACTGCCGGCTTTGCTGGGGATATAGTGCCTGATATGCCCCATGCTGTGAAAAGTTGTCCGCCTTGAGTACCTGCAACCTGTCAAACAAAGGAAACTCACAAGTTCCCTGAGGTATCCTCAACCGGATTCCATCATAGGAGTTAGGTTCGCTTAAGAGCACATATTTCCTGCAAGCATTTATTGAAAATGGCTTATATGTTTTCATGAAAATGTTGTATTAAGGACTTTGGACATTTTGCAAACAAAACAAAAAGGTACAAAAAAAAGTGTGAATAAATATTTGACTTTATTGATTTGTGAGCCTTGAATAGACAAGTACAATGAAGAAGCTAATCCCTATAATGAGGAGATTGCTACAAAATTAAAAAAATAAAAGTCCTATTCGGCAATGCTGAAGTTGATGCTTCAATCTTCCTTTTGCTATGACCTGTATGACTTGAACGTTCTTCTTATCTTGCTTTCTAAAGAAAGTTGATTCTGACCGATGCTTTGTTCTTTCGAGGCTTGCCATGTTATGTGAGTGATACAGAAGAATTCAGAATACAGTTGTTTGCTTTTTCCCTGATTTTGCGTGGATCACCCTTTCGGGTTTTTAATCCACTGGGATACCCATTTTTTCCTGAGCTGTCCGATGTGGCATTTCAACTCAACGGATGTACATTTTATCAAATTTTTCCCTTATTTTTACCCGAGTCTTTTATTCTATTTTTGACTCGCCGGGATGCCCTATTTTTGTCTGGACTTACATTCTATTTTTATGTCCAGCGGGTCATTTATGCGAAGTATTGATTAACTGCATCTGAATTCACAGGAGACGGGAAGTCTTCACTATCCATGGTTGCGAGCATCAATGCTCCGCCCGAGAAGACTTTATTTATCACATAGGGACCTTCATAGTTTGGTGTCCACTTGCCCCTGTGATCTGTATGAGGAGGAAGGATTCTTTTCACTACAAGCTCTCCCATTTGATATTCCCGGGGTCTGACTTTTTGATCGAAGGATTTCTTCATTCGCTTCTGATATAACTGACCATGACAGATAGCTGCTAATATCTTTTCTTCAATCAGGCTCAGTTGGTTATAACGAGATCGGACCCATTCTGCTTCGTCCAGTTTTACATCCATCATTACCCGTAAGGAGCGTAATTCAACTTCAACAGGTAGGACTACTTCCATACCATACACAAGCTGATAAGGTGTTCCCCGGTAGATGTTCTGATGGAAGTTCGGTACCCATGCAAGGCGAATGGTAACATTTCATGCCAGTCTTTGTATGTGACTACCATCTTTTGCACAATCTTCGTAATGTTCTTGTTAGCCGCCTCAACAGCGCCATTCATCTTTGGCCTGTAAGGAGAAGATCTATGATGTTGAATTTTGAAGTCTCAGCACAGTTCTTTCATCATCTTGTTGTTAAGGTTTGAACCATTATCAGTAATGATTTGCTCGGGAACTCCATATCGACAGATGATATCCCTTTTTAGAAATCGGGCTACCACTTGCTTGGTGACGTTTGCGTACGAAGCTGCTTCAACCCATTTGGTGAAGTAATCAATGGCTACCGGGATGAATCTGTGACCATTTGAAGCAGTTGGCTCGATCTTTCCAATCATATCAATGCCCCACATGGTGAAGGGTGAAGACAATATATTCAAAGGATTGGGAGGCACATGCAGTTTGTCTGCGTAGATATGGCATTTATGGCACTTTATGGCATAGGCACAACAGTCTGCATCCATTGTGATCTAATAGTAACCTGATCTCAACAATTTCATCGCCATTGCATGTCCTCCGACATGGGTACCGAAAGAACCCTCGTGTACTTCGTGTATCAGTAAGTATGTTTCCTTCTTGTCATCACATTGTCGCTCCCACCTGATGACACGCGGGCCAAGAGGGGTACAGACGCGAATGGTTGGCGAAAGAGAAGAAAAGAAAAGAGTCTCCAGCTAGGCATTCTTATCCCGAAGGAAAGGTAATGCTGCATAAACCTAAGAAGAGATGTATAAGACGATTGCGAGCCAGAGAAACTGAGAAAGGGGGTTGGTTACAACCTGGGAAGGTATTAGCACCCAGATTGTCCGCCGTACTCGACGGGATCCATGATTGAAAGATTTGTGTTTTAAAGGGGTAGTGTCAGTGCTATTTTGTGTACAAAAGCTGGAAAAGAATGCAAGTGTCAGTGTGAAAGAAATGTGAGGTGAAATGAAGAAGTTTCAGTGTGAGGAAAGAGGGCAAAGCTCAAGACTATGAGGCTTAAATGGATAATGCTAAAAGGGGGGGAATATACAAAGACTTTTGTTCGATAACAATTAAGTTATGACTACGTATCCTCTCAGGCAATGAGGAAGTCAGAACACCGTAGTTCGACTCAAAGAGACTGAAAGATAGATTGACTGATGAACTACTTACTTGTCTATGCTCAAGTGTATGACCTGTCTGGCTCAGGTGCAAACTGTCTTGCATTAGACGGAAGAAGCGAGTTCTCGTTTGTAAGTGAATGAGGTGAGAAAAGAATCCCGGAGGAGACGATTATTGCTTGTTTTTGTGTTTTCAGTCTTTTATTGCTTTTTGAATTTGTCATAAGAAAATGAGCTTAAGCCTAAACCAAGGGTTAGTAAACTCATCACATCTTCCCTCTGATTAGGGGTAATGAGAATACCTTAAGTATGAAGTAAACACCTCACACTTAATCACCATGATGTAGGATTAAGATCATTAACCTACTTGCATTTATTTAGATGTTTTTGGAGTTTTTTGTTTAGTGTTAAGTAATGAGTTTAAGCCATAATCAAGGATTTAATGGACTCATTACACCATCCTAATAGAAGGATAATAGATGAGAACATTTAAGCTGAGGAAGGCTCCTCAACTTAATCCATGATTAGGGATTAACCTCATGACAAAACAAAGCCTTTATTAAATGGATTTTAGTTCATGGTAAGATTAAGAAATGGATTTTTATGGTTTGTAAGACAACTTGAGGGGGACTTGTCCATTAACACTATGGTTAGTCCTTCTTACCAAATTAAGGAAGAATTAGAACCCTAATGCAAGGACCAAGTTACAAGCTTGATGTCTTGGTGATTATTAGATGGATTGATTAAAGGATTTAAACACATTAAGGGTTTAACACTTAGGATTAAAGTGATACACTCCATCCTAATAGAAGGATACAGGCATAACCCTAATCACAAAGCCTTAAAGCCTTAAGGGTTTAGTCCTTGATTATGAGGTGCGAAGAGAAGACTCAAAGATGACACAAAGGTAAAACTAATGGGGGGACTAATCAAAACCCTAATTGTTATCATGCTTGGAAATCCTAGGGTTTGTGAGGCTTAAGAGAAAGAGAGCTTCAAGGAAAAGCCACCATGGAAGAAGCATGATGAAAGGAAGTGAGGAGGGAACATGAATGAGCAAGCTCACTCTAATTCACAAGTAAAAATGCAGCAAAGGATGCATAAAAGAGATGAGAAGAGATAATGAGAAGTGAAGGCAAATTCACTTCTCAAACACTTACCACCTGAAAAGTGAGCAGAAGGAAATGAAGTGAAATGAAAATGAGATGAAATGCAAAGATGGGAATCAAAGTCAGGAGCATAATCATGATGAAAATGATGGTATGAGATGGTATAAAAGCAAACCAAGAGATATGGATGATCATACAAGTAATGAAAATGTAAATGAGACATGAAAGGAGGCATGAAAGTTCATGAAAACTTAAGACATCAAATGAAAGCAAAATCATGGCAAATGGATGATGCAATGATCAAAAATGATTCTAATGTGTCCTAAGATGTCTTATATGTCATGTGGATGCACAAAATGTCATGGTGTAAACACCCCAAATTTTCCCTCACCCATTCACACCATGGTTTGTGATCTTTTCATTTTCATGAATTCAATCATAGCATCTCATACCACATTTTTGATTCACTGCATTAATTCTAAGTCATCTGCATCTAGGGTTTGTGATCTGAGCCGTCCCTGAGCCATTTGAGTCACTCCAAAGGTAATCAATCACGTCAAAGGGGTCCATGTATGTTCAAACATCATATCATATCCTCACCAAGTCAAGGAAGTCAAAGAATCACAAGAACTGAGAAAGGCATGGAAGCAGAGCCAGGCTTAACTACACAGATGACCCAAAATTAGGGTTTTGGATCCAGAGGCCATAACTCCAATTTTTTTGGTCATTCTTGTTTCTACTGGTCTATATATGTTATGAGGATCATGTATATCAATTTTCATGAAGAAATTCAATGGGGAAGGCATCTGATCAAGGGGGGACTTCTTGAGCAAGTTAGTGCAAAATCAGGGCATCTAAGGCCCCCAATGACCTAACCAAAGGGTGTTCTCCATCATTTTGAATGTGTATGATCTTTATTTGATCATAAAAGGTGTTAGAAGTTCACAAAATTGTAAAATTCCAAGCCATTTGAAAAATTGCCTTTTTGGGAAAGTGACTTGTAATGCAAACTTGCTATTTTGGGAAAGTTTTTCAACCTCCTCAAATTGATTCAAAAATGCTTCAAATGAGAAAACTTTGGTCATGAAAGTTGTAGAATGGATCCTCCCATTTTCAAAAAGTACAAGAACTCATTCTAATTCATTTTGGATCAAGAGTTATGGCCTTGCAAAGTTGGATAAAATCATTGAAATTTCACTTTTGCACAAAGAGGGAAACTTGCAATTTAACATGCCAAGCATTCTCATGACTTCAAAGTGGCTTCTAATCATCATACAAACACATTGCAGTGCCTAAAAGTCAGATTTGTGCCAAGAATTTTTCATTTCCATTCCTTGGATTACAAGTTGCATAAGGCATTTTTCATGAAGGCATCAAAATTGAAACATTGCAAAAGGGACCTCTCATGCTTGAATTGAACTCCTATTGGTATCAAAACATCATAACAATATCACACAACTCACTTTGTTACAAATTGCCCAAGAAATTATGAGATTGCATGCCTTGTTTCACAAGAAATTTCAAAGAGGGCAAAATGCAAAACTCATGCTATCTTGTGGTCCAAGTGCTGCAGTCCTTCAAGAATCATCCAAGGGTCATCCTCAAACTCAGTTGAGGAAGATACACCCTTTAGATTTCCTCTGCCATAGCCCATACCTATAGTACACAATCCTTTACTTTTTGGCCAATCACCACATACCATTCCCACAGTACATGTCACTTCCTCAGACCTCTTCCAATAGTCTAGGGATATGTTATGGAACATAAAGAAAGCTGGACATGAGCCAAGAAGAGACACACAAGCAGATTCACAAAAACTGGCCTGAACCTTCTCCTCTTCGAAACTCCTTCCTCAGCCATCAAACCTTCATTTTTCTTTCACCAGCAAGTCACAAATCACTCATAGAACAAAATCCACCCCCTGAAACAGCTTGAATCATCACACACAAAGACCTCCATTTCTGCTACACCAGAGCTGAATCATTCAAACCAGCCACTCCCCAAGTTTTCTAAGCTTCATTCCATCATCAGGAGGTTCAAGGAAGCAGGCTTGCACAAAAGAAAAGTCTAGAAAGCTCAAAAACAGAGAAGCTTCATCTCAGGTAACATGAAGAACATTTTTCCCAGAAACTAATTTTTAAGTTCTTTTATGATGCTATATGTTCTCCTGATCATGAATATGTATTTATTTTTGAAAATGGTGAAGAAACCAGCATGTATGACATCTCTGAACATTTGCCCGTGTTTTGTAATTTGTTTCGATTCGTGCTTGTGAGTTGAAATAAATGAATTTGAGATGAGGGTTTAGGTTTAGATTGATGAGAGGACCATTTTGGTGGAAGAAATTAGGAGTTTGGTAACCTAGGGAAGAAACTAGGGTTTTGAGTCATCGGAGAAGACGACCAGAACCACTGTTCCGGTCGCCTGAGGTTAATTAGGGCAAAACCTGTTTAATTAGTGACTTTGAATAATGGCCTTAGGATCATGCTTCCCGCGCGCACTTGGATGGTCCAGATGGCTCATTAAGCCCTAATCAGTAATTAATTAATTAACCTAGGTTTAATTAATTGTTAAATAAAGTATAGTCAGGTTTGAACTTGGGCCATTGGATGTGGCGCCAAGTCAACACCTTCAAACCCAGATCAAATCCTGACCTCTCCTTTAACTTACTTTCTTTTATTTTTATTTTATTTCATTTCTTTTTCATTTTATTTGCACGAATTATTAAAAATAGTAAATCACATTGAAAAATTTTGAAAATTTTTGTCAAGCATTTCATTAATTTTCAGAACACAAAAATATTTTTATTTTTATTTTTTGCATTAAAAATTATTTTTAAATCATTTAAATGTTTATTTTTAATTAGTTAATGAAAATTAATTAATTAAAAATGCATTTAGGTATTTAAAAATCACCA
Organism: Lathyrus aphaca; assembly: GCA_963966055.1. Lineage (NCBI taxonomy): Eukaryota > Viridiplantae > Streptophyta > Magnoliopsida > Fabales > Fabaceae > Lathyrus > Lathyrus aphaca. The sequence continues at coordinate 500,744,376 of OZ014520.1, forward strand.
AAAAATTCACATTGCATTACAAAACATTTAGAAACATTATCAAACTCTCAAAATAAATTTCTTTTTGGTTCTTGATGCATTTTGACAATTTTCATTGGAATTAAATTCTTTTAAAGGCAATATTTTTGTTCAAACTTGGAAAAATCCATTCTGCCTAACCATTGAGAGTTTGATGATGGTTCTTCTTGCATAGCATCCTCCATAGCATGTAGTTTATAGGATAAAATTGGTTTGAATTTATATTTCATTTTCAATTTGTTTTGTAATTTTCATTGTGAGGTATCCCAAAACCCTAATTGACTTGAGAAATTCATAACTTGCACTAGGTTAAGAGTTAGATCCCCTCCTTTGGGCAGTGAACTTGTGTAGGGTTAGGGTTCCCTTGGTCCCATTTTCAATTTTTTATCATATCATTTGCTTCTGGTTTTGAATTTTTGCATTGTATGTTGCATATAAACCCTAATTTGTGATTTCCTTTGCATCCACCTCATATTTGCTTGCATTTAAGAGCTTTCCATGACATCTTGTGCATCCACATGATTCATAAAGCATCTTAGGACATATTAGAACCATGATTGATCATTGCATCATTCCTTTGCCATGTTATATGTTTATTTCACTTCATAAACATTCTTGAATCTTTATGGTTCAAAGCATGCCTCATTTGCATCCTTATGCTTGTTGATCACTCTCATCTCTTGTCATGTGTTTGCATCATCTCTTAGCATCATTGAAGTCATGTTTATGCTTCTGACTTTGGTTTGCATCATGACATTTCATCTCATTTGCATCCCATTTCATTTCCTTTTGCTAACCTTTCAGGTGGTAAGTGTTTGAGAAGTGAATTTGCCTTCACTTCTCACAATCTATTTTCATCTCTCTTATGCATCATTGCTGCATTTTATCTTGTGCTTTGGAGTGAGCTTGCTCATTCATGTCCTCTCCCACTTTCTTTCTTCAAGCAATTTGTCTTCTTAAGTGAAGCAAGTTGTTTTGCTCCTCTCTGCTTCTTGATCCTTTCATCTGTTCCTTTCCTGGTGGTTCCTCTGAAGATCTTTTGAAAACCTCATAAACCCTAGGAGAAACCAAACATGATCATGATTAGGGTTTAATTAGTCCCCCATTTGTGTCATCTTTGAGTCTTCTCTTCTCACCTCACAATCAAGGACTAAACCCTAAAGGTCTTAAGGCTTTGTGATTAAGCTGATGCCTGCATCCTTCTATTAGGATGGAGTGTATAACTTTAATCCTAAGTCTTAAACCCTTAATGTGTTTAAACCCTTTAATCAATTCACTTAATAATCACCAAGACATCAAGCTTGTAACTTGGGCTTTGCATTAGGGTTCTAATTCTTCCTTAATTGGTTAAGAAGGACTAACACTAGTGTTAATGGACAAGTACCCCTCAAGTTGCTTACAAAACATAAAAATCACTTCTTCATCTTATCACTAATTAAAATCCATTTAATAAAGGCTTTGTTTTGTCATGAGGTTAATCCCTAATCATGGGTTAAGTTGAGGAGCCTTTCTCAGCTTAAATGTTCTCATCTATTATCCTTCTATTAGGATGGTGTAATGAGTCCATTAAATCCTTGATTATGGCTTAAACTCATTACTTAACACTAAACAAAAACAACAAAAACATCTAAATAATTACAAGTAGGTTAATGATCTTAATCCTACATCATGGTAATTAAGTTTGAGGTGCTTATCTCATACTTATGGTATTCTCATTACCCCTAATCAGAGGGAAGATGTGATGAGTTTACTAACCCTTGGTTTAGGCTTAAGCTCATTTTCTTATGAAAAACACCAAAAAAGCAATAAATGACTGAAAACACAAAAACAAACAATAATCGTCTCCTCCGGGATTCTTTTCTCATCTCATTCACTCATAAACGAGAACTCGCTTCTTCCGTCCAATGCAAGACAGTTTGCACCTGAGCCAGACAGGTCATACACTTGAGCATAGACAAGTAAGCAGTTCATCAGTCAATTTATCTTTCATTCTCTTTGGGTCGAACTACGGTGTTATGACTTCCTCATTGCACGAGAGGATACGTAGGCATAACTTAACAGTTATCGAACAAAAGTATCTGTATATCCCCCCTCCTCCTGTCTTATTCTTCTAGTCTCATTATCTTGAGCTTTTCACTCCTGTTCCAGCACTGACACTTCACATATTTCACTTCACTTTCTTTTAGCACTGACACTTGCATTCTTTCCAGCTTTGATACACAAATTGCACTGACACTACCCCTTTAAAACACAAATCTTTTAAGTGTGGATCTCGTCGAGTACAGCGTACAATCTGGGTGCTAATACCTTCCCAGGTTGTAACCAACCCTCTTTCTCAGTCTCTCTGGTTCGCAACCGTCTTATCCATATCTTTTCTCAGGTTTATGCAGCATTACCTTTCCTACAGGATAAAAATGCCTAGCTGGCGACTCTTGTCTTCTGAGTTCACCCTTGTGTGTTCTCTCTCCTTTCGCCGACCGTTCGCGTCTGTACCCCATTTGACTTAGCCTCATTTGGTGGGAGCGACAACTTGGCGACTCTGCTAGGGACCCTTATACTGTAACCAGGGCTTCTAGTTCTTTTTGTGGGTTCCTCCTAGCGCTTGTTTGATTTGTGTTTACTGGGGTGTTATGTGCTAGATGTGTTATGTATTTATTTTTTGCTTTATGTACAGTCTGGTTTACTGCTTTCCTTACAGTTTTATACATCATACTGTCATACTGTCATCTTGCTGGATCTGGTTTGTTGTTTTGATGGGTGGGGTTCTATTGAGAGTTTGAGGTCCTATACCTGGGACCTGAGTGACACCTAGGCTAGAGTGGTTCATGTTCTTTCCCATTCCATTTCGGTCTGGTGCGGGAATATGAAACACGGTTCAGATGTGGGTTTCTTCTTGAGAACTCTGTGCTACAGATTTCCTGTAGTGCTAGGGCTATCTGGGAAGCCTGCTAAGTCTGGATGAGCTTTATTATGACCTTCAGAAAATGAGGTGAATTAGAGGAGGATCTTTTATGGTTATTGTAAACACTGTACCTCCGGGTTAGAAGTATTTACACTTCTCATAACTAATTCAAGTCTGAGGATCCTGGTTTTAGAACACCACCTGTGAGGGGGTTGGGCTGTTTACAGGTTTGCAGGTACCATTGGTCACATCATACCATGATACTTGTTTTAATTAAGAATACCTCATTTTGGACAGTTCTTGTGATTAACCCTGGACATGTGACTCTTTATTTGAGTCCCCCACCTTGGTTACTGGATTTCTGAACTTCCATCTGGACTTCTTGAACATACATGGGCCTTATATCAAGACAGATAAATCAGATCCAGCTTGATCACAAACCCTTGCATATCATTTGCATACTCATCATTTGCATCATTTAACATTTATTTATTTTGTTTTTCAGGGTATCCACATTATATCTGGTTTGGTTTTGACCCCTTCTTTTGCATAGACCTCTGCTTTAGTTGTCTTCATCAGTTGTCTGCTTCAGCTATCTTCATCATCACCAGCATCAGCCTATCAGTGGCTCATCTCCAGTATCAGTCTTGATCCTCATCAGCACTTGTCTTCAGCTCTTCATCAGCATTCATGGCTACACCCAGGAAGAGCAACATATCTTACCATTTCTTTGAGCCTGTGTTGACTGGTATCAGGCAGGTCCAGTCACTTATCACCCCTGACCACATCCCTTTGTTCAGAGAGCATTATGGAGGTATCCTTGATATGGTTATGGACCTAGATCCTTCTCAGAGGAGCATGATCCACACCTGCTTACAGTTTTATGACCCTCCTTTGAGATGCTTCACATTCCTAGACTTTCAGTTAGGACCTCTGCTGGAGGAGTTTTCTTCATTAATTGGAGTACCTGTTAGGGGTGGTATCCCTTTCAACCCAGAGATGACTTCTCCTAGCAATGGAGAAGTTGCAAAAGCACTGTACCTGAAGCCTACTTTGATTGAGCAGAACATGACAACAAAGGCTGGGATCCCTGGTTTACACTTAGACTTCTTGATTTCTCAAGCCATCATGAAGGCCTCTTTGGGAGAATGGAGGGCAGTTTGTGCATTGCTAGCTCTCAGCATATATGGGGTTATACTGTTTGCAGATGAGCCCAAATTTATCAGCATGAATGCCATTCATCTTTTCCTTCTGAGGAACCCAGTACCCACATTGCTGGGAGATTTCTATTACTCCATTCATCAGAGGAATGAGAAGCAAAGAGGGAAGTTGGTGAGATGTTGTGCTCCTGTTTTTCACACTTGGCTGCTCAAACACCTACCTAAATCAGATGCCTTCCTGAATCCTCACCAACAGAAGAATTGGGCCAAGAGGCTCATTGCTTTGACTTCAGATGACATCAGATGGTGCACCCAGAGCACCAAAGGCAAGGACATAATCACTAGCTGTGGGCAATTCCCAAATGTGCCTCTGATAGGAGTAAAGGGTTGCATCAACTACAATCCTTTGTTTTTTAAGAGACAACTGGGCTATGCTTTGGTTCACCCTCATAGAGTGCAAGATTTAGCTGAGACCCTGTATTGTGAGATAAAGCCTAATCTAGCTGCTGTCAGACAAGCCTCCTGGGCTTGGGACAACATCTAGACAAAAGGGATGGCTATTCTGGGGAGGTGTAATAATGTTGCTTCAGCTCAGTACTATGACTGGTCCCATGCTAGAGCTCAGATTTCTGGGATGCCCTTCACCATTGAGGATATGCCTGGACCCTCTACAGTACAGCCAGCAGCAACTGTCAGCCTGGAAGAATTTGAGAAGCTGAAGGAAAGGAATGAGAATCTGTCTCAAGCTCTGAAGAAAACCCTTTGGGAAAGGAGTGATGGTCGTCTAGACATTGAAAGGTTCGAGAAGCTTAGGGTGGAGCATCTGGCCAAGATTGAGAAAACAGAAGACTACATCAGAAAAGCAAGGGCTGGGGAGCAAATATTGAAGAATTCTTGTAAAGAGGCCAAGCTTCAGAAGGCTAGGACTGAGCTCTATCTGCAAGAAAGTCAGGCTAGGTGGGTCAGGATCACTGAGGCCTGGACACAAGAAGATCAGAGAGTTCAAGCCAAGATTGAGCAGCTAGAGGCTAATGGAAAGAAACAATAGGAAGCTTTGCTGGCAGCTCAGAAGGAGATTTCAGAGTTGAAGCTTAGGGCTGGATTGAAGAGATCAAAGGACCAGGACAGGCACAAGAAGCTGACCACTGCCACTGCCATTGGACTAGATGTCTGACTTTTTGATTGTTGTTGTTTTCATTTGATGTACTTTTCTTATATGTTGTATTTTGACCCTTCAGGGGCATATGTTGTAAAACAAACTATGTATGATTCACCATTTGTAATATATTTTAGTTTGTTTCCATTGTGGGGTTTCCTTTTTCTCAACAACATCAAAGCATCTTCCTCGAGGTCTGGAAAGGTCAAAACCAAGAACCAAGCCGGATACCTTGGAAAACAAATAAGCATACTGCATTGCATACTAACTTTTGTTTTGTTTTGTAGGTTTTGTTATTATTTTGTTTGTTTCTAACTCTGTTGTGGGTTCAGGAAATATTGCTCGCAGAAGAGTGTTCCCTGTCAACCGTGCACACCGATATCCTACTCGCAACAACCTTCTGGGTATTCTAATGGAGCAAGTACAGCAAGACCTAACTGAGGTCAGAACCCAGATGGCTAATGAAAGAGTGGAGATGAGAAACCAAATGGCCCAATTCATGACTGTGATGACTGGCTTGACCCAGAGTCAGGAAAGGCTAAGGGCATTGGTAGAAAGACAAACCCCCGAGGAACCTCATCCTGGGACTGGAGGAACAAGTAACAATGAGAGGGGACAACCTCATGTTAACCCACCTGTATTTGGACCTCATATAGATCCGAAAGTCAATATCCCGGGTAATGTGCAAGGAAATACTACTGGGGGGGATCTTACAAGAAGACCCCCAAGAGGAGCAATTTACTGTCATGGGAGCTGGAGATGAAGTCTATGACCGAAGGTTTGATGAAATTGCTGAGAAGTTGAGATCTTTGGAGTCTCAAAACTCATTGGGCTTCGATGTAATGGATATGGGGTTAGTGGATGGGGTAAGAATTCCCCACAAGTTTAAACCCCCGTGCTTCGAGAAATACAATGGAACCTCCTGTCCACGAACTCACCTGCAGTCTTTTTTGGGGAGACTTAAAGCATATACCATGGATGAAAAGATGTGGATGTTCTATTTTGAAGACAGTTTGACTGGGGCTTCAAGAGAGTGGTATTCACACTTGACCAGGGCTACTATCAGGTGCTGGAAGGACCTAGCTGAAGCTTTCATCAGGCAGTATCAATACAATTTGGACATGGCTCCTAACAGTACCCTTTTGATGGGAATGTCTCAATCTTCCAGAGAAAGCTTCAGAGAATATGCCCAAAGGTGGAGACAGCTTACTGCTACTGTCCAGCCACCCATGTCGGAAAGAGAAATGGTCGACATGTTCATGAATACTTTGCAAGGAACATATATTGACAGATTGGCTGCCTTTTCTTCCACCAGCTTCGCAGACGTAGTTATAGCCGGTGAAAGAGTTGAGAGTCTATTAAAAATGGACAAAATTTCTAATAATGGTGCAAGTTCGTCCAGTAATCCCAGGAAGCCTTTTGTGGGACCTCGAAGGACCGGTGAGACAAATGCCATTCATGCCAGCAGGGGCAGACCTCAGTATGTTCACAGATCAGTAGCAGCAGTCACCATTCCAGCTCCGATTCCTCAGCAATCAGCATATCAACAACCACAACAACCACAATATCAACAGCAAGTTCAGTATCCTCCGCATCGAACCTACAACAACAACAACAACAATCAACAACAAAGACCCTTTCAGCAAAGACCGTCACAGGCAAACAGGGTGATTGACCCTATCCCTATGCCTTATGCTGCCTTATTGCCACAACTCCTGAAGCTTAACTTGGTTGAGTTAAGGACATTGGCACCACCAGATCCCTCCAATCTCCCAAGGAATTATGATGTCAACGCCAGATGTGCTTTCCACTCCAATGCACCTGGCCACAATACGGAAAAATGCAGGGCCTTGCAAATGAAAGTCCAAGATCTGGTGGATTCTAAAGCCCTCAACTTTGCACCCCCTCCAAATGTCAACAAGAATCCTATGCCTAATCATGGCGGGCCGAGGATTAATGCCATTGAGGAAGACAAACCATCTACCTTGATCACCAGTGTTGCACAAATTCGAACACCTCTGGTCGAAATTAAAGCTCAGCTTCTAGAGTGCCAAGTGTTCCCCGGGTGTGAACTCGGTTGTGGGTATTGCAACATTGTAGTTAACGGGTGTGAAAATTTGAGAAGCGGCATAGATGGTCTTATCAAGGATGGAATCCTTCAGATCTCAACAACGGCGCCTACAAATCCAACAATTCCTTTGACAACAGTTCCTGAGTCTCCTACAACAACAGCAACAATCATTCCTACTGATTCATCAATATCATCAGCAACGGCTCCGTCCATCACTTCAACGAGTCAAGTTTCAACAACCATTTCTTCTACAACATCAGCATCCCTTTTATCAGCAGCATCTTCTACAACGCCAGCAGAAATTAACAAAGATGTCTAGCAGTCACCATCTACTATGATCCATCAAATGTTCCTCCAATAGTAGCACCCCCTGCCAGGTCACCAGTCACAATTTACTACGATCTGCACACCATTTCAGTACCCTCCTCTGCAGTAGTCAGTCCAGTTACCATTACGGTGCCTGGACCAGTTCCCTATGAAAGCAGTAATGCCATACCTTGGCATTATGGCTCTGATCTTTACTGCAACGGGGAGAAAATCACTCTGGATTCTTCAACCTCTTCTCCACAAATTGATAATGTTGGGGGAGGCGGAGGCTTCACCAGAAGCGGACGCCTTTTTGCCTCACAAACTCAGAGACCTAATGTTGAAGCAGAAGCTGCTGCCAAAGAAAAAGGAAAGAGTGTGGTACTTGAAGAACCGGCTGCCAAAGAAACTCAGAAGACGTCTTTTGAACAAGATGTAGACGAGTTTATGAGAATCATAAAGAGGAGTGATTACAAGGTGGTGGATCAGCTTCACCAAACTCCCTCAAAAATATCCATATTATCCCTGTTGATGTGTTCTGAAGCTCACAGGAATGCATTATTGAAAGTCCTGCACGCAGCATACGTGCCAGAGGAGATTACTGTTAATCAGCTAGAAACTGTGGTGGCAAATGTCAATACCAGTCACGGACTGGGCTTTACCAATGCTGACTTAACAACTGAGGGACGTAACCACAACAAGGCTTTACATATCACCTTGGAATGCAAGGGTGCTGTTCTGTCTCATGTACTGGTGGACACTGGGTCATCACTCAATGTCCTACCAAAGAAAGCCTTGGTGAAGCTGGAGTATGATGGTCTAGCATTGCGTCCGAGTAATTTGGTGGTGAGAGAATTCGATGGCTCTAAAAGATCAGTGCTTGGGGAGATTGATCTGCCTGTGATGATTGGCCCGCAAACTTTTAAAATTACCTTCTATGTGATGGACATTCAGCCGGCCTACAACTGTTTGTTGGGTAGACCTTGGATCCATGCCGCTGGCGCTGTTACGTCTACCCTTCACCAGAAGCTGAAATTCGAGTGGGAAGGCCAGATCATCACCATATGTGGGGAAGAAGACATCTTTGTTAGCCATCTGGCTACGTATAAGTACATAGAAATGGATGGGGAGATCCATGAAACTATGAGCCAGGGGTTTGAGGACCTGAACATTAATGAATAATATGTTGTACTAGGAACCTCCATAATGTCATATCAGCAAGCCAGGAAGGTTGTTGAAGAGGGAACTGCCCAAGGCTGGGGCAAGCTGCTGCCCGTGGAAAAGAAGGAAGACAGATTTGGGTTGGGTTACAGACCAACTCAACGAGATCAATCAGAGGCTGCCAAGGAGCCCAATTTTGTCAGCGGGGGAATGCTCACCCCAGATGCTGTGAACAATGTGGAAGACAAGGAGGAAAGCGACCGCAACCTGGAGAGCTGGATACGTCCAAGGATCCCGGGGAGCCAAGTCCTTAACTAGTCTTCCCAGGAAATTATAAGGGTTACTCCTGTAGAGTAATTATTATTTCCTGTATTTTAAAGCATGCATCAAGTCTTGCATCTTGCCCAAGATGACAAGACTCATTTTGTAATCGGGCCATCTTGTAATTTTGTGCAAATAGATCAATTAATGAATATCGGACATCTTTTGCAAATGAGTCTTTTCCTTTTCCGCTCACTGTTTTTCATTTTTCTTTTTGTACAAAAATAAAATGGCAATGTTTTTCAAAATGATAACTTCATTTCACTTTTTCTAAACAAGATTAAAATTGATCACTAAAATAAACCAATCTAAACCCTTGAAGAAAGTGCCTTTCAGACTGCACCGACAACAACACAGCTATGACTTCGTATGACTTTGACAATCCAATCAATTAAGCTGATGAAGGGGTTGAAGAAGATTCTGAGCTTCCTGAAGAGCTAGCCAGGTTGTTAAGGCAAGAGGATAGGGTTATCACTCCTCATCAGGAGGAGATTGAAACAGTTAATCTTGGTATGGGAGAAGACGTAAAAGAAGTTAAGATCGGGGCCTGCCTACAAGATTCAGTAAAAGAACAACTGATTGACATGCTTCGGGAATACGTGGATGTTTTTGCTTGGTCTTATCAGGATATGCCAGGGTTGGACACCGATATTGTCATGCACAAGCTGCCTTTAAAAGAAGACTGCCCACCAGTAAAAAAGAAGCTGCGCCGTACTCTCCCAGATATGGAAATGAAGATAAAGGAAGAGGTACAAAAACAGTGGGACGTCGGGTTCCTTGCTGTGACTAGCTATCCGCCGTGGGTTGCTAATATTGTACCTGTACCTAAGAAAGACGGCAAGGTGAGGATGTGCGTGGATTACCGGGATCTGAACAGAGCCAGCCCGAAAGATGACTTCCCTTTACCTCACATTGATGTATTGGTCGACAATACGGCTCAGTTCTCGGTGTTCTCCTTCATGGATGGGTTTTCAAGATATAATCAGATCAAGATGTCACCCGAAGACATGGAGAAGACAACTTTCATCACACCCTGGGGAACATTATGTTATAAGGTAATGCCATTCGGACTGAAGAATGCGGGTGCCACTTATCAACGGGCTATGGTAACATTATTCCATGACATGATACATAAAGAAATTGAATGTTATGCGGATGACATGATTGCCAAGTCCCTCACAGAAGAAGACCACCTGGTGAATCTGCTGAAGTTATTCAAGCGTCTGAGGAAGTACCAGTTGAAATTAAACCCCAACAAATGCACATTCGGGGTACGATCCGGTAAGTTGTTGGGATTTATTGTAAGTGAGAAAGGTATTGAAGCTAACCCTGACAAAGTTAAAGCCATTCAAGAAATGCCTGCACCAAAGTCAGAAAAAGAAGTTCGGGGGTTTCTAAGTAGATTGAACTACATTTCAAGGTTCATATCTCACCTTACCGCAACCTGTGAGCCTTTGTTCAAGCTGTTAAGAAAAGAACAAACGGTCAGGTGGAATGAAGACTGCCAGAAGGCTTTTGACAAAATCAAGGAATACTTACAGGAGCCTCCAATCCTTATGCCTCCAGTTGAAGGAAGACCTCTAATCATGTACTTGACAGTATTAGAAGAGTCAATGGGGTGTGTGTTGGGCCAGCATGACGAGTCTCGCCGAAAAGAGTATGCAATTTACTACCTAAGCAAAAAGTTTACCGACTGTGAACAACGTTATTCACTGCTCGAGAAAACTTGTTGTGCTTTAGCGTGGGCTGCTCGCCGACTAAGACAGTATATGTTGACCCACACTACTTTATTGATCTCGAAGATGGACCCAGTTAAGTACATTTTTGAGAAGCCAACACTTACCGGACGGGTTGCAAGATGGCAAATGATCCTCACAGAATATGACATTCAGTACACATCTCAGAAAGCCATCAAGGGCAGTGTATTGTCTGATTATCTTGCTGAGCAACCCATTGATGATTACCAGCCTATGAGATTTGACTTCCCTAATGAAGAAATCATGTTTATAAAAGCAAAAGATCATGAAGAGCCTGTTCACACTGAAGGGTGTGACCCAGAAGAAGAATGGACTATGATGTTCGACGGGGCTGTTAATATGAATGGCAGTGGTGTTGGTGCAGTACTCATTACACCTAAAGGAGTTCACATGCCTTTCTCGGCAAAGCTCACTTTCAACTGCACTAACAACGAAGCTGAATACGAAGCCTGTATTATGGGTCTTGAGGAAGCCATTGACCTTAGGATTAAGACTTTGACTATATTCGGAGATTCAGCTCTGGTAATTAATCAAACCAACGGCAAATGGTACACCCACCAAGATCATCTAATACCTTATCGGGATTATACAAGGAGGTTATTGACTTTCTTCACAACAGTCAAACTTAAGTATATCCCTCGAGATGAAAATCAGTTTGCAAATGCTTTGGCTACCATTTCATCCATGATCAAAGTTCAAGCCGCCAACTTTGTGCCTCGAATATCAGTATCCAGACTTGACAGACCAGCATACGTGTTCTCAGCAGATGTTGTCAAAGATGATAAGCCTTGGTTCCATGACATTAAGTGCTTTTTGGAGGATCAAACATACCCACCTGGGGCATTATCCAATGATAAGAAGCCATTAAGAAGGCTAGCTGGTAGTTTCTTCCTGAATGCTGATGGTTCCCTGTACAAGACAAACTTTGATATGGTACTCCTCAGATGTGTTGATAGGGCAGAGGCAGACTTGTTGATGCACGAGGTGCATGAAGGATCCTTTGGTACCCGGGCAGGAGGGCACGCTATGGCTAAAAAGTTGCTAAGATCATGCTATTACTGGATCACAATGGATGCAGACTGTTGTGCCTATGCCAGAAAATGCCATAAATGCCAGATTTATACGGATAAAGTGCATGTGCCTCCGAATCCGCTAAATGTGATGTCTTCACCTTGGCCCTTTGCCATGTGGGGCATTGATATGATTGGCAAGATTGAACCGACTGCTTCAAATGGCCATAGATTCATCCTGGTTGCCATTGACTATTTCACCAAGTGGGTTGAAGCAGCTTCCTATACAAATGTCACCAGGCAATTGGTAGCCCGATTTCTGAAAAGAGACATCATTTGTCGGTATGGAGTGCCCGAGCGAATCGTTACTGATAATGGTTCCAACTTGAACAATAAAATGATGGCAGAACTATGCCGGGACTTCATGATCAAACACCACAATTCTTCTCCTTACAGGCCAAAGATGAATGGCGCTATAGAGGCAGCTAACAAGAATATCAAGAAGATTTTGTAGAAGATGGTAGTCACCTATAAAGACTGGCATGAAATGCTACCATTTTCCTTGCATGGGTACCGCACGTCAATCAGAACATCCACTGGGGCAACACCATATCAGCTTGTGTATGGTATGGAGGCAGTCCTACCTGTTGAAGTTGAATTACCCTCCTTGCGAGTATTGATGGATGTTAAACTAAATGAAGCAGAGTGGGTCCGATCCCGATACGAACAACTGAGTCTGATTGAAGAAAAGAGACTAGCTGCAATCTGTCATGGGCAGCTGTATCAGAAAAGAATGAAGAAAGCCTTCGATCAGAAAGTCAGTCTCCGAGAGTACCAAGTAGGAGATCTTGTGCTGAAAAGACTCCTCCCTCCTCATACAGACCACAGGGGCAAGTGGACTCCGAACTACGATGGCCCATTCATAGTAAAGAAAGTTTTCTCCGGTGGAGCACTAATGCTCAGTACTATGGATGGTGAAGACTTCCTGTCCCCTGTGAATTCAGATGCAGTTAAAAAATACTTCGTATAAAATGACCCGCTGGACATAAAAACAGAATGTAATTCCAGGGAAAAATAGGGCATCCCGGCGAGTCAAAAACAGAATAAAAGACTCGGGCAAAAATAAGGGAAATAAATAAAAAATGTGTACACCCGCTGAGTTGAAAAGCCGCATTGGACAACTCAGGCAAAAATGGGTATCCCGGTGGATTGAAAACCCGAAAGGGCGATCCACGCAAAATAAAGGAATAAGCGAACAATTGCATTCTGAATTCATCTGTATCACTAACAACATGGTAAGCTTCGAAAGGTTCGAGCGTCGGTCAGAATCAGCTTTCTTCAGAAAGCAAGACGAGAAGAACGTTAAATGTCATACGAGTCATAGCAAAAGGGAAGCTCCTTGAAGCGTCATCAACATTGTCAGCATCTTTTTGTTTCTCAATTTGTAACGATTTCCTCATTTCAGGGGATCTGTTTCTTTGGTTGTATCTTGCCAATTCAGGGCACACCAATTAATAAAACTAGATTTTCAGTCACACACTGTCTCGTACTCTTTTATTTGCAAAAATGTCCGATGTCATTAAGATATTGATTGCACAAATACAGATGCTTCCCTTCTAAAAAACGTGCTTACAGGAAATATACTTACTCCCGGGAATGTCTAAACTCCTATGATGGAATCCAATAAGGGATACCTCAGGGTACTTGTGCGTTTCTTTGTCGTTACAGGATTGCAGGTGTTCAGAGCACAGCATGGGGCATGAAATTTTCTCCCCAGCAAGCTGGCAAATCATTATCTACTCAATCTACCTTCCGATTAACACCGGAGGTGCTCTCTCCCCAGCTGAGTTGCCGGTCATCATTCCTCCTCAGCCAAAGGCAAAGACTAGGGAACCATCTCCCCACAGAGTTTCAGCCTCTATCCAGAAGAGCAACGCCTGAAGATCTCACAACAGAGTGACGAAATCTTATACAAACCCCACCTGGGTCCCTTATTACTGAGATAGGTCTATCAGTGATCTATTTCCCCATGCAGAGTCGGATATGTCAGATCTACCAATGATCTCATCCCCAGCTGGGATATCCACTTCAAGCAGATCAGCCATAGATCTCCACAGCAACGGGATCCGAATCCCGAATTGGTATCTTTGCATAATCATAGCATTCGCATCATATTTTCCCTAGAGCGTAGCATTCCGTCTTATGCGGAGCATTGCGGCAAAAATCAAACATGTTGCATGATCATAAGCCATGTTCTGAACACTTGTAAATACTGACAATCCATCAAGCGATATACATAATATTTCCCAATTCTCCACCAGAGAGCCAAAGCATTTCCCTTACAAATACAGAAACACACTTCTCGACACCCGTCCGTGTCATATCCCCAGCAGAAAACCAAAGCGTCCCCGTTGCACTCACTCACATGTCACATGTATATATACGGTCCATTGACACTCGTCTGTGTCACCTTCCCCAACATAGTTACTTAAACACTTTGTAAATCAAATACTTGTTTATAACACACTTCTTCCGACACCCGTCCGTGTCATGCTCTCCCCAACAAGTTGAACACTCGTCTGTATCTCACTCATCACTTCTCACTCATACAGATACTCGTCCGTATCTTGTATATACCACTTAAATCCCCTCAGAATCAACACTCGTCTGTGTTCTTTGTTAACTAGTTGGTACTCGTCCGTATCATCATCTCTGAACATGCGTCAAGCGTTTGTTTCTACTGATACTCGTCTGTATCATAGTCTTAAGGATGCTCGACCGCATCCTTAATCTATACACAGTGTCAAACACTTATACCTTCATCTTTTGGACACTCGTCTGTGTCTACCCTTCCCCAGGGGAATCCCCGACAAATCTTGTTGAACTATTTTCTTTCTATCTGACATTCGTCCTATGTCATGATATTTCCGGCAGCCGTACCCTGCCAGGTGATCGTCCTTCACCTCCCTTCTTGATGATCGTCCTTCATCATTCCCAGAGGAGCCTATATTCATTAGAACCCCTTCCTATCCGACATTCGTCCTATGTCGTGCTATTTTCAGCAGCCGTCCCCTGCTAGGTGATCGTCCTTCACCTCCTGATGATCGTCCTTCATCATACTTATCCGATGGCCGTCCCCATCGTTGACCTTTTCATCCGACATTCGTCCTATGTCGTGATACTTTTGGCAACCATACCTTGCCAGGTGATCGTCCTTCACCAATAGATGACCGTCCCTCATCATTTCCCCAACAGAGCAGCCGTACCCTGCCAGGTGATCGTCCTTCACCTTTGATGACCGTACCTCATCATTTATTTCATTTATGCCTTGAGCTTGATGGTCGTCCCCATCATTTACCTTTGATCTCCAAAGAGTCTTATAGCTTTACTTGATGGTCGTCCCCATCATAATCTCTTATACCCCCAGCTTGTCGGCCGTCCCGTCATTGCTTTATTTCCCACATCTTCCCCGGCATGTCGGCCGTCCCCGTCATTGCTTCATCCCCAGCAGTCGTCTTCTGCTCGACGGTCGTCCTCCATCGCCCGCACCTTATAATCATACTTTATTTCCTTTTACAATCTATATTCCTTTTCTTCTTCATTCTGTGAGTGCAAATTTTGGACTGTCTTTGGTATTCAACCACAAGTTATCTTGTTTGCCTGTTAAGTCGTTGCTTACATCCTGCACAGCTAACTCATGCTTGAATAGGGGCAGCTGTAAACACCCCAAATTTTCCCTCACCCATTCACACCATGGTTTGTGATCTTTTCATTTTCATGAATTCAATCATAGCATCTCATACCACATTTTTTATTCACTGCATTAATTCTAAGTCATCTGCATCTAGGGTTTGTGATCTGAGCCATCCCTGAGTCATTTGAGTCACTCCAAAGGTCATCAATCACGTCAAAGGGGTCCATGTATGTTCAAACATCATATCATATCCTCACCAAGTCAAGGAAGTCAAAGAATCACAAGAACTGAGAAAGGCATGGAAGCAGAGCCAGGCTTAACTGCACAAATGACCCAAAATTAGGGTTTTGGATCCAGAGGCCATAACTCCAATTTTTTTTGTCATTCTTGTTTCTACTGGTCTCTATATGTTATGAGGATCATGCATATCAATTTTCATGAAGAAATTCAATGGGGAAGGCATCTGATTAAGGGGGACTTCTTGAGCAAGTCAGTGCAAAATCAGGGCATCTAAGGCCCCCAATGACCTAACTAAAGGGTGTTCTCCATCATTTTGAAAGTTGTAGAATGGATCCTCCCAGTTTCAAAAAGTACAAGAACTCATTCTAATTCATTTTGGATCAAGAGTTATGGCCTTGCAAAGTTGGATAAAATCATTGAAATTTCACTTTTGCACAAAGAGGGAAACTTGCAATTTCACATGCCAAGCATTCTCATGACTTCAATGTGTCTTCTAATTATCATACAAACACATTGCAATGCCTAAAAGTCAGATTTGTGCCAAGAATTTTTCATTTCCATGCCTTGGATTACAAGTTGCATAAGGCATTTTTCATGAAGGCTTCAAAATTGAAACATTGCAAAAGGGACCTCTCATGCTTGAATTGAACTCCTATTGGTATCAAAACATCATAACAACATCACACAGCTCACTTTGTTACAAATTGCCCAAGAAATTATGAGATTGCATGCCTTGTTTCACAAGAAATTTCAAAGAGGGCAAAATGCAAAACTCATGCTATCTTGTGATCCAAGTGCTGCAGTCCTTCAAGAATCATCCAAGGGTCATCCTCAAACTCAGTTGAGGCAGATACACCCTTTAGATTTGCTCTGCCATAGCCCATACCTATAGTACACAATCCTTGACTTTTTGGCCAATCACCCCATACCATTCCCACAGTACATGTCACTTCCTCAGACCTCTTCCATTAGTTTAGGGATATGTTATGGAACATAAAGCAAGCTGGACATGAGCCAAGAAGAGACACACAAGAAGATTCACAAAAACTGGCCTGAACCTTCTCCTCTTCGAAACTCCTTCCTCGGCCATCAAACCAACATTTTTCTTTCACCAGCAAGTCACAAATCACTCATAGAACAAAATCCACCCCCTGAAACAGCTTGAATCATCACACACAAAGACCTCCATTTCTGCTACACCAGAGCTGAATCATTCAAACCAGCCACTCCCCAAGTTTTCTAAGCTTCATTCCATCATCAGGAGGTTCAAGGAAGCAGGCTTGCACAAAAGAAAAGTCCAGAAAGCTCAAAAACAGAGAAGCTTCATCTCAGGTAACATGAAGAACATTTTTCCCAGAAACTAATTTTTAAGTTCTTTTATGATGCTATATGTTCTCCTGGTCATGAATATGTATTTATTTTTGAAAATGGTGAAGAAACCAACATGTATGACATCTCTGAACATTTGCCCGTGTTTTGTAATTTGTTTCGATTCGTGCTTGTGAGTTGAAATAAATGAATTTGAGATGAGGGTTTAGGTTTAGATTGATGAGAGGACCATTTTGGTGGAAGAAATTAGGAGTTTGGTAACCTAGGGAAGAAACTAGGGTTTTGAGTCATCGGAGAAGACGACCAGAACCACTGTTCCGGTCGCCTGAGGTTAATTAGGGCAAAACCTGTTTAATTAGTGACTTTGAATAATGGCCTTAGGATCATGCTTCCCGCGCGCACTTGGATGGTCCAGATGGCTCATTAAGCCCTAATCAGTAATTAATTAACTTAACCTAGGTTTAATTAATTGTTAAATAAAGTTTAGTCAGGTTTGAACATGGGCCATTGGATGTGGCGCCAAGTCAACACCTTCAAACCCAGATCAAATCCTGACCTCTCCTTTAGCTTACTTTCTTTTATTTTTATTTTATTTCATTTCTTTTTCATTTTATTTGCACGATTTATTAAAAATAGTAAATGACATTGAAAAATTTTGAAACTTTTTGTCAAGCATTTCATTAATTTTCAGAACCCAAAAATATTTTTATTTTTATTTTTTGCATTAAAAATTATTTTTAAATCCTTTAAATGTTTATTTTTAATTAGTTAATGAAAATTAATTAATTAAAAATGCATTTAGGTATTTAAAAATCACCAAAAAATTCACATTGCATTTCAAAACATTTAGAAACATTATCAAACTCTCAAAACAAATTTCTTTTTGGTTCTTGATGCATTTTGACAATTTTCATTGGAATTAAATTCTTTTAAAGGAAATATTTTTGTTCAAACTTGGAAAAATCCATTATGCCTAACCATTGAGAGTTTGCTGATGGTTCTTCTTGCATTGCATCCTCCATAGCATGTAGTTTATAGGATAAAATTGGTTTGAATTTATATTTCATTTTCAATTTGTTTTGTATTTTTCATTGTGAGGTATCCCAAAACCCTAATTGACTTGAGAAATTCATAACTTGCACTAGGTTAAGAGTTAGATCCCCTCCTTTGGGCAGTGAACTTGTGTAGGGTTAGGGTTCCCTTGGTCCCATTTTCAATTTTTTATCATATCATTTGCTTCTGGTTTTGAATTTTTGCATTGTATGTTGCATATAAACCCTAATTTGTGCTTTCCTTTGCATCCACCTCATCTTTGCTTGCATTTAAGAGCTTTCCATGACATCTTGTGCATCCACATGATTCATAAAGCATCTTAGGACATATTAGAACCATGATTGATCATTGCATCATTCCTTTGCCATGTTATATGTTCATTTCACTTCATAAACATTCTTGAATCTTTATGGTTCAAAGCATGCCTCATTTGCATCCTTATGCTTGTTGATCACTCTCATCTCTTTTCATGTGTTTGCATCATCTCTTAGCATCATTGAAGTCATGTTTATGCTTCTGACTTTGGTTTGCATCATGACATTTCATCTCATTTGCATCCCATTTCATTTCCTTTTGCTAACCTTTCAGGTGGTAAGTGTTTGAGAAGTGAATTTGCCTTCACTTCTCACAATCTCTTTTCATCTCTCGTATGCATCATTGCTGCATTTTATCTTGTGCTTTGGAGTGAGCTTGCTCATTCATGTCCTCTCCCACTTTCTTTCTTCAAGCAACTTGTCTTCTTAAGTGAAGCAAGTTGTTTTGCTCCTCTATGCTTCTTGATCCTTTCATCTGTTCCTTTCCTGGTGGTTCCTCTGAAGATCTTTTGCAAACCTCATAAAACCTAGGAGCAACCAAACATGATCATGATTAGGGTTTGATTAGTCCCCCATTTGTCTCATCTTTGAGTCTTCTCTTCTCACCTCACAATCAAGGACTAAACCCTAAAGGTCTTAAGGCTTTGTGATTAAGCTTATGCCTGCATCCTTCTATTAGGATGGAGTGTATAACTTTAATCCTAAGTGTTAAACCCTTAATGTGTTTAAACCCTTTAATCAATTCACTTAATAATCACCAAGACATCAAGCTTGTAACTTGGGACTTGCATTAGGGTTCTAATTCTTCCTTAATTGGTTAAGAAGGACTAACCCTAGTGTTAATGGACAAGTCCCCCTCAAGTTGTCTTACAAAACATAAAAATAACTTCTTCATCTTATCACTAATTAAAATCCATTTAATAAAGGCTTTGTTTTGTCATGAGGTTAATCCCTAATCATGGGTTAAGTTGAGGAGCCTTTCTCAGCTTAAATGTTCTCATCTATTATCCTTCTATTAGGATGGTGTAATGAGTCTATTAAATCCTTGATTATGGCTTAAACTCATTACTTAACACTAAACAAAAACAACAAAAACATCTAAATAATTACAAGTAGGTTAATGATCTTAATCCTACATCATGGAAATTAAGTTTGAGGTGTTTATCTCATACTTATGGTATTCTCGTTACCCCTAATCAGAGGGAAGATGTGATGAGTTTACTAACCCTTGGTTTAGGCTTAAGCTCATTTTCTTATGACAAACTCCAAAAAGCAATAAAAGACTGAAAACACAAAAACAAACAATAATCGTCTCCTCCGGGATTCTTTTCTCATCTCATTCACTCATAAACGAGAACTCGCTTCTTCCGTCCAATGCAAGACAGTTTGCACCTGAGCCAGACAGGTCATACACTTGAGCATGGACAAGTAAGCAGTTCATCGGTCAATTTATCTTTCAGTCTCTTTAGGTCGAACTACGGTGTTCTGACTTCCTCATTGCACGAGAGGATACGTAGGCATAACTTAACAGTTATCGAACAAAAGTCTCTGTATATCCCCCTTCCTCCTGTCTTATTCTTCTAGTCTCATTATCTTGAGCTTTGCACTCCTGTTCCAGCACTGACACTTCACATATTTCACTTCACTTTCTTTTAGCACTGACACTTGCATTCTTTCCAGCTTTGATACACAAATTGCACTGACACTACCCCTTTAAAACACAAATCTTTTAAGCGTGGATCCCGTCGAGTACGGTGGACAATCTGGGTGCTAATACCTTCCCAGGTTGTATCCAAACCTCTTTCTCAGTCTCTCTGGTTCGCAACCGTCTTATCCATATCTTTTCTCAGGTTTATGCAGCATTACCTTTCCTACGGGATAAAAATGCCTAGCTGGCGACTCTTGTCTTCTGAGTTCACCCTTGTGTGTTCTCTCTCCTTTCGCCGACCGTTCGCGTCTGTACCCCATTTGACTTAGCCTCATTTGGTGGGAGAGACACATGGCAAGTTCATGTATGCAAGCATATGAAGAATGAATGCAAATGAAGGCAAAAATTAGGGTTTACATACCATATGCAATGCAAAATTCAAAATCAGAAGCAAAACATGAGATAAAAAATTGAAAATAGGATCAAAGGAACCCTAAACACATATGATACCACACCCCAAAGGAGGAGACCTAACTCTTAACCCTAAGGAAGTTATGATTTTTCTAAGTTTGCTAGGGTTTTAAGGTACCTCACATGGAAAAATGCAAAACAACTCAAAAATGAAAGATAAATTCATGCCAATTTTATCCAAGAAACTACATGATATGTGGGATGTAATGCAAAAAGAATCACTATCTAACCCTTCATGGTTAGGCAGAAAAGATTTTTCTAAGTTAGGATCAAAATATTGATTTTTAAGAACCCTAAATCCAAAGAAAAATGTCAAAATGGATCAAGAACCAAAAAGAAATTTGTATGAATGGTTTGATAATGTCTCTAAATGTGTCAAGATGCAATGTTATTTTTTTGGTGATTTTTAGAAACTTAAATGGTATTTTAATTAATTAATTTCCATTAATTAATTAAAATAATCATTTAAATATTTTAAAAATACAAATTTTATGCAAAAAATAAAATAAAAATTATTTTCAGAATGAGAAAAATATTTAAAGTCATGATGCAAAAAATAAAATTTTTTGAAAGTGTTTTGCTATTTTAAATAAAATGCACAAGAAAAATGCAAGAAAATGGAAATAAAATTAATTTAAGTGAGAAGTCAATGGAATCAAAGGCCAGTATTCAAAGATTTTTGGAGGAAGTTGACCCGCGCGCGAATAGAGGACTAGGATTCATTCTGAGAATTTGAATTTAATAAAACCTAATTAAGCTAATTAATGACTGATTAGGGTTTTAATGTGAAATTTGGGACGTCCAAAACGCGCGCGAAGCTGGATCCAGGGGCATATATTCAAACTGACCTAAAACGCTAATTAACCCTAATTACTTTCAGACGACCGGAACAGTGGTTCCGGTCGTCTTCTCCAGCGAGGCCAAATCTCTAACTCTCTCTCTACAAGCCACACACCCCAAATTAACTGCTCAGAAATGATCCCCCACTCAAAACGAACTCAAACCACCATCCAAGCATAATTTATAACAAGCATACATGGAGAATCAAAGAAGAACAAAAAACTGGACAGAGTTTCAGAGAGTCATAACATGTTCATTTCTCAACTATTTTCAAAAATAAAAAGAGCAGCATGATAAGTGAAGCATGGAGAACAACTCTATAACAAGAAATACAAGTTCTGGAAAAATTGTTCTTGGTGATACCTGAACTGGAGCTTTTACCTTTGGAGCTTTCTGGCCAGTTCCTTGCTTTCAATCACCTCCAATGATCTTCCTCAAGAGTTTGCAATGCTTGGTTGGAGTTTATATGGCCTCTATGTGAAGTTTGCTGAAGCTCAGTTCAAAGGAAGTGAAAATCATATTTTTGATGTGGCTGTGTTTAAGGCAAGATGAAGGGTGGGAAATGATCAGTGATGAGTGTGGAGTTGAATGGTGGAAAAAGTTTGGAGATTTGTTTGCTGAGCTATGAAATTCGAAAGCTTTTGCAAGTTGGAGTGATTTTTTGTATGCTGAGCTGTGTGAGGATTCAGGCTTGCTTGATGTATAAAATGGCTTGCTTGAGGTCCACATAACATGCTTTGATTGGGCAGAGAGTTGTTATGGAGCAGTGTGATTGGTATGGCTCATGTTTCAAAAAGTCAAGAAAGTTGTACTTAGAGGTATGGGCAAGTGGCAGGCTTGGATTTGGGCATGGCTGTGCGCAGAAAAGATCAAGGAAGGCTTATGGATCAGATTTGATGAGCTCTAACAAGTGGATGAGAGGTTTTGTACTATTTTGCAATTTCATGAAGTTTTGGCCCCTTTTGGATTTCTTGATGATCAAGGCATGAAACTTGATAATTCTTTGGGCAATTCTGAATTATAGGTCATGTATGATGTTTGTGTAATGGTTAGAAGTCAATTAGAGATCACAAATTGCCTTGGTATGAGTTTTTGCAAGTTTCCCTCTTTGGTACATAAGTGAAATTTTTGTGATTTTTCCCAACTTTGCAAGGCCATAACTTGAGTTCTATGATGAATTAGATCAAGTTCTTGTACTTTTTGAAAAGGGAATGATCCAATCTACAACTTTCATGACCAAGAATTTTTCATTTGAAGCATTTTTGAATCAAAAAGAGGAGGTTGAAAAACTTTCCCAAAAAGGCAAGTTTGCATTACAAGTCACTTTCCCAAAATGGCAACTTTGCAAATGACTTGAAATTCTTCAATTTTGTGAACTTCTAACTTCTTCTAAGATCAAATAAAGATCATATACACCCAAAATGATGGAGAAGACCCTTTGGTTGGATGATTGGGGGCCTCAGATGCCCTGATTTTACACTGACTTGCTCATGAAGTCATCTATTGATCAGATGCCTTCCACATTGAATTTCTTCATGAAAATTGGTATGTAGGATCCTTATATCAAATAGAGACCAATAGAAACAAGAATGACCAAAAAATTTGGAGTTATGGCCTCTGAAACCAAAACCCTAATTTTAGGTCATTTGTGTAGTTAAACCTGGCTCTGCTTCCATGCCTTACTCAGTTCTTGTGATTTTCTGACTTTCTTGATCTTGGGAGGATATAATATGATGCTTGAACATTCATGGACCCTTTTGAGATGATTGATGACCATTGGAGTGGCTCAGATAGTTCAGGGATTGCTCAGATCCCAAACCCTAGATGCAGATGACTTTGAACCAATGCAGTGAAGCAAAAATGCAATATGAGATTATATGATTGAACTTATGCAAATGAAAAGATCATAAGACATGGTGAAATGAGTGAGGGAAAATTTGGGGTGTCTACAGCTGCCCCTATTCAAACATGAGTTAGCTGTGTAGGAGGTAAGCGCCTGGCTTAACAGACAAACAAGATAACTTGTGGTTGAATATCAAAGACAGTACAAAATTTGCGCTCACTGATTATGAAGAAGAGAAGGGATATAGATTATAAAAGAAAATAAAGTATGATTATAAAGTGCAGGCGACGGAGGACGACCGTCGGGCAGAGGACGACTGTTGGGGATAAAGCAATGACGGGGACGGCCGACATGCTGGGGAAATAAAGGATTA
Organism: Lathyrus aphaca; assembly: GCA_963966055.1. Classification (NCBI taxonomy): domain Eukaryota; kingdom Viridiplantae; phylum Streptophyta; class Magnoliopsida; order Fabales; family Fabaceae; genus Lathyrus; species Lathyrus aphaca. The sequence goes on from OZ014520.1 coordinate 500,768,043, forward strand.
TGATGGGGACGGCCACCAGGTGAAGTAACAAGATTCTCTGGGGATTAAAGGTAACAACAATGATGGGGACGACCATCAGGTTTGTAAAGTGTAAATGAAATAAATAATGAGGTACGGTCATCAAAGGTGAAGGATGATCACCTAACAGGGGACGGCTGCTCTGTTGGGGACAAGATGAGGGACGATCATCTAAGGTGAAGGACGATCACCTGCAGGGTACGGCTGCCGAAAATATCACAACATAGGACGAATGCCGGATAGAAAGGGTCGACGATGGGGACGGCCATCGGATAAGCATGATGAAGGACGACCATCAAGAGGTGAAGGACGATCACCTAACAAGGTACGACTGCTCTCGGGGTTTATCATGACATAAGACGAATGTCAGATAACAATATCAACGATGGGGACGGTCATCGGATAAAATGATGAAGGACGATCATCAAGAGGTGAAGGACGATCACCTAGCAGGGTACGGCTGCTAAACGTATCACGACATAAGACGAATGTCGGATAGGAAAGGGTTCCAATAATGGAGACTCCGCAGGAGGGATGATGAAGGACGATCATCAAAAAGGTGAAGGGCGATCACCTGGCAGGGGACGGCTGCCGAAAGTATCATGACATAGGACGAATGTCAGATAGAAAGGAAATAATTTATTGGGATTTTCCGGGGACTCTTCTGGGGAATGATAGACACAGACGAGTGTCTAAATTCAAGAAAGAAAAGGTAAAAGTGTTTGACACTGTGTATAGATTAAAGATGCAGACGAGCATCCTTAAGACTATGATACGTACGAGTATCGGTAGAAACAAACGCTAACGTATGTTCAGAGATGATGGTACGGACGAGTACCAACCGGTTAACAAAGAACACGGACGAGTGTCGACTCTGAGGGGAATTAAGTGTGTATACAAGATATGGTCGAGTATCTGCATGAATAGAAAGTAAGCATGAGTGAGACACAGACGAGTGTTCAACTTACTGGGGAGAGTATGATACGGACGAGTATCATAAAGGGAAGTGTATAAGTTATAAGAGATATTCTGAAGGTCTGAGGGGATAGGATTACACGGACGGGTGTCGGAAGAAGTGTGTTATAAACAAGTGTTTGGTTTACAATAAGTGTTTTGGCAACCATGTTGAGGAATGGTGATACGGACGGGTGCCAGGGAAGTGTGTAGACATATGTAAATAAGTATTTGTGAGTGCAAAGGGGACGCTTTGGCTTTTTGCTGGGAATATGACACAGACGAGTGTCAAGGAGTATCTGTAATGTATAAGTATCTGTTTGTAGGGGATGCTATGGCGACTTTCTGGGGAAAGATGACACGGGCGGGTGTCAAAAGGAGCATGTATTTGTATCTTGGGAATTGCAAAGAAAGATGCTTTGACATTCTGCCGGGGAATTTAAGAGGTATTCTGATAGAGTGTTGATATGTGTGTCAGTATTCATAGGTGACTGATTCAAAACATGACTTATGATTATGCAATATGTTTGACTTTTGCCGTAATGCTCAGTATTAGACGGAATGCTACGCTCTGGGGGAAAATATGATGCGAATGCTATGAGTATGCAAAAGGTACCGATCCAGGATTCGGATCCCGTTGCGGTGAAGATTTCTGGCTGATCTTGTTTTGAAAGGACATCCCAGCTGGGGATGAGATCATTGGTAGATCTGATATATATGATTCTGCCTGGGGAAATAAATCACTGATAGACCTATCTTGGTAATGAGGAGCCCAGCTGGGGTCTGTGGAAGCTTTCGTCACTTCGTTGTGAGATCTTCAGACATTGCTCTTCTGGATAGAGGCTGAAACTTTGCGGGGAGATGGTTCCCTGTCTTTGTACTTGGCTGGGGAAATGAGCCCCTCCTGGTGTTGTCCTGGAGAAAGTGCTGGAGAAGTGATGCCTGGCAACTCTGATGGGGAGAAAGCATTTCTGGTGTTGTTTGGAAGATGTGCTGAGGAAATAATGACTTGGTATCCTGCTGGGGAGAAGCTTTCATGCCCCATGCTGCACTTCGAGCACCTGCAATCATGTTATAACAAATATGTTTCCTGTAAGCGTGTAATTTAGGAAAGACACATATGTATTTATGCAACCAGTATATTAAGGACATCAGACATTTTTGCAAATAAAGATAAAATGTACGAGACAAGATGTGACTGAAGATCTGATTTTATTAATTTGGGGTGCCCTAAATTGGCAAGTACAGTCAAAGAAACAAATCCCCTGAAATGAGAAGACTGTTACAAATTGAGAAACAAAAGGATGCTGGCAATGTTGATGACGCTTCAGTGTGCTTCCCTTTTACTATGACTCGTATGACCTTGACGTTCTTCTCATCTTGTTTTCTGAAGAAGGTTGATTCTGACAGATGCTTTAACCCTTCAAAGTTTACCATGTTGTAAGTGATACAGACGAATTCAAAATGCAGTCGTTCGCTTATTCCCTTATTTTGCGTGGATCGCCCTTTCAGGTTTTCAATCCACCGGGATACCCATTTTTTCCTGAGCTGTCCAATGCGGCTTTTTAACTCAGCGGGTGTACATTTTTTATTAATTTTCCCTTATTTTTTCCCGAGTCTATTATTCTGTTTTTGACTCGTCGGGATGCCCTTATTTTTGCCTGGACTTTCATTCTGTTTTTATGTCCAGCGGGTCATTTTATGCAAAGTATTTTCTAATTGCATCTGAATTTACTGGGGACAGGAAGTCTTCACCATCCATAGTACTGAGCATCAGTGCTCCACCAGAGAATACTTTCTTCACTATGAATGGACCATCGTAATTCGGAGTCCACTTGCCCCTATGGTCTGTATGAGGAGGGAGGAGTCTTTTCAGCACAAGATCTCCTACTTGGTATTCCCGAAGCCTGACTTTCTGATCGAAGGCTTTCTTCATTATTTTCTGATACACCTGCCCATGACAGATTGCAGCTAATCTCTTCTATTCGATCAGAATCAATTGTTCGTATTGGGATCGGACCCATTATGCTTCATTCAGTTTGACATCCATCAGTATTCGCAAGGAGGGTAATTCAACTTCAACAGGTAGAACTGCCTCCATACCATAAACAAGCTGATACGGTGTTGCCCCAGTGGACGTTCTGATTGAGGTGCGGTACCCATGCAAGGCAAATGGTAGCATTTCATGCCAGTCTTTATAGGTGACCACCATCTTCTGCACAATCTTCTTGATATTCTTGTAAGCTGCCTCCACATTGCCATTCATCTTTGGCCTGTAAGGAGAAGAATTGTGGTGTTGGATCTTGAAGTCCCGACATAATTCTTCCATCATTTTATTGTTCAAATTGGAACCATTATCAGTAATAATTCGCTCGGGCACTTCATACCGACAGATGATATCTCTCTTCAAGAATCGGGCTACCACTTGCCTGGTGACATTTGCATAGGAATCTGCTTCAACCCACTTGGTAAAATAGTCAATAGCTACCAGGATGAATCTGTGGCCGTTTGAAGACGTCGGTTCAATCTTGCCAATCATATCAATGCCCCACATGGCAAAAGGCCAGGGTGAAGACATCACATTTAGAGGATTCGGAGGCACATGCACTTTATCTGCATAAATCTGGCATTTATGACATTTCCTGGCATAAGCACAACAGTCTGCATCCATTGTGATCCAGTAGTAGCCTGATTTTAACAACTTTTTAGCCATAGCATGCCCTCCTGCATGGGTAGCAAAAGATCCTTCGTGCGCCTCGTGCATCAACAAGTCTGCTTCTGCCTTATCAACACATCTGAGAAGTACCATATCAAAGTTTCTCTTGTACAAGGAACCATCAGCATTCAGGAAGAAACTACCAGCTAGCCTTCTTAATGTCTTCTTGTCATTGGATGATGCCCCAGGTGGGTATGTTTGATCTTCCGAGAAGCATTAGACGTCATAGAACCAAGGCTTATCATCTTTAGCAAGGTCTGCAGAGAATACGTATGCTGGTCTATCAAGTCTGGATACTGAAATCCGAGGCACAAAGTTGGCAGCTTGAACTTTGATCATGGATGAAATGGTAGCCAGAGCATCTGCAAATTGATTTTCATATCGAGGGATATACTCAAGCTTGACTGTGGTGAAGAAAGTCAGTAATCTCCTCGTATAATCCCGGTATGGAATCAGATGCTCCTGGTGAGTATACCATTTGTCGTTAGTTTGATTGATTACCAAAGCTGAATCTCCGAACACAGTCAAAGTCTTGATCCTGAGGTCAATGGCTTCCTCTAGACCCATACTACAGGCTTCGTATTCAGCTTCGTTGTTAGTGCAGTTAAAGGTGAGTTTTGCCGAGAAAGGCATGTGAACTCACTTAGGTGTAATGAGTACTGCACCAACACCACGACCATTCATATTAACAGCCCCATCAAACATCATAGTCCATTCTTCTTCTGGGTCAGGCCCTTTAGTGTGAATAGGCTCTTCATGATCTTTTGCTTTTATGAACATGATGTCTTCATCAGGGAAGTCAAATCTCATAGGCTGGTAATCATCAATGGGTTGCTCAGCAAGATAATCAGACAATACACTGCCCTTGATGGTTTTCTGGGAGGTGTACTGAATGTCATATTCTGTGAGAATCATTTGCCATCTTGCAACCCGTCCGGTGAGTGTTGGCTTCTCAAATATGTACTTAACTGGGTCCATCTTTGAGATCAATAAGGTAGTGTGGGTCAACATATACTGCCTTAGTCGGCGAGCAGCCCATGCTAAAGCACAGCAAGGTTTCTCGAGCAGTGAATAACGTTGTTCACAGTCGGTAAACTTTTTGCTTAGGTAGTAAATTGCATACTCTTTTCGATCAGACTCGTCATGCTGGCCCAACACACACCCCATTGATTCTTCTAATACTATCAAGTACATTATTAGAGGTCTTCCTTCAACCGGAGGCATGAGGATCGGAGGCTCTTGTAAGTATTCCTTGATTTTGTCAAAAGCCTTTTGGCAGTCTTCATTCCACTTGACTGTTTGTTCTTTTCTTAACAACTTTAACAAAGGTTCACAGGTTGCTGTAAGATGAGATATGAACCTTGATATGTAGTTCAATCTACCTAAGAACCCCCGAACTTATTTTTCAGTCTTTGGTGCAGGCATTTCTTGAATGGCTTTGACTTTGTCAGGGTCAACTTCAATACCTTTTCCACTTACAATAAATTCCAGCAGCTTACCGGATCGCACCCCGAATGTGCATTTGTTGGGGTTTAACTTCAATTGGTACTTCCTCAGACGCTTGAATATTTTCAGCAGATTCACCAGGTGGTCTTCTTCTGTGAGGGACTTGGAAATCATGTCATCCACATAACATTCAATTTCTTTATGGATCATGTCGTGGAATAATGTTACCATAGCCCGCTGATAAGTGGCACCAGCATTCTTCAGTCTGAATGGCATTACCTTATAACAGAATGTGCCACAGGGTGTGATGAAAGTTTTCTTCTCCATGTCTTCAGGTGACATCTTGATCTGATTATATCCTGAAAATCCATCCATGAAGGAGAACACCTAGAACTGAGTCGTATTGTCGACCAATACATCAATGTGAGGTGATGGGAAGTCATCTTTCCGGATGGCTCTATTCAGATCCCGGTAATCCACACACATCCTCACTTTTCCATCTTTCTTAAGCACAGGTACAATGTTAGCAACCCACGGCAGGTAACTAGTCACAGCAAGGAAATTGGCGTCCCACTGTTTTTGTACCTCTTCTTTTATCTTCATAGCCATATCTGGGCGAGTACTGCGCAGCTTCTGTTTTACTGGCGGACAGTCTTCTTTCAGAGGCAACTTGTGCGTAACAATGTCGGTATCCAGACCCGGCATGTCTTGATAAGACCAAGCAAAAACATCCACATACTCCCGAAGCATGCCAATAAGTTGCTCTTTCACTGAATCTTGCAGACGGGCCCCAATTTTCACTTCTTTCAGGTCTTCTTCCGTACCAAGATTAACCGTTTCAACCTCCTCCTGATGAGGAGTGATAAACTTCTCCTCTTGTCTCAACAACCTGGCTAATTCTTCAGGTAGCTCGTAATCTTCTTCAACCCCTTCATCAGCTTGATTAATCGGATTGTCAAAGTCATACGAGGTCATAGCGGTGTTGTTGTCGGTGCAGTCTGGAGGGCACTCTCTGCAAGGGTTTAGATTTGTTCATTTTAGTGATCAGTTTTATCTTGCTTTAGAAAAAGTAAAAATGAAGTTATTATTTTGAAAAACATTGCCATTTTATTTTTGTACAAAAAAGGAAAAATGAAAAACAGTGAGCGGAAAAGAAAAGACTCATTTGCAAAAGATGTCCTGATATTCATTAATTGATCGTTTGCACAAAATACAAGATGGCCCGATTACAAAATGAGCCCTGACATCTTGGGCAAGATGCAGGACTTGATGCATGCTTAAAGACAGGAAATAATAATTACTCTGCATGAGTAACTCTTATAATTTCCTGGGAAGACCAGTTTGAGACATGGTTCCCCGGGATCCTTGGACGTATCCAGCTTTCCAGGTTACGCTCGTCTTCTGACTCATCTTCCAAACTATTCATAGCATCCGGGGTAAGCATCCCCCCACTGACAAACTTGGGCTCCGTTGCAGCCTCTGGTTGATCTTGTCGAGTTGGTCTGTAACCCAACCCGAATCGGTCTTCTTTCTTTTCAACTGGCAGCAGCTTGCCCCAGCCTTGAGCGGTACCTTCCTCAACAACCTTCCAGGCCTGTTGATATGATGTGATGGAAGTCCCAGATACAGCAGATGCCTCATTGATATTAAGGGCCTCAAACCCCTGACTCATGGTCTCATGGATCTCCCCATCCATTTCTATGTATTTGAAAGTAGCCAGCTGGCTAACGAAGATATCCTCCTCCCCACAAATGGTAATGACTTGACCCTCCCACTCAAATTTTAACTTCTGGTGAAGGGTTGACATCACGGCGCCAGCGACGTGTATCCACGGTCTACCCAATAGACAGCTGTAGGCAGGCTGTATATCCATCACGAAGAAGGTCGTTTTGAAAACCTGTGGGCCAATCATTATTGGCAACTCTATCTCTCCCAGAACTGATCTTTTAGAACCGTCAAAGGCTCTCACTACCAAGTTGCTTGGGCGTAGTGCCAATCCATCATGTTCCAGCTTCACAAGGGCTTTCTTGGGTAGGACATTGAGTGATGACCCCGTGTCCACCAATACGTGAGAAAGAACTGCACCCTTACACTCCAAGGTAATGTGCAAAGCCTTGTTGTGGTTGTGACCTTCCGTTGTCAAATCAGCGTTGGTAAATCCTAGTCCATGACTAGTGTTGACATTTCCAACCACAGCCTCTAATTGATTGACAGTAATCTCCTCTGGCACATAAGTTGCGTGCAAGACTTTTAATAGTGCGTTCCGATGAGCCTCGGAGCATATTAGCAATGATAGTATGGAGATTTTGGAAGGTGTGTGGTGAAGATGGTCCACCACCTTATAGTCACTTTTCTTAATTATTCTCATGAATTCATCAACCTCTTGATCGAAAGGAGTCTTCAAAGTTTCTTTAGCAACTGATTCTTCTTGCACCACGTACTTCCCTTTTGCCTTAGCAGCAGCTTCTGCTTCAGCAATGGGTCTTGGAATTTGCGAGGCAAAGAGACGTCCGCTTCTAGTGAAGCCTCCGCCTCCCCCTACATTTCCTATTTGAGGTGAAGAAGTTGATGATTCTAGAGTGATTTTCTGCCCCTCACAGTATAGATCTGAGCCACAATGCCAAGGGATGGCATTATTGCTTTCGTAAGGAATTGGTCCAGGCACTGTGATAGTGACTGGACTGATAGCAGCTGTAGAGGGGACCACAATGGTGTGTGGATCATAATATATGGTAACTGGAGCTCTGATAGGAGCAGCATTTTGTTGTGAATTGTTGGAAGGAACATTTGCGGGATCGTAGTATATCGTAACCGTTGAGACGCTTTCATTAACTGTTGCTGATGTTGTAGACAGAGTTGATTGGACAGGTGTTGAAGTTGTAGCAGGAACTGATGGAGTAATGGGTGTTGTCATTGTAGAAGGAATTGTGACTGAACTTGTATCCGTGGAAGTGATTGGTTGAGTAATTGTTGGAGTTGTAGCAGAATCTGTTGGAACAAGGGTTACTGATGTTGTAGGAGTATCTGTGATTATTGATGAAGGAATTGTTGGAGTTGTAGTCATTGTTGTTGTAATCTGAAGAATGCCATCTCTAATGAGGCCATATATTCCGTTTCTCAGCCTCTCACATCCATTAACGGCAATATTGTAATACCCACAGCCGATCTCACACCCGGGGAACACTTGGCACTCTAACAACTGAGCTTTGATTTCAACCAAAGGTGTTCGGATTTGTGCAACATTGTTAATTAATGTGGATGGTTTGCCCTCCTCAATAGCATTAATCCTGGGCCCTTTGTGACTAGGCATTGGATTTCTTGTGACGTTCGGAGGGGGCGCAAAATTGAGAGCTTTTGAGTCCACCAAATCTTGGACTTTCATCTGTAGGGCCCTGCACTTTTCAGTATTATGCCCCGGTGCGTTTGAGTGGAATGCACACCTGGCATTTGCATCATAGTTCTTTGGCAGATTAAGAGGATCTGGAGGAGCCAATGTCCTTAACTCAACTAGGTTGAGCTTTAGGAGTTGTGGCAAGAGTGCAGCATATGGCATTGGGATTGGGTCAATTACCCTGTTTGCTTGTGATGCCCTCTTTTGGAAAGGACGCTGTTGTTGATTACCGTTGTTCTTATACGACCTTTTTGGTGGATAATGAACTTGTTGTTGATACTGTGGTTGTTTTTGTTGAGGATACAATGGTTGTTGTGGAATTGGAGCTGGGATGGTGACAGCTGCTACTGACCTGTGAGCATATTGGGTCCTGCCCCGGCTTGCATGAATAGAATTAGTTTCACCTGCCCTTCGGGGTCCTGCAAATGGTTTTCTTGGATTGTCGGAGGAACTAGCACCACTGTCGGAGAATTTGCCCATCTTCATGAGACTTTCAATCCTCTCACCATCTATGACCACATCAGCAAAACTGGTAGAGGAGAAAGCAGCCAGCCTATCAATATAAGTCCCTTGCAATGTGTTCATGAACATGTCGTCCATTTCCCTCTCTGACATGGGTGGTTGGACAGCAGTAGCAAGCTGTCTCCATCTTTGAGCATAATCCCGGAAGCTCTCTCTAGAAGACTGAGACATGCCCATTAGAAGAGTTCTATTGGGAGCCATGTCCAGGTTGTACTGATATTGCGGATGAAAGCCTCGGCTAAGTCCTTCCAACATCTTATGGTATCTCTAGTCAAATGCGAATACCATTCTCTCGAAGCTCCAGTCAGACTGTCCTCAAAGTAGAACATCCATAACTTTTCATCCATAGTATAAGCCTTGAGCCTACCTAAGAAAGATTGCAGGTGAGTGCGAGGACAGGAGGTACCATTGTACTTTTCAAATCATGGGGGTTTGAATTTGTGGGGAATTCTCACCCCATCCACTAGTCCCATATCCATCACATCGAAGCCCAAAAAATTCTGAGATTCCAAAGATCTTAACTTTTCAGCAATCTCATCAAATCTCCTGTCATATACCTCATCTCCAGCCCCCATAACAGTAAACTGTTCTTCCTGGGGATCCTCCTGCAGGATTCTACCCCCAGCAGTATTACCTTGACCATTCCTCGGGATGTTAACTTCTGGCTCCAGATGAGGCCCATATACTGGTGGGTCAATACGAGGCTGGCCCCATTCATTGTTGCTAGTTCCTCCTGTTCCAAGATGAGGCTCCTCAGGAGTTTGTCTTTCCACCAGCTCTCTTAACCTTTCTTGACTCTGGGCTAAGCCAGTCATCACTACCATAAACTGTGACATATGATTCCTCATTTCTACTCTCTCATTGGCCATCTGATTTCTGACCTCAGTCAAATCCTTCTATACTTGCTCCATTTGAATTCCGGGAAGGTTGTTACGAGTCGGGTACCGGTGCGTGCGGTTGACAGGGAACACTCGGTGACGAGCAATATTTTCTGAACTCACAACAAAGTTAGAAACAATAATTAACAAAACCTACAAAACAAACACAAGGTTAGTATGCAATGCAGTATGCTTATTTGTTTTCCAAGGTATCCGGTTTGGTTCTTGGTTTTGACCTTTCCAGACCTCGAGGAAGATGCTTGATGTTGCGGAGAGAAAGCCCAAATGAAAACAAACTAAAATATATTACAAATGGTGAACAATACATAATTTGTTTTACAATACATGCCCATGAAGGGTCAAAATACATCAAAAGAGGAAAAGTACATCAAATGGAAACAAACAACAAGCAAAGAATCAGAAATCCAGTCCAAATTCATCTTCTCTGACCTCCTTCAGGAGTGCCTCAGTCACTGGACCAGCTGGGTGCTCTGTAATGGTCCTAATGAGAAGGTTCCTAGTAGCAATGGCAGTAGTCAGTTTCTTATGCCTGTCCTGGTCTTTTGATCTTTTCAATCCTGCCCTGAGCTTCAACTCTGATATCTCTCTCTGTGCAGCCATCAGAGCTTCCTGCTGCTTCTTCTCATTGGCTTCCAGCTGTTCAATCTTGGCTTGAGTCTTCTGGTCTTCTTGTGCACGGGCTTCGGTGATCCTGACCCACCTAGCTTGACTCTCTTGCAGATAGTGCTCAGCCCTAGCTTTTTGAACCTTGGCCTCTTTATAGGCATTCTTCAATATATGTTCCCTAGCCCTTGCTTTCCTTATGTAGTCTTCTGTCCTTTCAATTTTGGCAAGATGCTCAACCCTGAGCTTTTCCAATCTCTCAATGTCCAGACGACCATCACTTCTTTCCCAAAGAGTCTTCTTCAAGGCCTGAGATAGCTGCTCATTCCTTTCCTTCAACTTTTCAAATTCCTCCAGGCTAACTGTTGCTGCTGGCTGTACTGTGGATGGTCCAGGTGTGTCTTCCAAGGTGAAAGGCATTCTAGTAATCTGAGCTCTAGTACGGGACCTGTCATAGTACTGAGCTGAAGCAACATTGTTACATCATCCAAGAATAGCTACCCCTTTTGTCTGGATGTTGTCCCAAGCCCAGGATGCTTGTCTGACAACAGCTGAATTAAGTTGCACCTCACAATATAGGGTTTCAGCTAAATCCTGTCCTCTGGGAGGGTGAACCAAGGCATAGCCCAATTGTCTTTTAAACAGTATAGGATTGTAATTGATGCAACCTTTCACTCCTATTAGAGGCACATTTGGGTATTGTCCACAACTGGTGATAATGTCCTTGCCCTTGGTGCTCTGGGTGCACCATCTAATATCATCTGAAGTCAAGGAAATGAACCTCTTGGACCAATTCTTCTGCAGATGTGGGTTCAAGAAGGCATCTGACTTAGGCAGGTGTCTGAGCAGCCAGGTGTAAAACAATGGAGCACAACATCTTACCAACTTCCCCTTTTGTTTCTCATTCCTCTGATGAATGGAACAATAAAAGTCTCCTAGCAGTGTAGGCACTGGGTTCTTCAGAAGAAACAGATGGATGGCATTCTTGCTGACAAATTTAGGCTCATCTGCAAACAGTATAGCCCCATATATGCTGAGGGCTAACAGTGCACAGACTGCCTTCCACTCTCCCAATGAGGCCTTCAGGATTGCCTGAGAAATCAAGAAGTCCAAATGCAAACCAGGAACCCCAGCTTTTGTTGTCATACTTTGCTCAATAAGGGAAGGCTCCAAGTACAGTGCCCTTGCTATCTCTTCATTTTTGGGAGAAGTCATCTCTAGGTTGAAAGGGATTCCACCTCTGATAGGTACTCCAATCAATAGAGAAAACTCTTCCAGCAAAGGCCCTAGCTGAAAGTCTGGAAATGTGAAGCATCTCAGTGGTGGATCATAAAACTGCAAGCATGTGTCGATCATGCTCCTTTGAGAAGGATCAAGTTCCATGACCATGTCCAAGATACCCCCATAGTGCACCCTGAACAGTGGGATGTGGTCAGGGGTGATGAGTGACTGGACCTGCATGATACCAGTCAATGTAGGCTCAAAGAAGTGATAGGATATGTTGCTCTTCCTGGGAGTAGTCATGAGTGCTGCTGAAGAAACTGAAGATAAGTGCTGATGAAGATCACAGACTGATGCTGAAGGTGAACCACTGACAGAATGGTGCTAGTGGTGATGGGGATAACTGAAGCAGATAACTGGTGAAGACAGCTGGAGCAGAGGTCTATGCAGAAGAAGGGGTCAAAACCAAAACCAAGATACAAAGAAATGGATACCCTGAAAAGCAAATAAACAAATGTTAAATGATGCAATGATGATATATGCAAATGATATGCAAGGGTTTGTGATCAAGCTGGATCTGATTATCTTTCTTGATATAAGGCCCATGTATGTTCAAGAAGTCCAGATGAAGGCTCAGAAATCCAGTAACCAGGGTGGGGGGCTCAAATAAAGAGTCACATAGCCAGGGTTAATCACAAGAACTGTCCAAAGTGAGGTACTCTTAAACAAAACAGTAACAGGGTATGATGTGGCCAAAGGTTCCTGCAAACCTGTAAACAGCCCAACCCCCTCACAGGTAATGTTCTAGAACAAGGATCCTCAGACTTGGATCAGTTATGAGAAGTGTAAACACTTCTAACCCGAAGGTACAGTGTTTACAGTAACCATAAAAGATCCTCCTCTAATTCACCTCAGCTTCTGAAGGTCATAATAAAGGTCATCCAGACTTAGCAGGCTTCCCAGATAGCCCTAGCACTACAGGAAATTTGTAGCACAGAGTTCTCAAGAATAAACCCACATCTGAACCGTGTTTCATATTCCCGCACCAGACCGAAATGGAATGGGAAAGAACATGAACCACTCTAGCCTAGGTGTCACTCAGGTCCCAGGTATATGACCTTAAACTCTCAATGGAACCCCACCCACCAAAACAGCAAACCAGATCCAGCAATGACAGTATGAAATATGCAAAACTGTAAAGAAAGCAATAAATAAAGCTGTACATGAAGCAATAAATAAAGCAAAATAAATAAACACACATAGCACATAACACCCCAGTAAACACAAATCAAACAAGTGCTAGGAGGAACCCAAAAAAAGAACCAGAAGCCCTGGTTGCAATATAAGGTTCCCCAGCAGAGTCGCCAAGATGTCGCTCCTACCTGATGACACTCGGGCCAAGAGGGGTACAGACGCAAACGGTCGGCAAAAGAGAAGAAAAGAAAAGAGTCGACAGCTAGGCATTCTTATCCCGAAGGAAAGGTAATGTTGCATAAACCTAAGAAGAGATGGATAAGATGGTTGCGAACCAGAGAAACTGAGAAAGGGGGTTGGTTACAACCTGGGAAGGTATTGGCACCCAGATTGTCCGCCGTACTCGACGGGATCCACGCTTGAAAGATTTGTGTTTTAAAGGGGTAGTGTCAGTGCTATTTTGTGTACAAAAGCTGGAAAAAATGCAAGTGTCAGTGTGAAAGAAATGTGAGGTGAAATGAAGAAGTGTCAGTGTGAGGAAAGAGTGCAAAGTTCAAGACTATGAGGCTTAAAGGATAATGCTGAAAGGGGGGGAATATACAGAGACTTTTGTTTGATAACAGTTAAGTTATGCCTACGTATCCTCTCGTGCAATGAGGAAGTGAGAACACCGTAGTTCGACTCAATGAGACTGAAAGATAAATTGACTGATGAACTGCTTACTTGTCTATGCTCAAGTGTATGACCTTTCTGGCTCAGGTGCTAACTGTCTTGCATTAGACGGAAGAAGCAAGTTCTCGTTTGTGAGTGAATGAGGTGAGAAACGAATCCCGGAGGAGACGATTATTGCTTGTTTTTGTGTTTTCAATCTTTTATTGCTTTTTGAATTTGTCATAAGAAAATGAGCTTAAGCCTAAACCAAGGGTTAGTAAACTCATCACATCTTCCCTCTGATTAGGGGTAATGAGAATACCTTAAGTATGAAGTAAACACCTCACACTTAATCACCATGATGTAGGATTAAGATCATTAACCTACTTGCATTTATTTAGATGTTTTTGGAGTTTTTTGTTTAGTGTTAAGTAATTAGTTTAAGCCATAATCAAGGATTTAATGGACTCATTACACCATCCTAATAGAAGGATAATAGATGAGAACATTTAAGCTGAGGAAGGATCCTCAACTTAATCCATGATTAGGGATTAACCTCATGACAAAACAAAGCCTTTATTAAATGGATTTTAGTTCATGGTAAGATTAAGAAATGGATTTTTATGGTTTGTAAGACAACTTTAGGGGGACTTGTCCATTAACACTAGGGTTAGTCCTTCTTAACCAATTAAGGAAGAATTAGAACCCTAATGCAAGGCCCAAGTTACAAGCTTGATGTCTTAGTGATTATTAGATGGATTGATTAAAGGATTTAAACACATTAAGGGTTTAAGACTTAGGATTAAAGTTATACACTCCATCCTAATAGAAGGATACAGGCATAACCCTAATCACAAAGCCTTAAAGCCTTAAGGGCTTTAGTCCTTGATTATGAGGTGAGAAGAGAAGACTCAAAGATGACACAAAGGTAAAACTAATGGGGGGACTAATCAAAACCCTAATTGTTATCATGCTTGGAAATCCTAGGGTTTGTTAGGCTTAAGAGAAAGAGATCTTCAAGGAAAAGCCACCATGGAAGAAGCAGGATGAAAGGAAGGAGAAGCAGGAAGAAGCAAGACAACTTGCTTCACTTAAGAAGACAAGTTGCTTGAAGGAAGAAAGTGAGGAGGGAACATGAATGAGAAAGCTCACTCTAATTCACAAGTAAAAATGCAGCAAAGGATGTATAAAAGTGATGAGAAGAGATTATGAGAAGTGAAGGCAAATTCACTTCTCAAACACTTACCACCTGAAAAGTGAGCAGAAGGAAATGAAGTGAAATGAAAATGAGATGAAATGCGAAGATGGGAATCAAAGTCAGAAGCATATTCATGATGAAAATGATGTTATGAGATGGTATGAAAGCAAACCAAGAGATGTGGATGATCATACAAGTAATGAAAATGTAAATGAGACATGAAAGGAGGCATGAAAGTTCATGAAAACTTAAGACATCAAATGAAAGAAAAATCATGGCAAATGGATAATGCAATGATCAAACATGATTCTAATGTGTCCTAAGATGTCTTATATGTCATGTGGATTCATAAAATGTCATGGCAAGTTCATGTATGCAAGCATATGAAGAATGAATGCAAATGAAGGCAAATATTAGGGTTTACATACCATATGCAATGCAAAATTCAAAATCAGAAGCAAAACATGAGATAAAAAATTGAAAATAGGATCAAAGGAACCCTAAACCCATATGATACCTCACCCCAAAGGAGGAGATCTAACTCTTAACTCTAAGGAAGTTATGATTTTTCTAAGTTTGCTAGGGTTTTAAGGTACCTCACAAGGAAAAATGCAAAACAACTCAAAAATGTAAGTTAAATTCATTCCAATTTTATCCAAGAAACTACATGATATGTGGGATGCAATGCAAAAAGAATCACTATCTAACCCTTCATGGTTAGGCAGAAAAGATTTTTCTAAGTTAGGATCAAAATATTGATTTTTAAGAACCCTAAATCCAAAGAAAAATGTCAAAATGGATCAAGAACCAAAAAGAAATTTGTATGAATGGTTTGATAATGTCTCTAAATGTGTCAAGATGCAATGTGATTTTTTTGGTGATTTTTAGAAACTTAAATGGTATTTTAATTAATTAATTTCCATTAATTAATTAAAATAATAATTTAAATATTTTAAAAATACAAATTTTATGCAAAAAATAAAATAAAAATTATTTTCAGAATGAGAAAAATATTTAAAGTCATGATGCAAAAAATTAAATTTTTTGAAAGTGTTTTTCTATTTTAAATAAAATGCACAAGAAAAATGCAAGAAAATGAAAATAAAATTAATTTAAGTGAGAAGTCAATGGAATCAAAGGCCAGTATTCAAAGATTTTTGGAGGGAGTTGACCCGCGCGCGAATAGAGGGCTAGGATTCATTTTGAGAATTTGAATTTAATAAAACCTAATTAAGCTAATTAATGACTGGTTAGGGTTTTAATGTGAAATCTGGGACGTCCAAAACGCGCGCGAAGCTGGATCCAAGGGTCTATATTCAAACTGACCTAAAACCCTAATTAACCCTAATTACTTTCAGACGACCGGAACAGTGGTTCCGGTCGTCTTCTCCGGCGAGGCCAAATCTCTAACTCTCTCTACAAGCCACCACACCCCAAATTAACTGCCCAGAAATGATCCCCCACTCAAAACGAACTCAAACCACCATCCAAGCATAATTTATAACAAGCATACATGGAGAATCGAAGAAGAACAAAAAATTGGACAGAGTTTCAGAGAGTCATAACATGTTCATTTCTCAACTATTTTCAAAAATAAAAAGAGCATCATGATCAGTGAAGCATGGAGAACAACTCTATAACAAGAAATACAAGTTCTAGAAAAATTGTTCTTGGTGATACCGGAACTGGAGCTTTCACCTTTGGAGCTTTCTGGCCAGTTCCTTGCTTCCAATCACCTCCAATGATCTTCCTCCAGATTTGCAATGCTTGGTTGGAGTTTATATGGCCTCTATGTGAAGTTTGCTGAAGCTCAGTTCAAAGGAAGTGAAAATCGTATTTTTGATGTGGCTGTGTTTAAGGCAAGACGAAGGGTGGGAAATGATCAGTGATGAGTGTGGAGTTGAATGGTGGAAAAAGTTTGGAGATTTGTTGGCTGAGCTATGAAATTCGAAAGCTTTTGCAAGTTGGAGTGATTTTGTGTATGCTGAGCTGTGTGAGGATTCAGGCTTGCTTGATGTATGAAATAGCCATCTTGAGGTCCACATAACATGCTCTGATTGGGAAGAGAGTTGTTATGGAGCAGTGTGATTGGTATGGCTCATGTTGCAAAAAGTCAAGAAAGTTGTACATGGAGGTATGGGCAAGTGGTAGGCTTGGATTTGGGCATGGTTGTGCACAACAAAGAATAAGGAAGGCTTCTGGATCAGATTTGATGAGCTGTAACAAGTGGATGAGAGGTTTTGTACCATTTTGCAATTTCATGAAGTTTTGGCCCCTTTTGGATTTCTTGATGATCAAGGCATGAAACTTGAGAATTCTTTGGGCAATTTTGAATTATAGGTCATGTATGATGTTTGTGTAATGGTTAGAAGTCAATTAGAGATCACAAATTGCCTTGGTATGAGTTTTTGCAAGTTTCCCTCTTTGGTACATAAGTGAAATTTTTGTGATTTTTCCCAACTTTGCAAGGCCATAAATTGAGTTCTATGATGAATTAGATCAAGTTCTTGTACTTTTTGAAAAGGGAATGATCCAATCTACAACTTTCATGACCAAGAATTTTTCATTTGAAGCATTTTTGAATAAAAAAGAGGAGGTTGAAAAACTTTCCCAAAATGGCAAGTTTGCATTACAAGTCACTTTCCCAAAATGGCAACTTTGCAAATGACTTGAAATTATTCAATTTTGTGAACTTCTAACTTCTTATAAGATCAAATAAAGATCATATACACCCAAAATGATGGAGAAGACCCTTTGGTTGGATGATTGGGGGCCTCAGATGCCCTGATTTTACACTGACTTGCTCAAGAAGTCATCTATTGATCAGATGCCTTCCCCATTGAATTTCTTCATGAAAATTGGTATGTAGGATCCGTATATCATATAGAGACCAATAGAAACAAGAATGACCAAAAAATTTGGAGTTATGGCCTCTGAAACCAAAACCCTAATTTTAGGTCATCTGTGCAGTTAAACCTGGCTCTGCTTCCATGCCTTTCTCAGTTCTTGTGATTTTCTGACTTTCTTGATCTTGGGAGGATATAATATGATGCTTGAACATTCATGGACCCTTTTGAGATGATTGATGACCTTTGGAGTGGCTCAGATAGTTCAGGGATTGCTCAGATCACAAACCCTAGATGCAGATGACTTTGAACCAATGCAGTGAAGCAAAAATTCAATATGAGATAATATGATTGAACTTATGCAAATGAAAAGATCATAAGCCATGGTGAAATGAGTGAGGGAAAATTTGGGGTGTCTACACACATCTCAGGGTGAAGACAATATATTCAAAGGATTGGGAGGCACATGCACTTCGTCTGCGTAGATCTGGCATTTATGGCACTTTCTGGCATAGGCACAACAGTCTGCATCCATTGTGATCCAATAGTAACCTGATCTCAACAATTTCTTTGACATTGCATGTCCTCCGGCATGGGTACCGAAAGAACCCTCGTGTACTTCGTGCATCAGTAAGTATGTTTCCTTCTTGTCATCACATCTGAGCAAGACCAAGTCGAAGTTTCGCTTGTATAGGGAGCCATCAGTATTGAGGAAGAAATTGTCGGCTAGCCTTCTCAATGTCTTCTTATCATTAGACGATGCCCCAAGTGGGTATGTTTGAGTCTCTAAGAAGCATTTGATGTCGTGGAACCAAGGTTTGTTGTCAGTAACAGTGTCCATAGAGAAGACATATGTTGGTCGGTCCAATCTGGATAATAAAATTCGAGGCACATAGTTGGCTGTCTGTACTTTGATCATAGATGAAATGGTGGCCAAAGCGTCTGCAAACTGATTCTCATCTAGAGGGATGTATTCAGGCTTGACTATTGTGAAGAAAGTCAACAATCTCCTCGTATAGTCACGGTAGGGAACCAGATGCTCTTGATGAGTATACCACTTGCCATTAGTTTGGTTGATCACCAAAGCTGAATCTCCGAATTCATTCAAGGTTTTGATCCTGAGGTCAATGGCTTCCTCAAGACCCATGATACAAGCTTCGTATTCTGCTTCATTTTTAGTGCATGCAAAGGTGAGATTTGTTGAGAAAGGCATATGGACTCCTTTGGGTGTAATAAGCACTGCACCAACTCCATGACCGTTATAATTAACTGCCCAATCAAACATCATAGTCCATGCTTCTTTTGGATCAGGCCCTTCAGTTTGAATAGGCTCTTCACAATCTTTTGACTTTAAGAACATGATGACTTCATCAGAGAAATCAAATCTCATAAGCTGATAGTCATCAATGGGTTGCTCAGCCAGATAGTCAGACAATACACTACCCTTGATGGCTTTCTGAGAGGTGTACTGAATATCATACTCAGTTAGAATCATTTTCCACCTTGCAACCCTTCCGGTAAGTGCTGGCTTCTCAAATATGTACTTGATGGGGTCCATCTTTGAGATTAACAAGGTGGTATGAGTCAACATATACTATCTTAGTCGGCGAGCAGCCCACGCTAAAGCACAACAAGTTTTCTCGAGCAGTGAATACGTTGTTCACAGTCAGTAAATGTTTATCTTAGGTAGTATATTGCATACTCTTTTCGACCAGACTCGTCATGTTGGCCCAATACACACCCTATCGATTCATCTAATACTGTCAGGTACATTATTAGAGGTCTTCCTTCAAATGGAGGCATGAGAACTGGAGGTTCTTGCAAATATTCTTTGATCTTGTCAAAAGCTTTCTGACAATCATCGTTCCACCTGACAGTTTGTTCTTTTCTAAGCAGCTTGAACAAGGGCTTGCAGGTTGTAGTGAGATGAGATATGAACCTTAAAATGTAGTTTAATCTACCTAAGAACCCTCGAACTTCTTTCTCAGTCTTAGGTGTAGGCATTTCCTGAATTTCTTTGACTTTACCGGGATCGATCTCAATTCCTTTTCCGCTTACAATAAAACCCAACAGCTTACCAGAACGTACCCTGAATGTGCATTTGTTGGGGTTCAACCTTAACTGATACTTTCTCAGACGCTTGAACAGTTTCAATAGATTTACCAAATGATCTTCCTCTGTCTAGGACTTGGCAATCATGTCATCCATGTAACACTCGATTTCTTTATGGATCATATCGTGGAATAATGTTACTATGGCCCGTTGATATGTTGCACCGGCATTCTTCATACCAAACGACATTACTTTGTAGCAGAACGTGCCCCATGGTGTGATGAAGGAAAATATCGAGAACTGAGATGTGTTGTCTACCAATACATCAATGTGAGGTAATATGAAGTCATCTTTCGGGCTTGCTCTGTTCAGATCCCTGTAATCAACACACATACGTACCTTTCCATCCTTCTTAGGTACTGGTACAATGTTAGCAACCCAAGGCAGGTAACTAGTTACCGCGAGAAAACCGACGTCCCACTGCTTTTGTACTTCTTCTTTGATTTTCATGGCCATGTCTGGGCGATTACGGCGCAACTTTTGTTTGACTGGCAGACAATCTTCTTTCAATGGCAGCTTGTGCATGACAATATATGTATCCAAACCCGGCATATCCTGATAGGACCAAGCGAACACATCGACATATTCTCGCAGCATACTGATAAGTTGTTCTTTTACTAGAGCTTGCAGACCGGCTCCAATCTTCACTTCTTTCACGTCTTCCTCGGTACTAAGATTGATAGTCTCAACCTCCTCCTGATGAGGAGCAATCAATTTTTCCTCTTGTCTCAATAACCTGGATAGCTCTTCAGGTAAATCGTAGTCTTCTTCAACCCCTTCATCTGCTTGATTAATCGGATTGTCGAAGTCATACGAGGTCATAGCAGTGTCGTTATCGGTGCAATCTGGAGGGCTATCTCTGCAAGGGTTGAGATTTGGTTCATTTTAGTGATTGATTTTATCTTATTTAGAAAAAGTAAATGAAGTTTTTATTAAGAAAAACATTTCGATTTATTGTTTTGTGAGAAAATAACAAAAATGAAAAGACAGTGAGCGAAAAAGAGGATTGTTTGCAAAAAGATGTCTATTGTTCATTAATATTCAATTTTCACAAAATACATATGGCCCTATTACAAAATGAGTCCCGACGTCTTGGGCAAGATGCAAGACTTTGATGCATGCTTAAAATAGGAAATAATAATTACTCTGCAGCAGTAACCCTTATAATTTCTTGGGAAGACTAGTTGAGGACTTGTTGTCCCGGGACTCTTGGACGAATCCAGCTTTCTAGGTTGTAGTCACTCTCAGCCTCGTTTTCCAAAGTGTTGACAGCATCCGGGGTTAGCACTCCCCCACTTATGAACTTGGGAGCTTCAGCAGCCTCCTCTGGAACTTGTCGGGATGGTCTGTAACCCAAACCGAATTTGTCTTCTTTCATCTCCACCTTCAGCAGCTTGCCCCAGCCTTGGGTATTCCCTTCTTCCACAACCTTCCGAGCCTGTTTGTAGGAAGCAATTGAGGTGCCCATCCTTTCCTCTTGGGACGCAACAAACACCTCAGTTGTAGCTTCGTTGACGTTCAAAGCTTCGAAACCCTGACTCATGATTTCATGGACCTCCCCATCCATCTCTATGTATTTGTATGTAGCTAGGTGACTGACGAAAATGTCTTCTTCCCCATAGATGGTGATAATTTAGCCTTCCCACTCATATTTTAACTTTTGGTGAAGGGTCGATGTTACCGCGCCGGCGGCGTGAATCCAGGGTCGACCCAACAGACAGTTGTAGGCAGGTTGTATGTCCATCACATAGAAGGTAGTTTTGAAAACTTGTGGGCCAATTACCACGGGCTGCTCAATCTCTCCGAGAACCGATCTCTTAGAACCATCAAAAGCTCTGACAACTAGGTTGCTCGGACGGAGTGCAAGACCATCATACTCCAGCTTGACTAAAGCTTTCTTCGACAACACATTGAGTGATGATCCAGTAACAACAAGGACATGGGTGTCATACCCCAAATTTGTCCTACCTTTATTTTCTGTTTACCAATATATTCCAAAAATCCTAAAACGTGCACCATTTTTATTTTACTGTCTAACTATTATTTCAAAAAATCCAAAAATAT
Source organism: Lathyrus aphaca (assembly GCA_963966055.1). Classification (NCBI taxonomy): domain Eukaryota; kingdom Viridiplantae; phylum Streptophyta; class Magnoliopsida; order Fabales; family Fabaceae; genus Lathyrus; species Lathyrus aphaca. Next base: position 500,789,878 of record OZ014520.1, read on the forward strand.
GTAACACTTTATTTTCTGTCTGGTATTCAAAAAATTCAAAAAATGCATTTATTTCTTTTTAAACTAAATTTTTATTTATTTTATTATCAAAAATCTAAAAAATTCATTTTACAATTCCTCTTTTATTTCTATCCATAAGCCACATTATTATTTTTCCATCATTATTATCTTTTTCTTATAATTAATCTTTTATTATTATTATTATTATTTTATTTCTACTTATTGTTATAGAGATCACTAATTCTACAAATATCCCATTCACCATTTTTTTTTCTTTCTACATAATCAAAATTTCATTTTTCATTTATCCATCTTTATTTTTATTTTTTTTGTTATTATTTATTAGCATTATTATTATTATTATTATTAGTTTTTATTCTTCTTATTATTATTCATAATTATTATTGTTATGTTAACTATTTTTTTTCTTTCTTAATCAATTTTACTAACCAATTCATAAAAAGTTATAGTGAAATCTTCCACAACGTTTTCAGCACATGACCATCCACAAAATAGCCAACTCACACAATCATTCCCACTACAATCGTACGATTCCTCAACAATTTTTACATAGCATAACGTGATTTTCGTACACAGGCACTACCATAATTCCTTCACACTAACACCTTATCTGCACGACATAAACGAAAATCTGGCATTTCCCATTCGCAATGTTTACACAACGCATCACCCAACCTTTCATCTATAAAATTTGACCCTTATTCTCTCAAAAAGAAAAAAAAAAGAAACAATTATATATCATTCCACAGAACTCAAAAAACCATAAGATAATTAAACACTCAAACTTCATCTTCATCTCCATTAAAAAACAATTCAACCTTCCTCTTCAAATCACCACCACAAACCATTCTATTCCATAACCAAAACTCAGCTTCATAGCCATATATACAAACACATCTTCAACCCCTTTTCATAAAAAATATGCACAGAAATCAAACCATTCCTTGAAACACCTCTGAATCTCAAACCGAGAAACCTTTCACAAAGAAACAGAGAAACCCAAATTTGAAACTCAAAAATGCAGAGCCACCAACACCATACACGAACCACCTCGAATCTATGAGTGAGCGAAACACTTGTGAGAGAGTGAGAACCACAACGAAATTTGAAAACAGAAAGCCATCGCTCAAACGCCCAAATCCGTGAAAACACGCACCACAACTGAGAAACCCTCCATGAACTCGAACCTCTGTCAAGCCGCCAACCACCAAAAACCCACCGTCGATCTAAATCTGAGTGATTGAGGGTGATGATCTAAACCGCGAAAACCCACCGTGAGAGACACCACATTGAGAGAGATTGAAAGAATCGTGAGCGAACAGAACTGAACACGAACCGAGAATTACCGTCGTGATTTGCTTCAAGGGTGAGTGCACCATTCAAACATTTCTGAAATCGTAAAAAAATAATAAAGTGTAGGATGCGTTTGTTTTCTCTTGAAAAGCTGGAAAGTGATTTTATAAAAAGGGGGAGGAAGAAGCGTGTCTTCTTTTGCTTCTTTGTTTTTAAATTAAAATCAATTTTTATTTATTACTTTGTTGATGTTGATAAAACCCTTATTTTTTTCCTGTTTTTTTTAAGAAAGTTCTATGGTGTTTTGTTATTGATGGAGTGGGCTTAGCCCATCTAACTCTCACCATACACACACAGTCCCATCCGATTTACTAATACCACTCTCCAGATTCAGCGCATCCCTCCCCTGTTTTATTCAACATTTTTTATTTTATTTTTATATTTGATTGTTGGGCTCAACCTATAATCTAATTTTCTAAATACACACCCTGGATTTATACGGATCACCCCTTCTGTTTTATTATTTTTATTTTCTTTAATCTTCTGTTACTCTCTTTAATTTTTATTATGGGCCAATGATATAACAAAAGGTCGATGTTTCGCCCGATTTCGTTAAATCGGTGATACTCGATCAATATGAGGCCTATGTCATTTAAGTTCTTATTTTTCCATTTTTTCAATTCATTTTTATTTCAAAAATTAATTTATTTCATTATTTTTATTTATTTATCGATTGACACTTTATTTAATTTATTCAATTTATCGCTTTTTAATACATAAAACGATTTGACTCCTCATAGAACGATTTTAACATTAAATCAGTTCTAAGGTAGTTAACGAACCAAATTTCGATGCATCCGAAAAGGTCAAACGCCTCCGAATAGTTGTCTCCGAATTAAAAGGTTCAACGCCTCTGAATAGTTCAAAACACTGCACACACGCTTCCTCTTGGGCAAACTACAACGATACCCTTTATTTCTCGCAATCCCGTGTAACTTACATGTATCCCTCTCCCATTACTTTGTACACATTTTATTTTCCGCATTTTATCGATTTCGTTTAGTTTGCGAACCCTTGGTTCAACGCCAAGTGGTTGCACTTGCACACTTGCACTTTATTTTCAGTTTTCGTTCTGTTTTGTATGATCCACTTCACCTTGCGAGCTGAGCGCATTGTGCCTCGCTAACAAACCACAAAATAAACCTCCATTTGCATTCACCCATAAACCTTAAAAAACCAAAATGTTTCGATTAGATCCAAACCCTTGATCCAACATCAAGAGGTTGTAGGTAAATAAAACACTCTAATAATACGAGAAGAATTGTACCCCACGATCCTTAAGTGGTAGAAAGGAGGACTACGAGCTTTCGTTACTCGCTCCGATTATTTCCGTCGCAAGATGCTCGGCTTGTCGGTTCGGAATAATCACATCTACCCATAGTCTTTAGTGCAATTCGACTCCTAAATCCTTTTTCAAAGAAAGCTAATAAAAACAACACCAACCACCTGTAGTAGGCCGAACTACGAAGCTCTGACTTTCCCATTGCACAATGGAATACGTAGGCACGAGGATCTGAATCCTTGTCGAGCCCCTAGGATCAATAAACCCTTTAGTTTAGAAAGTAACTCATATGCATAAACATCCCTTCGTGCGTGACAACTTAGATGGTTCCCATCGAGTACGATGGATGTAGGGGGTGCTAATACCTTCCCCCTGCATAACTAACTTCCGAACCCAGGCAATGGTTGCGAGACCTTTGTCCTTATCTCTCTCTTCCCGGGTTGTATCTATATCTTCCCTTTCCCTCTTCGGGAATAAATAGAATTAGGTGGCGACTCTCATGTCTGCCCAGCGCGCGACTCTTCTCTTTTAGATCGCGTAAGGTCGTATTTTTCGAGGTGCGACAATGGGAAAGTACAACACCTTTACATTCCAAAGTGATATGCAAAGCCTTGTTGTGATTACGCCCCTCCGTAGTCAAGTCAGCATTGGTGAAACCTAGTCCATTACTAGTATTGATATTTGCAACTACCGTTTCTAACTGATTGACCGTGATCTCTTAAGGCACATAAGCTGCATGCAGGACTTTGAGTAGTGCATTCCGGTGAGCCTCGGAACACATAAGAAGAGATAGTATAGAGATCTTGGAGGGTGTTTGATGGAGCTGATCCACAATTTTGTAGTCACTTCTTTTGATAATCCTCATAAACTCGTCTACATCCTGATCAAAGGGTGTCTTCTAAGTTTCTTTTGTAGCAGGTTCTTCTGGAACCACACTTTTTCCTTTTGCTTTAGCAGCAGTTTCTGCTTCAGCATTAGCTCTGGGAAACTGTGAAGCAAAGAGACGCCCATTTCGAGTGAAGCCTCCGCCTCCCCTGACATTGTCAATTTGTGGTGCAAGAGTTGAGGAGTCAAGAGTGATCTTATTTCCATGGCAGTAAAGATCCAAACCATAATGCCAAGGCACAACACTGTTGTTATCATAAGGAATTGGTCCAGGCACCGTGATGGTCATCAGACTAATTGCAATAGAAGAAGGAGTAGCGATAGTCTGTGGATCATAGTAGATGGTGACAGGAGGTCTGATCGAAGATGGTGCAGGTGCAGGAAGTTGTTGATGTTGAGGAGGGTGTTGTTGAAAGTTGTTGTTGAGAGAATCCGAAACATGGATGGTTGCTGGTTCATAATAGATGGTAACCGTTGAGATGTCGTCACTGGTGTTTGTTGTTGTTGTAGTTGATTCTGTTGAAATGACTTTTGTTGGCATTGTAGAAGAGATTTGTGTTGCAGTTGTAGAAGATGGAACTGTTGTTGTGCTTTGCAGGATGCCTTCTCTGATGAGACTGCTAATACCATTCTTCAGATTTGCACAACCATTGGTAGAAATTTTGCAAGCTTCACAACGGGCCTCACAACCCGGAAACACTTGGCACTTTAATAGCTGAGCTTTTACTTTGGCCAGTGGTGTCTGAATACTTGCAATATTATCAATCAGAGTTGCTGGTTGGTCCTCCTCAATAGCATTAATCCTCGGCCCACCATGGTTTGGTATTGGATTCTTTGTGACATTTTGTGGAGGTGCAAAATTCAAAGCTTTGGAGTCAATCAGATCTTGGACTTTCATGTGCAGGGCCCTACACTTCTCTGTTGAATGACCAGGTGCATTGGAGTGAAAAGCACATATGACATTGACATCATATTTCCTTAGAAGATTCAAAGGATCTGGTGGAGCTAAAGTTCTCAGTTCAGTCAGGTTAAGCTTCAATAGTTGTGGGAGCAATACTGCATAGGGCATCAGGATGGGATCGATCACCCTATTAATATGAGAAGGCCTTTGTTGGAAAGGACGTTGCTTCTGGTTGTTGTTGTTGTAAGATCTTTGTTGTTGTGGAGGATATTGTTGTTGCTGAGGTGTTGGAGTAGGGATGGTGACTACAGCTACTGATCTTTGCAAGTACTGGGGTCTACCTCTGCCAACATGCAATGAATTAGTTTCTCCTGTCCTTAGGGGTCCTGAGAAGGGTTTATTTGCATTGCTGGAGCTAGCACCATTATCAGAAATCTTACCCATCTTCAATAGGCTTTCGATTCTCTCGCCTGCTATAACCACATAAGCAAAACTGGTAGAAGAGAAGGCAGCAAGTCTATCAATGTAGGTTCCTTGCAAGGTATTCATAAACGTATCAACCATCTCCCTTTCAGACATAAGTGGCTGGACAACAGCAGCGAGTGGTCTCCATCTCTGAGCGTATTCACAGAAACTTTCCCTCGAAGATTGAGACATTCCTATTAAGAGAGTCCTGTTAGGTGCCATATCCAGGTTGTACTGATATTGGAGTATAAAGTCCTCAGCTAAGTCATTCCAGTTCCTGGTAGTAGCCCTCGACAAGTGTGAATACCACTCTCTGGATGCCCCTGTCAAACTGTCTTCGAAGTAAATCATCCATAGTTTCTCATCCATGGTATATGCTTTCAATCTTCCTAGAAAAGACTGTAAATGGGTACGAGGACAGGAGGTACCATTATACTTTTCAAAGCATGGTGGTTTGAACTTGTGGGGAATCCTTACCCCTTCTACAAAGCCCATATCCATCACATCAAATCCCAAGGAGTTCTGGGATTCCAGGGATCTCAGATTCTCAGATATCTCGTCTAGACGACGGTCATAAGCTTCATCTGCCCCAACACCTAGCACTGTAAACTGCTCATCCTGAGGGTCTTCTTGTAGAATACGATCTCCAGTGTTCTTTTGGCTATTCCCAAGGATATTAACTTCAGGATTGTTGTGAAGTCCAAACACCACTGGAGTCGTTCGCGGCTGCTCGCGCTCATTGTTACTTGTACCTTCAGTGCCTGCGTGGTTATCTTCTGGAGTTTGCCGCTCGGCTAACTCCCTCAATCTTTCCTGGGTTTATTCCAGTCCAGTCGTCACAACCATGAACTGATTCATCTGGGTCCTTACTTCAGTATTTACATCAGTCATCTAAGTCCTCACATCTGTCAGTTCCTGTTGTAGCTGATCCATTTGTAGACTCGGAAGGTTGTGTCGAGTTGGATATCTGTGGATATGATTGACGGGAAATACTTTCCTGCGAGCAATATTTCCTAAAACAATCAACAAAGTGAGAAGACAACTACAAAATACATGCAAAACAAAGGATATGATATTAGCATGCAATGCAATATGTCTATTTGTCTTCAGAGGGTATCCGATTTGGTTTTTTGTTTTGACCTTCCAGACCTCTGGGAGATGAAGATGTTTGAAGCAAACGAAGTCCATAAGAAAATCCAATTCATAGCCATAAAAATACAAGTGGCAAGGCCAAAATACAAATAGTTCATGAATTACAACCAAACAAACTCCCATGGTGAATCAAAATACAATCAAAATTCAAGAATACAACAAACAAAATCACCATGGTGAGCTAAAGTACAATCAAATAGACACAAGTAAATAAAATCAGACATCCAGTCCAAAAGCATCCTCCCTGACTTCCTTCAGGAGAGCCTCAGTTACTGGTCCAATTGGGTGCTCTGTAATGGTTCTGATTAGAAGGTTTTTGGTTGCAATGGCATTTGTCATCCTCTGATACTTGTCCTGTTATTTGGATCTCTTTAACCCCGCCCGGAGTTTCAACTCTAAGATCTCCTTCTGAGCTGATAACAATGCTTCTTGGCTTCTTTTCTCATTAGACTCTAACTGCTCTATCTTGGCTTGCATCTTCTGGTCTTCTTTCAGACGAGCTTCAGTTATCCTGACCCATCTATCCTGACTCTCCTCCAGATAATGCTCAGCTCTTGCCCTTTGAATCTTTGTTTCTTTACATGCATTTTTCAACACAAGTTCTCCTGCTCGGGCTTTCCTGATGAAGTCTTCAGTCTTCTCAATTTTGGTTACATGCTCGATGTGTAGCTTCTCTAACCTCTCAATGTCTAGACGACCATTATTCCTTTCCCAAAGGGTCTTCTTCAAAGCTTCATCCAGCTGGGTGTTTCTTTCTTTCATCTTCTCAAATTCTTCCAGACATACTGTGGCTATGGGGCCAACTGCTGATGGCCCTGGTACATCTTCCAGGGTGAATGACATACGAGTAATCTGTCCTCTTATGCGTGACCATTAAGTGTACTGAGCAGAGGCTATGTTGTTGCACTTCCCTAGAATAGCAGTCCCTTTAGTCTGTATGTTGTCCCAAGCCCAGGCTACTTGTCGGACAATGGCATGATTGTTCTGAAAAGCACAGTAAAAAGACTCTGCTAAGTCCTGCACCCTAGGTGGATGTATAAAGGCATATCCCAATTGTCTCTTGAAAAGTAAAGGATTGTAATTGATGCAACCCTTTACTCCAATAAGTGGCACATTTGGATATTTCCCACAACTTGTTATTATATCTCGACCCTTGGTGTTATGAGTACACCATCTGATATCTTCTGAAGTAAGGGCAATCATCCTCTTAGCCCAATTCCTTGACTGATGTGGGTTTAGAAAAGCTTCCGTCTTTGGCTATGCTTTATCAACCAATTGTAGAAAAGAGGTGCACAACATCTTACCAGTCTTCCTCTCTGTTTCTCATTCCTCTGATGAACTGAGTAATAAAAATCTCCCAATAAGGTAGGAACCGGGTTCTTTAGCATGAAGATGTGGATAGCATTCTTGCTTACAAACTTAGGCTCGTCTGCAAACAAGATGATATCATAAATGCTGAGGGCTAGGAGAGCACAGCCAGTTTCCCAATTCCCTACTGCAGCATTCTCTATAGCCTGAGTAATCAAGAAATCTAGATGAAGACCTGGGATTCCAGGATTGGAAGTCATGTGCTCATCAATGGTAGTTTCCTCCACATGTAGTGCTTTGGCTATGTCTTCATTCTTTGGAGAAGTAATTTCAGGGTTGAAAGGAATCCCACTTCTGATAGGGACACCCAATAGCATAGAGTATTCTTCCAGTAAAGGACCTATATGAAAATCTGGGAAAGTGAAAAAATAGAGATGAGGGTCATAAAACTGAAGACAGGTGTGAATCATGCTCCTTTGTGATATATACAGGTCCATGATCATGTCCAGGATTCCACCATAATGCTCTCTGAATAAGGGCACATGATCAGGGGTGATAAGGGCATGTATCTTCCTGATGCCTGCTAGAGGATACTCAAAGAAGTGGTAGGTGATGTTGCTTTTCCTGGTTGAATCCATGTTGAAGATGTGTGCTGAAGGAGATAACTAAAGAGGATAACTGAAGAAGATGGCTGAAGAAGACAGCCGAAGAAGTGTTGAAGGAGTGTCGAAGTAGGTAAGCTGAGTAGAAGAACGGTCAAAACCAAACCAATTGAAGATGGATACCCTGTAAAACAAATAGACAAATGTTAAATGATGCAATATGATGTATGCTTATGACATGCAAGGGTTTGTGATCATGTGCTGGATTATCAATTGCCTTTGGCAGGATCCGTGAGTGTTCAGAGTTTCAGATGGAAGTCTGAGAACTAGTAACCGGGTGGGGGACACAAATAAAGAGTCAATAATCCAGGGTTTCAAAGAACTAGTCCAAAATAGTACAACCTTAAGAACAAATTCCAATATTAAGGTATATTGAGGTCAAGGGTTCCTGCAAACCTGTAAACAACCCAACCCACTCACATGTATTGTTCTAGAACAAGGATCCTCAGATTCGGATCTATTATGAGAGTGTAAACACTTCTAACCCGGAGGTACAATGTTTACCCTAATCATAAAGGATCCTCCTCTAATTCACCTAAGATGTTGAAGGTCCTCTAAAAAGGTCATCCAGACTTAGCAGGCTTCCCAGATAGCCCTAGCACTATAGGAAATCCGTAGCACAGAGTTCTCAAAAGGAAACCCATGTCTGAACCGTGTTTTCATATTCCCGCACCAGACCGAAATGGAATGGGAAAGAATAAAAAACCACTCTAATCCTATGTGTCACTCAGGCCTTTGTGTTGAGCCTTTCTCATTGGAATACCCCACCCACCAAGGTAACAACAATCCAGCACATAGATATGATAAAGAATGAAATGCAGAAAGCAATAAATGAAAGCGATAAAGTAAATGCAATAAATAAAGCTATACATGAAGCAATAAATAAAGCAAAAATATAAACACAAATAGCACATAACACCCCCAATAAACACAAACAAACAAGCGCTAGGAGAAACCCACTAGAGAACCAGAAGCCCTGGTTGCAAAGTCCCCAGCAGAGTCGCCAAGTTGTCGCTCCCCGGATTTTCATCCCGGTGCAAACGCGAACCGTCGATAATGTTGGAGGTTGAGGTTGAATAGAGTTGCCAGCTAGGCATTTTTATCCCAAAGGAAAGGTAATGCTGCATAAACTTGGTAAGATATGGATAAGACGGTTGCGAACCAAAGAGACTGAGCTAGGGGGTAGGTTACAACCTGGGAAGGTACTAGCACCCAGATCGTCCTTCGTACTCGACGGGATCCACGCTTACTTGATTGTGTTTAAAAGGAGATAATATATGTGCTAAACTGTGTATAAAAGAGATGGAGGAAAGGATGTATAGAGTGCCAGTGCAAAGGAAAGGAGTTAAAAATGAGGTTAAGAAAAGAAAGCTGGAAAGAAAAGAGGGGGAATGCAAAGAGACTTTTGTTCGATAACTGTTAAGTTATGCCTACGTATACTCTCGTGCAATGAGGAAGTCAGAACACCGTAGTTCGACTCAAAGAGACTAAGATGATTTTGATGTGAACTGCCTGCTTGTCTATGCTTAAGTGTATGACTCGTCTGGCTCGAGTGCTAACTGTCTTGCATTAGATGGAAGAAGCGAGTTCTCATTTTCAGAGTGAGTGTGTTGAGAAAAGAATCTCGGAGGAGACGCTTATTGTTTGTTTTTCTGTTTTCAGTTTTTTATTGCTTTTTGGTGTTTTGCATAAGATAATGAGCTTAAGCCTTAATCAAGGGTTTGCAAAATCATTATATCACCCCTGATTAGGGATAATGAGTCTACTTAAGTATGAGATGGATATCCCAACTTAATTCACCCTAATGATACAGGATTAAGATCATTAACCTACTTGTGATTATTAAGTGTTTTTTTATTTTTGTTTTATGTTAAGTAATGATTTTAATCTCTAATCAGGGATTAATGAACTCATTACACCATCCTAAGAGAAGGATGATAGATTAGGACACTTAAGATGAGGAAGATACCTCAACTTAATCCATGGTTAGGGATTAAAATCATTATATAACAAGCCTTTATTAAAGTGGATTTTAATTAAAGGTGGGATTAAGAAGTGGATTTTATGTTTGTAAGACTAAACCTGAGGGGACTTGTCCATTGAACCCTAGGGCTTGTCCCTCTGAACCAACAGGCAAAGATGTAACCCTAATATAAGGCCCAAGTTACAATCTTAAGTCTTAATGATTATTAGGTGTTTTGATTAGGAGGTGTAAATAACTTAAAGGTTTAACAGTAAGTATTAAAGTTATACACTCCATCCTAAGATAAGGATACATGCATAACCCTAATTCAGAGTCTTAAAACTTTAACTATTTAGCCTTTGATTATGAGATGAGAAGCAGAGACTCAAGGAGTCTCAAAGGTAAAAAAAACTAGGGGAGACTATGTACAACCCTAAAGTTATCATGCTTGGATATTCCTATGGTTTTTGAGGCTTATGAAAAGATCTTTAGATGGCCACCAAGGAAGAAGAAGCAGATGAAAAGAGAAGAGAAAGGAGAATAGGTTACTTACTTCCTGAAGAAGTTAAGTAACCTAAGAGAAAGAAATGGAGAAAGAGAGAGTACAAGTGAGTCAAACTCACTTCAAAGACAAATAAAGATGCAAATGAATAGATAAGAAGAGGTTGGATGTGGAGGCAAATCCACATCCTGATCAACTTACCAGAAGCCCCTGAAATGGTTAGTATGAATGCATAAGGTGAAACAAGATGCAATGAAGCAAAGATGAAGATGCAATGATCAAAACCAAAAGTGAAAACACAATGCAAATGTGTTATGAAATGATGCAAAGACATGTACAATGTTTATGCATGATCATACAAGAGATGAGATGCAAAAGAAAGCATGTTAGAAGCTTGAAATCATATGAATACACATAAGAAGTGATGAATGCAAAACATACCAAATGGATGCAACAATGATCAACCAATGTTCACACATGCCCTAAGGTATCTAAGATGAAATAAAAATGCATGAGATGTCATGACAAGTTCACATGATGAAGGTATGCAAAGATGAATGCAAATGAACATGGAAAATCAGGGGTTTAAGAAAGTATGAGATGCATATAATCAAAACAGAAGCAAAACACATGATAAAAAAATGAAATTGCAACCAAGTGAACCCTAAACACACATAAGATCACTCCCCAAAGATGGAAGTCAGAAGCTATACCAAAGTAAAGTTATGGTTTTTCTAAGTTAGGCTAGGGTTTTGGGTACTTCTTCATGAAAAAGGCCAAACAAATGGAAAATGCAATGCAAAAATATGAGTTAAATACCCTAGGTACTACATGCAAAGTATGAAAGGATGCAAAAAGAACCATGTACAAACTCATCTTGGTTGGTCAGAAATGAATTTTTGAAGTTAGGGTTAGAAAAATAAGAAATTTGGAAACCCTAATTCATGGGTAATTGTTAAAACATGGTCAAACCCTAAAAGAAATTTGTAAAATGAGTGTGTAAATTGTTCAAAATATGTAAGAATCACTACAAGAAAACAGCGTAGTAGCGTCGGTCAAAAGCCCTCGCTAAAATGCATAAAACCGATGCTAATACCTTTTAGCGTCGGCTTCGCGTCGGAGTCGGGGCGGACGTTCTACCATTGGAAGCAAAGCATAATCACGAGTCGGCGCTACATTAGCGTCGGATATAATGAACGCTAGGCCGACGGTACAATACTAAAGCCGACGCTAATGTGCAATATTAAAAACATATTGCGACAGCTTTAGGCGACGTAACAATCATCTAGTGGCGGTTCTAAACGACACTAAAACAAATTTTTTTATTTATTAGCGTGGGACTAGGCCGCCGCTACCCATATATTTTTTTACATTTACGACGCTAAAAGCCGTCGCTATACAACATATTCTGTGCTTTAGAGCGTCTCATAAAGCCGCCGCTAATTGTTTTTTCGTTTTTTTTAATTCTTGTTAGCGTGGGGGTTAACCGACGCTAAATGTTTTTTTTTTAATTTTTTTATTTTATATTGATTCCTGTTGCAAATCAAATCTACCTTTTACAATTTCCTGAACCTGTTTTTTATTTCAAACCATTCATTGATGTATTATCACATTATAATTTCCAACACAAAATAACAAACTTTAAATCCATAATATTTCTACATTAATTAAGATGTCAAATTTACATCAAAATCAAAATATTGACACTATATTAAACTTGTGTCCATCCACTATATTACTACATAAAAGTGTCAATGACCAACACAACACAAACTATAAAATTTGTGAAAATCAACAGTTTGATCCAAGTCCCAAAACAAAGAAAAAGAGCATGCATATGACACTAACATCAATCACTCATATCTTCTAGATCCAATGAGTGCTCATCAGAGTCATCATCGTAATGCGCATGAGTATTAGGCTGGACACTAGAAGCATGAGCAGTGGAATGACCTGCCTGACTCGAATTCCAAGCAAACATCTCTTTTTGAAATTCTTCAAACTTCCTTTTCAACTCTTCTGTCTCGGCTATAGCTTTATCTGCACGTGCATTAGCTAATGCAGCCTCTTCACGTGCTATGGCAGACTCAGCTCTAGCCGCCTCAATCGCTTGGTTATCCACCTCTCTATTCTGATTAACAGTCACTTGTGTCAAATAAGACACACCATATTGTACGTTAACCGCCAATCGGGCAGTTCCATAGCAACGGCCACGCGTCTTACCCCCGGCAACTTCTTTCCAAATTTGTAACTTGTCTGACCCATCCACGTTATTATCAGTTTGAGTGGCTTGAGTCAAACGATTCACATAATCTTCCTGTAAAACATAACAGACATAACATCACATGCAGTGAGCATAAACAATTCCACTAATTCATAACAGTGAGCATAAACAATTCAAACCAATAATTCATAATAGTCAGAGCATATCTCTAATAAATATTTTAATTTGATCCACTTAACAACATACATACTAACATTTTAACAAGATCCACTTAACAGCATACATACTAATAACATACATACATACATTCATTATAACAAGTTCCTAACATTTTAACAAGTTCCACTTAGCAGCATACATACTAATAACAACATAGTAATTTGACTAAATCAATGGAATGAATTAAAATGTCATGGTTGATGCAATTAGTACACTAAACACGAAAAAAAAACACATATTATGGATCATTTGTCACTAGTACTGGCTCGACCTCTTCAATTAATCCTTCGTCGGCTAAACCATGTATTTGTTCAAACTCTGTTATAGGCAAAACTGTTGACATTTCATCAGATTGATAAGGCATTTCATCCTCGGTGTTATCTATTTCCACATAACCCCTTGGTTTTGTGGTGATTGCAGCACACCATCCACGCATGTTTCTACACATATCTGGATAAGGGACATAATACACCTGTTTTGCTTCTTGTGCAAGAATGAACGGGTCATATTGACGATATCGTTTATTCATCTTAATGTCAACAATATTGTACTCCTTATTAACTCTTGTGCCACTATTAGTTGTAGGATCAAACCAAGCACAGTAAAATAGGGCAATCTTGTTGCTAAAGCCATGATATTCCAATTGAAGGATATGTTGGATGACACCATAAAAATCATTTTCTCCTCCATTTGTAATTCCTTTAACAAGTACCCCATAATTAGTTGTCTTTTTACCATGACTCCATTCTTCAGTGTGGAACTTGTACCCATTAACAAAGTAGATGTGCCATGATGTTGCCTTAGGATTAGGACCGAGAGCTAATGCCTTCACGTATGGGCTAGGAGTTCCATTTCTCTCATCATTGACCTATAAAAATATACTTTTAACCTTAGACATATTTCATTGGCAAACTACATAAATGTTAGAAGTATACTTACGTATTCCTTTAGCCATGAAGGAAATTGCTCGTGTATAAGACCAGAAGCATCTTCCTCATTGATACGATGATATTGCATGAACAATCTGACACCGAATATAAAATATATGAAGTATTTATACACAATGGTTGAGAGTTAATCAGTTGTTTTCTAAAATGTACTTACGCAAGATACGGTTTAACCTCATCACAATTGATTAGGATGTGCATGTGAGCAGATTCCCATTCCTTATCAAGCACCCAATAGTCCCGAGGCTTTCCACTAGGACGACCACACTTGCTAAAAACAGAAAGTGTTGGTTGGACATTCTCATGATATAACCCAGGATCGTTTCTTAAACTTGTACTTGGAAACAAACTAACAGTCTTGAAGTAATGAGAGCAAAAATAAGTAGTTTCACGATGCAAGTAGGCAGTGCATATTGAACCTTCAACCCTTGCTTTATTTTTCACTGAACGCTTGTAGTCTCCCATTAATCTAAGAGTGAAACGGTTAAAAGATGTTATTTCATTTAAATAATCTACAAAAATTACACATCATTTACCTTTCAAATGGATACATCCAACGATATTGTACAGGACCACCAAGGATTGCTTCATTAGGTAGGTGAATCGGGAGGTGTTCCATCGAGTCAAAGAAACCAGGTGGAAAAATTATTTCTAGCTTGCATATGATGATGGGAATGTTTTTTTCCAACCTAACAAGGTCTTCCAACTTCAATGTATTACAACACAAGTCTTTAAAAAAACGACTTAACTCAGTTAGTGGCTTCCATATCTCAATAGGCAAGGAACGAAAAGCAATTGGAAGCAAACATTCCATGAATACATGACAGTCATGGGATTTCATCCCCTTCATCCTACCCTTGGTGACATCAGCACACCTAGAAAGATTCGAGGAATAGCCATCAGGCATTTTTAGTTCCTTAATCCATCTACAGACCAGCTTTGCCTCTTCAGATGTCAAAGAAAACTTTGCCTTTGGTTTAGCCATCTTTCCATTAGGTAGAGGACGCAACTCTAAATCTCCATGTAAACAGTTTAAAGGTAAATCCAATCTGGCTTTCTCATTGTCCTTTGTTTTTGCAGGATCATTCATGACAGTGTTAAACACATTATCAAATACATTCTTCATGACAGTGTTAAACACATTATCAAATACATTCTTCTCTATGTCCATATTAGCACTCACATTGGGGACATTGACAAATTGCGTACTAGCATCATAGACCATTTCATTCATTGCATCAAATTGTTCTTGATCACCATGATTATTCTCACTAGCATTTCCGCCACTACTAGAATGACCACCAAAATCTACATTATGATTATCTTCTCCATGATGAGTCCATGTATAATAGTTGGGCAAAAAACCATCTTTGTACAAGTGATGTTTAACCTCACTAGGTGTTTTCAAGGGAATGCAGACACATTTTACACAAGGACACCTTACCCCTCCATCATTTAAAAATTCTGGTCGATTAATGGCTTTATTGACAAAATCTTCAACTCCACTAACAAATTCATCTTTCAAACCATACCTATTGGAGTTTACTCTATCATACATCCAACTCCGATCCATTTTCTACATAAAAAACAAACATAAATTTCTAATTGATAAAATATAGATTGAGATTGAGCCTATGTATCCCTATAAATAATGATTGGTGTTTATAATAAAAAACTATAACTCAACCATTACTTCAAACTATTACTTATTGACATTTGTTCGTTCATTCCCGATTTGTAAATTATGAGTTGCATGTACGTTACCATTAAAACCTAAAAGAACGTTTCATCTCATTAAACTTTATTTTAATATGCTTTTTTGTTTTAGATATTTGTTTTCTAACTATGAATATTCTATGTCATTGTTATTTTGTTTTATCATATTAGAACACTAATTCACAAGATAATATGTTGTGTAAGTTAGTACGATACTAATTCACAACAAAAATAATTAAAGTCTCTAAAACAATAATTAAAAAAATCATACAAATAATATTTTTTATTTTGAGTTTTAAAGGGCTCATTCTATATTTCAAAGATAAAATATTTATTAAGATACTCTCTCATAGTTTAAAAATGATGTTATTTTATTAATTTAAGAATACTTTTTATCCTCGCTTTTCAATTTAAAAATCATATTCTATTATAGTATAGCAGAACAAATAGTGTTAGCAGTATAGATTATAAAAGAAAGTGAAATATACATTTTGAATAAAGGGAGATAGATTATACTAAAAGAGTTTGTGAAATTTTATAAATAAAATAAATTACCGTAAAATATTAAATGAAATATTTAAGTGTGTAAATTGACAGAGAGTAAGCATGAGAATAAATAAACTGATATCCTCAATAAAAGAGAATGGAAAATATTTAGAAAGAGCAAAATAAATTACCAGTAAGTGTGTGAGTAAACAGTTGCAATCTTCCAATGAAAGAGAACCTGTGAAAGGGAATAAAAGAGAAAACTTTTAGAATATTAGATGCAACACAAAAAGTTTATAATAAGAGATAATAGAATGATAAAATTTTGAAAAATAATATCAATTAACTTTTGAATAATTAATTTAAAAGCATTAAAAACAACAAATTACTAGAATCACTTCAGGATGTAATGTACTGTTTAATATTTTAAGTGATGGAGTTCAAATCCTCTTAAAAACAGTTGTAAAATAACAACTTGTATCACCACAGTTAATAATAATTTGATTATAGCTTCTTGTCAATGCACTTTTATGATGATTAATTTTCATATAATGTTTGACAAAAAATTTTGTAAATTCACCCCATCAAGACTCGTATAGACAAGAAAAATATAGATGATTCAATGGTACTATGTTCTATGAACAAATAAAATGTTCACATTTGACACAAGATGAACCGTATGAGATACATTTCAACGGTAAAAATAAAATTACAGGCAATCTAACAGAACACATGCTGAATTATCAAACATCTGACCATGTAATATCCAACCCACCCCATTGGTTCCTAGGGACACCTAAGCCTTTCCACACAGCCATTGAAGCATCAACTATATTATTGGCACATGGAGGTTGATACTCATGTTCTGTATCACACCCCTTTGATGAATCACACTCATCAACTACCATTGCAATCACACTTTGACCATTCCCATTTATGGTGATCTTGTGAAGGCACCTTCTCTTTGTGGTGATCTTGTGAAGGCACCTTCTCTTTGTGTTGAAACACTTTACCTTGTTTTGTAGTTTGTATTGTTCTTTTGAGTGCTTGTTAAAAATAAATAGGATGTAGCTAAAATTGGTTTGTAGAAAATGATTCTGTTTTTTGTTTCTTTTACAAAATGATTTCATAGGACTATTTGAAGTAATAGAACTGGTTCATTGACCTTAAAAGCAATCCTATATTAGGGTAGTTGTCATTTGAGCCAACACGGCAGGATAGGACTCATTGCCTTGACCCAAAAACTAAGCTCCACCCTCTGCTTCTTCATTACCATTTACTTTACAAACAATAAATTTCCTATATATACCCTACTAAAACCTCCATCATAGCACCAAACACTAACAAGAACAACTAAGAGTTGTTGTATAAACAAAATGAAGACCTTTTGCCCAAAAGTTTCTTTTCTTTTATTAACATAAAGAAGGGAGAAATAATATCAATTAACTTTTGAAAAATATCAATTAAGCTTTGTTGTGAATGGAACTACTTTTGATGCAGTTATCTTCACAAAATGCTGAATATGATGAGATAGATTTTGAGTTCTTGGGGAACAGAACTGGACAACCTTACATTTTACAAACAAATGTATTCACTGGTGGACAAGGTAACAAAGAACAAAGGATCTATCTCTGGTTTGATCCTACAAAAGAATTTCACAGATACTCCATTCTTTGGAACATGTACCAGATTGTGTAAGAAAACAATACTTGACTCAGCTATATTGCCTTAATCTAAAACAATATAGCTAAACCTATGATTAATTTGCTTGCAGTTTCTATGTGGATGATGTTCCAATAAGAGTGTTCAAGAACAGCAAGGATTTAGGAGTGAAATTTCCATTCGACCAACCAATGAAGATATACAACAGTTTATGGAACGCAGATGATTGGGCAACAAGAGGTGGATTAGAGAAAACAGATTGGTCAAAAGCACCATTCATAGCAGGATACAAAAGCTTCCACATTGACTATGTAATATGTAATTCTATATTGAACCTAAGGGAGCCATTATTATGTATTTGTAATTCTGTATTGATTGGTCATTTATCAATATAAATAACAATTGTTTGCTACATACTTTGCCATTTCATGGGTTATAATATGATCTTGATATTTCATTACTATCAGTGATCATGACAAGCTTTTAATAAAACAAAACTTGGGGAATTTTATAATTAATAACTCAATTAAAATTGACATTTATATTTAAATACATTTTATATTGTCTTAAATTGGATAACACTTAATAATAGTACTCGCAACTAATTTGGGAAAGATATTTCCTGTTTTTAGTGACTTCTGTATGTTTCCTAATTCAGAGGCAAAGAGAATAGTATTGGAAGATGATAAGAATGAGGTGGTAATGGAAACAGAACATGTTCAAAGGTACTGCAAGCAGAGATCTTGGAAACCAACACAGTAACAAGTAAACAAGCAGAAGAATACCTGCAGCTGAAATCGTTACCAAATCGAACGTTACCAAATCGTTCTTCGTTATTGAAGGTGGAACTTGTCGTGCAGCAGAAAGAAGCAGAACCTCCTGTGAATACCAGAACTTCACAATTAACCAAAAATATAAATAACAGAACTTCAAGGCTTCTAATACGCATGTTTTTTCTCTTATGTATGATCAGAACAGACAAGCATGATTGGATACATTTGACTGACAAGCATGATCAGAACAGACAAGCATGATCAGAACAGACAACCATTTACTACTACAAAGAGAATACCACACAGGAATACACCACAGGACACATCTTTGTGCACACACAATGTAAAGTGTTTCAAATAACAATGCCTAGTATCAATCAAAATAAAGAGTTTCAAATGAGCACACACAAAGTTACAGAGTTTTCACTGTCATATCACAAGGCCTGCCAAAACTACCTAAAGTTACAATTTTGGTAACACAAGCTGCAGAATTAATGTTCTATTGTATCACAAACCGGCAGTTTTGTTTTGACTGTCATTTTTTCTCATACTCAATGGTTTTTCATCATTCCAATAAACAGTTTTTGCTCTCTTTTCTTTTCCTCTAAGAAATACTCTTATTTGAGATGAACGATTGATAGGCTTAGGGTTTCAGATGAACGATTGAGAGGGCTTAGGGTTTGAGAATGCGAAATCGAATTCGAAACAACTTATTTGAGATGAACACTGAGAGGCTTCGGGTTTGAGATGAACGATTGAGAGGGCTTAGGGTTTGAGATGAAGGATTGAGAGGGTTACTGAAGGATTGAGAGGGTTCATTGAGAGGGTTCAGGTGATGAACGAAAATAGAGGTAATGAAAATCTGGAAAAAGTTAGAAAGTGATGAACTGATATATTGTTTATTATTTTTCATTTTATTTTATAAGTTTTTTTATAGTAATAATTTTTGATAATTTTAATTTATAAAATCTATTTGGTATAAAATAATTGTTGGCCTTTAAGAATTTTATAAATTTAGATTTTTTATAGTATTTTATTTTTATTTATAATTGGTATAAAATAATTTTTATAGTATTTAATTTTAATTTATAATTGGTATAAAATAATTTTTATAGTATTTAATTTTAATTTATAAATTGGTATAAAATAATTTGGTATAAAATAATTTTTATAGTATTTAATTTTAATTTATAATTGGTATAAAATTTATTTGGTATAAAATAATTGTTGGCCTTTAAGAATTTTATAAATTTAGATTTTTTATAGTATTTAATTTTTATTTATAATTGGTATAAAATAATTTTTATTGTATTTAATTTTCATTTATAATTGGTATAAAATAATTTTTATAATATTTAATTTTAATTTATAAATTGGTATAAAATAATTTTATAGTATTTAATTTTAATTTATAATTGGTATAAAATTTATTTGGTATAAAATAATTGTTGGCCTTTAAGAATTTTATAAATTTAGATTTTTTATAGTATTTAATTTTTATTTATAATTGGTATAAAATAATTTTTATTGTATTTAATTTTTATTTATAATTGATATAAAATAATTTGATATAAAATAATTTTTATTGTATTTAATTTTAATTTATAAATTGGTATAAAATAATTTGATATAAAATAATTTTTATAGTATTTAATTTATATTAAGATTTATCAAATTTATTTTTAGAATAAATATTAAGAAATGTTGTTGGCCTTTAAGAATTTTATATATTTAGAATAGTTTTTGTAGTATAGTTTAATTTATATTTGGTATAAAATAATTAATTAAAACAATAAAAAGATAATAAAGGAGTCAAACTTAATTAAAAGTAAATAAAATATTTTTGGAATTAAAATTAGCGTCGATTTGAGCCGACACTAATATTAATAAAATAATAATTTATTAAAACAATAAAAAAAGGAGGCAAACGAAATTTGAGGGGGAAAAGAAAATTTTTCGCGCAACATTAGCGTCGCATATCACCGACGCTATCGTTAAAAAATAAAATAATTTATTAAAACAATAAGAATAGGAGTCAAACGAAACTTGTGGAGGGAAATGAAGAATTTTCGTACCAATGTTAGCGTCGCACATAGCCGACGCTAGTAATAATGACTTGGAAAAAAATAAAACAACTGTATTTACCTGTTAGCGAGGGCTTTCGCTGACGTAATGTCAACACTTTAGTGTCGGAGTCGGGGCCGACGCTAAAAGTTTGCAGCTAAAACGTGTTTTTCTTGTAGTGAATGCTTCGTGATTTTTTTTTGTGATTTTTAAATACCTAAAAGTATTTTTAAATAATTAAAATGAATTAATTAATTAAATAATACAATTAAATGGTTTAAAAATAGATTTTTAATGCAAAAATAAAAAATGAAAATGTTTTTGGGTTTTTAAAATTATTTAAAGTAAGAATGCAAAAAAATCATATTTTTAGAAAATGTTTTACTATTTTAAATAAATGAAGAAAATAAAATGCTAAGTATGCTGAATGGAGGGTCAGGATTGCATGGGAGATGGATCAAAGGCCAGGATGAGAGGTCAGCTTGACTTGGGGTAGGCTGATCTAAGGGCCTAGATTCAAAAATGAGATTTGCGCGTGATCCAGTGTCCTTGGTTCCTTCTAACTTAATAAATTATGTTTTATTTTAATTAATCAAAATTAAAGTTAATGACTAATCTGAACCGTTTGCTGCTTAACCTAAACATGATCCAAGGGCTGGTATTCAAACTAGAAACCCTAATCACCATTAACCCTAATTATTTTCAGGTGATCGGAGATAAGCTTCGGTCATCTTCTCTGGCCATCCAAATCCCCAACTTCTTCCCTAGGTCTCTAAACAACATCAAATCTTCCCAGAAACGTTCCCCAAACATCATAGAACATGAATCAATCAACAAATAACATTTAAACTTCATGAATCAAGCAAATCGAAGCAAACATTATTTTAGGTCAAACTTTCAGAACAACATGAAATGCTTATTTCTCAACCATTTTCAATTTTAAACATATTGAAAACACCCCAAATTTGCCCTCACTTTTTCTCACACCATGGCTTGTGATCTTTCATTTTTGCATTAGCATAAGCATACCATCTCATATTGCATATTTGTCTCATCTGCATAGTTTCATTTCATCTACATCTAGGGTTTGTGATCTGAGCAATCCAAGGAGTGATCTGAGCCATCCCAAAGGTCTTGAAGCTTGCAAAGAGGGTCCATGTATGTTTCATGATCATAATATGCTCCCCAAAGTTCATGAAAGTCAAGAGATCACAAAGCATGGCAATGGCATAAAGGCAGAGCTAGGGTTTTCCTGCACAAATGACCAAAATTAGGGTTTTGGTTTTAGAGGCCTTAATCCGAAATTTTTTGGTCATTCTTGTTTCTATTGGTCTTAATATTTTATAAGGATCATGTGTACCAAATTTGATGAAGAAATTCACTGTGGAAGTCATCTGATCATTGGGTAACTTCTTGAGAAAGTAAAGTCAAAATCAAGGCATCTGAGGCCCCCAACAAGGGTACCAAAGGGTCATCATCATCATTTTGAGTCTCTATGATATTTATTTGATCTTAGAAATGGTTGGAAGTTCAAAAAGTTAAATAATTTTGAGCCAAATGCAAACTTGCTATTTTTGGAAATGACTTGTAATGGAAACTTTCCATTTTGGGAAAGATTTTCAACCTATTCTTTCATGATAAAAAATGCTTCAAATGAAAAATTCTTGGGCATGAAAGTTGTAGATTATGTCTTACCCTTTTCAAAAAGTACTAGAACATGTCTTGATTCATCCTAGAACTCAAGATATGGCCTTTCAAATATGGCAAAAATCCTATAATTTTCAAGTTCATGCCAAAGAGGATTTTTTGCAAATTCAAGTTCCAAGCCATTTCATGACCTCTAATTAATTGCAAGATTCATCAAGAAATTTTCATAAAATTCTCAAAGAGGGAAATTTGCAAAACCTCTTGGAACCTTCCATCCACTTGTGCCAGCTGCATAAAATCAACCCCATGGCCCTCCATGAATCAGGCTGAGGCCAGACACCCCTTGAAGCAGCTCCTGCCATGGCCCATACCTCCAAGTACACAAAATTGACTTTTTTGAAAAACCTCCCATACCAATCAAATTGTGCCACACCAACTCTCTGAACCAATCACATTTGCTTATACAAACCTCAAGCACTCCAAAGCATAACACACACAAGCTCCGTACCTCCAAGAACTCAGCATTCACAAAATTTGCCAAAAACATCAAGTCTTCGAAACTCTCAACACAAGCATCAAAACTCAAATCTTTTTCCACCATTCAATCATGCACATCATAAGGATCACAAAGCACCCACTCTCATAGCCTAAAAGCTCCCTAAACCAAAACACGATTTCTACCACACCAGAACCAAACATCACAAACCAAGCCATTTAAACTCTTGCAAAGCTTCTCAATAGCACCAGGGGACTCAAAGGGGTTGGATTGAACAAGAGAGGAGGCCAGAAAGCACCAAACTGAAAAGCTTCATCTCAGGTATCCTCAAGAATAAATTATCCAGAACTTGCCATTTAAGTTACAATATCAATTTATATGTTTCACTGATCATTGTGATGTGTTTTGTTTTTAAATTATGCCAGATTGAATCCAGACCACACAAACATGCGCCAGTCAATTCCGCCTACCCCAGTTCAAATCATGGCCCTTGGATGCATTGACTTTCCATTTATTTTATTTTTTATTTCATTTTCCTTGCATTTTCTTTCTCATTTTATTTAAAATAGTTAAAAACATCAAAAAAATATGATCTTTTGCATTTCTTATCCAAATAAGTTTCTTAACCCAAAAATAATTTTTATTTTATTTGTTTCATTTTTAAAGTATTTTTAAAATATTTAAATGTTATTTTTAATTAATTAATGGATTTTAATTAATTAAAAATGCATTTATGTTTCTAAAAATCACCAAAAAATTCATGAACTATCCTAATACATTTAGAAACATTTTCAAACTCATCATACAAATTTCTTTTTAGGTTTGATCATAATTTTACAATTTTCTTTGAATTAGGGTTCTTAAAAATCACATTTTCTAACCCTAACTTGAAAATTTCATTTCTGCCTAACCATGATGAGTTTGAACTTGATTCTTTTTGCATTGTTTCACATATTTCATATAGTTTCTAGGTTATTTTTCTCATGAATTTATCTTGCATTTTCAATTTGATTTGCAGTTTCCCTTAAGAATCACCCAAAAACCCTAGCAAACTTAGAAAATTCATAACTTCCATTAGGTTAAGCTTCTGACTTTCTCCTTTGGGGTGTGATATTATATGGGATTAGGGTTTGATTGAGCTTTATTTAAATGTTTTATCATGTTGATTTCTTCTATTTTGATCATATGCATCTCATGTTGTCTTAAAACCCTAATTTTGCATCTTCATTTGCATTCTCCTTTGCATATCATCATCATATGAACTTGCCATGACATTTCAAACATTTGTATGACATCTTAGACATCTTAAGACATTCTTGAACATTTCTTGATCATTTATTTATTCATTTGCTATGCTTTGCACCCATTACATTTCATGAACATCCATGTGTTTTCATGCTTCTAAACATCCTCCCATTGCATCTCATCCTTGTATGATCATTCATATGCATCTTGTTTGACTTTGAATCATCTCATATTCCTTTCAAATTGCACTTTCACTTATGACTTTGATCTTTGCATCTCATTTCAATTCATTTCCTTTTGCTTCTTGTCTTATGCATTTATACTAACATTTCAGGAACCTTTGGTAAGTTATCTGGGGGTGGATTTGCCTTCACCTCCCACCTCTTCTCATCTCTTCATATGCATAATTACATGTCTTTGAAGTGAACTTGCTTCACTTATGTTCTCTCCTTCTTACTTTCTTTATTTTAAGTTACTTATCTTCTTCATGAAGTAAGTAACTTATTCTTCTTCTTCTTTCTCTTTTCATTTGCTTTTTCCATTGGTGGCCTTGAAGACCTTTTCTCTTAAGCCTCACAAACCATAGGATATCCAAGCATGATAACATTTAGGGTTGTATATAGTCTCCCTTAGTCTTTTACCTTTGAGTCTCCTTGAGTCTCTCTTCTCATCTCAATAATCAGAGACTAAACTCTTAAAGCTTTAGGACTTTGAATTAGGGTTATGCTTGTATCCTTCTCTTAGGATGGAGTGTATAACTTTAATCCTAACTGTTAAACATTTAATTTGTTTACACCTCTTAATCAAATTACACTAATAATCATCAAGACTTTATCTTGTAACTTGGGCCTTGCATTAGGGTTCTATCTCTTCCTTATGGTTAAGAGGGACTAACCCTAGTGTATAATGGACAAGTCCCCCTCAAGTTGTCTTACAAACTTAAAATCCATTTCTTAATCTCATCCCTTAATTAAAATCCACTTAATAAAGGTTTGTTATATAATGAATTTAATACCTAACCATAGATTAAGGTGAGGTATCTTCCTCAGCATAAGTGTTCTCATCTATTATCCTTCTATTAGGATGGTGTAATGAGTTCACTAATATGTGATTAGAGATTAAACTCATTACTTAACACAACAAAAAACCCAAAAACATTTAAATAATCACAAATAGGTTAATGATCTTAATCCTACATTATCATGGTCATTAAGTTGAGATGCTTATCTCATACTTAAGTAGGTTCATTATCCCTAATCAGGGAGGATATAATGAGTTTACCAACCCTTGATTTAGGCTTAAGCTCATAATCCTATACAAAACACCAAAAACAATAAAAAACTGAAAACACAAAAAACAAACAAATAATCGTCTCCTCTGGGATTCTTTTCTCATCACACTCACTCTGAAAATGAGAACTTGCTTCTTCCGTCTAATGCAAGACAGTTAGCACTCGAGCCAGACGAGTCATACACTTGAGCATAGACAAGTAAGCAATTCACAGTCAATTTATTTTCAGACTCTTTGAGTCGAAATACGGTGTTCTGACTTCCTCATTGCACGAGAGGATACGTAGGCATAACTTAACAGTTATCGAACAAAAGTCTCTGTGTCTTCCCCCTATTTCAGCACTCTTTCTAAGCCTCAGTTCCTGAGAAATTCACACCTTTTGCAATGACACTTGTACTTTCTTTCCTTAGCTTTTGCACACAGATAGCACATACACTTACCCCTTTTAAACACAATCTTGTAAGCGTGGATCCCGTCGAGAACGACGGACGATCTGGGTGCTAATACCTTCCCAGGTTGTAACCAACCCCCTTTCTCAGTTTCTCTGGTTCGCAACCATCTTATCTATCTCTTCCCAGGTTTATGTAGCATTACCTTTCCTTCAGGATAAAAATGCCTAGCTGGCGACTCTATTCAATTCAACCTCATCATTTCTCTTTCGCCGACAGTTCGCGTCTGCACCCTGGGACCCTGGTGTCTTTTCGAGGGAGCGACAACTTGGCGACTCTGCTGGGAACTTATCTCTTGCAACCAGGGCTCCTGGTTCTTTTTGTGGGTTTCTCCTAGCGCTTGTTTGATTTGTGTTTATAGGGGTGTTACGTGTTATATGTGCTTTTTTTGTTTATTGCTTTATTTATTTATTTCTGTACAGCTTTATTTATCGCTTTCACTTATTATAGTATGCATTCCATATTAGTATCATCATATCATGTGCTGGATCTGCTGTTTACCTTGGTAGGAGGGATATTCAGTGAGTAAGGTTCCATACCGGGAGCCTGAGTGACACATAGGATTAGAGTGGCTTCATATTCTTTCCCATTCCATTTCGGTCTGGTGCAGGAATATGAAACACGGTTCAGACATGGGTTTCTTCATGAGAACTATGTGTTACGGAATTCCTGTAGTACTAGGGCTATCTGGGAAGCCTGCTAAGTCTGAATGACCTTTTTAGATGACCTTCAGCATCTGAGGTGAATTAGAGGAGGATCCTTTATAATTAATGTAAACATTGTACCTGCGGGTTAGAAGTGTTTACACTTCTCATAACTGATCCAAGTCTGAGGATCTTTGTTCTAGAACAATACCTGTGAGGGGGTTGGGATGTTTACAAATTTGTAGGAACCCTTGACCTCATCATACCCTGTTACTAATATTGTTAAGGTTACACTATTTTGGACTGATCTTATGAAACCCTAGACTTGTGACTCTTTATTTGAGTCCCCCACCTGGTTACTGGTTCTCTAAGCCTTCATCTGCATTTCTGAACACACATGGACCTTATCAAAGAAGATAACAGATCCAGCACTTGATCACAAACCCTTGCATATCATTCTTCATACATCATTTTGCATCATTTTAACATTTGTCTATTTATTTTACAGGGTATCCACATAATCTTTTGTTTGGTTTTGACTGTTCTTCTGCTCAGACATCTCCATCGGATATATTCATCAGCCATCTTCATCAAAGATTCTCTTCAGCACCTTCATCAGTTGTCTTCATCAGTGTTTCTCCTCAGTTATCTGCATCAACATCCATTTTCAGTATGGACCCATCCAGGAAGAGAAACATTACTTATCATTTTTTTGAGCCCTCTCTAGCAGGCATCAGGAAGATTCAGACACTTATCACTCCTGATCATGTCCCTTTATTCAGGGAACATTATGGTAGTATTATGGACATGATCATGGACTTGGATGCATCACAGAGGAGTATGATCCACACTTGCCTTCAGTTTTATGACCATCCTCTCAGATGCTTCTCTTTCCCAGACTTTCAGTTGGGTCCTTTGTTAGAAGAATTTTCCATGTTGTTGGGTGTCCCCATCAGGAGGGGGATTCCTTTCAACCCTGAGATGATTGCTCCTAGGAATCAGGACATAGCTAAGGCTCTGTATTTGGAAACCACCATCATTGATCAGCATATGACCACTAAGGTTGGAATCCCAGGCCTCCATTTGGACTTCTTGATTACTCAGGCCACCAGTCATGCTGCCATAGGGAAATGGGACACTGTTTGTGCTCTCTTAGCCCTTAGCATATATGGTATCATCTTGTTTGCAGACGAGCCTAAGTTTGTAAGCAAGAGTGCTATCCATATCTTCTTGTTGAAGAATCCAGTTCCTACCTTGCTCGGGGATTTCTATTACTCAATACATCAAAGGAATGAGAAACAGAGGGGAAGATTAGTCAGATGTTGTGCACCTCTCTTCTACTGCTGGTTATTGAGACACTTGCCAAAGACAGAAGCTTTCTTGAATCCTCATCAGTCAAGAAATTGGGCTAAGATAATGATTTCTCTCACTTCAGAAGACATCAGGTGGTGCACTCAGAGCACCAAGAGCAGAGATATAATTATAAGCTATGGGCAGTATCCCAATGTACCTCTTATTGGAGTGAAGGGTTGCATCAACTACAATCCTTTGTTGTTCAAAAGGAAACTGGGGTATGCCTTAGTACATCCACCAAGAGAGCAGGACTTATCAGAAACCCTTTACTATGACATTCAGAATAATCATGCTATCGTCCGACAAGCAGCCTGGGCTTGGGATAACATTCAGACAAAAGGGACTATTATTGTTGGCAAGTGTAATAACATAACTTCAGCTCAGTATATTGATTGCTCTCATATCAGAGGACAGATCACCCGCATGCCATTCACCCTGGAGAATGTTCCAGGACCATCAGTAGTGGATACCATAGCTACAGTCAGTTTAGAGGAATTTGAGAAGCTGAAGGAAAGGAATACTCAACTTTCTGAAGCTCTAAAGAAGACCCTCTGGGAGAGGAATGATAGTCGTCTGGACAATGATGTAAACACCCGAAATTTTCCCTCAATAAGTTCACACCATGGCTTGTGATCTTTCATATTTGCATTAGTATAAGCATATCATATCATATGGCATTTTTGCTTCACTGCATTAGGTCAAATTCATCTGCATCCAGGGTTTGTGATCTGAGCAATCCAGGGTCATCTGAGCCACTCCAAAGGCCACCAATCATTCCAATAGGGCCCATGTATGTTCAAGCATCATAATATATCCTCCAAATATCAAGGAAGTCAAAAAATCACAAGAACTGGCAAAGCATGGAGGCAGAGCTAGGGTTTAACTGCACAGATGACCTGAAATTAGGGTTTTGGTTTCAGAGGCCATAACTCCAATTTTTTTGGACATTCTTGTTTCTATTGGTCTCAATATGTTATAAGGATCATGTGTACCAAGTTTGATGGAGAAATTCATTGTGGAAGTCATCTGTTCACTGGGTAACTTCTTGAGCAAGTCAGAGCAAAATCAGGGCATCTGAGGCCCCCAACATGGAACCAAAGTGGATTTTTCATCAAATTGAAGTTATATGATCTTTATTTGATCATTTAAGTGCTTATAAGTTCACAAAATTGAAGAAAAGTGAGCTAAACCAAAGGTTGCCAAAAATGGAAATAACTTGTAATGTACACTTTCCATTTTGGGAAAGTTTTTCAACCTCCTCTTTCTCAACCAAAAATGTTTCAAATGAAAAATTGTTGGTCATGAAAGTTGTAGATTGGATCATTCTCTTTTCAAAAATTACAAGAACAAGACCTAATTTATTTTGGAATTCAAGATATGGCTTGTCAAAGTTGGCAAAAATCCCATAATTTTCAAGAATGCACAAAAAGGGATTCTTTGCAAAACCACTTGCCAAGGCATTTTGTGACTTCAAACACACTTCTATGTATCATAACATCATAGTACATTTCTTTAAGATCAGAATTGCCCAAAGAATTGCATCATTCCATGCCTTGAATATCAAGAATTCTCAAAGGGGCCAAAATTTCACATAATTGCAAAACACCACATAACTTTGCTCCCACTTGCTGAATTGCCTCAAGACTGATTTTGTGGACTTCCTTGAACTCAGCTGCGCATGGACAAGCCAATGAGCCAGCTACACCATTGCCCATACCTCAAGTACAACACTTTTGACTTTTTGGCAAAAACACCCATACCAATCACAACAGTCCACCACCCACTCTCTGCCCAATCCAGACTCTACAAGCATGCTCTAAGGACTCATTTTCATAAAACACACAAGCCTAACACTCCAAGAACTCAACATTGCCAAAATCAATCCCTCTTGCATTTTCCTTCGAATCTCTCAGCTCACTCACTCAATCTTCAAACCAATTTCACCATTGATCTCAAAATCACTCACTGACCACAAAGCAACCCTCAAACCAGCCAAGAACACCCCATACACAAAACACGATTCTTGGTCAGTTCAGTTGCTAAAACACAAACCAGTCATTCTCAAAGCCTTTGAAGCATTCCATTAGCCTCAGGAGGTCAAAGTGAGTCATTTTGCACAAAGGATGTGGCCAGAAAACTCAAGTTTGGAAATCTCCTTCTCAGGTAGTCATCTGAAATCATTTTTCCAGAACTCCTTTTTTATGTTACAATATGAAAAAGCATGCTTCACTGATCACTCTGAGCTTTGTATTTTCGAAAATGGTTAAGAAATGAGTTTGTATGAATGTTCTGAAATTTCTGCCATTTTTAATCTTTCTTTCGAAACATGAGATTGAGCAAGAATAAATTTGTTTTAGGGGTGGATTTGAGTTCAGGGAGATGAGGGGAGTTGATCTGGAGCTTTAGAGCTCCAGAAATGACCTAGGGAGAGAGTTTGAGATTTTCAGGGGAGGATGTCACCGGAGAAGACGACCGGAGCTCTTCTCCGGTGACCTGAAAGTGATTAATTGTGTAGTTAGGGTTTGGGCTTTGTTTGAACATGGATCCTTAGATTTCCCTTTCCCGCGTGTGATGGACGCCTAGGATCACTTCATTAGTTTTTAATTAGGATTAAATAATTAATTAATTAGGTTTAAGTGGATTTGAATATAGACCATAGGATCTGGCGCGCAGTCAACTTAGAAATCCCCAGAATCAATCCCAGCCTTTGATTGCGCATACTTCTGTTTATTTTAATTTTTATTTCAATTTTTACTCATTTATTTTGTAACATTTATTTAAAATAGCTAAAAAATCCCAAAAAATATTTTATTCTGCATTTTCACTTAAGATAATTTTCTCAACCCAAAAATATTTTTATTTCTATTTTTTGCATTTAAAAATCATTTTTAAAAACATTTAAATGTTTATTTTAATTAATTAATGGAAATTAATTAATTAAAATATCATTTAGGTTTCTAAAAAATCCCAAAAAAATTCATATTGCATCTTTCAACATTTAGAAACATTATCATACCATCCACACAAATTTCTTTTTGGTTTTGAACAATCTTTGATAATTTTATTGAATTTAGGGTTCATAAAATTCCTATTTTAGAACCCTAACTTCAAGAATTCTTTTCTGCCTAACCAAGAATGGTATGACAATGTTTCTTTTTGTATTGATCTTCATTTGACATGTAGTTTATAGGATAATTTTGTCACAAATTTCTTCTGCATTTTTTATTTGATTTGCATTTTCTCCCTTTAGGTGCCTTAAAACCCTAGATAACTTAGAAAAATCATAACTTCCTTAGGGTTAAGTGTTAGGTCTCCTCCTTTGGGGCTGATATCATATGGGTTTAGGGTTCCTTTAAGTCCATTTTCAATTTTTTATCTTGTCATTTGCCTCTGTTTTTTACTTTTGCATCTCATGTTGCATTAAAACCCTAATTTCTCATCTTCATTTGAATACATCTTGCATATGCATTTATTCAAGAACTTTCCATGATATTTTATGCATTCACATGACTTCTAAGACATCTTAGGACATGTTAGAACCATGTTTGATCATTTATTCATCCATTTACCATGTTATGCATTCATCACATTCTATGAACATTCATGAACTTTCATGCTTCTTTCATGCCTCAGTTGCATTCTCATCACTTGTGTGATCATCCATTTCTCTTGACATGCCTTTGCATCATCTCTTAGCATCATTAACATCATGAACATGCTTCTGTTTTTGGTTTGCATCCTTGCATACATCTCATTTCCACTTCATTCTTTCTTTTATGCTAACTTTTCAGGTGGTAAGTGCTTTGAGAAGTGAATTTGCCTTTACTTCTCACATTCTCTTTTAATATCTCTTATACATTCATTGCTGCATTTTATGTTTGCTTTAGAGTGAGCTTTCTCATTCATGTTCCTCCTTCACCTTCTTTCTTCAAGTAACTTATCTTCTTAAGTGAAGTAAGTTAACTTGTTTCTTCTGCTTCTCCTTCTTTCTTCTGCTTCTTCCTTGGTGGCTTATTCTTGAAGATCTCTTGCAAGCCTCATAAACCCTAGGAACACCCAAGCATGATAACAATTAGGGTTTTGATTAGTCCCCCATTAGTTTTACCTTTGTGTCATCTTTTGTGTCTGTCCTCCCATCTCATAATCAGGGACTAAACCTTTAAGGTTTTAAGGCTTTGTGATTAAGCTTATGCCTGCATCCTTCTCTTAGGATGGAGTGTATAACTTTAATCCTAAGTGTTAAACCCTTAATGTGTTTAAATCTCTTAATCAATCCATCTTAATAATCACTAAGACAATAAGCTTGTAAATTGGGCCTTGCATTAGGGTTCTAATTCTTCCTTAATTGGTTAAGAAGGACTAACCCTAGTGTTAATGGACAAGTCCCCCTCAAGTTGTCTTACAAACCATAAAATTCAATTCTTAATCTTATCATTAAATAAAATCCACTTTAATAAACGCTTTCTTTTGTCATGAGGTTCATCCCTAATCATGGATTAAGTTGAGGTATTTTCCTCAACTTAAATGTTCTCATCTATTATCCTTCTATTAGGATGGTGTAATGAGTCCATTAAATCCTTCATTATGGCTTAAACTCATTACTTAACACTAAACAAAAACTCCAAAAACATCTAAATAATTGCAAGTAGGTTAATGATCTTAATCCTACATCATGGTGATTAAGTGTGAGGTGCCTACTTCATACTTAAGGTATTCTCATTACCCCTAATCAGAGGGAGTATGTGATGAGTTTGCTAACCCTTGGTTTAGGCTTAAGCTCATTAACTTATGACAAACACAAAAAGAAATAAAAGGTTGAAAACATCAAAACAAACAATAATCGTCTCCTTTGGGATTCTTTTCTCATCATCTTCACTCACAAACGAGAACTTGCTTCTTCCGTCTAATGCAAGACAGTTAGCACCTGAGCCAGAAAGGTCATACACTTGAGCATAGACAAGTAAGCAGTTCATCAGTCAATTTATCTTTTAGTCTCTTTGAGTCGAACTACGGTGTTCTTACTTCCTCATTGCACGAGAGGATACGTAGGCATAACTTAACTATTATCGAACAAAAGTCTCTTTCTCTCCCCCCCTCTTCCAGCATTATCCTTTAAGCCTCATCCCTGAGCAATTTCATTTCACATCTCTTTTGCACTGACACTTGTACATTATTTTCCAGCTTTTGCACACAGATAGCACTGACACTACCCCTTTGAACACAATCTTTCAAGTGTGGGTCCCATCGAGTACGACGGACAATCTGGGTGCTAATACCTTCCCAGGTTGTAACCAACCCCCTTTCTCAGTTTCTCTGGTTCGCGACCGTCTTGTCCATATCTTTCCAGGTTTATGCAGCATTACCTTTCCTTCAGGATAAAAATGCCTAGCTGGCGACTCTTTTCAGTTCATCTATATGTTCTCTCTCTTTCGCCGATCGTTCGCG
The DNA here is from genome assembly GCA_963966055.1 of Lathyrus aphaca. Taxonomy (NCBI): domain Eukaryota; kingdom Viridiplantae; phylum Streptophyta; class Magnoliopsida; order Fabales; family Fabaceae; genus Lathyrus; species Lathyrus aphaca. The sequence goes on from OZ014520.1 coordinate 500,823,032, forward strand.
TCTGTACCCCGTCTGACCCGGTGTCATTTGTTGGGAGCGATAGCTTGGCGACTCTGCTGGGGACCCTTATACTGCAACCAGGGCTTCTGGTTCTTTTTGTGGGTTCCTCCTAGCACTTGTTTGATTTGTGTTTATGGGGGTGTTACGTGCTAATTGTGCTTTGTTTATTTGCTTTATTTATTGCATTATGTACAACTTTATTTATTGTTTTCTTTACAGTTTTTTTATGTACATCATACTATCATTATCATTGTTGAATCTGCTTCTGTTTTGGTTGGTGTGGTTTCATTGAGAGATTAAGGTCCTATACCTGGGACCTGAGTGACACCTAGGCTAGAGTGGTTCATATTCTTTCCCATTCCATTTCGGTCTGGTGCGGGAATATGAAACACGGTTCAGATGTGGGTTTCTTCTTGAGAACTCTGTGCTACAGATTTCCTGTAGTGCTAGGGCTATCTGGGAAGCCTGCTATGTTTGGATGACCTTTATTTGACCTTCAGAATCTGGGGTGAATTGGAGGAGGATCTTTTATGGTTATTATAAACACTGTATCTCCAGGTTAGAAGTGTTTACACTTCTCATAACCGATCCAAGTTTGAGGATCCTTGTTCTAGAACATTACCTGTGAGGGGGTTGGGTTGTTTACAGGTTTGCAGGAACCCTTTGGCCACAACATACCCTTTTACTATTTTGTTTTAAGAATGCATCACTTTGGACAGTTCTTGTGTTTACCCTGGACATGTGGCTCTTTATTTGAGTCCCCCACCCTGGTTACTGGATTCTAGACCTCCATCTAGACCTTTGAGCATACATGGACCTTATACCAAGACAGATAATCAGATCCAGCTCTTGATCAAACCTTTGCATATCATTTGCATATATCATCATTGCATCATTTAACATTTGTTTATTTGTTTTACAGGGTATCCATATTCATATTTGGTTTGGTTTTGACCCCTTCTGTTGCTTAGACCTCTGCTTCAGTTATCTTCTTCAGCATTTTCTTCAGCTATCTTCTTCAGCACCTGCATCAGTCTGTCAGAGACTTACCTCTAGCTTATTAGTCAGTGATCTTCATCAGCATTTGTCTTCAGCTTCTTTATCAGCACTCATAGAGACTCCAAGGAAGAGCAACATATCTTACCACTTCTTTGAGCCCATCTTGACTAGTATCAGGCAGGTCCAGTCCCTTATCACACCTGACCACATCCCACTGTTTAGAGAGCACTATGGGGGTATTTGGGACATGGTCATGGATCATGATTCATCTCAGAGGAGCATGATCCATACATGCTTGCAGTTTTATGACCCTCCACTCAGATGCTTCACCTTTCCTGATTTCCAGATGGGGCCTCTGTTGGAAGAGTTTTCCTTGTTGATTGGAGTGCCAATTAGAAGAGGGATCCCCTTCAACCCAGTGATGACTGCTCCCAGAAGTGAAGAGATAGCAAGGGCATTGAATTTGGAGCCTGCCCTCATTGAGAAAAACTTGACAACAAAAGTTGGGATTCCTGGCTTACATCTGGACTTCTTGATTTCTCAAGCCACCCTGAAGGCTGCAGTGGGAGAATGGAATGTAGTCTGTGCACTTTTAGCCCTCAGTATATATGGGGTTATATTGTTTGCAGATGAGCCCAAGTTTGTGAGTAAGAATGCCATCCACTTTTTCCTGCTGAAGAACCCAGTGCCTACATTACTAGGAGACTTCTACTACTCCATTCACCAGAGAAATGAAAAGCAAAGAGGGAAGCTAGTCAGATGTTGTGCTCCTCTGTTCTACTCTTAGCTGCTCAGACGCTTGCCTAAATCAGATGCCTTCTTGAACCCCCATCAGCAGAAGAATTAGGCCAAGAGGTTCATTGCCTTAACATCAGATGATATCAGATGGTGCACCCAGAGCACCAAAGGCAAGGATATTATTACCAGCTGTGGGAAATACCCTAATGTGCCTCTGATAGGGGTAAAAGGTTGCATCAACAACAACCCTTTACTGTTTAATAGACAATTAGGATATGCCTTGGTTCATCCTCCGAGAGGACAAGATTTGGCTGAGACCCTATACTGTGAAGTTTAACCTAACTCTGCTGTTGTCAGACAAGCTGCCTGGGCTTGGGACAACATCCAGACCAAAGGGACAACCATCCTTGGAAGGTGCAACAATATTGCTTCAGCCCAGTACTCTGACTGATCCCGTACTAGAGCTCAGATCACCAGGATGCCTTTCACCTTGGAAGACACACCTGGACCTTCTACAGTACAGCCTGCAGCAATTGTTAGCTTGGAAGAGTTTGAAAAGCTGAAAGAGAGGAATAATCAGCTATCTGAAGCCCTGAAGAAGACTCTCTGGGAGAGAAATGACAGTTGTCTGGACATTGAAAGATTGGAAAGACTCAAGACTGAAAATCTGACCAAGATTGAAAAGAGACATGACTACATAAGGAAAGCAAGAGCAGGAGAGTTGGTTTTGAAGAATGCTTGCAAGGAGGCCAATATTCAGAAGGCTAGGGCTGAACATTATCTGGAAGAAATCCAGGCTAAGTGGATCAGGATCACCGAAGCCCGTGTACAAGAAGACCAGAGGACTCAGGCCAAGATTGAGCAGCTGGAGGCCAATGAGAAGAAGCAGCAGGAAGCTTTGTTGGCAGCTCAGAAGGAAATATCAGAATTGAAGCTCCGAGCGGGGTTGAAGAGATCAAAGGATCAAGACAGGCATAAGAAGATAACCAATGCCATTGCTACCAGGAACCCCCTCATTAGGACTATTACAGAGCATCCAGCTGGTCCAGTGACTGAGGTCCTCCTGAAGGAAGTCAGGGAGGATGACTTTGGTTTGGATGTCTGATTCCTTTTGCTTGTATTTCTTTCTTTTGATGTACTTTTCTTTTGATTTTTGTATTTTGACCCACCATGGGCATGTATTGTAAACAAACTATGTATTTTCGTCATTTGTAATATATCAGTTTGTTTCATTTTGGTGGGTTTTATCTCAACATCATCAGCATTCCCTCGAGGTCTGGAAAGGTCAAAACCAAAACCAAACCGGATACCCTTGGAAGACAAATAAGCATATTGCATCACATACTAACATTTGCTTTGTTTTGTAGGTTTTTGTTTGTTATTTGTTTTGTTGTGGTTTCAGGAAACATTTCTCGAAGACGAGTGTTCCCTGTTAATAGAATTCATCGGTACCCAACGCGAAACAAACTTCTGAGCATTCAGATGGATCAGGTACAGCAGGACCTGAATGAAGTAAGAAACCAAATGGCAAACGAAAGGGTTGAGATGAGAAATCAAATGACCCAGTTTATGGCTGTGATGACTGGCTTAGCTCAGAGCCAGGAAAGGCCGAGAGAGCTGGTGGAAAGGCAGACTCCTGAAGAACCCCACCCTGGAACAGGAGGAACCAGCAATAATGAACGCGGGCATCCTCGCATCGACCCACCAGAGTTCGGGCCCCATTTGAACCCAGATGTTAATGTCCCAAGGAATATTCAAGGAAACACTGCTGGAGGCAGGATCTTGCAAGAAGATCCTCAGGAAGAGTAGTTCACAATTATTGGGGCTGGGGATGAGGTGTATGACAGAAGGCTGGATGAGATTGCTGAAAAGCTGAGGTCTTTGGAATCCCATAATTCTCTAGGCTTTGATGTAATGGATATGGGGTTGGTAGATGGGGTGAGGATTCCCCACAAATTCAAACCCCCATGCTTTGAAAAATATAATGGTACCTCATGCCCACGTACTCATCTGCAATCTTTCTTAGGGAGACTCAAGGCTTATACAATGGACGAGAAATTATGGATGTTCTATTTTGAGGATAGCCTGACTGGAGCATCAAGAGAATGGTATTCGCATCTGACCAGGGCCATTATACGATGTTGGAAAGACTTGGCCGAAGCCTTCATCCGTCCGTACCAGTACAACCTAGACATGGCTCCCAATAAGACCCTTCTAATGGGCATGTCTCAGTCTTCAAGGTAAAGCTTCCGAGATTATGCTCAGAGGTGGAGACAGCTTGCTGCTGCTGTCCAACCACCCATGTCTGAACGGGAAATGGCAGACATGTTTATAAACACCTTGCAGGGAACTTATATTGACCGACTTGCTGCTTTCTCTTCCACCAGTTTTGCTGATGTAGTTATAGCTGGTGAGAGAATTGAGAGTCTTTTGAAGATGGGAAAAATCTCTGACAACGGTGCAAGTTCCACCAACAATACCAGAAAACCTTTTCAAGGACCCCGAAGGACGGGTGAAACAAATGCTATTCATACAGGCAGGGGCAGACCCCAGTATTCTCACAAATTAGTAGCATCCGTTACTATCCCGGCTCCAGCTCCACAACAACCACTTTTTCCTCAACAACAAGAACAACATCACTATCAACAACAACCGCACTTTCTGCAACAAAGAACGTACAACAATAACAACAACAACCAACAACAGCGCCCCTTTCAACAGTGGCCATCTCAAGCAAATAGGGTGATTGACCCCATTCCTATGCCTTATGTTGCTTTACTGCCACAACTCCTGAAGCTCAACCTAGTTGAGTTAAGGACGTTGGCTCCACTAGATCCTCTCAACCTCCCGAAGAATTATGATGTCAATGCTTGGTGTGCCTTTCACTCCAACGCACCTGGTCACAATACTGAGAAATGTAGAGCCTTGCAAATGAAGGTTCAGGATCTGGTCGATTCCAAAGCTCTCAACTTCGCACCGCCTCCAAATGTTAACAGAAATCCTATGCCTAATCATGGTGGGCCCATGATTAATGCCATAGAGGAGGACCAACCATCTACACTGATTGACAATGTTGCACAGATTCGGACACCATTGGCAGAAGTCAAAGCTCAACTCTTAAGATACCAGGTGTTCCCAGGCTGTGAGGCCTACTGCGAATCGTGCAAAAATGCTATTAATGGTTGTGAGAGGCTGAGGCTTGGCATAGATGGCCTTATCATAGATGGAATTTTGCAAATTACCACAACGGTTCCTACAACATCAACAACTCTTTCCTCAGCAACAACAGATCCTCCTACAACTGCAACAACTATCATTCCCACTAATTCATCCACAACTCCAACAATCACTCCATCCATTGTTTCAACAAACCAAAGTTCAGTTACACTTACTTCTACAACATCAACACCCATTTTATCAATGGAATCGCCTACAACACCAACAAACTCTAATGAAGATGTCTCAACGGTCACGATCTATTATGACCCGACAACTGTTCGTCCCAACAACGATTTTCAACAACAAACTGCAACACCTCCTGTCAGATCTCCAGTCACAATCTACTATGACCCGCATACCATCACAGTTCCTTCCGCTGCAGCAATTAGTCTGGTCACCATTACGGTACCTGGACTTGTTCCTTATGAAAGCAGTAATAACATACCTTGACACTACGGCTCTGATCTCTACTGCGACGGAAAGAAGATCACTCTAGATTCATCAACCTCTTCACCACAAGCTGACAATGTTGGGGGAGGCGGAGGCTTCACCAGAAGCGGACGCCTTTTTGCCTCACAAACACCGAGACCCAACACTGAAGTAGAGGCTGCTGCTAAGGCAAAAGGGAAGAATGTGGTACTTGAAGAGCCTATTGTTAAAGAAACTCCGAAGACGTCTTTTAAACAAGAGGTGGACGAGTTCATGAGAATAATCAAAAAGAGTGATTACAAAGTGGTGGACCAGCTTCATCAGACACCCTCCAAAATCTCTATCTTATCATTGTTAATGTGTTCCGAAGCCCATAGGAATGCACTATTGAGGGTCCTGCACGCAGCCTATGTGCCGGAAGAGATTACGGTTAATCAGTTGGAAACAGTGGTTGCAAATGTTAACACCAGTCATGGACTGGGCTTCACAGATGCTGATTTAACGACGGAGGGACGCAATCATAACAAGGCTTTACATATCACCTTAGAATGCAAAGGTGCTGTTCTTTCTCATGTGTTGGTAGACACTAGGTCCTCACTCAATGTCCTCCCAAAGAAAGCCTTGGTGAAGCTGGAATATGATGGTTTGGCATTGCGTCCAAGTAACTTGGTGGTGAGGGTGTTTGATGGCTCTAAGAGATCAGTGCTTGGAGAGATTGAATTACTTGTGATGATTGGCCCACAAATCTTTAAAACTACTTTCTTCGTGATGGACATACAGCTGGCCTACAGTTGTTTGTTGGGTAGACCCTGGATTCACGCCGCTGGCGCTGTTACATCTACCCTTCACCATAAATTAAAATTTGAGTGGGAAGGCTAGATCATCACAATCTGCGGGGAGGAAGACATTTTCGTTAGCCAGCTGGCTACTTACAAGTATATAGAGATGGATGGGGAGATCCATGAGACTATGAGTCAGGGATTTGAGGCCCTTAACATCAATGAAGCAACTGCTGTGTCTGGAACTTCCATCACTTCATATCAACAAGCCCGGAAGGTTGTTGAAGAGGGTATCGCTCAGGGCTGGGGCAAGCTGCTGCCAGTAGAAAAGAAAGAAGACAGATTCGGGTTGGGTTAAAGACCAACTCGACAAGATCAACCAGAGGCTGCAACGGAGCCCATATTTGTCAGTGGGGGAATGCTTACCCCGGATGCTGTGAACAATTTGGAAGACGGGGAAGAAGACGACCGCAACCTGGAAAATTGGATACGTCCAAGGATCCCGGGGAACCAAGTCTCTAACTGGTCTTCCCAGGAAATTATAAGAGTTACTCCTGCAGAGTAATTATTATTTCCTATCTTTTAAGTATGCATCAAGTCTTGCATCTTGCCCAAGGTGTCAGGACTCATTTTGTAATAGGGCCATCTTGTATTTTGTGCAAATGATTAATTAATGAATATCAGTACATCTTTTGCAAACGAGTCTCTCTTTTTCGCTCACTGTTTTTAATTTTTCATTTTTTGTACAAAATGATAAAATGGAAATGTTTTCAAAATAAACAACTTCATTTTCACTTTTTTTCTAAAGCAAGAAAAACTGATCACTAAAATGAACCAATCTAAACCCTTGCAGAGAGTGCCCTCCAGATTGCACCGACAACAACACTGCTATGACTTCGTATGACTTCGACAATCCGATTAATCAAGCCGATGAAGGGGTTGAAGAAGATTATAAGCTGCCTGAAGAACTAGCCAGATTGTTAAGGCAAGAGGAGAAGGTAATCACTCCTCATCAGGAGGTGGTTGAGACAGTTAATCTTGGTACAGAAGAAGACTTGAAAGTAGTGAAGATCGGGGCCCGTCTGCAAGTTTCAGTGAAGGAACAACTTATTGACATGCTTCGAGAGTACGTTGATGTCTTTGCTTGGTCCTATCAAGACATACCAGGTCTGGATATTGACATTGTTATGCACAAGCTTCCTTTGAAGGAAGATTGTCCTCCAGTGAAACAGAAGCTACACCGTACTCGTCCGGATATGGCCATGAAGATAAAAGAAGAGGTACAAAAATAGTGGGACGCCGGTTTCCTTGCTGTGACTAGTTACCCGCTGTGGGTCGCTAACATTGTACCAGTGCCTAAGAAGGATGGCAAAGTACGGATGTGTGTGGATTACCGAGATCTGAACAGAGCTAGCCTGAAAGATGACTTCCCATTACCTCACATTGATTTATTGGTCGACAACACAGCTCAGTTCTCGGTATTCTCCTTCATGGACGGATTCTCCGAATATAATCAGATCAAGATGTCACCTGAAGAGATGGAGGAGACTACTTTCATCACACCCTGGGGCACATTCTGTTTTAAGGTAATGCCATTTGGATTGAAGAATGTCGGGGAAACTTATCAGCGGGCTATGGTAACATTATTCCATGACATGATCCACAAAGAAATTGAATGCTACATGGATGACATGATTGCCAAGTCCCTCACAGAAGAAGACCATATAGTAAATCTGTTGAAGTTGTTCAAGCTTCTGAGAAAGTATCAACTGAAGCTAAACCCCAACAAATGCACATTCGGGGTACGGTCCGGTAAGCTGTTGGGTTTTATTGTAAGTGAAAAAGGAATTGAAGTTGACCCTGACAAAGTCAAATCCATTCAAGAGATGCCTGCACCCAGGACTGAACAAGAAGTTCGGGTGTTTCTAGGTAGATTGAACTACATTTCAAGGTTCATATCTCATCTCAGTGCAACCTGTGAGCCCCTGTTCAAGTTATTAAGAAAAGAACAAACGGTCAGGTGGAATGAAGACTGCCATAAGGCTTTTGACAAAATCAAGGAGTACTTACAAGAACCTCCAATTCTTATGCCTCCAGTTGAAGGAAGACCTCTAATAATGTACCTGACAGTATTACAAGGATCAATGGGGTGTGTGCTGGGCCAGCATGACGAGTCTGGTCGAAAAGAGTATGCAATATACTACCTAAGCAAAAATTTTACCGACTGTGAACAACGTTATTCACTGCTCGAGAAAACTTGTTATGCTTTAGCGTGGGCTGCTCGCCGACTAAGGCAGTATATGTTGACCCACACTACCTTATTGATCTCAAAAATGGACCCAGTCAAGTACATATTTGAGAATCCAGCACTTACCGGAAGGGTTGCAAGATGGAAAATGATCTTAACATAATATGACATTCAGTACACATCTCAAAAAGCCATCAAGGGCAGTGTATTGTCTGACTATCTAGCTGAGCAACCCATTGATGATTACCAACCAATGAGATTTGACTTCCCTGATGAAGACATCATGTTCCTGAAAGCAAAAGATTATGAAGAGCTTGTTCACACTGAAGGGCCTGGCCCAGAAGAAGAATGGACTATGATGTTTGATGGGGCTGTCAACATGAATGGACGTGGAGTTGGTGCAGTGCTTATTACACCTAAAGGAGTTCACATGCCTTTCTCGGCAAAACTCACCTTTAACTGCACTAACAACGAAGTTGAATATGAAGCTTGTATCATGGGTCTTGAGGAAGCCATTGACCTCAAGATCAAGACTTTAACTGTATTCGACGATTCAGCTTTGGTAATCAATCAGACCAACGGCAAATGGTAGACTCACCAAGAGCATCTGATTCCATACTGTGACTACACGAGGAGATTACTGACTTTCTTCACAACAATCAAGCTTGAGTACATCCCTCGAGATGAGAATCAGTTTGCAGATGCTCTGGCTACCATTTCCTCCATGATCAAAGTTCAAGCTGCCAACATTGTGCCTCAGATTTCAGTATCCAGACTTGACCGACCAGCATACGTTTTCTCTGTGGACATTGCTGAAGATGACAAGCCTTGGTTCCATGACATCAAATGCTTCTTATAGGATCAAACATACCCACCTGGGGTCCAATGATAAGAAGACATTAAGAAGGTTGGCTGGTAGTTTCTTCCTGAATGCTGATGATTCCTTGTACAAGAGAAACTTTGACATGATGCTTCTCAGATGTGTTGATAAGAAAGAGGAAGACTTGTTGATGCACGAGGTGCATGAAGGATCTTTCGGTACCCATGCTGGAGGACATGCAATGGCTAAGAAATTATTAAGATCAGGCTACTACTGGATCATAATGGATGCAGACTGTTGTGCTTATTCCAGGAAGTGTCATAAATGCCAGATCTATGTAGACAAAGTGAATGTACCTCCAAATCCTTTGAATGTAATGTCTTCACCATGGCCATTTGCCATGTGGGGCATTGACATGATTGGAAAGATCGAACCGACTGCTTCAAATGGCCACAGATTCATCCTGGTAGCCATTGATTACTTCACCAAATGGGTTGAAGCAGCTTCGTATGCCAACGTCACCAGACAAGTGGTAGCCAAATTTCTGAAGAGAGACATCATTTGTCGATATGGAGTGACCGAGCGAATCATTACTGATAATGGTTCCAATTTGAACAATAAAATGATGGAAGAACTGTGTCGGGACTTCAAGATCCAACATCACAACTCTTCTCCTTACAGGCCAAAGATGAATGGCGCTGTTGAGGCAGCTAACAAGAATATTAAGAAGATTGTGCAAAAGATGATGGTTACTTATAAAGACTGGCATGATATGCTACCATTTGCCTTGCATGGGTATCGTACCTCAATCAGAACATCCACTGGGGCAACACCGTATCAGCTTGTGTATGGAATGGAGGAAATCCTACCTGTTGAAGTTGAGCTACCCTCCTTACGAGTGCTGATGGATGTCAAACTGGACAAAGCAGAATGGGTCCGATCTCGGTACAATCAATTGATTCTGATCGAAGAGAAGAGATTAGCTGCAATTTGTCATGGGCAGTTATATCAAAAGAGAATGAAGAAAGCCTTCGATCAGAAAGTCAGGCTTCGGGAATACCAAGTAGGAGATCTTGTGCTGAAAAGACTTCTTCCTCCTCATACAGACCACAGGGGCAAGTGGACTCCGAATTACGATGGTCCGTTCATAGTAAAGAAAGTTTTCTCTGGTGGAGCACTGATGCTCACTACTATGGATAGTGAATATTTCTTATCCCCTGTGAATTCAGATGCAGTTAAAAAATACTTCGCATAAAATGACCCACTGGACAAAAAAACAGAATGTAAGTCCAGGCAAAAATAGGGCAACCCGGCGAGTCAAAAACAGAATAAAAGACTCGGGCAAAAATAAGGGAAAATTGAAAAAAATGTACACCCACTGAGTTGAAAAGCCGCATTGGACAGCTCAGGCAAAAATGGGTATCCCGGTGTATTGAAAACCCGAAAGGGCGATCCGCGCAAAATAAGGGAATAAGCGAACAATTGCATTCTGAATTCGTCTGTATCACTTACAACACGGCAAGCTTTGAAAGGTTAAAGCATCGGTCAGAATTAACTGTCTTCAGAAAGAAAGATGAGAAGAACATCAAAGTCATACGAGTCATAGCAAAGGGAGCTCACAGAAGCATTGTCAACATTGCCAGCGCCTTTATTTTTCTCAATTTGTAACGATCTCCTCATTTCAGGGGATTTGTTTCTTCGACTGTATTCGCCAATTCAGGGCACCCAGATTAATAAAATCAGAATTTTCAGTCACATTCCGTCTTATACATTTTTGTTTCATTTGCAAAATGTCCAATATCCATAACATAATATTTGCATAAAACAGACCTGCCTTTCCAATTACATGCTTGCTGGAAATGTATTTATTCTCGGGAATATCTAACTCCTATGACGGAATTCGGTAAGGGATACCTCGGGATACTTGTTTGTTTCTTTGTCCTAACAGGATTGCAGTATCTGGAACACCTATCCCTAGCAAGGTTGCCAAAGCACCACTCCTCCAGCACATCTTCAAGCAGCAACAGTAAATGCTCACATCCCCAGCTGAGTTGTCAAGCCTCCTCATCCTCAGCAGGATCCTCATAGATACCTCTAGGGAGATCGTTTAGTGATCTTTCCTCCCCTAGAGTTCCAGATCTCTCATCATCAGCAAGGACAGGGAACCATCTCCCCACAGAGCTCCAGACTCTCCCAGAAGAGCAATGTTTGAAATTCTCACACAACAAAGTGACGAAAGCTTCCACACTCCCAACTGGGCTCCTCATTACAAACATAGGTCTATCAGTGACTTATTTCCCCAAGCAGAGTCATACATCCTATCAGATCTACCAATGATCTCATCCCCAACTGGGATATCACTTCAAGCAGATCAGCCAGGGATCTTCACAGCAGCGGGATCCGAATCCCGAACCGGTTTCTTTTGCATAATCATAGCATTCACATCATTTTTCCCCCAGAGCATAGCGTTCCGTCTAATACGGAGCATTACGGCAAAAATCAAACATATTGCATGATCACAAGTCAGGTTCGAATTAGCCACCTGTTAATACCAACAATACCTCCAGCAATATACAAAATACATCCCTTGCACATAAAAGCCAAAGCGTTCCCTTTGCACTCTCAAATATAGATACATGCTCCTGTTTGGCACTCGTCTGTGTCATCATTCCCCAGTAAAGTAGCCATAACACTTTCTACAAACGGATACTTATACATAACATGTTCTCCTCGACACTCGTCCGTGACATCTCATATTTCCCCACAGAAAGCCAAAGCGTCCCCTTTGCACTCTCAAATACAAACACATGTTCATATATACTTTTGACACTCGTCCTTGTCATAATCCCCTGCAGATATAAACCAAACCAGTGCTTAGACACTCTCCTGACACCCGTCTGTGTCACCTATCCCCAGCATGGTTGCCCAAACACTTATCGTAAACCAAACACTTGTTTATAAGACACTCATCTTGACACCCGTCCGTGTCATCATATCCCCACAGATTCGACACTCATCCGTGTTCTTTGTTAACCAGTTGGTACTCGTCCGTATCATCATCTCAGAACACGCGTCAGCGTTTGTTTCTACCGATACTCGTCTGTATCGTGATCTTAAGGATGCTCGTTCGCATCTTTAATCTATACACAACGTCAAACACTTATACCTTTACTTCTTAAGCGTAAGCACTCGTCCGTGTTTACCATCCCCCAGCAAATCCCCAACAAAACATCTTTTTCTATCCAACATTCGTCCTATGTCGTGATACTTTCGGCAGCCGTACCCTGCCAGGTCATCGTCCTTCACCTTTGGATGATCGTCCCTCATCCTTTCCCCAGCGGATTCTCCATTCTTGGAACCCTTTACTATCCGACATTCATCCTATGTCGTGATACTTTCGGCAGTCGTACCCTGCCAGGTGATCGTCCTTCACCTTGGAGGACTGTCCCTCATCCTTATTCCCCAAACAGAGCAGTCGTCCCCTGCTAGGTGATCGTCCTTCACCTTTTGATGATCTTCCTTCATCATTTTATCTGATGGCCGTCCCCATCGTTGATCTTGTTATCCGACATTTGTCCTATGTCATGATAAATCCTGAGGGCAGCCGTACCCTGCTAAGTGATCGTCCTCCCCCCCCCCCCGATGATCGTCCTTCATCATGTTTATCCGATGGCCGTCCCCATCGTTGACCTTTTCTATCCGACATTCGTCCTATGTCATGATAAAGAGCATCCATCCCCTGCTAGGTGATCGTCCTTCGCCTTTGATGTTCGTTCCTCATCATTATTTCATTTAGTCTTTGAACCGATGGCCGTCCCCGTCGTTGTTTACCTTTACTTTTCAAACCTGATGGCAATTCCCATCATTGCCTTTACTTTAATCGCCATAAAATCTTGATGGCTGTCCCCATCATAATCCCTTTATTTCCCCAGCATGTCGGTCGTCCCCGTCATTGCTTCATCCCCAGCAGTCGTCCTCTGCTCGATGTTCGTCCTCCATCGCCCGCACTTTATAATCATACTACACTTTCCTTTTACCATTTATATCCCTTTTCTTCTTCTCCCCAGTGAGTGGAAATTTTGGACTGTCTTTAGTATTCAACCACAAGTTATCTTGTTTGTCTGTTAAGCCAGGCGCTTACATCCTGCACAGCTAACTCATGCTTGAATAGGGGAAGCTGTAAACACCCCAAATTTTCCCTCACTAAGTTCACACCATGGCTTGTGATCTTTCATCTTTGCATTAGTATAAGCATATCACATCATATGGCATTTTTGCTTCACTGCATTAGGTCAAATTCATTTGCATCTAGGGTTTGTGATCTAAGAAATCCAGGATCATCTGAGCCACTCCAAAGGCCACCAATCATTCCAATAGTGTCCATGTATGTTCAATCATCATATTATATCCTCCAAAGATCAAGGAAGTCAAAAAATCACAAGAACTGGCAAAGCATGGAGGCAGAGCTAGGGCTTAACTGCACAGATGACCTGAAATTAGGGTTTTGGTTTCAGAGGCCATAACTCCAAATATTTTGGACATTCTTGTTTCTTTTGGTCTCAATATGTTATAAGGATCATGTGTACATGTTTGATGGAGAAATTCATTGTGGAAGTCATATGTTCACTGGGTAACTTCTTGAGCAAGTCAGAGCAAAATTAGGGCATCTGAGGCCCCCAACATGGAACCAAAGTGGATTTTTCATCAAATTGCAGTTATATGATCTTTATTTGATCATTAAAGTGCTTAGAAGTTCACAAAATTGAAGAAAAGTGAGCTAAACCAAAATTTTCCAAAAATGGAAATGACTTGTAATGTAAACTTTCAATTTTGGGAAAGTTTTTCAACCTCCTCTTTCTCAACCAAAAATGCTTCAAATGAAAAATTGTTGGTCATGAAAGTTGTAGATTGGATCATTCCCTTTTCAAAAAGTACAAGAACAAGACCTAATTCATTTTGGAACTCAAGATATGGCTTGTCAAAGTTGGCAAAAATCCCATAATTTTCAAGAATGCACAAAAAGGGATTCTTTGCAAAACCACTTGCCAAGGCATTTTGTGACTTCAAACACACTTCTATGTATCATAACATCATATTTTATTGCTTTAAGATCAGAATTTCCCACAAAATTGTATCATTCCATGCCTTGAATATCAATAATTCTCAAAGGGGCCAAAACTTCACATAATTGCAAAACACCACATAACTTTGCTCCCACTTGCTGAATTGCCTCAAGACTGATTTTGTGGACATCCTTGAACTCAATTGCGCATGGACAAGCCAATGAGCCAACTACACCATTGCCCATACCTCAAGTACAACACTTTTGACTTTTTGGCAAAAACACCCATACCAATCACAACAGTCCACCACCCACTCTCTGCCCAATCCAAACTCTACAAGCATGCTCTAAGGACTCATTTTCATAAGACACACAAGCCTAACACTCCAAGAACTCAACATTGCAAAAATCACTCCCTCTTGAATTTTCCTTCGAATCTCTCAGCTCACTCACTCAATCTTCAAAACAATTTCACCATTGTTCTCAAAATCACTCACTGACCACAAAGCAACTCTCAAACCAGCCAAGAACACCCCATACACAAAACACGAATCTTGGCCAGTTCAGTTGCTACAACACAAACCAGCCATTCTCAAAGCCTTTGAAGCATTCCATTAGTCTCAGGAGGTCAAAGGGAGTCATTTTGCACAAAGGAAGTGGCAAGAAAACTCATGTTTGGAAAGCTCCATCTCAGGTAGTCATCTGAAATCATTTTTCCAGAACTCCTTTTTTATGTTACAATATGAAAAAGCATATTTCACTGATCACTCTGAGCTTTGTATTTTCGAAAATGGTTAAGAAATGAGTTTGTATGAATGTTCTGAAATTTTTGCCATTTTTAATCTTTCTTTCGAATCATGAGATTGAGCAAGAATAAATTTGTTTTAGGGGTGAATTTGAGTTCAGGGAGATGAGGGGAGTTGATCTGGAGCTTTAGAGCTCCAGAAATGACCTAGGGAGAGAGTTTGAGATTTTCAGGGGAGGATGTCACCGGAGAAGACGACCGGAGCTCTTCTCCGATGACCTGAAAGTGATTAATTGTGTAATTAGGGTTAGGGCTTTGTTTGAACGTGGACCCTTAGATTTCCCTTTACCGCGTGTGATGGACGCCTAGGATCACTTCATTAGTTTTTAATTAGGATTAAATAATTAATTAATTAGGTTTAAGTGGAATTGAATATGGACCATAGGATCTGGCGCGCAATCAACTTAGAAATCCCCAGAATCAATCCTAGCCTTTGATTGCGCATACTTCTGTTTATTTTAATTTTTATTTTAATTTTTCTCATTTATTTTGTACCATTTATTCAAAATAGCTTAAAAATCCCAAAAAATATTTTATTCTGCATTTTCACTTAAAATAATTTTCTCAACCCAAAAATAATTTTATTTTTATTTTTTGCATTTAAAAATCATTTTTAAAAACATTTAAATGTTTATTTTAATTAATTAATGGAAATTAATTAATTAAAATATCATTTAGGTTTCTAAAAAATCCCAAAAAAATTCACATTGCATCTTTCAACATTTAGAAACATTATCATACCATCCACACAAATTCTTTTTGGTTTTGAACCATCTTTGATAATTTTCTTGAATTTAGGGTTCATAAAATTCCTATTTAAGAACCCTAACTTCAAGAATTCTTTTCTGCCTAACCAAGAATGGTATGACAATGGTTCTTTTTGCATTGATCTTCATTTGACATGTAGGGTCTAGAATAATTTTGTCATAAATTACTTCTGCATTTTTGATTTGATTTGCATTTACTCCCTTTAGGTGCCTTAAAACCCTAGATAACTTAGAAAAATCATAACTTTCTTAGGGTTAAGAGTTAGGTCTCCTCCTTTGGGGTGTGATATCATATGGGGTTAGGGTTCCTTTAAGTCCATTTTCAATTTTTTATCTTGTCATTTGCTTCTGTTTTTGACTTTTGCATCTCATGTTGCATTAAAACCCTAATTTCTCATCTTCATTTGCATACATCTTGCATATGCATTCATTCAAGCACTTGCAATGAGATTTTATGCATTCACATGACTTCTAATACATCTTAAGACATGTTAGAACCATGTTTGATCATTTATTCATCCATTTACCATGTTATATATTCATCACATTCTATGAACATTCATGAACTTTCATGCTTCTTTCATGCCTCAGTTGCATTCTCATCACTTGTGTGATCATCCATTGCTTTTGACATGCCTTTGCATCATCTCTTAGCATCATTAGCATCATGAACATGCTTCTGGTTTTGGTTTTCATCCTTGCATACATCTCATTTCCACTTCATTCTTTCTTTTATGCTAACTTTTCAGGTGGTAAGTGCTTTGAGAAGTGAATTTTCCTTCACTTCTCACATTCTCTTTTAATATCTCTTATACATTCATTGCTGCATTTTATGTTTTCTTTAGAGTGAGCTTTCTCATTCATGTTCCTCCTTCACCTTCTTTCCTCAAGTAACTTATCTTCTTAAGTGAAGTAAGTTAACTTGTTTCTTCTACTTCTCCTTCTTTCTTCTGCTTCTTCCTTGGTGGCTTATTCTTGAAGATCTCTTGCAAGCCTCATAAACCCTAGGAACACCCAAGCATGATAACAATTAGGGTTTTGATTATCCCCCCATTAGTTTTACCTTTGTGTCATCTTTTGTGTCTCTCCTCCCATCTCATTATCAGGGACTAAACCTTTAAGGTTTTAAGGCTTTGTGATTAAGCTTATGCTTGCATCCTTCTCTTAGGATGGAGTGTATAACTTTAATCCTAAGTGTTAAACCCTTACTGTGTTTAAATCTCTTAATCAATCCATCTTAATAATCACTAAGACAATAAGCTTGTAACTTGGTCCTTGCATTAGGGTTATAATTCTTCCTTAATTGGTTAAGAAGGACTAACCCTAGTGTTAATGGACAAGTCCCCCTCAAGTTGTCTTACAAACCATAAAATTCAATTCTTAATCTTATCATTAAATAAAATCCACTTTAATAAAGGCTTTCTTTTGTCATGAGGTTCATCCCTAATCATGGATTAAGTTGAGGTATTTTCCTCAACTTAAATGTTCTCATCTATTATCCTTCTATTAGGATGGTGTAATGAGTCCATTAAATCCTTGATTATGGCTTAAACGCATTACTTAACACTAAACAAAAACTCCAAAAACATCTAAATAATTGCAAGTATTTTAATGATCTTAATCCTACATCATGGTGATTAAGTGTGAGGTGCCTACTTCATACTTAAGGTATTCTCATTACCCCTAATCAGAAGGAGGATGTGATGAGTTTAGTAACCCTTGGTTTAGGCTTAAGCTCATTAACTTATGAAAAACATAAAAAGCAATAAAAGGTTGAAAACATCAAAACAAACAATAATCGTCTCCTTCGGGATTCTTTTCTCATCATCTTCACTCACGATCGAGAACTTGCTTCTTCCGTCTAATGCAAGACAGTTAGCACCTGAGCGAGATAAGTCATACACTTAAGCATAGACAAGTAAGCAGTTCATCAGTTAACTGTTATCGAACAAAAGTCTCTTTCTCTCCCCCTCTTCCAGCATTATCCTTTAAGCCTCATCCCTGAGCAATTTCTTTTCACATCTCTTTTGCACTGAGACTTGTACATTCGTTTCTAGCTTTTGCACACAGATAGCACTGATACTACCCCTTTGAACACAATCTTTCAAGCGTGGATCCCGTCGAGTACGACGGACAATCTGGGTGCTAATACCTTCCCAGGTTGTAACCAACCCCCTTTCTCAGTTTCTCTGGTTAGCGACCGTCTTGTCCATATCTTTCCAGGTTTATGCAGCATTACCTTTCCTTCGGGATAAAAATGCCTAGCTGGCGACTCTTTTCAGTTCATCTTCATGTTCTCTCTCTTTGGCCGACCGTTCTTGTCTGTACCCCATCTGACCCAGTGTCATTTGTTGGGAGCGAAAAATGAGAGGTTAGAGAAGCTCCGGATCGAGCATATGACCCAGATTGAGAAGACAGATGATTACATCAGAAGGGCCCGAGCAGGGGAGTTGGTATTGAAGAATGCTTGCAAAGAAGCTAAGATTCAGAAAGCCAGAGCTGATAACTAATTGGAAGAAAGTCAGGCTAGATGGATAAAAATTACTGAGGCTCGTACACAGGAAGATCATAAGACCCAAGCTAGGATAGAGCAGCCAGAAGCTAATGAGAAGAAGAGTCAAGAAGCCTTGTTAGCAGCACAGAAGGAAATCTCCGAGTTGAAACTCCGGGCGGGGTTGAAGAGATCAAAAGAACAAGACAAGTATAAGAAATTGACAAGTGCCATTGCTACCAGGAACCTTCTTATCAGGACAATCACAAAGCATCCATTTGGACCAGTGACTAATGCTCTCCTGAAGGAAGTCAGAGAGGATGACTTTGGGCTGGATGTTAGATTTCTTCATACTTGTATTTCATTTTGTTTGTAATTTTGTTGATTTGTTGTATTTTGACCCATCATGGGAACTTGTTGTAATCATAAACTATGTATCTTTGCATTTGTAATATATGGTTTGTGTGTTATCCTTTGGGCTTCATTTCTCTTTAACATCATCATTCCTTGAGGTCTGGAAGGTCAAAACCAAAGAACCAAACCGGATACCCTTGGAAAACAAATAGACATACTGCATTGCATACTAACCTCATTCTTTGTTTTGTAGGTATTTTGTTGTTGTTTTCTCACTTTGTTGTGGTTTCAGGAAACATTGCTCGTAGGAGGGTTTTCCCCATCAACAGAGTTCACCGGTATCCTACAAGAAACAACCTTCCGAGCTTACAGATGGACCCAGTTCAATAAGATTTGACTGACGTGAGAACTCAGATGGCTAATGAAAGAACTGAAATGAGGGCTCAGATGAACTAGTTCATGGCAGTAATGACCGGATTGGCCCAAAGCCAAGAAAGATTAAGAGAGTTGGTCGAGCGGCAAACTCCTGAAGAGAATCATCCAGGTACAGGAGGTACCAGCAACAATGATCATGTGCAACCACGTACTGACCCCCCGGAGTTTGGGCCTCATCTCAACCCTGAAGTCAACACTATCAGGAATACCCAAGGTAACACTAGAGGGCATGCCTAACAAGAAGACCCCCAAGATGAACAGATTACTGTCATTGGTGTTGGGAATGAAGCCTATGATCGTCGTCTGGACGAGATAGAAGAAAAGCTAAGATCTCTGGAGTCCCAAAACTCCTTAGGATTTGATGTTTTGGACATGGGCCTAGTCGAGGGAGTCAGAATTCCTCATAAATTCAAACCTCTCTGCTTTGAAAGATATAATGGAACCTCTTGTCCTCGTACCCATCTTCAATCCTTTCTGGGAAGGTTAAAGGCTTACACTACGGATGAAAAGTTATGGATGTTTGTAAACAACCCAAATTTTCCCTCACTCGTATCACACCATGGCTTGTGATCTCTCATGTTTGCATTAACATAGGCATACTATCTCATATTGCATTTTTGCTTCACTGCATAAGTTCAAGTTTATCTGCATCTAGGGTTTGTGATCTGAGCAATCCAAGATTCCATCTGAGCCATCCCAAAGGCCTCAAAGCTTTCCAAGAGGGTCCATGTGTGTTCTATCATCATATTATGCTCTTCAAGGTTCATGGAAGTTAAGAAATCACAAGAACTGGCAAAGGCATGGAAGTAGAGCTAGGGTTTCACTACATAGATGACCAAAATTAGGGTTTTGGTTTCAGAGGCCATAACTCCAAATTTTTGGGCCATTCTTGTTTCTAATGTTCTTAAGATGTTATAAGGATCATGTGTACCAAGTTTGATGAAGAAACTCATTGTGGAAGTCATCTGTTCACTGGGTAACTTCTTGAGCAAGTAAAGTCAAAATCAGGGCATCTGAGGCCCCCAACATGGAACCAAAGGGGTATTTTCATCAAATTGAAGTTATATGATCTTTATTTGATCTTAAAAGAGGTTGGAAGTTCACAAGATTGAAGAATTTTGAGCCATTTGCAAACTTGCCAAAAATGGAAATGACTTGAAATGCAAACTTTCCATTTTGGGAAAGTTTTTCAACCTTCTCTTTCTCAACCAAAGAGGCTTCAAATGAAAAATTATTGGTCATGAAAGTTGTAAATTAGGTCTTTCCCTTTTCAGAAAGTACAATAACATGTCTTGATTCATCCTAGAACTCAAGATATGGCCTTTCAAAGTTGGCAAAAATCCTAAAATTTCAAGTTTCATGTCAAAGAGGGATTTTGCAATTTGGCATATTCAAGCATTCTAATGACTTCAAATGGACACAAATGCTTCACAATATGTCAATTGGAGCTCTAAACATCAGAATTGTGCATTGAACCATGTATTTTCATGACTTGAACTCTAAGAAATCAAAAAGGGCCAAAATTCTCAAGAATTGCAAAATGCATTGGATTCTCTCATCCACTTGTGCCAGCTGCATCAAAACCATTCCATGGCTCTCCATGAAACTTGCTATGGCCCATACCTCAAGTACACATAAGTTGATATTTTTACATTTCCTCCCATACCAATCACACTAGGCCACAACAACTCTCTGAACCAATCAAGACACCTTATACAAACCCTAAGGATCACAAAACACATAACATTGAAGCCTGAATCTTCCCTAAACTCAGAATCCACAAAATTTATCAAAAACTTCCCTTCTTCGAAACAAAAAAAACAACCACTGAAACTTCATTTTTCTTTCACCAATCATCTCCATATAACCTAAGGATCACAAAGCACCCTTCACCATAGCCTAAAAGCCACTAAATCAGAAATACGATTTCTGCAACTTCAGAAACAAAACCTTCAAAACAGCCATCACAAGCTTGCTCTAAGCTCATCTTCATCATCAGGAAGATCATTGGGGTGGATTTGAACCAAGAGGGAGGCCAGAAAGCTCAAGAACACAAAGCTTCAACTTAGGTAACTTCATGAACTTTTTTTCCAGAACTTGTTATTTAAGTTTCTAAATGATTCCTCATGCTTCACTGATCATCCTGATATGATTTATTTTGAAAATGATTGAGAAATGAGTATGTATTGAACTTCGGAAAGTTTTGTTCATTTTCACGATTTGCTTCGAATCTTGTGTTTGATGAATGATAAATGTGTTTTGATTATGGATTCTTGCTTAGGGATGTTAGGGGATTGATTTTGGAGCTTTAGAGGGGTTGGGTTAGCCTAGGGTGGAAGTTAGGGTGAGGAGCTGGCCGGGGAAGATCTCCGGTCATCTTCTCCGGCCACCTGAAAGTCATTAGGGCTAATCTCATTAATTAGCCGAGTTTAAATGATGACCCTTAGATCTTAGGTTTGTCGCGCGCATGAATGGCCCAGATGGCTTCATTAAAACCCTAAACATATTTAATTAGTTTAATTAAATTAATTTGCTCAGAAGCAATCCCAGCCGTCCAATAGCGTGCCAATCAACTGGCCCCTCCCCAGTTCAAATCCTGACCACTGGATCCTTTGAATTTCACTTTAATTCATTTTTAATTCATTTTCTTTCTATTTTTGTTGCATAATTATTTAAAAATACCAAAAAGCATCCAAAAAATATTTCCTTTTGCATTCTGACTTTAAATATTTTTCTCATTCCAAAAATGATTTTTATTTTATTTTTTGCAATAAAAAAGTATTTTTAAAATATTTAAATGTTATTTTTAATTAATTAAAGTCTTTTAATTAATTAAAAATACATTTAGGTTTCTAAAAATCACCAAAGAAATCATGAATCATCCCAATGAATTTAGAAACATTTTCAAACTCTTCACACAAATTTCTTTTTAGGTTTGATTATAGTTTATGAAGTTTCTTTGAATTAAGGTTCATTAAAATCATATTTTTGAACCCTAACTTTAAAAAATCATTTCTGCCTAACCAAGAAGAGTTTGAAGATGATTCTTTTTGCATTGTCTTACATATTGCATGTAGTTTATAGGTCATTTATCTCATAAATTTATCTTGCATTTTCAAATTGATTTGCATTTTTCCCTTTGAACCACCCAAAAACCCTAGAAAACTTAGGAAATTTATAACTTTTGATTAGTTAGGCTTCTGACCTTCTCCTTTGGGGTGTGACCTAGTATGGGATTAGGGTTTGTTTGGGCTTGATTTCAATTTTTTATCATGTCATATGCTTCTGTTTTGTTCATTTGCATCTCATACTTCCATATAACCCTATTTTCTCATGTTCACTTGCATTCACCTTGCATATGCATCAATACATGAACTTGCCATGACATTTCTTGCATTCATATGTCATCTTAGACATCTTAGGACATGTTAGAACCATGATTGATCATTTATTCATTCATTTGTCATGATTCGCATTCATTTCATTTCATTAACTTTCATGTGTTTTCAAACTTCAAAGCATGCTTCCATGACATCTCATTCTTGTATGATCATACATATAAACTTTGTATTCCTTTGAATCATCTCACATGACATTAACATTGCATAAACACTTCTGACTTTGGTCATTTCATCTCATTGCATCTCATTTCATTTCATTTCTTTATGCTTTGTACTTTATGCATTCATGCTAACAGTTTCAGGTGGTAAGTTACTTTGAGAAGTGGATTTGCCTTCACTTATCACTTCTCTTTATCTCTTTCATTTGCATTTTGTTTGTCTTTTAAGTGGACTTGTTCACTTGTGTTCCATTTCTCTCACTTTCTTTCTTTAAGTTACTTATCTTCTTCAATGAAGTAAGTAACTTATTCTTCTACTTCATCCTCCTTTCATATGCTTCTTCCATTGGTGGCTTCCTTGAAGATCTTTCTCAAGCCTTACAAACCATAGGAACATCCAAGCATGATAATAATTAGGGTTGTGATTAGTCCCCCTTAGCATTTTACCTTTGAGTCTCCTTGAGTCTCTCTTCTCATCTCAATAATCAGAGACTAAACTCTTAAAGTTTTAGGAATTTGGAATTAGGGTTATGCCTGCATCCTTCTCTTGGGATGGAGTGTATAACTTTAATCCTAAGTATTAAACCTTTAATTTGTTTAAACCTCTTAATCAAATCATCTTAATAACCATCAAGACTATATCTTGTAACTTGGGCCTTACATTAGGGTTCTAATTCTTCCTTATGGTTAAGAAGGACTAACCCTAGTGTTTAATGGACAAGTCCCCCTCAAGTTGTCTTACAAACCATAAAATCCACTTCTTAATCTCATCTTTTAATTAAAATCCACTTAATAAAGGTTTTTTTAAATAATGAATTTAATCTCTAACCATGGATTAAGTTGAGGTATCTTCCTCAGCTTAAGTGTTCTCATCTATTATCCTTCTATTAGGATGGTGTAATGAGTCCACTAATCTGTGATTAGAGATTAAACTCATTACTTAATCACAAGTAGGTTAATGATCTTAATCCTACATCATCATGGTAATTAAGTTGAGATGCTTATCTTATACTTAAGTGGGCTCATTATCCCTAATCAGGGAGGATATAATGAGTTTACAAGCCTTTGATTTAGGCTTAAGCTCATTAACTTATGCAAAACACCAAAAACAATAAAAAACTGAAAACACAAAAACAAACAATAATCGTCTCCTCCGGGATTCTTTTCTCATCACACCCATTCACAAATGAGAACTTGTTTCTTCCGTCTAATGGAAGACATTTAGCACTCCATCCATACGATTCATACACTTGAGAATAGGCAAGTAAGCAGTTCACAGTCAATTTATCTTTCAGTCTCTTTGAGTCGAACTACAGTGTTATGACTTCCTCATTGCACGCGAGGATACGTAGGCATAACTTAACAATTATCGAACAAAAGTCTCTTTGTCTTCCCCCTCTTTCAGCATTCTCTTTTAAGCCTCAGTTCCTAAGCAATTCACCTTTTGCACTGACACTTGTATATTCTTTCCAGCTTTTGCACACAGATAGCACATACACCTACCCTTTTAAACACAATATTTTGAGCGTGGATCCCGTCGAGTATGACGGACAATCTGGGTGCTAATACCTTCCCAGGTTGTAACCAACCCCCTTTCTCAGTTTCTCTAGTTCGCAACCATTTTATCTATCTCTTTCTAGGTTTATGCAGCATTGCCTTTCCTTCGGGATAAAAATGCCTAGCTGGCGACTCTATTCATTTCACCTTCATTTTCTCGTTTCGCCGACCGTTCGCGCCTGTACCCTATTTTGACCCGGTGTATTTTCGGGGGAGCGAAAATGTTCTACTTTGAGAATAGTCTGACCGGGGCATCCCGTGAATGGTACTCTCATCTGACCAGAGCAACAATCATAAATTGGAAGGATTTGGCCGAGGCTTTCATACGCCAATATCAATACAATTTAGACATGGCTCCCAAAAGAACTCTCCTAATTGGTATGTCACAATCCTCAAGATAAAGCTTCAGAGAGTATGCCCAGAGATGGAGACAGTTAGCTGTTGTTGTTCAACCTCCAATGTCGGAAAGAGAAATGGCCGATATGTTCATGAACACCCTACAGGGGACATACACTGATAGGCTGGTTGCTTTCTCTTCCACTAGCTTTGTTGATGTGGTCATAGCAGGAGAGAGAATTGAAAGTTTGTTAAAGATGGGTAAGATTTTTGATAACGGCGCCAGCTCCAGCAGCACAAGGAAACCTTTTGCAGGGCCTTGTGTAAACACCCCAAATTTGCCCTCACCCATTTCACCATGGCTTGTGATCATTCTCCTATGCATAAACACAATCATACCATCTCATATCACATTTTTGAGTCACTGCATAGGTTCTAAGTCATCTGCATCTAGGGTTTGTGATCTGAGCAATCCAAAAGCTTCTTGAGCCACTCCAAAGGCCATCAATCACTTCAAAGGGGTCTATGTGTGTTCAAGTATCATATTATACCCTCTCAAAGTCAAGAATGTCAAGGAATCACAAGAACTGAAAATAGCATGGATGCAGAGCCAGGTTTGACTGCACAGATGACCTAAAATTAGGGTTTTGATTTCAGAGGCCATAACTCCAAATTTTTTGGTCATTATTGTTTCTATTGGTCTCTATATGGTATAGAGAGTATGCATATCAATTTTCATGAAGAAACTCCATGGGGGAGTCATCTGATCAAGAGTTGACTTTTCAGGCAAGTTAGTGCAAAATTAGGGCATCTGAGGCCCTCAATGACCCAACCAGAGGGTGTTCTTCATCATTTTGATTGTATATGATCTTTACTTGATCATGGAAGAAGTTGGAAGTTTACAAAATTCAAGAATTTCAAGTTTTTGCAAAGTTGACTTTTTGGGCAAGTTTGACTTTTAATGAAATTGTCATTTTAGGCAACTTTTTCAACCTTTACTTTTTGATTCAAAAAGGCTTCAAATGGAAAAATTTGGTCATGAAAGTTGTAGAATAGATCATTCCCTTTTCAAAAAGTACAAGAACATGAGCTAATTCATTTTTGATCAAAAGTTATGGCTTGTCAAAGTTGGCTAAAATCACAAAATTTCAAAGTTTCTACCAAAGAGGTATTTTGCAAAATGACTTGATCAAGTGTTCTAAAGCTATCAAATGGACTTCTAACCCACACAACATGATCACAACATTCAAAAATCAGAATGGGGCAAGGAATCACATGTTTTATGGCTTATGGAGCAAGACTTTTTCATAAGGATCAAAAGCAAGCCAAGTTGCAAAATCCATCATAGCTTCTCATCCACTTGCTGGCTAGTTTACTGAACCATCCTAGGCCTTTTCCCTCATCATGCTGCGCAGCACACCCTCCTTGTACTAGGCTACAAGTGACCCATGCTTCTCTTACACAAAGTTGACATTTTTGCAAAAGCACCCATACCTATCACAAAATCACACATCACATCTTCTGACCAATGGGAATTGTTTATACAAATCAATTGTAAGCCAAACATAAGGATAAGCAAGCCTGAAACCAGCCATAGCACCACATTCTCACTTTCACCCTCTTGAGCAAAAGCATTCGAAACTCACAACACAAACCACAAACACTAAAACAAACTTCACAAACAATCTCAACACTCTTCCCTGATCACAAAGCACCCATCACCATGTCCTGAAACCCACTGAATCAAAAATACGATTCTCACCTCACCTTGAGCAGAACCTCTGCCATCTTCCAAACCAGCCACTTTCAAAGCTTCTCAAGCTTCATTTCTTCACCAGAGGATTCAAAGGAGTGAGTTTGCACCAAGAAACAACCCAGAAAGCACAGGATCAGAAAGCTCCATCTCAGGTATAGCTCAAGAACAAATTTTCCAGAACTTCATTTTCTTGTTACAAACTGAATCTACATGTTGCACTGATCATCTGGATGTGTTTAGATTTGAAAATAAGTAAGAGATGACCATTTCATGTCTCTCTGAAAGTTTGCCCGTGTTTCACATTTGCCTTCGATTCAAGCTTGTTAATGAAAATAAATGAATTTTGGGAGAGGGGTTAGGTTTAGTTTGAGGGGAAGATCATTTTGGTGGAAGAAATTTCTTGATTAATGACCTGTAGCGAAATCTAGGGTTTTGGTTCGCCGGAGAAGACGACCGGAAGTCTTCTCCGGCCACCTGAAAGTGCTTAACCCTAATCTGTGTAATTAAGGAGATTTGAATTCTGGCCCTCGGATGAGTTGACCCGCGTGCGTTTGGTTGGCCAGGATTCCACCATTTTGCCCTAATCCACGTTGACTTAATTAATCCCAATTAATTAATTCATAAAACCTGATTTAAGCCAGAAAGGATCCTGACCCTTGATTCACGCGCCAAGTCAACATCCTCCTCCCAACTTTGAATCTGATGCGTTGGATGTGAATACTTCTCATTTTTATTAGTTTTTATTTCAATTTATTTCATTTAATTTGTACATTTTATTAAAAATAGCAAAACCAATTTAAAAATTCTGAAATTTTTTGTACAAACTTTTATTTAATTTCAGAAACCAAAAACATTTTTATTTTTATTTTTTGCATTTTTAAAATATTTTTAAATCATTTAAAAGTTTATTTTTAATTAATTAATGGGAATTAATTAATTAAAAATACTTTTAGGTATTTAAAAATCACCAAAAAATTCATGAAACATTTAAAACCATTTAGAAACATTGTCCAACCCTCAAACCAAATATCTTTTTTGATCTTGATGCATTTTGAGAATTTTTCATGAAATTAAAATCATTTTTAGGCATTAATTTGATCCAAACTTCCAAAAATCATTTATGCCTAACCATTAAGAGTTGGACCTTGATTCTTTTTGCATTGCATTGTGTTTAGCATGTAGTTTGTGAGATTAAATGGGCATGATTTGATTTTTCATTTTCCTTTTGTTTGACATTTTTCTTGTTAAGGTACCCTAAAACCCTAAAAATTTTAGGAAATTCATAACTTTTATTAGGTTAAGAGTTGGAACTTCTCCTTTCGGCAGTGAGTTAGTATAGGTTTAGGGATCCTTTGAGTGCATTTTCATTTTTTTATATTGATGTTTGCTTCTGATTTTGGGTTATGTTTGATGTTTTGATCATAAACCCTAATTTGGGCTTCCATATGCATCCATCTTGCACTTGCTTGCATAACATGACTTGCCATGACATTTTATGCATCCATTTGATTCATTAGACATCTTAAGACATATGAGAAGCATGTTTGATCATTGCATCATGTATTTACCATGTTGTATGTCATTTGCATCTCATAACTTTTCATGTATGCTTATGGTTCTTAACTTGTTTCATCTGCATCCATTGGTTCACATGACCATCCCCATGCTTTGTTTCATGTTTGCATCATATCATAGTATCATTAACATCATGAATGTGCTTCTGGTTTTGATTTGCATCATGTCATTTCATCCCATTTTTGCATTGCATTGCATTCCCTTCACTAACTTTTCAGGTGGTAAGTAACTTTGAGAAGTGGATTTGCCTTCACTTCTCACAACTTCTTTTCATCTCTTTCATGCATCCTTGATGAATTTTACTTTGTGTTTGAGATTGAGCTTGTTCATTCTTCTTCTTCTCACTTTCTTTCTTCAAGTGACTTGACTTCTTAAATGAAGCAAGTTACTTTGCTTCTCCTAATCCTTTCATCTGCTTCCTGGTGGTTCCATTGAAGATTTCTCTTGTTAACCTCACAAACCTTAGGATCAACCAAGCATGATAATGATTAGGGTTTTGTTTAGTCTCACCTCTTAGTTTTACCTTTGTGTCTCTTTGAGTCTTCTCTCCTCACCTCAGAATCAGGGACTAAACCCTAAAGGCTTTAAGGCTTTGTGATTAAGATTATGCCTGCATCCTTCTATTAGGATGGAGTGTATAACTTTAATCCTAAGTGTTAAACCCTTAATGTGTTTAAATCCTTTAATCAATTCATCTAATAATCATCAAGACATCAAGCTTGTAACTTGGGCCTTGCATTAGGGTTCTAATTCTTCCTTAATTGGTTAAGAAGGACTAACCCTAGTGTTAATGGACAAGTCCCCCTCAAGTTGTCTTACTAACCATAAAACTCACTTCTTCATCTTATCATTAACTAAAATCCACTTAATAAAGGCTTTGTTTTGTCATGAGTTTAATCCCTAATCATGGATTAAGTTGAGGAGCTTTCCTCAGCTTAAACATTCTCATCTATTATCCTTCTATTAGGATGGTGTAATGAGTCTGTTTAATCTTTGATTATGGCTTAATCTCATTACATAACACTAAAAAAAACAACAAAAACATCTAAATAATCACAAGTAGATTAATGATCTTAATCCTGCATCAAAGGTGATTAAGTGTGAGAAGCTGACTTCACACTTAAGGTATTCTCATTACCCCTAATTAGAGGGAAGATGTGATGAGTTTACTAAATCCATTGGTTTAGGCTTAAGTTCATTAACTTATGACAAACTTTCAAAAGCAATAAAAGACTGAAAACTCAAAAACAAACAATAATCGTCTCCTTCGGGATTCTTTTCTCATCTCATTCACTCACAAACGAGAACTTGCTTCCTCCGTCTAATGCAAGAAAGTTTGCACCTGAGACAGACAGGTCATACACTTGAGCATAGGCAAGTAAGCAGTTCACAAGTCAATTCATCTTTCAGTCTCTTTGGGTCAAACTACGGTGTTCTGACTTCCTCATTGCACGAGAGGATACGTAGGCATAACTTAACAGTTATCGAACAAAAGTCTCTGTATATTCCCCCTCTTTCAGCTTTATTCTTTTAGCCTCATATTCTTGAGCATTTCATTTTTGTTCCTACACTGACACATCATTTACACACTTCACTTCTTTTGCACTGACACCTGTACATCCTTTTCCAGCTCTTTATACACAGATTGCACTGACACTACCCCTTTAAAACACAAATCTTTTAAGTGTGGATCCCGTCGATTACGACGGACAATCTGGGTGCTAATACCTTCCCAGGTTGTAACCAACCCCCTTTCTCAGTCTCTCTGGTTCGCAACCGTCTTATCCATATCTTTCTAGGTCTATGCAGCATTGCCTTTCCTCCGGGATAAAAATGCCTAGCTGGCGACTCTATTCATTCCCTGTGAGTCCACTCCTGTGTGTTCTCACATCCCTCTTTCGCCGACCGTTCGCGTCTGTACCATATTTGGGCCATTCCCATTTATCGGGAGCGACAGCTTGGCGACTCTGCTGGGGAACCTTATACTGTAACCAGGGCTTCTGGTTCTTTTTGTGGGTTCCTCCTAGCGCTTGTTTGATTTGTGTTTACTGGGGTGTTATGTGCTAATTGTGTTTGTATATTTATTTTATTTTGCCATATGTATAGTTGTTTTATTGTTTTCTTTACAGCTTTACATATATCATACTGTCATACTGTGCTGGCTGGATTTGTTTTGTTGCTTTGGTGGGTGGGTGTTCTATTGAGAATTAAGGTCCTATACCTGGGACCTGAGTGACACCTAGGCTAGAGTGGTTCATGTTCTTTCCCATTCCATTTCGGTCTGGTGCGGGAATATGAAACACGGTTCAGATATGGGTTTCTCCTTGAGAACTCTGTGCTGCAGATTTCCTATAGTGCTAGGGCTATCTGGGAAGCCTGCTAAGTCTAGATGACCTTTAGTATTGACCTTCAAAAACTGAGGTGAATTAGAGGAGGATCTTTTATGGTTATTGTAAACACTGTACCTCCGGGTTGGAAGTGTTTACACTTCTCATAATTGATCCAAGTCTGAGGATCTTTGTTTTAAAACATCACATGTGAGGGGGTTGGGCTGTTTACAGGTTTGCAGGTACCCTTGACCTCAGCATACCCAGTTTTAACTAAGAGTACTCCATCTTGGAACAGTTCCTGTGATTTTTAACCCTAGACATGTGACTCTTTATTTGAGTCCCCCACCTTGGTTATTGGAATTATGGACCTCCATCTGGATTTCTTGAACATACCTGGACTTATATCAGAGCACTTGATCAGATCCAGCTCAGTCACAAACCCTTGCATATCATTTGCATACATCATCCTTGCATCATTTTAACATTTGTTTATTTGTTTTTCAGGGTATCCATCCTTCATTTTTGGCTTGGTTTTGACCCCATCATCAGCACAGACCTATCTTCATCAGTATCTACTTCAGCTATCAGCTACCTGCTTCAGCCACCAGCACCTGCCTGTCTGTGGCCCATCTTCAGTGTTATTCTCCATCATCAGCATCTGTCTCAGCTCTTCTTCAGCAACATGGCACCTAAGAAGAGTAATATCTCCTACCACTTCTTCCAGCCTGAGATAGCTGACATCAGGAAGATTCAGACCCTGATTACTCCAGACCATATACCACTGTTCAGAGAACACTATGGAGGCATACTTGATGTGGTTATGGATTTGGACCCTTCACAGAGGAGCCTGATTCATACTTGCCTACAGTTCTATGATCCCCCTCTGAGATGTTTCACTTTTCAAGACTTTCAGTTGGGACCTTTATTAGAGGAGTATTCATCATTGGTTGGTGTACCTATCAGGGGTGGAGTCCCCTTCAACCCTGAGATGGCTTTTCCAAGTAATGAAGAAGTGGCAAGGGCATTGAATTTGGAACCAGTTCTGATTGAGCAGAATATGACTACCAAGGCTGGAATCTCTGGTCTACACCTGGATTTCTTGATCTCTCAAGCTACCCTGAAGGCTTCTTTGGGAGAGTGGAAGGCAGTCTGTGCCTTATTAGCCCTGAGCATATATGGGATCATATTATTTGCAGATGAGCCTAAGTTTGTTAGTAAGAATGCAATCCATCTTTTCATCCTGAGGAACCCAATGCCCACCTTACTGGGAGACTTCTACTACTCTGTCCACCAAAGGAATGAAAAGCAAAGAGGAAGATTGGTGAGGTGATGTGCTCCCCTTTTCCATACCTGGCTGCTCAGACATTTGCCTAAAACTGATGCATTTCTAAATCCTCACCAACAGAGGAACTGGGCTAGAAGACTCACTGCTTTAACTTCAGCTGATATCAGGTGGTGCACTCAAAGCACAAAAGGCAGGGACATCATTACCAGTTGCGGGCAGTTTCCCAATGTACCCCTGATAGGAGTTAAGGGTTGCATCAACTACAACCCTCTGCTATTCAAAAGACAACTGGGCTATGCATTGGTCCACACTCCTAAGGCACAAGACTTGGCTGAGACTCTTTACTGTGAGAACAAGCCTAATCTGGCTATTGTCAGGCAAGCAGCCTGGGCCTGGGACAATGTTCATACTAAAGGAGTAACCATTCTGGGGAAGTGCAACAATGTGGCATCAGCACAGTACTATGAGTGGTCCCATGCCAGGGCTCAATTTTCTGGGATGCCCTTCACCATGGAGGATATGCCTGGGCCATCCTCAGCACCACCTCCTGTCACTGTCAATTTGGAGGAGTTTGAGAAATTGAAAGAAAGAAATGAGAAGTTGACTCAGGCTCTACAGAAGACCCTCTGGGAGAGGAGTGATGGTAGGTTGGATATTGAGAGGTTAGAGAAGCTGAAAGTGGAGCATCTAGCCAGAATTGAGAAGTCAGAGGACTATATCAAGAAGTCTAGGGCTGGAGAACAGATCTTGAAGAATGCCTGCAAGGAGGCTCAGTTCCAGAAGGCCAGGACTGATTTGTATCTGAAGGAGAGTCAAGCTAGGTGGGTCAGGATCACCGAAGCTCGTACTCTAGAAGATAAGAGGACTCAGGACAAGATTGAGCAGTTGGAAGCTAGTGCAAAAGAGCAACAGGAAGCCCTGGCAGCAGCCCAGAGAGAGATCTCAGAGTTGAAGATTAGAGCTGGCGTGAAGAGGTCAAAAGACCAAAGTCAACACAGGAAGCTAACTGCAGATGTTACTACCAGAAATCTCCTTATCAGGAATCTCACAGAGTGTCCAGCTGATCCTGTGACTGAAGCACTTCTCAAAGAAGTTCAGGAGGATGAGTTTGGTCTTGGTGTCTGACTTTTGCTTGTTGTTGCTTTCATTTCATGTACTTTTATTTTCTTATGATGTATTTTGACCCCTCAGAGGGCATGTTTTGTAAAAAACAAACTATGTATCATTTGCTTTTTTGTAATATATGTATCAGTTTGTTCCATCTGATTTTCCTTCAAAGCAACATCAACAACATCTTCAAGGGTCTGGAAAGGTCGAAACCAAGTGCCAAGCTGGATACCTTGGAAACAAATAAGCATACTGCATTGCATGCTAACCCTTGTTTGTTTTGTAGGTTTGTTTTGTTTTTGTTACTAACTCTGTTGTGATCTCAGGAACTATTGCTCGACGACGGGTGTTCCCACTCAACCGTCCACACAGATATCCAACCCGCAACAATCTTCCGGGCATACAGATGGACCAGGTACAGCAGGACCTTACAGAGGTCAGGAACCAAATGGCCAATAAGAGATTGGAAATGAGGGCTCAGATGACACAATTCATGGAGGTGATGAACAATATGGCTCAAAGCCAAGAGAGATTAAGAGCAATGGTAGAGAGGCAGAATCAGGAAGACCCCCATCTAGGGACTGCTGGGACAAGCAACAATGAGAGGGTTCAGCCTCATATCAACCCACCTGTATTTGGACCCCACCTTCACCCAGAAATCAACATCCCTGCTAATGTTCAAGGGAATGCTACTACAGGTAGGGTACTGCAAGAAGACCCCCAGGAAGATCAGTTCACAGTGATGGGAGCTGGGGAAGAAGCCTATGACAGAAGGTTGGATGAAATTGCTGAAAAATTAAGGTCCTTGGAGTCTCAAAACTCCTTGGGTTTTGATGTTATGGACATGGGCTTAGTGGACGGGGTCAGGATTCCCCATAAATTTAAACCACCGTGCTTTGAGAAGTACAACGTGACTTCCTGCCCACGGACCCAATTGCAATCCTTTCTGGGGAGGTTGAAGGCGTACACCATGGACGAGAAGCTATGGATGTTTTATTTTGAGGATAGCTTAACGGGAGCTTCAAGGGAATGGTACTCCCATCTGACTAGAGCAACCATCAGGTGTTGGAAGGACTTGGCAGAGGCCTTCATTAGACAATACCAGTATAATTTGGATATGGCGCCCAACAGGACTCTCCTAATGGGAATGTCACAGTCATCCAGGGAAAGCTTCCGCGAGTACGCCCAAAGGTGGAGACAGCTTGCTGCTGCTGTCCAGCCGCCCATGTCAGAGAGGGAGATGGATGATATGTTTATGAACACCCTCCAAGGGACATACATTGATAGGCTAGTTGCCTTTTCTTCTACCAGCTTTGCAGATGTCGTTATAGCTGGGGAAAGAATTGAGAGCCTATTAAAAATGGGCAAAATTTCTGACAACGGTGCCAGCTCATCCAGCAACACAAGGAAGCCTTTTGTGGGCCCAAGAAGAACTGGCGAGACCAATGCTATCCATACCAGCAGGGGAAGACCCCAATATGTTCATAGGTCTGTGGCAGCAGTCACCATTCCCGCTCCAATTCATCCACAACCAGCTTATCATACACAACAACAAAATTATCAGCAACAAAATCAGTATCCTCCTCAGAGAAACTACAACAACAACAGCAACAACAATCAGCAAAGACCGTTCCAACAGAGACCTTCTCAGGCCAACAGGGTGATTGATCCGATCCCTATGCCCTATGCCACATTACTGCCACAACTCCTAAGGCTCAACCTGGTCGAGCTAAGGACGTTGGCACCTCCAGATCTTGCCAGTCT
Source organism: Lathyrus aphaca (assembly GCA_963966055.1). Taxonomy (NCBI): domain Eukaryota; kingdom Viridiplantae; phylum Streptophyta; class Magnoliopsida; order Fabales; family Fabaceae; genus Lathyrus; species Lathyrus aphaca. Next base: position 500,857,447 of record OZ014520.1, read on the forward strand.
GCCCAGAAATTATGACGCCAGCGCCAGATGTGCCTTTCATTCGAATGCACCTGGCCATAGTACAGAGAAGTGCAGAGCTTTGCACATGAAGGTACAAGACTTGGTAGATTCCAAGGCTCTAAATTTTGCACCACCACCAAATGTTAACAAGAACCCTATGCCAAACCATGGAGGTCCCAGAATCAATGCTATTGAAGAAGACAAGCCGTCTTACTTGATAACCAGTGTGGGTCAGATTCAGACACCCTTGGTAGAGATCAAAGCTCAACTCCTTGAATGTCAAATGTTCCCGAGGTGTGAGCTAGGGTGTGCTTATTGCAACATTTCAGTGAATGGTTGTGACAACTTGAGAGATGGCATAGATGGTCTCATCCAGAGTGGCCTGCTCCAAATCACAACATCGATACCTACCAATCCAGCAATCTCCTTAACTACAATCCCCGAGTCTTCTACAAATACAACAACCATTGTTCCAAGCAACTCTTCAATCTCGTCAACAAATGCTTCATCTGTTACTTCAACGGACCAGATATTAGCAAACATCCCTTCTACAACTTCAGCACCCTTTCATTCAGAATCTCCTACAACAACAACACCCATCCTTCCAACAATGTCTCCTACAACTTCAGCAGCAAATGTCTCAACGGTTACAATTTATTTTGATCCTGAAAATGATTCTGCCTACAACTCACAAAATGCCACCCCCATCAGAGCGCCGGTCACAATATACTATGATCCACAAACTATCATGGTCCCTTCTGCAGCTGCCATCAGTCCAGTCACTATCACAGTGCCTGGGCCAGTACCTTATGAAAGCAGTAATGCCATCCCCTAGCATTACGGCTCTGATCTATACTGCGGAGGACAGAAAATCACTCTTGAATCATCGACTTCTTCACCACAAATAGACAATGTGGGAGGAGGCGGAGGCTTCACTCGAAGCGGACGTCTCTTTGCCCCATAAATTCAAAGACCCACTGCTGAAGCAGAAGCTGCCGCCAAGGCAAAAGGGAAGAGCTTGGTGCAAGGAGAGCAAATTGTTAAAGAAGCTTTGAAAACACCTTTTGATCAAGAAGTTGATGAATTCATGAGAATCATCAAGAAAAGTGATTATAAGATAGTGGACCAGCTTCACCAGACGCCTTCCAAGATCTCTATTCTATCATTGCTTATGTGCTCCGAGGCTCATCGGAACGCACTACTAAAAGTCTTGCACGCAGCTTATGTGCCAGAAGAGATCACAGTCAATCAGTTGGAAGCTGTGGTTGGGAATGTTAATGCTAGTAATGGACTAGGGTTTACCAACACTAATTTAACTTCGGAAGGCCGCAATCATAACAAGGCTTTGCACATTACCATGGAATGTAAAGGTGCAGTTCTTTCCCATGTGTTGGTAGACACAGGATCATCCCTCAATGTCTTACCTAAAAAAGCCCTTGTGAAGCTGGAATATGAAGGATTGGCATTACGTCCCAGTAACCTGGTAGTGAGAGCCTTTGGCGGTTCTAAGAGATCAGTTCTGGGAGAAATTGAGTTGCCCATAACGATTGGCCCACAAACTTTCAAAACGACCTTCTACGTGATGGATATACAGCCTGCCTACAGCTGTCTATTGGGTAGGCCATGGATTCACGCCGCTGGCGCCGTGACCTCAACCCTTCACCAGAAGTTAAAATTCGAGTGGGAGGGTCAAGTCGTTACTATCTGTGGAGAGGAAGATATTTTTGTTAGCCATCTGGCTACCTACAAATACATTGAGATGGATGGGGAGATCCACGAAACAATGAGTCAAGGGTTTGAGGCCTTGAACATAAATGAAACTTATGCTATACCTGGGACCTCGATAACATCTTATCAACAAGCCCGGAAGGTTGTTGAAGAAGGAACTGCCCAAGCCTGGGGCAAACTGCTACCTGTGGAGAAGAAAGAGGATAGATTTGGGTTGGGTTACAAACCAACTCAACAAGATCAAGCAGAGGCTGCTAAGGAGCCCAACTTTGTTAGTGGGGGGATGCTCACCCCTGATGATGTCAACAACTTGGAAGACGAGGTTGAAAGCGACCGCAACCTGGAGAGTTGGATCCGTCCAAAGATCCCGAGGAGTAGTATCTCAAACTGGTCTTCCCAGGAAATTATAAGAGTTACCCCTGCAGAGTAATTATTATTTCCTGTATATTTTAAGCATGCATCAAGTCTTGCATCTTGCCCAAGATGACAAGACTCATTTTGTAATCGGGCCATCTGTAATTTTTGTGCAACAAGATTAATCAATGAAATATCAGACATCTTTTGCAAATGAGTCATTTTCTTTTCCGCTCACTGTTTTTCCATTTTTCTTTTTGTACAAAAATAAATGGTAGTGTTTTCAAAATGTTAATTTCATTTCACTTTTCTAAACAAGATTAAAATCAAATCACTAAAATGAACAAACTAAACCCTTGCAGAGAGTGCCTTCCAGACCGCACCGACAACAGCACGGCTATGACTTCGTATGACTTTGACAATCCAATCAATCAAGCTGATAAAGGGGTTGAAGAAGAGTATGAGCTTCCTGAAGAGCTAGCCAGGTTGTTGAGACAAGAGGAAAGGGTTATCACTCCTCATCACGAGGAGGTCGAAACGATTAATCTTGGTACAGATGAAGACGTGAAAGAAGTTAAAATCGGGGCCTGCCTACAAGACTCAGTGAAGAGACAACTGATTGACCTGCTTCAGGAATATGTGGATGTGTTTGCTTGGTCTTACCAAGATATGCCAGGGTTGGACACCGACATTGTTGTGCACAAGCTGCCTTTAAGAGAAGATTGCCCGCCGGTTAAACAGAAACTGCGCCGTACTCGCCCAGATATGGCAATGAAAATCAAAGAAGAGGTACAAAAGCAATGGGACGCCGGGTTCCTTGCTGTAACTAGCTATCCACCGTGGGTTGCTAATATCGTGCCTGTGCCTAAGAAAGACGGCAAAGTAAGGATGTGTGTTGACTATCGGGATCTGAACAGAGCCAGCCCTAAAGATGATTTCCCATTACCTCACATTGATGTATTGGTTGATAATACGGCTCAGTTCTCGGTATTCTCCTTCATGGACGGATTTTCAGGATACAATTAGATCAAAATGTTACCTGAAGACATGGAGAAGACAACTTTTATCACACCCTGGGGCACGTTCTGTTACAAGGTAATGCCATTTGGACTAAAGAATGCTGGTGCAACATATCAACGGGCTATGGTGACATTATTCCACGATATGATCCATAAAGAAATTGAATGTTATGTGGATGACATGATTGCCAAGTCCCTCACTGAAGAAGACCACCTGGTAAATTTGCTAAAGCTATTCAAACGTCTGAGGAAGTACCAACTGAAGTTGAACCCCAACAAGTGCACATTCGGGGTGCGATCGGGTAAGCTGCTGGGTTTTATTGTGAGCGAGAAAGGGATTGAAGTTGACCCTGATAAAGTCAAAGCCATTCAAGAAATGCCTGCACCGAAGTCTGAAAAAGAAGTCCGAGGGTTTCTAGGTAGATTGAACTACATCTCAAGGTTCATATCTCACCTTACAGCAACCTGTGAGCCCTTGTTCAAATTGTTGAGAAAAGAACAGACGGTCAGGTGGAACGAAGACTGCCAGAAAGCTTTTGACAAAATCAAGGAATACTTGCAAGAACCTCCAATCCTTATGCCTCCAGTTGAAGGAAGACCTTTAATAATGTACTTGACAGTATTAGAAGAGTCAATGGGGTGTGTGCTGGGCCAGCATGATGAGTCTGGTCGAAAAGAGTACGCAATATACTACCTAAGCAAAAAGTTTACCGACTGTGAACAACGTTATTCACTGCTCGAGAAAACTTGTTGTGCTTTAGCGTGGGCTGCTCGCCGACTGAGACAGTATATGCTGACCCACACTACTTTGTTGATCTCAAAGATGGATCCAGTCAAATACATATTTGAGAAGCCAGCACTTACCGGACGGGTTGCAAGATGGCAAATGATCCTCACAGAATATGACATCCAGTACACCTCTCAGAAAGCCATCAAGGGCAGTGTATTGTCTGAATATCTTGCTGAGCAACCTATTGATGATTACCAGCCCATGAGATTTGACTTCCCTGATGAAGACATCATGTTCATAAAAGCAAAAGATCATGAAGAGCTTATTCACACTGAAGGGCCTGACCCGGAAAAAGAATGGACTATGATGTTTGATGGGGCTGTTAACATGAATGGTCGTGGTGTTGGTGCAGTACTCATTACACCTAAAGGAGTCCACATGCCTTTCTCTGCAAAACTCACTTTCAACTGCACTAACAACGAAGCTGAATACGAAGCTTGCATTATGGGTCTTGAGGAAGCCATTGACCTCAGGATCAAGACATTGACCGTATTTGGAGATTCAGCTCTGGTAATCAATCAAACCAACGGCAAATGGTACACCCACCAGGATCATCTGATACCTTATAGGGATTATACAAGGAGGATATTGACTTTCTTTACAACAGTCAAGCTTGAGTATATCCCTCGAGACGAGAACCAGTTCGCAGATGCTCTGGCTACCATTTCATCTATGATCAAAGTTCAAGCTGCCAACTTCGTACCTCAAATTTCAGTGTCCAGACTAGACATACCAGCATATGTGTTCGTAGCAGATGTTGTTAAAGATGATAAGCCTTGGTTCCATGAAATTAAGTGTTTCTTGGAGGATCAGACATACCCACTTGGGGCATCTTCCAATGATAAGAAGACTTTGAGAAGGCTTGCTGGCAGCTTCTTCCTGAATACTGATGGCTCCCTATACAAGAGGAACTTTGATATGGTACTCCTCAGATGCGTTGATAGAACAGAGGCAGACTTGTTAATGCATGAAGTGCACGAAGGATCCTTTGGTACCCATGCTGGAGGGCATGCCATGGCTAAAAAGTTGCTAAGATCAGGCTATTACTGGATCACAATGGATGCCGACTGTTGTGCCTACGCCAGAAAATGCCATAAATGCCAGATTTATGCGGATAAGGTGCATGTGCCTCCCAATCCTTTGAATGTGATGTCTTCACCCTGGCCCTTTGCTATGTGGGGCATTGACATGATTGGCAAGATTGAACCGACTGCTTCGAATGGCCACAGGTTCATCTTGGTTGCTATTGACTATTTCACCAAATGGGTCGAAGCAGCTTCCTATGCAAACGTTACAAGGCAAGTGGTAGCCAGATTTCTGAAGAGAGATATCATCTGTCGATATGGAGTTCCCGAGCGAATCATTACTGATAATGGTTCCAACTTGAACAACAAAATGATGGCAGAGTTGTGCCGGGACATCAAGATCCAACACCATAATTCTTCTCCTTACAGGCCAAAGATGAATGGCGCTGTTGAGGCAGCAAATAAGAATATCAAGAAGATTGTGCAGAAGATGGTAGTCACTTACAAAGACTGGCATGAAATGCTACCGTTTGCCTTGCATGGGTACCGCACATCAATCAGTACATCCACTGGGGTAACGCCGTATCAACTTGTGTATGGTATGGAAGCAGTCCTACCTGTTGAAGTTGAATTACCCTCCCTACGGGTGTTGATGGATGTTAAACTAAACGAAGCAGAGTGGGTCAGGTCCCGGTACGAACAACTGAGTCTAATCGAAGAGAAGAGATTGGCTGCAATCTGTCATGGGCAGTTGTATCAGAAAAGAATGAAGAGAGCCTTCGATCATAAAGTCAGGCACCGAGAGTACCAAGTAGGGGATCTTGTGCTGAAAAGAATCCTCTCTCCTCATACAGACCACAGGGGCAAGTGGACGCCGAATTATGAAGGACCATTCGTAGTAAAGAAAGTTTTCTCTGGTGGAGCACTGATGCTCAGCACTATGGATGGTGAAGACTTCCCATCCCCTGTGAATTCAGATGCAGTTAAAAAATACTTCACATAAAATGACCCGCTGGACACAAAAACAAAATGTAAGTCCAGGCAAAAATAGGGCATCCCGGCGAGTCAAAAATAGAATAAAAGACTCGGGCAAAAATAAGGGAAAATAAACAAAAAAATGTACACCCGCTGAGTTGAAAAGCCGCATTGGACAGCTCAGGCAAAAATGGGTATCCCGATGGATTGAAAACCCGAAAGGGCGATCCATGCAAAATAAGGGGATAAGCGAATAATTGCATTCTGAATTCGTCTGTATCACTTACAACTCAGTAAACTTCGAAAGGATCAAGCTTCTGTCAGAATCAGCCTTCTTCAGAAAGCAAGATGAGAAGAAAGTCAAATGTCATACGAGTCATAGCAGAAGGGAAGCTCCTTGAAGCGTCGAAAACATTGCCAGTATTTTGTTTCTCAATTTGTAACAATCTCCTCATTTCAGGGGATATGTTTCTTTGACTGTATCTTGCCAATTCAGGGCACATGAATTAATAAAATCAGATTTTCAATCGTGTTTCGCCCCGTACACTTCATTTTTATTTGCAAAAATGTCTGATGTCTTAAGAAAAAACTGATGGCATGAATACAGATGCTTAAATAAAAGTTACATGCTTGCAGGAAATATACTTACTCTCAGGAGTGTCTAAACTCCTATGACGGAATCCAGTAAAGGATACCTCGGGATTACTTGTGCGTTTACCTATCTTTGCAGGATTGCAGGTATTTCAAAACGCAACTTGGGGCATGAAAGCTTCTCCCCAGCAAGCTGAAAAATCAACGCTCAGTCTCAGCACTCAAAATATTTTCTCCCCAGCTGAGTTGCCAGGCATCACCCCTCCAGCAGGACCGTACCGGAAGGTGCCCATATCTCCAGCTGAGTTCTAGGAAGGAACTTCTAGGAAGATCTTTCAGTGATCTTTCTTCTTCCCCAGCCGAGTTGCCAATCATTCTCAGTTAAGTACAATAACCAGGGAACCATCTCCCCACAGAGCTTCAACCTCCATCCAGAAGAGCAACGCATGAGGGGATCACAACAGAGTGAAGAAAGCTTCTACAAACCCCAGCTGGGTCCCTCATTATCAGGATGAGTCTATCAGTGACCTATCCCTCCCCAAGCAGATATCATCTCATCAGATCTACCAATGATCTCACCCCCAGCTGGGATGTCCATTTCAAGCAGATCGGCCGGAGATCGTCGCAGCAACGGGATCCGAATCCCGGTTTGGTATCTTTGCATAATCATGGCATTCGCATCATACTCACCCACAAAGCGTAGCATTCCGTCTAAAACGGAGCATTACGGCAAAAATCAAACATATTGCATAATCATAAGCCATGTTTTAAATCAAACACTTGTGAATAATGACAATCCATCCGCAATATACAGAATACCCCCCAGATTCCTCAGCAAACACAATTGCCTTACATACCCAAACATCAGTACATACTCCTTGTGGCACCCGTCCGTGTCATATCCCCAGCAGAAAGCCAAAGACACCCCCTTTGCACTCTCAGATACTTTTATATACAATTCCTTGACATCCGTCCATGTCGTTTTCCCCAGTGCAGTAACGTAAACACTTTGTACATCAGATACTTGTTTATACTATACTCTTCTCTTTGACACCCGTCCATGTCACTCTCCCCAACAGTTAAATACTCATCTATACACCAGTCACACTTATACAGATACTCGTCCGTATCTTGTATATAGCACTTATATCCCCGTAGATTTAGCACTAGTCCTTGTTCTTTGTTAACCAGTTGATACTCGTCCGTATCATCATCTCAGAACATGTGTCAAGCGTTTGTTTCTACCTGATACTCGTCCATATCATAGTCTTAAGGATGCTCGTCCGCATCTTTAATCCATACAATGTGTCAAACACTCTCGTCTCCTTGAATATAGACACTCGTCCGTGTCTACTATTACCCAGAAGAGTCTCTTCAGATTCAACACTTGTCCGTGTTCCTTGTTAACCAGTTGATACTCGCCCGTATCATCATCTCTGAACACGTGTCAGTATTTGTTTCTATCCGATACTCGTCTGTATCGTGGTCTTAAGGATGCTCGTCCGCATCTTTAATCTATACACAAACATCTAAACACTTATACCTTTCTTTCTTGGATATAAACACTCGTCCGTGTTTACTATTCCCCAGTAGATCGCCAACAAAGCAAAATTTTCTTTTTATCTGACATTCGTCCTGTATCATGATAAACCCTGAGAGCAGCCGTACCCTGCTAGGTGGTCGTCCTCCACCTCTTGATGATCGTCCTTCATCATGCTCATCCGATGGCCGTCCCCATCGTTGATTTTCTATCCGACATTCGTCCTATGTCGCGATATTTAGCAGCCGTCCCCTGCTAGGTGGTCGTCCTCCACTTCTTGATGATCGTCCTTCATCATTTTATCCAATGGCCGTCCCCCATTGTTGATCTTTGGTTATCTGACATTAATCCTATGTCATGATAACCCTAGAGAGCAGCCGTCCCCTGCTAGGTGGTCGTCCTCCACTTCTTGATGGTCGTCCTCCGTCATGCTCATCCGATGGCCGTCCCCATCGTTGACCTTTTATCCGGCATTCGTCCTATGTCGCGATATTTTCGGCAGCCGTACCCTGCCAGGTGGTCGTCCTCCACCTTAGATGACCGACCCTCAGAGTAGCCATCCCCTTCTAGGTGATCGTCCTTCACCTTTGATGACCGTCCCTCATCATCTGTTATTTCATTTATTCTTTAACCCGATGGCCGTCCCCGTCGTGGTCCCTTTTTCTTTTTAGCCCGATGGCCGTCCCCATCGTTGGTTACTTTACTTTATGAACTCGATGGCCGTCCCCATCATTTTTCATTGATCCCCAGAGAATCTTATAGCTTTACTTGATGGCCGTCCCCATCATAACTCCTTTTATCCCCAACATGTCGGCCGTCCCCGTCATTGCTTTATTTTCCGCACTTTTTCCCGCATGTTGGCCGTCCCCGTCATTGCTCTTTACCCAGCAGTCGTCCTCTGCTCGACGGTCGTCCTCTGTCGCTCACACTTTACAATATACTTTATTTTTCTTTTACAATCTATATCACTTTTCTTCTTCATTCTGTGAGTGCAAATTTTGGACTGTCTTTGGTATTCAACCACCAGTTATCTTGTTTGCCTGCTAAGCCGTTGCTTACAGCCTGCACAGCTAACTCATGTTGGAATAGGGGCAGCTGTAAACACCCCAAATTTGCCCTCACCCATTTCACCATGGCTTGTGATCATTCTCATATGCATAAACACAATCATACCATCTCATATCACATTTTTGAGTCACTGCATAGGTTCTAAGTCATCTGCATCTAGGGTTTGTGATCTGAGCAATCCAAAAGCTTCTTGAGCCACTCCAAAGGCCATAAATCACTTCAAAGGGGTCTATGTGTGTTCAAGTATCATATTATACCCTCTCAAAGTCAAGAATGTCAAGGAATCACAAGAACTGAAAATAGCATGGATGCAGAGCCAGGTTTGACTGCACCGATGACCTAAAATTAGGGTTTTGATTTCAGAGGCCATAACTCTAAATTTTTTGGTAATTCTTGTTTCTATTGGTCTCTATATGGTATAGAGAGTATGCATATCAATTTTCATGAAGAAACTCCATGGGGGAGTCATCTGATCAAGAGTTGACTTTTCAGGCAAGTCAGTGCAAAATTAGGGCATCTGAGGCCCTCAATGACCCAACCAGAGGGTGTTCTTCATCATTTTGATTGTATATGATCTTTACTTGATCATGGAAGAAGTTGGAAGTTTACAAAATTCAAGAATTTCAAGTTTTTGCAAAGTTGACTTTTTGGGCAAGTTTGACTTTTAATGAAATTGTCATTTTAGGCAACTTTTTCAACCTTTACTTTTTGATTCAAAAAGGCTTCAAATGGAAAAACTTTGGTCATGAAAGTTATAGAATAGATCATTCCCTTTTCAAAAATTACAAGAACATGACCTAATTCATTTTTGATCAAAAGTTATGGCTTGTCAAAGTTGGCTAAAATCACAAAATTTCAAAGTTTCTACCAAAGAGGTATTTTGCAAAATGACTTGATCAAGTGTTCTAAAGCTATCAAATGGACTTCTAACCCACACAACATGATCACAACATTCAAAAATCAGAATGGGGCAAGGAATCACATGTTTTATGGCTTATGGAGCAAGACTTTTTCATAAGGATCAAAAGCAAGCCAAATTGCAAAATCCATCATAGCTTCTCATCCACTTGCTGGCTAGTTTACTGAACTATCCTAGGCCTTTTCCCTCATCATGCTGCGCAGCACACCCTCCTTGTACTAGGCTAGCAAGTGACCCATGCTTCTCTTACACAAAGTTGACATTTTTGCAAAAGCACCCATACCTATCACAAAAGCACACATCACATCTTCTGACCAATGGGAATTGTTTATAAAAATAAATTGCAAGCCAAACATAAGGAGAAGCAAGCCTGAAACCAGCCATAGCACCACATTCTCACTTTCACCCTCTTGAGCAAAAGCATTCGAAACTCACAACACAAACCACAAACACTAAAACAAACTTCACAAACAATCTCAACACTCTTCCCTGATCACAAAGCACCCATCACCATGTCCTGAAACCCACTGAATCAAAAATACGATTCTCACCTCACCTTGAGCAGAACCTCTGCCATCTTCCAAACCAGCCACTTTCAAAACTTCTCAAGCTTCATTTCTTCACCAGAGGATTCAAAGGAGTGAGTTTGCACCAAGAAACAACCCAGAAAGCACAGGATCAGAAAGCTCCATCTCAGGTATAGCTCAAGAACAAATTTTCTAGAACTTCATTTTCTTGTTACAAACTGAATCTACATGTTGCACTGATCATCTGGATGTGTTTAGATTTGAAAATAAGTAAGAGATGACCATTTCATGTCTCTTTGAAAGTTTGCCCGTGTTTCACATTTGCCTTCGATTCAAGCTTGTTAATGAAAATAAATGAATTTTGGGAGAGGGGTTAGGTTTAGTTTGAGGGGAAGATCATTTTGGTGGAAGAAATTTCTTGATTAATGACCTGTAGCGAAATCTAGGGTTTTGGTTCGCCGGAGAAGACGACCGGAAGTCTTCTCCGGCCACCTGAAAGTGCTTAACCCTAATCTGTGTAATTAAGGAGATTTGAATTCTGGCCCTCGGATGAGTTGACCCGCGCGCGTTTGGTTGGCCAGGATTCCACCATTTTGCCCTAATCCACGTTGACTTAATTAATCCCAATTAATTAATTCATAAAACCTGATTTAAGCCAGAAAGGATCCTGACCCTTGATTCACGCGCCAAGTCAACAGCCTCCTCCCAACTTTGAATCTGATGCGTTGGATGTGAATACTTCTCATTTTTATTAGTTTTTATTTCAATTTATTTCATTTAATTTGTACATTTTATTAAAAATAGCAAAACCAATTTAAAAATTCTGAAATTTTTTGTACAAACTTTTATTTAATTTCAGAAACCAAAAACATTTTTATTTTTATTTTTTGCATTTTTAAAATATTTTTAAATCATTTAAAAGTTTATTTTTAATTAATTAATGGGAATTAATTAATTAAAAATACTTTTAGGTATTTAAAAATCACCAAAAAATTCATGAAACATTTAAAACCATTTAGAAACATTGTCCAACCCTCAAACCAAATTTCTTTTTTGATCTTGATGCATTTTGAGAATTTTTCATGAAATTAAAATCATTTTTAGGCATTAATTTGATCCAAACTTCCAAAAATCATTTATGCCTAACCATTAAGAGTTGGACCTTGATTCTTTTTGCATTGCATTGTGTTTAGCATGTAGTTTGTGAGATTAAATGGGCATGATTTGATTTTTCATTTTCCTTTTGTTTGACATTTTTCTTGTTAAGGTACCCTAAAACCCTAAAAATTTTAGGAAATTCATAACTTTTATTAGGTTAAGAGTTGGAACTTCTCCTTTCGGCAGTGAGTTAGTATAGGTTTAGGGATCCTTTGAGTGCATTTTCATTTTTTTATATTGATGTTTGCTTCTGATTTTGGGTTATGTTTGATGTTTTGATCATAAACCCTAATTTGGGCTTCCATATGCATCCATCTTGCACTTGCTTGCATAACATGACTTGCCATGACATTTTATGCATCCATTTGATTCATTAGACATCTTAAGACATATGATAAGCATGTTTGATCATTGCATCATGTATTTACCATGTTGTATGTCATTTGCATCTCATAACTTTTCATGTATGCTTATGGTTCTTAACTTGTTTCATCTGCATCCATTGGTTCACATGACCATCCCCATGCTTTGTTTCATGTTTGCATCATCTAATAGTATCATTAACATCATGAATGTGCTTCTGGTTTTGATTTGCATCATGTCATTTCATCCCATTTTTGCATTGCATTGCATTCCCTTCACTAACTTTTCAGGTGGTAAGTAACTTTGAGAAGTGGATTTGCCTTCACTTCTCACAACTTCTTTTCATCTCTTTCATGCATCCTTGCTGCATTTTACTTTGTGTTTGAGATTGAGATTGTTCATTCTTCTTCTTCTCACTTTCTTTCTTCAAGTGACTTGACTTCTTAAATGAAGCAAGTTACTTTGCATCTCCTGATCCTTTCATCTGCTTCCTGGTGGTTCCATTGAAGATTTCTCTTGTTAACCTCACAAACCTTAGGATCAACCAAGCATGATAATGATTAGGGTTTTGTTTAGTCTCCCCTCTTAGTTTTACCTTTGTGTCTCTTTGAGTCTTCTCTCCTCACCTCAGAATCAGGGACTAAACCCTAAAGGCTTTAAGGCTTTGTGATTAAGATTATGCCTGCATCCTTCTATTAGGATGGAGTGTATAACTTTAATCCTAAGTGTTAAACCCTTAATGTGTTTAAATCCTTTAATCAATTCATCTAATAATCATCAAGACATCAAGCTTGTAACTTGGGCCTTGCATTAGGGTTCTAATTCTTCCTTAATTGGTTAAGAAGGACTAACCCTAGTGTTAATGGACAAGTCCCCCTCAAGTTGTCTTACTAACCATAAAACCCACTTCTTCATCTTATCATTAACTAAAATCCACTTAATAAAGGCTTTGTTTTGTCATGAGTTTAATCCCTAATCATGGATTAAGTTGAGGAGCTTTCCTCAGCTTAAACATTCTCATCTATTATCCTTCTATTAGGATGGTGTAATGAGTCTGTTTAATCTTTGATTATGGCTTAATATCATTACTTAACACTAAACAAAAACAACAAAAACATCTAAATAATCACAAGTAGGTTAATGATCTTAATCCTGCATCAAAGGTGATTAAGTGTGAGAAGCTGACTTCACACTTAAGGTATTCTCATTACCCCTAATCAGAGGGAAGATGTGATGAGTTTACTAAATCCATTGGTTTAGGCTTAAGTTCATTAACTTATGACAAACTTTCAAAAGCAATAAAAGACTGAAAACTCAAAAACAAACAATAATCGTCTCCTTCGGGATTCTTTTCTCATCTCATTCACTCACAAACGAGAACTTGATTCCTTCGTCTAATGCAAGATAGTTTGCACCTGAGCCAGACAGGTCATACACTTGAGCATAGGCAAGTAAGCAGTTCACAAGTCAATTCATCTTTCAGTCTCTTTGGGTCGAACTACGGTGTTCTGACTTCCTCATTGCACGAGAGGATACGTAGGCATAACTTAACAGTTATCGAACAAAAGTCTATGTATATTCCCCCTCTTTCAGCTTTATTCTTTTAGCCTCATATTCTTGAGCATTTTATTTTTTTTCCTACAATGACACATCATTTACACACTTCACTGCTTTTGCACTGACACCTGTACATCCTTTTCCAGCTCTTTATACACAGATTGCACTGACACTACCCCTTTAAAACACAAATCTTTTAAGCGTGGATCCCGTCGAGTACGGCGGACAATCTGGGTGCTAATACCTTCCCAGGTTGTAACCAACCCCCTTTCTCAGTCTCTCTGGTTCGCAACCGTCTTATCCATATCTTTCTAGGTCTATGCAGCATTACCTTTCCTCCGGGATCAAAATGCCTAGCTGGCGACTCTATTCATTCCCTGTGAGTCCACTCCTGTGTGTTCTCACATCCCTCTTTCGCCGACCGTTCGCGTCTGTACCATATTTGGGCCATTCCCATTTATCGGGAGCGACACCTCGCAGGTCGGGTGAAACCAATTCAATACACATGGGCAGAGGTAGGCCCCAGTATATGCCGAGATCAATAGCCGCTGTCACTATTCCTACTTCATTGCCTCAACAACAGTACGCTCCATAGCCACAACATTTCCCTCAACAACAACATTTTCCTCAACAAAGGTCTTACGACAATAACAACAACCAACAACAACGTCCTTTCCAGCAAAGGCCGTCTCAAATCAACAGGGTAATCGATCTTATCCTGATGCCCTATGCCACTTTTACTACCACAACTTTTGAAACTCAATCTTGTTGAATTGAGGACTCTGGCTCCACCAGATCCTCAGAACCTTCCAAGGAATTACGACGTCAATGCCAGATGTGCCTTCCATTCCAATGCACCTGGCCATACAATGGAAAAGGGCAAAGCATTGCACATGAAGGTCCAAGATTTAGTTGATTCAAATGGTTTAAATTTTGCACCTCCTCTAATGTCACGAAGAATCCTATGCCTAGCCATGGTGGGCCCAGGATAAATGCAATTGAGGAGGATCATCCAGTGAACCTAATTGAAGATACTGCAAGTATTCAAACACCTTTGGCCGAGGTTAAGGCTCAGCTTTTAAAAAGTGGCATCAATGGTCTTATCAGAGAAGGTATCTTGCAGATAACATCAACGGTTTCTGCTTCTACAACATCAACAATTCCTCCTACAGCACCAACAAGCACCCTCTTACAACTTCAAAAACAATTGTTCCAACAGAATCTTCTACAAAGTCAACAATCATCTCTTCTACTACTTCAACGGACATTAGTTCAACTGCATCCGCCTCTACAACAATAGCAACCATTAATAATGACATCTCCACAATCAGCATCTATTATGACCCGACAATGGTCCCCGATTCCAACAACTTTCAACAACAATCTCAACAACAACACAACTTCAGTCTTTCACCACCACCATCAGTCAAGAATCCTGTTACCATCTATTACGATCCACAGACAATAACAGTTACTACTTCCGCCGCAGTTAGTCCAGTCACCATCACGGTACCTGGACCTATTCCGTATGAAAAAGATAATACTGTGTCATGGAACTACGGTTCAGAACTCTACTGCAATGGGAAAAGAGTCGCTATTGATTCTTCAACTTATACACCACAGATCGATAATGTTGGGGGAGGCGGAGGCTTCACTCGAAGCGGACGTCTCTTCGCGTTGCAAGTTCCGAGAGTAAATGCTGAGGTAGAGGTTGCTGCCAAGGCTAAAGGTAAGAATGTGGTGCCTGAAGAACCAGTAACAAAAGAAGCTCGGAAGACGTCCTTTTATCAGGATGTGGACAAATTTATGAGGATAATCAAGAGAAGCGATTATAAGGTTGTGGATCAGCTCCACCAGACTCCTTCCAAGATCTCCATTCTATCATTGCCATTGTGTTTTGAAGCTCATCGGGATGCATTACTTAAAGTCCTGCACGCAGCCTATGTGCCAGAGGAGAATACAGTGAATCAGCTAGAGACATTGGTTTCTAATGTTAATACTAGTAATGGACTAGGCTTCACCAATGCTAATTTGACTACGGAAGGTCGTCATCATAATAAAGCTTTACACATCACTCTAGAATATAAAGTGGCTGTGCTTTCACATGTTCTAGTTGACATTGGGTCCTCACTCAATGTCTTGCCGAAGAAAGCCCTTGTTAAGCTTGAATATGATGGTATAGCTCTCCGACCAAGCAATCTGGTGGTCAGAGCTTTTAATGGTTCCAAGAGGTCTGTTCTTGGAGAAGTAGAGCTGCCTGTGATAATTGACTCGCAGGTCTTTCAAACTACTTTTTACGTGATGGACATTCAGCCGGCCTACAGTTGTTTGTTGGGTCGACCTTGGATTCACGCCGCTGGCGCAGTTACATCGACCCTTCACCAGATATTAAAATACGAGTGGGAAGGGAAAATGATCACAATTTGTGGAGAAGAGGACATTTTTGTTAGCCATCTGACTACATACAAATATATTGAGATGGATGGTGAGATTCACGAGACCATGAGCCCAGGTTTCGAAGCACTGAACGTCATTGAGGCAACGACTGAAGTATTTGCTGCATCCCAGGAGGATAGGATGGGTACTTCAATTGTCTCCTACCAACAAGCTCGGAAGGATGTTGAAGATGGGAACGCCCAAGGCTGGGGCAAGCTGCTACCTGTGGAGAAGAAAGAAGACAGATTCGGTTTGGGTTACAAACCATCCCGACAAGATCAAGCAGAGGCTACTAAAGAGCCCAAGTTTGTAAGTAGGGAAATGCTGACCCCAGATGCTGTCAATAACGTGGAAGATGAGGCTGAAAGCAACCTCAACCTGGAAAGTTGGATTCGTCCAAGAGTCTCGGGTCAACAAGTCCTTAACTGGTCTTCCCAGGAAATTATAAGAGTTACTCCTGAAGTGTAATTATTATTTCCTGCTTAAGCATGCATCAAGTCCTGCATCTTGCGCAAGGTGTCAGGACTCATTTTGTAATAGGGACATATTTGTATTTTGTGCAAATGGAATATCAATGAACAATTGACATCTTTTTGCAAACGATTTTCTTTTTCGCTCACTGTCTTTTCATTTTTGTTATTTTCGCACAAAACAATAAATGGAAATGTTTTCAAAATAATAACTTCATTCACACTTTTTCTAAACAAGATTAAAATCAATCACTAAAATGAACAAATCTCAACCCTTGCAGAGATAATCCTCCAGATTGCACCGACAACAGCACTGCTATGACCTTGTATGACTTCGACAATCCAATTAATCAAGCAGATGAAGGGGTTGATGAAGACTATGAGCTGCCTGAAGAGTTGGCCAGGTTGTTAAGGCAAGAGGAAAAAGTAATTACTCCTCATCAGGAGGAGGTTGAGACCATCAATATTGGTACTGAAGAAGATGTGAAGGAAGTGAAGATTGGGGCCAGTATGCAAGCTCCAGTGAAATAACAACTTATCAATATGTTGTGGGAATATGTCGACGTCTTTGCCTGGTCCTATCTGTAACACGGTGGGAAAACTGACTTTAGTTATGTTGCGGATAGCAAGAGTCGCCACTGACTTTTATTTTATCCAAAAGGAAAGGGTATAAAAGAACAGGAAAGACCTTAAAAGATATTTTTGGGTCCGGGGGGTAGGTTATGTAAAGGGAAGGTGTTAGAACCCTTTACATCCATGGTTATCCATGGGCTCTTAGTTACTTAGCTCACTTTTGAATTGTTTTTGTAGTGTGTGAATAGAAAAATTTTCATAATAGTTGATAATGATCCATGTACGGATGCGTAAAAACTTGTTTTTGAAAATTTGTTTGAAATTGTGGAAAGTTTGAAAAGTTTTGAATGAAGTGAGCAAGTACATAAGAGGAACCTACCCTAAAGTTTTAAGTCTTTCTTGTTCTTCATCCTTTAGTTGGTAAGACTATCCCTACTATTAAGGAGTAGGTAGTCATTACCTTGGATGTAAGGGACATATGAGGGACATCTGTTTTTATGAAGGCAACTGTGAGGTGTATTAAGCATACTGGAGGGACTATCACCATTATTCGAAGGGACTTGATCTTTAAAGGCAACCATTAGGGACTTGATGATTTTTTCTTTTAAGGGACTTGCTTTATACACCCCACTTGACCTTATGATTTAGGCAACTTGAGGGATGACCTTAGAAATGTGAGACGGCGATTAAAAATCGACTTACGTGTGTGAGTGTTCAATATTATTTATCTTTAATTAAAATGAGCTAAATTTATTTTTAAATTGAATACATGTTTACACTCCCTAAATTACTAACCATAGCATAAAAATTAAATATTTACAAAATTACACCATGAAGCAATTACATAATAATTATAATAAGCAAATTAAAATAAATAGCAAAAATAAATAATAAGCAAAATATAAATAAATAAGCAATAAATAATAAATAAACAATAAATAAATAAATAGGGGTTAGTGATAAAAAAAATAAAGTTAGTAAAAATAAAATAACTAAATTTAGTGAAATAATAATAATTAGAAAAATAAACAAGGTTAGAGAAATAACAATAAAAATATAAGATAATAAATAATAATATGGTTAGCAACAATAATTAAAATAAATAGAAATAAATAGAAAAATATTATAATGACATGATTAGAATAATAAACACAAAGTTTAATTTTAATATATAACATTTATTTAGAAACATGAATAATTAAATAAAGTTTTTTTTTTAATATAATATAATTATAAATTTTAATTATTACAAATTTAATCATTTTTAAACATATATTAACATTTATTTATTAAAAACAATATTTACACATTATAAGAAGAAAACAAATTTTAAATATTATATTCACAAAATTAATCACATTTATAAAGTTTTAATTTCTACTAGTTATTACATTTACAAAATTATATTAAATAAATATATACATTATAATTATTTAGTAAAAATTATTTAGAAAGTAAAATCAGGTTTTCATAAAAAATTAGGGTTTTGTTTAGAAAATATTTTTAGAGTTTTTTATACAAAACTTATTTTAATAATATGCACATATTATATTTACATGTGATAAAGAAAATAATTTCAGAAAATTCATATATTTTAGAAATTTGAAAAAAAAAATATTAAACATGCTTCATTGTTTTTAATTATTTAGAAAAAACATATATACAAAACTAGATTTAATTTAATTAATAGAATAATCAAAATAAAAGAAAAAATATGAAGAAAAAAACTTACCTGACTGGGATTTGAACCCAGGTCAGTGTGTTTGCCAGCAAGAAGAACCACCACCAAGCCACTATGCACGCAGGCAACAAGAGTGAGTGTGAAATTGGTTTTGTGCTTTGTCTTGAAAAACCCAGAAAAATAAAGAAAGCAAAAAGGCCTGGGGTGGTGTTGAACCCAGGACCTTATAAATACTCAAACACGCACATGACCGCCTGGCTGGAAGAGCCCGTCTGCTAGCATGTTGGCTATAATTGATAATATATTAAACCTTAAAAACAAACAAAATAAAAGAACAAAATGTCACAAACGGGGAATCGAACCCCAGACCAAGCTATTGTATGCGCACGCTTCCAGCCACTGGGACAACTCAGTTGTTGTGATAATAAACTATCAAAATAACATAAAATATTTTAACACAATTTGAATTTGTCCTGAGCGCGCCATCAGCTTCATCTTCTTCCTCATGTCCTACAAATTTTCCTGCGGATCTAGCTACAAGATTTCTTGCGAAAAACAAAGCCCAGCAAAACCTACGAAACACAAACATGGATAAAATAGCAAGGTTTCATGAAATTGATTATGTCGTTAAGTTCCTAACAAAATTTCCAATCATTCCACGTTCTTAGAATCCATTTATATGGGCTGGATTACAAAACCCTAATTGAAGCCATAAACCCTAAAAATGGTGAATCATGCTTCAGGCTATGGAACTTCACCAAACTATCCAGATTCCATCTATGATCATCAACAAACAAGATTATGTAAGCAAAAGTCAATAATATGCAGTGAATCATTAGAATCGAAAAAATATTTTCAAGCATGAACAAAGCCACGGGTTAGACATTAGGGCATGATCTGGATGCATATGAATGATGGTTTATGATCAGTGATGTCTAATGAAGCTTGCCATGTCCTTCTTTTACCTTCTAGTGCTCTGAATTTTAAAATCCGAATGTGACTTTTGCTTGAATTTTTTGAAGTGAAACCTACCTTTGAAGCTGCTGGAAATCGTGTATGAGGGCTAGGGTTGTGATCAACACTTATATGTGAATCATTTAGGTCAGAAAAATTCATTGGTTGTGTGGAAGTTTTGATATTTGAAGATTGAAAAAGATTGTACTTTGAAATTCAAATATTTGCTCATGAAAGCTTACTATTTTTGTACCAATCTCATGATTTCCTTCTTTTTTAATTCCAATCAATATTTAAAATATCCTAGAAACCAAATCTCCCTTTAATAATATATTTTCATATTTTATATTTATTTAAAATGATTTTTATGAATTAAATCAAAAATAAATCAAAATAAAATAATAAAAATTCTGAATTTTGGTCATTTGGGTCGTGCATGATGATATGATATGGATTGGATCACAATTTAGCAAACCCATTTGGAAAGAATTGGTTCTAGACCCCCATTTTCAATATAAACCATCACAAAATTTCCCAACTTTGCAAGGGCATATCTCCCTCAATTTTAAAGGTATGAGGGTGTTCTTGGACATTTTGGAAAGCTTGAAGAGTCCTCTAAACAACCCCATTTGTTTCAGGTCCATATCATTTACCAATCTCAAGTTATGCCCTTTTGAAGATGTTGACTTTTTGTTGACTTTTGAAATGACCTATAATGTCCTAGCTCATATCTTCCAAATGAAGCATTTTTGGGATTAACTTGCAAGATCAAAGTTGTAGAGAATTCAATTTCCTTCAAAATGAGCTTTGATTGGAGACTTGGTGATGAAGTATGTGAAAGTTATGGCTGGTCAAAGTTCAGTTGACTTTTACTAAGGAAACCCTAATTTAGAAACTCCTGATTATTGATGATCTGGAATCTCCTTGATGAATCATGATCAACCCTTTATCAAATGATGAATTTTACTTCATATACTTGATGTTGGAAAAAAATCATGAATTTTGACTTTGGTTTGACCACAGTTGACCTCAGTTTGACTTTTTAACTGCATTGACTGATTTTGACTTATCTGATCATCTGACTGAGCAAACTTTTGAGAAAAGTCTTGAAACTTGTCATGGGGGTTCTTATATACATATAAGATGTTATGAAGCTCACTTGAGGTATTGGAAGTCCATTTAGCCTGATTAAAGTCAAAACCCTAGTTTTGGATGCCCTGCTTAGGAGGTGCATTGTTTGAGGGACTTGTCAATTCTTTTGACCAATTGTGAACCTTGTGAACCATCATAAAATGTCTTGTGAACCTCATGGGAAGTATTGTGAAGCTTGTGAACCTTGTGAACCTCATGAAGTGACTTATGGACTTCATGAACCTCATGAAAGGTTATGTAAACATTGTGAATCTTGTGAACCTTGTGAACCTTCAAGAAATAACTTGTAGACTTCTTGAACCTCATGAAAGGTTATATAAACATTGAGAAACTTGTGAACCTTGTGAACCTTCATAAAGTGACTTGTAGACTTCATGAACCTCATGAAAGGTCTTGGAAATGTTGAGAAACTTGTGAACCTTGTGAACCTTCAAGAAGTAACTTGTAGACTTCATGAACCTCATGAAAGGTCTTGTAAGTATTGTGGGACTTGTGAACCTTGTGAACCTTCAAGAAGTAACTTTTAGACTTCATGAACCTCATGAAAGGTCTTGTAAGTATTGTGGGACTTGTGAACCTTGTGAACCTTCAAGAAGTAACTTGTAGACTTCATGAACCTCATGAAAGGTCTTGTAACCATTGGGAAACTTGTGAACCTTGTGAACCTTCTTAGCACACAAAGTTTTGTATTGTGAGGGCAAATTTTGGGGTGCAACAGCTGCCCCTGTTCAATTTTCTTAAACCTGAGGGGTTAAATTGGTATATTTGCCAGGCGTGACCTGGAAGGTTGAAGGGGATTGAACATAAAAGCCCAAAAATTTGCACTCACCAGTGCATGGCTAGTTGAATATGATTGAGTGGGCTTAAAGATGCCACTTGGAAGAACTGGGGATGGGCTTAGAGATGCCATCAGAACATGATGATGTCTTTATGTTGATACTGGACATCAGTACTAGATCTTTGTATAGGCCGTCTCTGAATCATTTATGCAACATGATTTTGAGTTGGAAATATTTTGGATTAGGGAATGGATCTTTATACAGACCATTTGCCTATTCTCCAAGGGCCAAAAGAACGTCAGGATTTGTTCTTAAGGATCAAAAGAACGTCAGGATTTGTTCTTCTGAGTAAGATGTCTTGAACAAGGGGTCAAAAGAGCGTCAGGATTTGCTCTTAAGGGTCAAAAGAACGTCAGGATTTGTTCTTTTGACAAAGTCTTGGACAAATGGTCGAAAGAGCGTCAGGATTTGCTCTTAACGATCAAAAGAACGTCAGGACTAGTTCCTCTGAAAATGTCTTGAACAAGTGGTCGAAAGAGCGTCAGGATTTGCTCTTAATGATCAAAAGAACGTCAGGATTAGTTCTTCTGAAAGATGTCTTGGACAATGGGTTAAAAGAGCGTCAGGATTTGCTCTTAATGATCAAAAGAACGTCAGGATTTGTTCTTCTGAAATACGTCTTGGAGGATGAAGCAGTCCAGAAGCAATGATGATAGCTGTCAAGAGGATGGAGCAATCTTGAGGTAATGATATGATATGCTTTCAGGAGACTGGAGTAATCCTGATGTAACAGCATGTCTTCAGGAGGATTGAGCAGTCCTGATGAGATTATAAGCTTTCAGGAGGATAGAGCAGTCCTGATGATCATAAGTTTGTTTGTTGGATAATTAACCTGAAAACAAAGTAGCATCCTGTATGATAGTATTAGTTTATGCATTATGTATGCATGTATAATATGATGCACTTAGGTAATGTACTATGTATGTTATGGTATGGTGTAAATGATGTATGTATGATATGATACTGCCGGAAGTGTCTGGATATCTTCGTATAACAACTGTTGGCCAGGGAAAATAAATCCCGATTCGTTGTTGAAGAATATATTATACATAACCCTCCGTCTGCTGGGGATAACAGGGTATAGATAACCTCCCGTATGCTGGGGATAGTAAGGTATATATCACCTCCCGTATGCTGGGGATAGTAAGGTATATATAACCTTCGTCTTCGTTTGATGGTAGGGCAGATATAACTTTCCGTCTTCGTTCGTCGTACCCTTATTGGAAAGTAATTTCTCATATATCCGTATGAGGATAAAAGAGATGGATATAAATTCCAGGAGAGATGAGACTTTATGAAGATGGATTCGTCCTACTGCGGGTTTTGTAGTTTTCTTGTAAAGAGGAACCGGTGAAGCTTCGTTGAAATCCTCCCCTCGTTCGTCCTTAGTAAATACTATTACTGCATTTTCATGCATTTCTGGTAAACATCAATCATATTAAGCATTCATGCATTTTTGGTAAACATTAATCATATTCAAAAGCATATATACATTCAAACACAATCAATGGACGTTTCGCTTATGTAAATAGGGTAAAAGTAAATATGGATTCAAAAGATGAAATTTATTTATATCAAAAAGTGACCCATACACGGGTAAGTTTGTACAAGGAAACATAAACCCTAGTAAGAGGATTTTGTCATAAAGTTTTTACAAAACAAGAATCAGCTATGTGGGAAATAATCCTATTGAGTTTCAATTCTACTATTGCCATTATCTTCAAGTATCTCATCTTCTGCTGTTGAGACGGAAACGATTGAATTGAGCTTTATTTGTTCGAGCTTGAGTAAGTAGTACAACTGGTTGCAATTTCATGGGTGATCCTAAACGAGACATAGTCATACGCTTTAATCCCTGACTTTTGCCTGGATTGCCCTTTCAGGTTTTCAATCCACCGGGATACCCTTTTTTGCCCAAGCCGCCTTTTCAGGTTTTCGACTTGCCGGGTGTACATCTTTTTATATATATCCCTAATTTTTGCCCAAACCCTTTTGGTTTGCCGGGGTGCCCTTGTTTTTGCCTAGGCCTGTCAACCTAGCGGGTCTCTTTTTATGCGTAGTATTTTTTAACTATGTCTGCGTTTACAGGCTGTGGGAAGTCTTCACCATCCATTGTAGTTAGTATCATGGCACCTCCAGAGAACACTGTCTTAACTACAAATGGTCCTTCATATGTTGGAGTCCACTTGCCCCTAGGATCACCCTGTGGTAATATGATACGCTTGATTACCAAGTCACCAGCCTGATATACCTTTGGCTTAACCTTCTTGTTAAAAGCTTTGATCATTCTCTTCTGGTACATCTGGCCATGACAAACTGCTGCTAACCTCTTCTCATCAATCAAATTTATCTGGTCCAGTCGAGTCTGAATCCACTCATCTTCATCCAGGCCTGCATCCTTCATAATTCTTAAGGAGGGAATCTGAACTTCAATGGGCAGAACTGCTTCCATACCATAGACTAAGGAGAACGGGGTTGCCCCTGTTGAAGTACGTATTGTGGTACGATAACCATGAAGAGCAAATGGTAACATCTCATGCCAATCTTTGTAAGTAACAGTCATCTTCTGTACAATCTTCTTGATGTTCTTATTAGCAGCTTCAACTGCCCCATTCATCTTTGGACGATATGGAGAAGAGTTGTGATGCTTAATCTTGAACTGCGTGCAGAGATCAGTAATCATAGTGTTGTTCAGATTAGAGCCATTGTCAGTAATAATCCTTTCGGGGATGCCGTATCTACATATGAGATTATTCTTAATGAACCGAGCCACAACATTCTTGGTAACAGATGCAGATGAAGCTGCCTCCACCCACTTCGTGAAGTAATCAATAGCAACCAGGATGAAACGATGCCCATTAGAAGCAGTAGGCTTGATCTCTCCAATCATATCAATGCCCCGCATGGCAAAGGGCCAAGGAGCAGTCAAAACATTCAAGGGTGATGGAGGTACATGGACTTTGTCAGCATAGATTTGACATTTGTGACAAGTTCTGGAGTGTTGATAGCAATCAGCTTCCATGGTGGACCAATAGTAACCTGCTCTCAATATCTTCTTTGCCATAGTATGACCACTAGAATGAATGCCAAAAATTCCATCATGCATATCTTCCATAATCTCAATTGCTTCCTTCTTATCCACACAACGAAGCATAGTTGAATCATGATTGCGCTTGTACAGAATCCCATTACTCAAGAAGAACTTAGCAGCAAACCTTCTCAGAAACTTCCTATCTTTGACAGATGCCCCTTCAGGAAACTCCTGAGCTTCAAGATATCTTTTTACTTCATAGAACCAAGGCTTCTCCTCTGCCCCTTCAGTGTCAATCTCATTGCAGTATGCAAGCTTTTCAAATCTATCAATGGTAATCTTGGGAGCTTAATCATCCCAACTGATCTCAAACATAGATGCCATGGTGGCTAATGCATCTGCCAACTGATTCTCTCTTCGTGGAATGTGCTCAAAGGTAATCTCTTTTAAATGTGGGTTCAAAGACAACATATGCTCTCTGTAAGGAATGA
The DNA here is from genome assembly GCA_963966055.1 of Lathyrus aphaca. Classification (NCBI taxonomy): domain Eukaryota; kingdom Viridiplantae; phylum Streptophyta; class Magnoliopsida; order Fabales; family Fabaceae; genus Lathyrus; species Lathyrus aphaca. The sequence continues at coordinate 500,882,688 of OZ014520.1, forward strand.
GGTTATCATGCTTGGTATCCCAATCTCCTTTAATTTGACTTACTACCAGGGCTGAATCTCCATACACATCAAGGAACTGAATCTTCATATCAATAGCAGCTTTAATACCCAAGATACATGCCTCATACTCAGCCATGTTATTGGTACAATGGAAACAAAGTCTGGCAGTAATCGGGGTATGACAACCTTCAGGAGAACTAATCACAACACCAACACCATTACCAAGTGCATTAGAGGCACCATCAAAAACCATAGTCCATCGGGATCCTTGTTCAGGTCCGTCATATTGTCCAGGTTCTTTGGTAATAATCATAATATCTTCATCAGGGAACTCAAAATTCATTGACTGGTAATCATCCACTGCTTGATGAGCCAAATAATCTGCCACAACACTTCCCTTGATGGCCTTCTGAGTAGTGTATTGTATGTCATATTCTGTCAAGATCATTTGCCATCTTGCAATTCTTCCGGAGAGAGCAGGTTTTCAAATATGTACTTGATTGGATCCATCTTTGAAATCAACAAGGTAGTATGGGTCAACATATACTGTCTTAGTCGGCGAGCAGCCCATGCCAAAGCGCAGCAAGTTTTCTCGAGCAGTGAGTATCTTGTTTCACAGTCGGTAAACTTTTTGCTAAGGTAGTATATTGCCTGCTCTTTTCGACCAGACTCGTCATGTTGCCCCAACACACACCCCATTGAGTTGTCTAACACTGTTAAGTACATAATCAAGGGTCTTCCATCAACTGGTGGCATCAAAATTGGTGGTTCTAGCAGATATCTCTTGATTTCATCAAAGGCAGTCTGGCACTCATCATTCCATTCCATCACCTGATCTTTCTTCAACAACTTGAAGATTGGCTCACAGATGGTAGTTAATTGGGAGATAAATCTTGCAATGTAGTTCAATCGTCCCAAGAAACCTCTAACCTCCTTCTCAGTACGAGGAGCTGGCATTTCTCGTATAGCTTTCACTTTTGCTGGATCTACTTCAATACCTTTTCCACTGACAATGAAACCCAGGAGCTTTCCAGATCTAACTCTAAAAGTACACTTGTTTGGATTCAATCTCAACTTGTATTTCTTCAACCTCTCAAACAATTTATGTAAATGATCAAGATGTTGCTCTTCATTCTGAGATCTGGCTATCATATCATCCACATATACCTCTATCTCATGATGAATCATATCATGAAACAAAGCCACCATAGCACGCTGATATGTTGCCCCTGCATTCTTCAAACCAAATGGCATTACCTTATAGCAAAAGGTGCCCCACTGTGTCACAAATGTTGTCTTCTCCATATCTTCAGGTGCCATCTTGATTTGATTGTAACCAGAGAAACCATCCATAAAAGAGAATACCTTGTGCTGAGCAGTGTTGTCTACCAGAATATCAATATGAGGGAGTGGAAAGTCATCTTTGGGGCTAGCCTTGTTCAAATCTCTGTAGTCCACACACATACGCACCTTACCATCTTTCTTAGGAACTGGTACCACATTTGCAACCCACTGAGGATAAGAAGTCACTGTTAAGAACCCTGCATTGAACTGTTTCATTACCTCTGCCTTGATTTTTTCTGACATTTCAGGACGCATACGACGAACCTTCTGCTTCTTTGGACGACAATCTTCTTTCACTGGCAAACGGTGAACCACAATGTCTGTATCCAACCCTGGCATATCTTCATAAGACCAAGCAAAGATCTCCACATAGTCACGTAACATTTGAATCAATCTGCTCTTGACACTGTCCTCTAAATCAGCCCCTATCTTGACCTCTTTTCTGTTTTCTTCAGTTCCCAGATTCACAACTTCGACTGACTCTTCATGTGGCTGTATAACTTTCTCTTCTTGTTGTAACAACCTAGCAAGCTCTACAGGTATTTCACAATCGTCCTCATTTCCGTCTTCAGTTTGATAGATCGGATTCTCGAAATTATAATTGGCAATAGTAGAACTGTTATCAACAGGATCCAGAGTGGATGAGGATCTGCATTTTAGTGATGTGGGTGTGTGTAAGAACACATAGCTGATAAAGCAAAAATAAAAGAAAAGAAAGACAAGGAACACAATATTTACGAAAACGAAACGTCCACTGATTTTATTGAATGAAGTATGCAAATGAAATGACAGCCCGTAACAAGCACACCATTGTGCCCCGGGTAAGGCACATGGCTTGAAAGTTTTATTGTTCAAGAAATTACAAATTTAAAATATAACAACACAGTAATAGTATTTACTCCTGACTAAAGGAGATAGGGATAACATCTTCAGCTTTCCAATTATTAAGCCCAGCACCCACAGTAGGAAAAATCCATGCATCCAAGTTGTAGTCTTCATCTTGATCTCCCACAACATTAATCTGGTCTTTCACAACCCCTTGATTAGTGACACGGGCAGCACGAGCACGACGAACAGCCTTCTGGGACTCTTCATCCACCACAGCTCTAGCATCATTGAGGGAAGCCATTGCCATTGTTGGAGGTTTTCTGGTGACCACAGGAACTTTCTTCACAACAGGAGGAGCTGCATAATCATTAACAACCCAGGGAACCACTTCAAATGTCTGACACGGAGTCTCAATGTATTCACCTTCCATTTCCAGATACTTGAAGGTATTCACATGGCTGACAAAGTATTCTTCTTCTTCATAGACAGTAACAACCTTTCCATCCACCGGATATCTCAACTTTTGGTGCAATGTAGAGGTTACAGCACCTGCCCCATGGATCCAAGGACGACCAAGCAGACAAGAGTACGAAGGACGAATATCCATCACAAAAAATGTAGCAGTAAACACCTGGGAACCAACTTGGATTGGAAGATCAATTTCTCCATGTACTACTCTTCTAGAACCATCAAAAGCCTTCACCACAATATTACTGGGCTTCAGCACAGCATCTTCAGGACTCAGCTTATTCAGGACTTCCTTAGGCAACACATTCAAAGAGGAGCCATTGTCTATCAGCACATGTGACAGGGTAGTGCCCCTGCATTCAATTGAAATATGCAAGGCCCTGTTATGATCCCTCTTGGCAGGGGTCAAATCAGCATCAGAGAATCCTAACCCATTATCATAGGTCAAGTGGGCAACACAGTTCTCAAATTGGTCAACAGAAATTGCACTGGGTACATGAGCATTCTTCAGAAACTTGATCAAGGACTTGGCATGAGCCTCAAAACATAATAACAAAGACATCATAGAAATCTTCGAGGGAGTATGCCCTAGCTGATCAACAATGTCATAATCACTCTTGCGAATGATTTTCAATACTTCTTCCATCTGCTTAGAGAGGTCATCAGCAGCTGGCACATCAGTAGATACATGCTCAATAACAGGACCCTTGCCCCGAGCATCAGTGGTGGAAGTAGCAGCAGGAGTAACTGCATTCTTGGAAGTAACTGGAGGAGAGAAGACTCTTCCACTACGAGTGATCTTGCTGGATCCAGCAATATTATCAATGTCAACAGGCACATCAGCTACAGGCTCTTGCTTAACACCATGGATGTAAACATCAGACCCATAGTGCCAAGGTACAGCTTTTTCAGACGTATATGGGATAGGACCAGGAGTAGTAATGACCACAGGAGCTACTCTGGCTTCAGCAACAACTTTCACGGGACCTTCAGCAGTAATTTTGATTGGACCCTGATGAGTGATTTTAATGGGACCCTTTGAAGTGATTCTTATTGGTACTTTGTCAACCATGTCAACCTCTTCAATCTTCCTACCTTGCGTAATATGATCTACCATACTTTCCACAGAAGACGGTTTTCTTTCAAACACTATGGTGTAATTATCCATGAGACGCTGAATTCCGTCTTTCATCCTGAAGCACTTCTCTGGATTATACTCACAATAGACACAATCTTCACGACAACCCGGAAAGAACCCAGCTTGCACTAACTTCTTTCTGATGATGGCCAATGGTGTGGTCAACTCTGCAACTGAATGGATATGTAAATCTTCATCAATGGCATTGACAGTCTTCTCGTGATTTGGCATTGGAACAGTAATCACATTTGGAATACCTGGAGGATCAAACTCAATTTCTCCAGCATCAATCATATCTTGAATTTTATTCTTCAAGATCCAGCAGTTATTAGTATCATGTCCCTGACAGTTTGAATGGTATGCACACCGTGCATTGGGATTGTACCTGGGAGAGGTAACATTGGGATTCTGAGGAGCCTCTTTCAAAGTGATAAGTTCAGCCTTCAACAAGTGTTGCAATGCCTGAGCCATTGACATGTTGATCTTCGTGAACTGCCTTCTAGCCCTCTGTTGGTTGCCCTGTGGCTGCTCTGTTGTTGCAGGAGTTGGATTTGAAATATGTACTGCACTAACAGACTGATGCCTTCTGTTACGATCAGGTTGACCATAAACAGCATTGGATTCCTTCTTCCCAGTGGGAGGCTTCTTTGCAGCACCTGATGAAGAAGTGCCCACATGGATCTTACCATTCTTTATACCATTTTCAACGCGCTCTCCTGTCATGATCAACTCAGTGAAGCCAGATGATGAGCTTCCAATGAGATGACTGTAGAACGGACCATTCAGCGTACACATGAACATATCAACCAGCTCCCTGTCAGTCAAAGGGGGTTGAACTCTTCCAGCTAAGTCTCTCCACTTCTGAGCATACTCTTTAAAACTTTCTTTGGCACCCATAGACATGCTCTGAAGCTGCATGCGAGTGGGGGCTAAGTCGGCATTGTATTGATACTGCTTATAGAAAGCTTCAGCAAGATCATTCCAGTCCCTGATGTTGACACTCTCCAATTGATAATACCACTCCAGCTGAGCTCCAGATAAGCTCTCTTGAAAGAAATGGATCCACAACTTTTTATCAGCAGTGTGAGGTTGAATTCTTCTGACATAGGACCTCAGATGCAGCTTGGGACAAGAGACCCCATCATAGACAACAAATGTAGGAACCTTGAACCCAATGGGTATGACTACCCCAGATATCAGACTCAAATCCTCAAAATCCAGCCCAGATGATTTCTGCAACTCCATAGCATCCATCCTATCCACCAGCATCTTGAACTTGTCTTCATTAGGCTCATGGTAGTAATTAGCCTCAGAATCAGAGTCCCCCATTGTATGGTGGAGACTGCCTACCTCTTGCTCAGATTCTTCAGATTCATAGTCTTCAGCTGGTTCTTTGGTCTTGGCAAGACCTTTGAACCTTCTTCCCATGTTGATCAACCCAGCAGACCTTCTAGCCTTCTTAGTCTTCTTGGCAAGCAGTGCCTTCAATTCATCTTGCCCCTTGGACAAGTTCAAGATCAGCTCTTGGAACTGTGCATTTTGTGCCTGGAGATCCTTAACTGATTGTTCAAGAGCCATTGCTGAAATAAACAGCGAGAGGATGAGAAACCTGTGCGCAATTATAAACCTGTGATGCAATGAAATGGAATGTAAATGCGTATGCAATGTTTTCAAGGACCGCAGGATTTAAATTTGCTTAGACAAACACGAAAGTAAACTTTTATTAGTAATAACTTTGTTTTGCCTTTTAGGCTTACAAAAAATGAAATGAAATAAGTACAAAAGATGGGGTTTTAAGTCTCCCATGGACGTTTCCTCTTTGTGTTGAGGTATGAGTTGAGGTTCCGCTCCTCGTGAAGCTGCTTTGTTAGCTCTAGGATTCTTGCTTGGCTTGCTTTGTAATGAGTCTCGAAAGTATCCCTTTGCTCCTTCAGTTGGATCCATGATCTCTGCAAGTCTTCCTTATCAGTAGGCATGTCTGGGTGAAGGATAGTATAAGCTGTGTCTCCTTCAGCAACAGGTTCCATGGTAACTGGTAGGACGGCAGGATATGGCATCATGAGTGTCTGAGCACGAGATCGTACCCATATGAGATAAGCTTCCATAGGAATAGTGTACTTAGGCTCCAGTGTCTTGCTGTCAATCTTGTTTACCTTTCCCCATGCTCGTATGAATCTCTGACGGTAACCCTGAAGATCGTTGTCGTAATCAAACACAATGCCCTGGATCAACATATCATGTGGACCATCACTTCGGGCGTAACCAAACTGTCGTAAAGCTAGAGAAGGGTTGTAGGTGATGCCTCCTCTTATGCCTAGAAGTGGCACATTAGGAAACTCCCCACAACGGTCAATAATGGTGACATTCTCCATAGATCTGGAGCACCAATGAATGTCTGAGTGAGAAAGTGACATGATCCTCTTGGACCATCTGAACCCTTGCTCATTCTTCATTACTGAGTGAGGAAGGTGAGAAATAAACCACCTGGATAGTAAAGGTATGCAGCACATCAAAGTTCCTCTTGCCCTTGTAGTACGGGTATGAAGAGAATGTAGGATATCTCCAAGCAATGTACGTACTGGATTGTGACTCAGGAACATGTTGATGGCATGAACGTCTATGAACTGATCTGGATTGGGGAACAATACTAAGCCATAAATCAGCAAGGCTAAGATCTCCTCAAAAGCATCATAGCTCATGGCCTTCAAGAACACTTGAGCTTTATCCATTAACACCTTAGCAAGAATACCTTTAACTCCGCTTCTCGTTTCTAGAACAATGTCAGATTTTTTCAGATGTAGAGCTGCAGCAATAACCTCTGGTTTAAGCTCTTTCTCCAGGCCTGTGAAGGGTCTTTGATCAAGAACAGGTATGCACAGAAGTTTAGAGAACTCTTCCATGGTTGGAACCAACTGATAGTCAGGGAATGTAAAGCAGTGGTGCTTAGGGTCAAAGAACTGAAACAGAACGCTCATCATGTCTTCATTGAACCCTGAAGTGACTAGATCCAGTAGGTGACCATGTCTCTTGATGAACTGGGAGTGATCAGACACTTGAGAAACCAACTCTTTAAGCTTGGGAGGTATCCCCACAAAGTTGATCCTGATGGTGTTTCTACGAGCAGAAGCCATGACCTGCAACAAAGAACAAAGATAAATCCTTTGGTCCTTGAAATGGTTAGTGAAAATGCTATGCTTATGATGCATGATGATGTCATGATGTTATGCTCAATCAAAGACATGTGGCACACACAAACAAGTCACACCATAGCCCTAGGTTTGAAGGCTTGCATGAGGTTTAAAGGGAAGTACCCTCCCCTGAAGTGAGTTGGTTCATCCTGTCCTACAAAAGTAACCAGGTTCTAAGGGATCTCAATATCATTGATCCTTCACAAGGGTGGTTGATCAGAAGGCAACTTACTTGCCAACCAAAACCCTCCAAGTTTAAGATCTCAATGAGTGTAGTATCGAGTGTCAACCAACTTCAGTCTGCACCAAAGCCGGTTACCTCACTACTTTCTAAAGGCCAAGATGAGTTAACTAGGGTTCTAAAAGTTAGTTAGTGCATTGACAACATATGGCAGCCTCATATTATCCTCAACTTGACTTAAGGAACATAAGCACCAACCAAGAAGTCGCACTAACTATGGCCACTAGATCAACCGTATCGATATACGTCGTACAGTTTCCTTGGTCTATTGCCATTTACCTAAGGTACACTAGATCCGGGTTAGGACCTTTCACACATAAGAGCACCCCAACAAGATAATATAAAGCAAACAAGGCAAACAATTTAAAGTGATCCAATTCCTAAGGGTACCCCACTTTTATTAAGTCCCCAGCAGAGTCGCCAGTTCTGTAACACGGTGGGAGAACTGACTTTAGTTATGTTGCGGATAGCAAGAGTCGCCACCGACTTTTATTTTATCCAAAAGGAAAGGGTATAAAAGAACAGGAAAGACCTTAAAAGATATTTTTGGGTCCGGGGGGTAGGTTATGTAAAGGGAAGGTGTTAGCACCCTTTACATCCATGGTTATCCATGGGCTCTTAGTTACTTAGCTCACTTTTGAATTGTTTTTGTAGTGTGTGAATAGAAAAATTTTCATAATAGTTGATAATGATCCATGTACGGATGCGTAAAAACTTGTTTTTGAAAATTTGTTTGAAATTGTGGAAAGTTTGAAAAGTTTTGAATGAAGTGAGCAAGTACATAAGAGGAACCTACCCTAAAGTTTTAAGTCTTTCTTGTTCTTCATCCTTTAGTTGGTAAGACTATCCCTACTATTAAGGAGTAGGTAGTCATTACCTTGGATGTAAGGGACATATGAGGGACATCTGTTTTTATGAAGGCAACTGTGGGGTGTATTAAGCATACTGGAGGGACTATCACCATTATTCGAAGGGACTTGATCTTTAAAGGCAACCATTAGGGACTTGATGATTTTTTCTTTTAAGGGACTTGCTTTATACACCCCACTTGACCTTATGATTTAGGCAACTTGAGGGATGACCTTAGAAATGTGAGACGGCGATTAAAAATCGACTTACGTGTGTGAGTGTTCAATATTATTTATCTTTAATTAAAATGAGCTAAATTTATTTTTAAATTGAATACATGTTTACACTCCCTAAATTACTAACCATAGCATAAAAATTAAATATTTACAAAATTACACCATGAAGCAATTACATAATAATTATAATAAGCAAATTAAAATAAATAGCAAAAATAAATAATAAGCAAAATATAAATAAATAAGCAATAAATAATAAATAAACAATAAATAAATAAATAGGGGTTAGTGATAAAAAAAATAAAGTTAGTAAAAATAAAATAACTAAATTTAGTGAAATAATAATAATTAGAAAAATAAACAAGGTTAGAGAAATAACAATAAAAATATAAGATAATAAATAATAATATGGTTAGCAACAATAATTAAAATAAATAGAAATAAATAGAAAAATATTATAATGACATGATTAGAATAATAAACACAAAGTTTAATTTTAATATATAACATTTATTTAGAAACATGAATAATTAAATAAAGTTTTTTTTTTTAATATAATATAATTATAAATTTTAATTATTACAAATTTAATCATTTTTAAACATATATTAACATTTATTTATTAAAAACAATATTTACACATTATAAGAAGAAAACAAATTTTAAATATTATATTCACAAAATTAATCACATTTATAAAGTTTTAATTTCTACTAGTTATTACATTTACAAAATTATATTAAATAAATATATACATTATAATTATATAGTAAAAATTATTTAGAAAGTAAAATCAGGTTTTCATAAAAAATTAGGGTTTTGTTTAGAAAATATTTTTAGAGTTTTTTATACAAAACTTATTTTAATAATATGCACATATTATATTTACATGTGATAAAGAAAATAATTTCAGAAAATTCATATATTTTAGAAATTTGAAAAAAAAAATATTAAACATGCTTCATTGTTTTTAATTATTTAGAAAAAACATATATACAAAACTAGATTTAATTTAATTAATAGAATAATCAAAATAAAAGAGAAAATATGAAAAAAAAAAAAAAACTTACCTGACTGGGATTTGAACCCAGGTCAGTGTGTTTGCCAGCAAGAAGAACCACCACCAAGCCACTATGCACGCAGGCAACAAGAGTGAGTGTGAAATTGGTTTTGTGCTTTGTCTTGAAAAACCCAGAAAAATAAAGAAAGCAAAAAGGCCTGGGGTGGTGTTGAACCCAGGACCTTATAAATACTCAAACACGCACATGACCGCCTGGCTGGAAGAGCCCGTCTGCTAGCATGTTGGCTATAATTGATAATATATTAAACCTGAAAAGCAAACAAAATAAAAGAACAAAATGTCACAAACGGGGAATCGAACCCCAGACCAAGCTATTGTATGCGCACGCTTCCAGCCACTGGGACAACTCAGTTGTTGTGATAATAAACTATCAAAATAACATAAAATATTTTAACACAATTTGAATTTGTCCTGAGCGCGCCATCAACTTCATCTTCTTCCTCATGTCCTACAAATTTTCCTGCGGATCTAGCTACAAGATTTCCTGCGAAAAACAAAGCCCAGCAAAACCTACGAAACACAAACATGGATAAAACAGCAAGGTTTCATGAAATTGATTATGTCGTTAAGTTCCTAACAAAATTTCCAATCATTCCACGTTCTTAGAATCCATTTATATGGGCTGGATTACAAAACCCTAATTGAAGCCATAAACCCTAAAAATGGTGAATCATGCTTCAGGCTATGGAACTTCACCAAACTATCCAGATTCCATCTATGATCATCAACAAACAAGATTATGTAAGCAAAAGTCAATAATATGCAGTGAATCATTAGAATCGAAAAAATATTTTCAAGCATGAACAAAGCCACGGGTTAGACATTAGGGCATGATCTGGATGCATATGAATGATGGTTTATGATCAGTGATGTCTAATGAAGCTTGCCATGTCCTTCTTTTACCTTCTAGTGCTCTGAATTTCAAAATCCGAATGTGACTTTTGCTTGAATTTTTTAAAGTGAAACCTACCTTTGAAGCTGCTGGAAATCGTGTATGAGGGCTAGGGTTATGATCAGCACTTATATGTGAATCATTTAGGTCAGAAAAATTCATTGGTTGTGTGGAAGTTTTGATATTTGAAGATTGAAAAAGATTGTACTTTGAAATTCAAATATTTGCTCATGAAAGCTTACTATTTTTGTACCAATCTCATGATTTCCTTCTTTTTTAATTCCAATCAATATTTAAAATATCCTAGAAACCAAATCTCCCTTTAATAATATATTTTCATATTTTATATTTATTTAAAATGATTTTTATGAATTAAATCAAAAATAAATCAAAATAAAATAATAAAAATTCTGAATTTTGGTCATTTGGGTCGTGCATGATGATATGATATGGATTGGATCACAATTTAGCAAACCCATTTGGAAAGAATTGGTTCTAGACCCCCATTTTCAATATAAACCATCACAAAATTTCCCAACTTTGCAAGGGCATATCTCCCTCAATTTTAAAGGTATGAGGGTGTTCTTGGACATTTTGGAAAGCTTGAAGAGTCCTCTAAACAACCCCATTTGTTTCAGGTCCATATCATTTACCAATCTCAAGTTATGCCCTTTTGAAGATGTTGACTTTTTGTTGACTTTTGAAATGACCTATAATGTCCTAGCTCATATCTTCCAAATGAAGCATTTTTGGGATTAACTTGCAAGATCAAAGTTGTAGAGAATTCAATTTCCTTAAAAATGAGCTTTGAGTGGAGACTTGGTGATGAAGTATGTGAAAGTTATGGCTGGTCAAAGTTCAGTTGACTTTTACTGAGGAAACCCTAATTTAGAAACTCCTGATTATTGATGATCTGGAATCTCCTTGATGAATCATGATCAACCCTTGATCAAATGATGAATTTTACTTCATATACTTGATGTTGGCAAAAAATCATAAAGTTTGACTTTGGTTTGACCACAGTTGACCTCAGTTTGACTTTTTAACTGCATTGACTGATTTTGACTTATCTGATCATTTGACTGAGCAAACTTTTGAGAAAAGTCTTGAAACTTGTCATGGGGGTTCTTATATACATATAAGATGTTATGAAGCTCACTTGAGGTATTGGAAGTCCATTTAGCCTGATTAAAGTCAAAACCCTAGTTTTGGATGCCCTACTTAGGAGGTGCATTGTTTGAGGGACTTGTCAATTCTTTTGACCAATTGTGAACTTTGTGAACCTTGTGAACCATCATAAAATGTCTTGTGAACCTCATGGGAAGTATTGTGAAGCTTGTGAACCTTGTGAACCTCATGAAGTGACTTATGGACTTCATGAACCTCATGAAAGGTTATGTAAACATTGTGAATCTTGTGAACCTTGTGAACCTTCAAGAAATAACTTGTAGACTTCTTGAACCTCATGAAAGGTTATATAAACATTGAGAAACTTGTGAACCTTCATAAAGTGACTTGTAGACTTCATGAACCTCATGAAAGGTCTTGGAAATGTTGAGAAACTTGTGAACCTTGTGAACCTTCAATAAGTAACTTGTAGACTTCATGAACCTCATGAAAGGTCTTGTAAGTATTGTGGGACTTGTGAACCTTGTGAACCTTCAAGAAGTAACTTGTAGACTTCATGAACCTCATGAAAGGTCTTGTAAGTATTGTGGGACTTGTGAACCTTGTGAACCTTCAAGAAGTAACTTGTAGACTTCATGAACCTCATGAAAGGTCTTGTAACCATTGGGAAACTTGTGAACCTTGTGAACCTTCTTAGCACACAAAGTTTTGTATTATGAGGGCAAATTTTGGGGTGCAACACTATCAAGATATGCCAGGTCTAGATACGGATATTGTCATGCACAGGCTACCATTGAAAGAAGATTGTCCTCTAATTAAACAGAAGTTGTGCCACACTCGCCCCGATATGGCCATGAAAACTAAGGAAGAAGTGCAAAAATAGTGGGATGTCGGTTTCCTTGTTGTAACAAGTTACCCTCCATGGGTTGCTAACATTGTACCCGTACCTAAGAAGGATGGCAAGGCGCGTAAGTGTGTGGATTACCGGGACCTGAACAGAGCTAGCCCAAAGGATGATTTCCCATTACCTCACATTGATGTATTAGTGGATAACACAACTCAGTTCTCGGTATTTTCTTTCATGGACGGATTTTCTGGATACAATCAGATCAAGATGTCACCCGAAGATATGGAGAAAACAACTTTCATCACACCTTGGGGTACATTTTGTTACAAGGTAATGCCATTTGGACTGAAGAACGCTGGTGCAACATATCAACGGGCTATGGTAACATTATTCCACGATATGATCCACAAAGAAATCGAATGCTATTTGGATGATATGATTGCCAAGTCCCTTACAGAAGAAGATCATCTGATGAATCTGCTGAAGTTGTTTAAGCGTCTAAGGAAGTATCAGCTGAAGTTGAACCCCAACAAATACACATTCGGGGTAGGTTCCGGTACACTGCTGGGTTTTATTGTAAGTGAAAAGGGAATTGAGGTTGATCCTGACAAAGTCAAAGCTATTCAGAAAATGCCGGTACCTAAGACTGAGAAAGAATTCGAGGGTTCTTAGGTAGATTGAACTACATATCAAGGTTCATATCTCATCTCACTGCAACATGTGAACCCTTGTTCAAGCTGTTAAGAAAAGAACAAACAGTAAGGTGGAACGATGATTGTCAAAGAGCTTTAAACAAGATCAAGGAATATCTGCAGGAACCTCCAGTTCTCATGCCTCCAATCGAAGGAAGGCCTTTATTCATGTACCTGACAGTTTTAGAAGGGTCAATGGGGTGTGTGTTAGGCCAGCATGACGAGTCTGGTCGAAAAGAGTATGAAATATACTACCTTAGCAAAAAGTTTACCGACTATGAACAACGTTATTCACTGCTCGAGAAAAATTGTTGTGCTTTAGCGTGGGCTGCTCGCCGACTAAGACAATATATGTTGACTCATACTACCTTATTGATCTCAAAGATGGATCCAGTCAAGTACATATTTGAGAAGCCAGCACTTACCGGAAGGGTTGCAAGATGGAAAATGATTCTAACAAAGTACGACATTCAGTACACTTCTCAAAAAGCCATCAAGGGCAGTGTATTGTCTGATTATCTGGCTGAGCAACCCATTGACGATTACGAGCCTATGAGATTTGACTTCCCTGATGAAGACATCATGTACTTAAAAGCAAAAGATTGTGAAGAGCCTGTTCACACTAAAAGGCCTGACCCATAAGAAGCATGGACCATGATGTTTGATGGGGCAGTTAATTGCAATGGTCGTAGGGTTGGTGCAGTGCTCATTACACCTAAAGGGCTTCATATGCCTTTCTCATCAAAACTCACCTTTGCTTGCACTAAAAACGAAGCAGAATATGAAGCTTGTATTATGGGTCTTGAGGAAGCCATTGACCTCAAGATCAAAACCTTGAATGTATTCGGAGATTCAGCTTTGGTAATCAACCAGACCAACGGCAAGTGGTACACTCATCAGGAGCATCTGACTCCATACCGTGACTATACGAGGAGATTGTTGACTTTCTTCACAACAGTCAAACTTGAATACATCCCTCGAGATGAGAATCAGTTTGCAAACGCTTTAGCTACCATTTCATCCATGATCAAAGTACAAGCTGCTAATTATGTGCCTCGGATATTGGTATCCAGACTGGACAGACCGGCATATGTATTCTTTGTAGATACTGCTAGTGAAAACAAGCCTTGGTACCATGACATCAAATGCTTCTTGGAGAATAAGACATACCCACCTGGGGAATTGTCAAATGATAAGAAGACATTGAGAAGGCTGACCCGTAGTTTCTTCCTCAATACTGATGGTTCATTATACAAGCGAAACTTTGACATGGTCATGCTCAGATGTTTTGACAAGAAGGAAGCAGACCTACTGATGCACGAGGTACATGAAGGTTCTTTCGGTACCCATGCCGGAGGACATGCAATGGCAAAGAAGTTGTTAAGATCGGGTTACTACTGGATCACAATGGATGCAGACTGTTGTGCCTATGCCAGAAAATGCCACAAATGACAGATCTACGCAGATAAAGTGCATGTGCCTCCGAATCCTTTGAATATAATGTCTTCACCTTGGCCCTTCTCCATGTGGGGCACTGATATGATTGGAAAGATTGAACCGACTGCTTCAAATGGTCACAGATTCATCTTAGTAGCCATTGATTACTTCACTAAATGGGTTGAAGCAGCCTCGTATGCAAACATCACCAGACAAGTGGTAGCTAGATTTTTGAAAAGGGATATCATCTGTCGATATGGAGTTCCCGAGCGAATCATTATTGACAATGGTTCCAATTTGAATAATAAAATGATGGCAGAACTTTGCCAGGACTTCAAAATTCAACATCACAACTCTTCTCCTTACAGGCCAAAGATGATGGGCGTTGTTGAGGCTTCTAACAAGAACATCAAGAAGATTATGCAGAAGATGGTAATTACCTATAAAGACTGGCTTGAGATGCTACCATTCGCCTTGCATGGGTACCGAACCTCAATAAGAACATCTACTAGGGCAATGCCTTATCAACTTGTGTATGGTATGAAAGTTGTCCTACCTGTTGAAGTTGAGCTACCCTCCTTACGGGTAATGATGGATGTGAAACTGGATGAAGCAGAATGGCTCCGGTCTCGGTACAATCAACTGAATCTGATTGAAGAGAAAAGATTAGAAGCCATCTGTCATGGGCAGTTATATCAGAAACGAATGAAGAAGGCCATCGATCAGAAAGTCAAACCTCAGGAATACAAAGTGGAAGAGCTTGTTCTGAAAAGAATCCTTCCTCTTCATACAAACCATAGGGGCAATCGGACACCAAACTATGAGGTTATGTGATAACTAAAGTCTTCTCAGGTGGAGCCCTGATGCTCGCAACCATGGATGGTGAAGACTTCCCGTCTCCTGTGAATTCAGATGTAGTTAAAAAATATTTCGCATAAAATGACCCGCTGGACATAAAAACATAATGTGGGTCCAGGCAAAAATAGGGCATCCCGGCGAGTCAAAAATAGAATAAAAGAATCAGGCAAAATAAGGGGAAAAATGTACACCCGCTGAGTTGAAAAGCCGCATTGGACAGCTCAGGCAAGAATGGGTATCCCGATGGATTGAAAACCCGAAAGGGAGATCCACACAAAATCAGGGAATAAGCGAACAACTGTATTCTGAATTCGTCTGTATCTCTCATAATATGGTAAGCTCCGAAAGGACAAAGCGTCAGTCAGAATCAGCCTTCTTCAGAATGCAAGATAAGAAGAATGTCAATGTCATACGGGTCATAGCAAGGAAGCACATTGGAGCGTCATCTTCAACATTCCCAACACTTTTATTTTTCTCAATTTACAGCAATCTCCTCCTTTCAGGGGATTCGCTTCTTTGACTGTACTAGCCTATTCAGGGCACACAAATCAATAAAATCAGAATATTCAGTCACACTTTGTTTTTTTTACCTTTTTTGTTTGCAAAATGTCCAGAGTTTGTAATACAACATCTTGCAGGAAATATGAATTCTCAGAAAAATCTAATTCATATGACGAAATCCAGTTAAGGAAACCTCGGGACACTTGTGCGTTTTCCTATGTCTTAACAGGTTGCAGGTACTCAAGGCAGACAATATTTCGTAACATGGGGCATATCAACCCTTAAATCCCCAACATACTACTTCCCAGAAGTTATCTCCTCCCCAAGCAGGGTCTCCCAAGCAATGCCTGACAACTCTTACACAACAAAGTGGTCAAAGAACTTTCTTTTCCCATCAGAAATGCCAGATTTCTCTCATCCTCAGCAGAGAAGGTGGAATTGTTCCCCCACAGAATTTCCTCCCCAGTAGAGAAATACCTGAAACACGTCCCCAACGGAGTTGCTAAAACTTCCTCATCCCCATTAGGAGTTCTCCCTTCGGACAGATCAATCAATGATCTCTTTCCCCAGCTGGGTTCCATCTCCAGAAAAATCAGCCAGAGATCTTTATCCCCGCGGGATCCGGATTTCAGATCAAGTTTCTCATTTGTATAATCATGGCATTCGCATCATATTCACCAAAATAAGCATATCATTTCGTCTAAAACGGAGCATTACGGCAAAAATCAAATATTTGCATGATTATAAGCCAGGTTCGAGCCAGTCACCTGCAAATACCATCATCATTTCACCAGCAATACAAAAAACTCGTTTCCCCTGCAGATAAAAGCCAAAGCATCCCCCTTGCACCCTCAAAATACGGATACCTGTTTATATTTATATATGCTCTTTTTGACACTCGTCCGTGTCATCTTATCCCCCCGCAGGTCGCCAGAATACCTTCTGCACCCTCAAATACAGATATTTTTCATAACTTGTACATACTCTTTTGGGCACTCGTTTGTGTCATATTTCCCCAGCAAGTCAAAAACATTCTTCTGCGTCTTGCACATACTTCACCAGCAGATCATACTTGTACATACCTATACAGAAGTTTTCAATACTCGTCTGTATCATGTATATGTCACCTCCTCGGTAGATTCAACACTCGTCTGTGTTCCTTGCTTAACCGATTGATACTCATCCGTATCGTCATCCTTAAACATATGTCAACGTTTGCTTCTATCGATACTCGTCTGTATCATGGTCCTAAGGATGCTCGACTGCATCTTTAGTATATACACACTGTCAAAACACTTATATCTTTTATTTTAAAGGCGTAAGCACTCGTCCGTGTTTACCATTCCCAGTATGTCACCAACAAAACAACTTTCTTCTATCCGACATTCGTCCTATGTCATGACACTTTCGGCAGCCGTCCCCTGCCAGGTGATCGTCCTTCACCTTTGGATGACCGTCCCTCATCCGTTCCCCAGTGGAATACCTATTGTTGGAACCTGTTATCTGACATTCGTCCTATGTCGTGATAAAGAGCAGTCGTCCCCTGCTAGGTGATCGTCCTTCACCTTTTGATGACCGTCCCTCATCATTTATCCGATGGCCGTCCCCATCGTTGATCTTGTTATCCGACATTCGTCCTATGTCGTGATATTCCCCAAGAGCAGTCGTACCCTTCTAGGTGATCATCCTTCACCTCTTAATGATCGTTCTTTATCATTCTTATCCGATAGTCATCCCCATCGTTGATCTTTTCTATCCGAAATTTGTCATATGTCGTGATATTTTCAGTAGTCGTCCCTTGCTAGGTGATCGTCCTTCACCTTTTGATGACCGTCCCTCATCATTATTTCATTTATTCTTTCACCCGATGGTCATCCCCTTCGTGGTTTATTTACCCTTTAAGACCTGATGGTCATCCCCGTCAGTGCTTTCCTCTTTTCTTTAATCCCCGTAGTTTTATTTCCTTACCTGATGGCCGTCCCCATCGTGGTCTCTTTGTTTCCCGACATGATGGTCGTCCCCGTCATTGCTTTGCTTACCATTTTATCCCCAGCAGTCGTCCTCTTCTCGATGGTCGTCCTCCATCGCTTTCATTTTATATTCATACTATACTATCTTTTACAATTTATATCCCTTTTCTTCTTCTCCCTAGCGAGTTCAAATTTCAGATTTTCTTTGGTATTCAACCACAAGTTATCTTGTTTGTCTGTTAAGCCATGCGCTTACATCCTGCACAACTAACTCATGCTTGAATAGGGGCAGATGTAAACACCCAAATTTTTCCATCACTTTTTCTCACACCATGGATTTTGATCTTTCATTTTTGCATTAGCACAAGCATACCATCTCATATTGCATATTTGTCTCATCTGCATAGTTTCATTTCATCTGCATCTAGGGTTTGTGATCTGAGCAATCCAAGGAGTGATATGAGCCATCCCAAAGGTCTTGAAGCTTGCCAAGATGGTCCATGTGTGTTCCATGATCATAATATTCTCCCCAAAGTTCATGAAAGTCAAGAGATCACAAAGCATCGCAAAGGCATAGAGGCAGAGCTAGGGTTTTCCTACACAGATGACCAAAATTAGGGTTTTGGTTTCAGAGGCCTTAATCCCAAATTTTTTGGTCATTCTTGTTTCTAATGGTCTTAATATGTTATAAGGATCATGTGTACCAAATTTGATGAAGAAATTCACTGTGGAAGTCATCTGATCATTGGGTAACTTCTTGAGCAAGTAAAGTCAAAATCAGGGCATCTGAGGCACCCAACAAGGGTACCAAAGGGTCATCATCATCATTTTGAGTCTCTATGATCTTTATTTGATCTTAGAAGTGGTTGTAAGTTCACAAAGTTAAAGAATTTTGAGCCAAATGCAAACTTGCTATTTTTGGAAATGACTTGTAATGGAAACTTTCATTTTTGGGAAAGATTTTCAACCTATTCTTTCATGACCAAAAATACTTCAAATGGGAAATTCTTGGGCATGAAAGTTGTAGATTATGTCTTCCCCTTTTCAAAAATTACTAGAACATGTCTTGATTCATCCTAGAACTCAAGATATGGCCTTTCAAAGTTGGCAAAAATCCTATAATTTTCAAGTTCATGCCAAAGATGATATTTTGCAAATTCAAGTTCCAAGCCATTTCATGACCTCTAATTGATTGCAAGATTCATCAAGACATTTTCATAAAATTCTCAAAGAGGGAAATTTTCAAAACCTCTTGGAACCTTCCATCCACTTGTGCCAGCTGCATAAAATCAATCCTATGGCCCTCCATGAATCAGGCTGAGGCCAGACACCCCTTGAAGCAGCTCCTGCCATGGCCCATACCTCCAAGTACACTAAATTGACATTTTTGCAAAATCTCCCATACCAATCAAATTGTGCCACACCAACTCTCTGAACCAATTACATTTGTTTATACAAACCTCAAGCACTCCAAAGCATAACACACACAAGCTTAGAACCTCCAAGAACTCAACATTCACTAAAATTTGCCAAAAACTTCAAGTCTTCGAAACTCTCAGCACAAGCATCAAACCTCAAATTTTTTTCCACCTTTCAATCATACATATCATAAGAATCACAAAGCACCCACTCCCATGGCCTAAAAGCTCCCTAAACCAAAACACGATTTCTGCCACACCAGAACCAAACATCACAAACCAAGCCATTTAAACTCTTGCAAAGCTTCTCAATAGCACCAGGGGACTCAAAGGGGTTGGATTGCACAAGAGAGGAGGCCAGAAAGCACCAAACTGAAAAACTTCATCTCAGGTATCCTCAAGAACAAATTATCTAGAACTTGCCATTTAAGTTACAATATCAATCTGTATGTTTCACTGATCATTGTGATGTGTTTTGTTTTGAAAATAAGTTTAAAATGAGCATGTATTTAGCTTCTGAAAGTTGTATGCGTTTTTCCATTTTGCTTCGATTAATGATGTTCTTGAGTGATAAATGATTTTTGAGGTTTGATTCGTGTTTAATGTTGTTCAAGGATCATTTATGGAGATGTTGGTGCATTGTTTTGGTGTTTTGAGTATTTCAGGGGAGGGGACTGGCCGGAGAAGATGACCGGAGGTCTTCTCCGGCCACCTGAGAATCATTTAGGGTTTAATTAGGGTTTAGGGTTAGTTTGAATTTCAGCCCTTTGATCCTTGCTTCCCGCGCGTGTTGAACAACCCAGATGCTCCATTAAAACCCTAATCTTTTTAATTAGGTTAATTAATTAGGATTAATTTAAATTATGCAAGATTGAATCCAGACCACACAAACACGCGCCAGTCAATTCTGTCTACCCCAGTTCAAATCCTGGCCCTTGGATGCATTGATTTTCCATTTATTTTATTTTTATTTTATTTTCTTTGCATTTTCCTTCTCATTTTATTTAAAATAGTTAAAAACATCAAAATAATATGATCTTTTGCATTTCTTATCCAAATAATTTCTTAACCCAAAAATATATATTTTTTGCATTTTTAATGTATTTGTAAAATATTTAAATGTTATTTTTAATTAATTAATGGATTTTAATTAATTAAAAATGCATTTAGGTTTCTAAAACTCACCAAAAAATTCATGAACCATCCCAATACATTTAGAAACATTTTCAAACTCATCATACAAATTTATTTTTAGGTTTGATCATAATTTCACAATTTTCTTTGAATTAGGGTTCTAAAAAATCACATTTTATAACCCTAACTTAAAAATTTCATTTCTGCCTAACCATGATGAGTTTGAACTTGATTATTTTTGCATTGTTTCACATATTGCATATAGTTTCTAGGTTATTTTTCTCATGAATTTATCTTTCATTTTCAATTTGATTTGCATTTGCCCTTAAGAATCACCTAAAAACCCTACCAAACTTAGAAAATTCATAACTTCCATTAGGTTAAGCTTCTGACTTTCTCCTTTGGGGTGTGATCTTATATGGGATTAGGGTTTGATTGAGATTGATTTCAATTTTTTATCATGTTGATTGCTTCTGTTTTGATCATATGCATCTCATGTTGTCTTAAAACCCTAATTTTGCATCTTCATTTGCATTCTCCTTTGCATATCATCATCATATGAACTTTCCATGACATTTCAAACATTTGTATGACATATTAGATATCTTAAGACATGCTTGAACATTGCTTGATCATTTCTTCATTCATTTTCTTTCCATTACAAGTCATTTTCTAAACATGCTCCCATTGCATCTCATCCTTGTATGATCATTCATATGCATCTTGTTTGACTTTGCATCATCTCATATGCCTTTAACATTGCACTTTCACTTCTGACTTTGATCGTTGCATCTCATTTCAATTCATTTCCATTTGCTTCATGTCTTATGCATTTATACTAACATTTCAGGAACCTTTGGTAAGTTATCTAGGGGGTGGATTTGCCTTCACCTCCCACCTCTTCTCATCTATTCATATGCATATTTACATGTCTTTGAAGTGAATTTGCTTCACTTATGTTCTCTCCTTCTTACGTTTTTTCTTTTAAGTTACTTATCTTCTTCATGAAGTAAGTAACTTAATCTTCTTCTTCTTTCTCTTTTCATATGCTTCTTCCATTGGTGGCCTTGAAGACCTTTTCTCTTAAGCCTCACAAACCATAGGATATCCAAGCATGATAACTTTTAAGGTTGTATATAGTCTCCATTAGTCTTTTATCTTTGAGTCTCCTTGAGTCTCTCTTCTCATCTCAATAATCAGAGACTAAACTCTTAAAGCTTTAGGACTTTGAATTAGGGTTATGCCTGTATCCTTCTCTTAGGATAGAGTGTATAACTTTAATCCTAAGTGTTAAACGTTTTATTTGTTTACACCTCTTAATCAAATTACACTAATAATCACCAAGACTTTATCTTGTAACTTGGGCCTTGCATTAGGGTTCTATCTCTTCCTTATGGTTAAGAGGGACTAACCCTAGTGTTTAATGGACAAGTCCCCCTCAAGTTGTTTTACAAACTTAAAATCCACTTCTTAATCTCATCCCTTAATTAAAATCCACTTAATAAAGGTTTTTTATATAATGAATTTAATCCCTAACCATAGATTAAGTTGAGGTATCTTCCTCAGCTTAAGTGTTCTCATCTATTATCCTTCTATTAGGATGGTGTAATGAGTTCACTAATCTGTGATTAGAGATTAAACTCATTACTTAACACTAAACAAAAAACCCAAAAACATCTAAATAATCAAAAATAGGTTAATGATCTTAATCCTACATCATCATGGTAATTAAGTTGAGATGCTTATCTCATACTTAAGTAGGTTCATTATCCCTAATCAGGGTGGATATAATGAGTTTACCAACCCTTGATTTAGGTTTAAGCTCATAATCCTATGCAAAACACTAAAAACAATAAAAAACTAAAAACACAAAAAACAATCAAATAATCATATCCTACGGGATTCTTTTCTCATCACACTCACTCTGAAAACGAGAACTTACTTCTTCCCAGGTTGTAACCAACCCCCTTTCTCAGTTTCTCTGGTTCGCAACCGTCTTATCCATCTCTTCCCAAGTTTATGCAGCATTACCTTTCCTTCGGGATAAAAATTCCTAGCTGGCGACTCTATTCAACTCAACCTCATCATTTCTCTTTTGGCGACAGTTCGCGTCTGCACCGTGGGACCCTGGTATCTTTTTAGGGGAGAGACACATATCAGCATGATCAGTGCAACACATAGAATCAATTTATAACAAGAAAACAAGGTTCTAGAAAATTTGTTCTTGATGGATACCTGAACTGAAGTTCTTCAAACTAGAGCTTTTAGGGCTCCCTCTTGTGCAAATCAATTCCTCTGGTCCCCCTTATGCTAATGTCAAGCTTGAATGGAGTTTATAATGGCTATTTTGAGAGGTTCAGTTCTGGTTCAACAGAAATCGTGTTTCTTGTTTAGGGTGTTTCAGGCCATGGTGATGGGTGGGAAATGTTCCTTAGGTCATGTGGAGTTGATTGGTGAAAGAAAATGTGAAGTTTGATGGTTATGTAATGAGATTCGAAGAGATGAAGTTTTGAGGGATTTTTTGCAATATGAGTGTGTGTGTTGTTTTAAGGCTTGATGTGTGTTGTTTTATGAAGCTTAGGGTTTCTATAAACAATTGCCATTGGTCAGAGGAGTTGTTGTGGCACTGTGGGATTGGTATGGTTTTAAATGCAAGAAAGTCAAAAGTTGTGTACTTGAGGTATGGGCCATGGAAGAGGTGATTTTCTGGATGGATTGTGTTCAGCTGAGTTCAAGGATGACTCTTGGATCAATTGTGGTGAACTGTATGGCTTGGATCATAAGTTTGAAGTGGTTTTGCATTTTGGCAACTTTGTGAATTTTTTGAAAATTGGCCATGAAACTTGTGAAGCAAGGCATGAATTTTGGTCTTGATATGTTTCTCATCAATGTTATGCAATGTAGAAGTGAATTATAGGTCATTAGAATGCTTAGAAGTCCATTTTGCAAAATTCACCCTTTGACATGAACTTGAAAATTATGTGATTTTTGCCAACTTTGATCCATCTTAACTTGAGTTCTAGGATGAATCAAGAGGAGTTATTATACTTTTTGAAAATGGGAAGATCTAATCTACAACTTTCATGTTTGAAGAAAATTCATTTGAAACCTTTTTTTATCAAGAAAGAGGAGGTTGAAGATCTTTCCCAGAATGGAAAGTTTTCATTACAAGTCATGCCCAAAAATGGAAAGTTTTTAAATGGCTCAAAATTCTTCAATCTTATGAACTACCAAGCATTCCTAAGATCAATTAAAGATTATAGGACCTCAAATTGATGATGATGATGATGACCCTTTGGAACCCTTGTTGGTGGCCTCATATGCCCTGATTCTGACTTTTCTTTCAACACAAGTTACCATTTAATGAGATGACTTCCACAAGGATTTTTTGCTTCAAATTTGATACACATGCTCCTTATAACATATAAATACCAATAAAAACAAGAATGGCCAAAAATATTGAGTGTAAGGGCCTCAAACCCAAAACCCTAATTTTCCGATAACCTGTGCAGGAGCCCTGAGCCTACCTGGGTAACTGTGCAATCCCCTGAGTTTTGTGACTTCAAAGCAAACTTGGAGGTATATTGTGATCATAGAACACTCATGGACCCTCTTGGCATGATTCATGGCCTCTGAGATAGCTCAAACCACTTCTAAGATTCATCTGATCACAAACCCTAGCTATCCAGCTATGCAATGAGTTGCTAAAGAAAAAATATACAATGTGAGATGTGATGATATGCTATGAAGTATGAGGGATCACAAGCCAAGGTGTGAGAAAAAAGAGAGGGAAAATTTGGGGTTTTTACATTTATATATGCTGATGTATGTTTAATCGAGTCTTGCATACGCATACATGTTGGTGGAATAATCATGTCTCAAATGGAGCGTAAGTGGTTATTCGGATTCATTGTGAATCAATGAGTGGGGGATGATTGTGTCTTAGTAGGAGCGTAAGCGATGCATCCGGATTCGAATCGATGAACCATTGTTGAAGTCGGTACCGCGTTTGCATTGTGTTGTGGAGTCACATTGCATATATTTGAATGAATGGTTTGAGTTGCATGTTATGACTTGTGTGTGATTACTCCTTCAAAACGTTATTTGCACCGTTAAGATATAGAATTGTTTCTCACCCCTTTGTTTTTGTTTTTGTGTTAGTGCTTCTTTGGAAGTAAAGATAACCCAGGTACATGAGAATGCTCTGGTGTTGCATGTTCCAGTCATAAGGTGTCGTACCTCGAAAAATACGATCCTCGCGATGGGACACGGAAAGAAAACAACAGAGTCACCACCTAATTCTATTTATTCTACGAGAGAAAAGGGAGATATAGATACAACCTAAAGGAAGGATAAGAAATGGTCAACGAAACCAAATTCTAAGTTCAGGAGTCGGTTATGCAAGAGGAAGATATTAACACCTCTCACGTCTGTTGTACTCAACGGGAACCTCTTAGCTAACTGTGCGATTAAATGTTGATCTAAGTCTTTGTCTTCTAAACGTTTGTTAATATGTTTGTTCTAAGGGAAAAGGTTAATTATTATTAATATTACGGGGGTAAAGATAAAAGTTTTTTTTATAATTGTGCTCGCGAAGGATTAAAATCCCTGTGCCTACTTATTCCCTTGTGCAATGGGAAAGTCAGAGCTTTGTAGTTCGTGCAACTACGGTTTGTAGTTTTTAATGAACAATTGTTTGAAATGCTTTCTAACTACTAAGCGTTGGCTTTTACTCGCGGTGGAGGCTGGAGCGTTAGCTTGTTTGCGAGATAGAAAGATTTAAACAATGCTTGTTTAGAGAAAAATGGTTGACCTTTGTTAAGGTGTTTTAAACGAAAGGACGAATGAACCACGTCGCGTGGGGCTAGCCCAGGAGTGTTTCATTCAAGAATTATGTGGAGTGCTAGACTCCAGAATTTAGTTCCTTCGCTGATTAATTATAAAAATGATTTGTATTGGTTGGTAGGTTTTAAATTGTATTTTGAAAGAAAGAGAGAAGTCGTCATCTTTAAGGGAGATATCTCGCCTACTTCACCATAAACAGTTAAGGGAGAAAATAGAAAGGGAAAAAGCTTCGAACTTGGATATATGATCA
This sequence comes from Lathyrus aphaca, assembly GCA_963966055.1. NCBI lineage: Eukaryota > Viridiplantae > Streptophyta > Magnoliopsida > Fabales > Fabaceae > Lathyrus > Lathyrus aphaca. Next base: position 500,908,033 of record OZ014520.1, read on the forward strand.
ACAAGTGATTGCCACATTCTTCCTTAATAGAAATTGTTTGAGAAAATTTATTGTTGTGTTTGTGGGAATAGGAGGAATATCTTTCCTACGAAGATGAATCATGTCTCATCTATTTGAAGGTTTGTTAAATGTTTTAAGTTTTTTTTAGTATGAAAGGGCGAATGAAGCACAACTCGAGGGCTGACCTCAAGAGTGATTCATTAAAAAACCCGAGGAATGCTAGATTCCTGAGTTTAGTTCTTTCGTAATTTATTTTGTTATCATATTTGTTTTGTCTTAGATGATTTAGGGTTTAATGTTTTTAGTAACGAAAGAGTAAATGAAACTCTACGCGTGGGGCTAGCCCGAGTGTGGTTCATTAAAGAACTCGTGGAATGCTAGACTCCAGGGTTCAGTTCCTCGTTAATTAATTTATGATGCGTAAAGTCGTGCAGATAGAAATCACATAGGTGACCGACTTACGTGTGTCCAAAATGTAGGTGTATGAATTGTTTGATTGATTAAGCGGATTCGAATCCTAGTCCCTAAGGGGTGCTCCTAGTAATACAAAATCATAAAATAAAGGCGAAAAAATAAACTGCGTACAAAGTAAACGGGAGAGGGATACATGATAATTTATAAGGGATTGCGATGAAATAAAGGGTCTCGTTGTAATTTGCCCAAGAGAAAGCCTGTGTGCAGTGTATGAATATTTCGGAATAGTTAGCTTGACATTATATTAAAACATGCGAAAATAAAGTAAATAAAAAAATAGACTTGATAAAATAAAATAAACTTATGGAATAAAAATAAATTAAGCTTATGAAAATAAAATAAATTAAATGGTCTCATATTAGTCACGATTTATCGGAATCGATTTATCGTGGCTTTTTATTATATCATTGGCCCAAATAAAAATCAAAACGGAATTGAAAAGAAAAGACACATCTTTTTGAATTTTTAGTTTATCAACAACTAAACAAAATTACAACTAAACTTAAAAACTAAATTTAAATAACTTACTACACAATAATTCTTTTTTTTTATATTTTTAAGTGTTAATCACATATATACTTTACTTCTAACATTAATAAATAAATTAAACAAAACAATATTTTGAAATGAAGAAACTAAAGTCAATATAATAACTTAAACTAATAAGGAATTTTTTAAATAATTTAAATAGATAACGAACTAAAATATAAAAAAAAATGATGAATGATAATCACAAACTTCAAAGCTAGCAAATGTTGAGCTTGTTGTGTATAAGAAAATGAATGTGTTTTGATGGAGGTTGTTGTTGTGGTGAAGATGGTGAATGTTTATGGGTATTGTGTAAGTAAAAAAAAAGAATTTTGACTTTGAAAAATATGTAATGAATGTGCTAGATTTTGAGAATTTAAGGGTGATCTTGTTAGTCAAAAATGAGAGAAAGATAGATCTTATTTATAGTGTGAATGAGGTAGGAGTGTTGATGTGACAATCCATGTAATTTTATGAGAATGATTTTTGGTCATTGATAAGTCCAAGTTGGCAATCCATGTGAAGTGTCTGAATAATTATTGGTCATTGATAATTCCAAGTTGGCAATCCATGTGAAGTGTTTGTACTACATTGTAGTGGACCCCACTCATCATTTTTTCTTTTTTTAACATGAAAAAAAAACAAAGAAAAGTAGTAATGATAATAATAAATAATATTAATAAAACTAATAATAATAATAATAATAATAAAAGATAATAATAATATAACTAATAATAATAATAAAGATGATAATAATAATAATAAAACTAATAATAATAATAATTATTATTATTATTATAATAATAAATTGAAAATGGTTATTAAGAAAAAAAAGAAATTATATTGAATTAAATAAATTGAATTTAAACTAAATCAAAGATAAACTAAATAAATTGAAATTGAAATTAAATTAAATTTAATATAAAATTTACTTAAAATATAAATTAAAATAAAAATTAAACTAAGATCAATTCTAAATAAACTAAAATAATTATCTAAATAGAAAACATAAAAATAAAAAATAAAAAAATGGTATGGAATGATAAAAATCAGTTAAAAATGCATGATTAATGATTAATGGATTAAAATGCAAAAATGACTGACTATAAAATAAATCGATAAAAATGCGTCAGATGAATGAATTATTTTTAGAAAAAGTCAGGTCAAAATTTATGGTGTGACATAGGGCGCTCTGATACGTAACACGGGAATGAATATTTTTGTTACTTTGTTTTTTTTTTATTTTCCGACTTTGTTAGTTACGTATCTGTTTGATAATTAAAGGATTTGTTTCATATTTTTGAGATGGTTATGCTATTGAGCAAGAACGAAATAAACTATTTTAATTCCGCTGTTTAATGAAAATTATATTGAATTTATTTTGTTTTGAAGTGTAGCATCTCACTTTTGTATGAAAACTCTGATTTTTATTACGAATTATGTTATTTTTGAAAAAGGGAAAAGTGGGTGTTACAATAAGATCTTACTAATGTGGTAAGAGGGGTTATATGAAGGACGACTGTCCAAATGCAATACCAACCTGTTTCAATTGTGGTGAAGACGGACATATCAATAATCAGTGTCAGAAACCGAAGAAGGTTGCTACTACTGCTCAGACTACTGGTAGGAGACTAATAAGGTCTTTTGGTAGGAGACTATTGAGGATAATATTGGAAAAGACTAATGAGGTCCTAGGGGCAAGATTGACTAAGAGAGTAAGTTGGGTTTTGTACAATCATTGGGAACGATCACACTTTTGGAGAGAAAGGAAAAGAGCTCTGAGGAAGAAAGCTAGGACTTGCAGGTGTCGCTCCCCGGACTTTCGTCCCGGTGAAAACGCGAACGGTCGGCAATGTTGGAGGTTGAGGTTTAATAAAGTTACCAGCTAGGCATTTTTATCCCAAAGGAAAGGTAATGATGCATAAACCTAGTAAAAAGTGGATAAGACAGTTGCGAACCAAAGAAACTGAGAAAGGGGGTTGGTTACGACCTGGGAAGGTATTAGCACCTAGATCGTCCGTCGTACTCGATGGGTCCCCGCTTACTTGATTGTGTTTAAAAGGGGTAGTGTATGTGCTGACTGTGAATGAAAAGCTAGGAAGGAATGTACATAGTGTCAGTGCAAAAGAAAGTGAATGCTCAAAGACTAAGGCTTAGGAAAGAGAAACTGGGAGGAGGAAAGGGGGAAGACAAAGAGACTTTTGTTTGATAACTGTTAAGTTATGCCTAAGTATCCTCTCGTGCAATGAGGAAGTCAGAACATCGCAGTTCGACTCAAAGAGACTGGATGATTTGTTATAAACTGCTTGCTTGTCTATGCTCAAGTGTGTGACTCGTCTGGCTCGAGTGCTAATTGTCTTGCATTAGACGGGAAAAGCGAGTTCTCGTTTTCAGAGTGCGTGTGATGAGAAAAGAATCCCAGAGGAGACGTTTATTGTTTGTTTTTGTGTTTTTCAGTTTTTTTATTGTTTTTGGTGCTTTGCGTAAGATAATGAGCTTAAGCCTAAATCAAGGGTTGTAAACTCGTTATATCCTCCCTGATTAGGGATAATGAGACTACTTAAGCATGAGATGAAGATCTCAACTTAATTACCATGATGATATAGGATTAAGATCATTAACCTGCTTTGGTAATTATTAAGTGTTTTTGGGTTTTTGTTTAGTGTTAAGTAATGAGTTTAATCTCTAATCAGGGATTAGTGAACTCATTACACCATCCTAAGAGAAGGATGATAGATGAGGACACTTAAGATGCGGAAGATACCTCAACTTAATCCATAGTTATGGATTAAATTCATTATGTAACAAGCCTTTATAAAGTGAATTTTAATTAAAGATGAGATAAAGAAGTGTTTTTTATGTTTGCAAGACTTTAGCATGAGGAGGACTTGTCCATTAAACACTAGGGTTAATCCCTCTTAACCAAGAGGAAGAGATGTAACCCTAATATAAGGCCCAAGTTACAAGCTTAAGTCTTAATCATTATTAGGTTTTTTGATTAGAAGGAGTAAACATGTTAAAAGTTTAACACTTAGTGTAACACCCCAAATTTTCCCTCTTCTTTTTTAAGCATCATCATCATACCATTATCATCATAAGCATACTATATCCTTGGCATCTTTGCATGGAAAGATGAGGCATACCATTCTCATGACCTAGCATTAGGCATATGATAATCTGTGGAGGGATTTTAAGCATTACAAGTTAAAGCAAGAGGCCCATTGGATTTGTCCAAGTCCTATGAGGTATCTAAATTGCATTCACAAGTTCAAGATCATTCACAAAAGCCCAGGAGGTTGGGGGATCATCAGGGAATTCAAGCTAGGGCAAGCTCCTACACAATGATCCCAAATTAGGGTTTGAGTTTCAGGCATGAAAACTTTGTGACTTTGGACATTTCATCTGAGCAAAGTCTTTCATATGATAAGAGGATCCTAGGGATGAAATTTGGTGAGAAAACTCCTTGTGGAAGTCAGGCATTTCTTCAGTTGCTTGTAAAAGAAGAAATTGGTCTACTGTGCATTCTAGAAGTCAATTGTGGGAATTCAAAGGGTCCAACCCTATTTTTCAAGTCAAGGGATGTTCTTATGACCTTAGAAGAGGTTTGGCAAAGTCAAAAATCAAGAATCAAAAGGTTTTGAGGAGTTTTCCATTTTTAGCATGTGGTTGGTCATGGAAGTTTCTAATTTTGGCAACTTTTTGCCCTAATTTTCAAAGACACATAACTTGGTGAAAAAAGCTTCAAATGAATTGCCATCAAACATGAAAGTTGAAGATTAAGTTCTCCCATTTTTAAAAAGTACAAGTGCATTTTCATAGCCCTCATGGATTGGGAGATAGGCCCTTCAAAAGTTACTTGAATTTTAGGGCATGGCGTGAATTTCAAGTTTACTTCAAATGCAAAAGCTCATGAATATCATTTTCAAGTTGTTTCATGAACCAAGTAAGATCATACTCTTACAAAGCATTTTATAAGGTGTGTTTTTCTCCAAAAATACCATCAATTTCGTGCATGGGATGTGGTGTATTCCACAAGAGGTAAAAATGCATAATCATTCAAAAGGCATGTTACACTCATAACCAAAGGTCAGGATTGATTCAAAATAAATCAAGGGATGGATTAAAGTGAGAATGCACACTTGAAGGAAGGTTTGCACGGGTGAATGAGGCAGTCACATTTTTCCTGCAATTTGGCCAATACACCTCAATCACACTCTCCATGCCACTCTTGGTTCACAAACCCTAGCCAGGTGAAAATACAAAGGATATAAAAGCAAAGCATGCCCTAAATTCGTGTGGAGGCTCTCTCATTTCTCAGATTCATTTTCTCTTGCTCACTTGCATTTCTCTTCGAATTTCTCTCCTCAAGCACTCTCTTCACAAGCTCTTCACACATTCTGCTTCCTTGAACCCTAAGGATCACTTTGCACACAATTATTCAAGCTGAGAGTGAAGATTCATAAAGGTGCCATTCAAGAGCAAGAGCTTTCGGATTCCAAGATCCAGCTTCCCTCAAGCTCCATCTTGCATTTATTTTGCAAGAGGAGGTCATAGTGAGCAGATCTGCAGCTGTAGGAGTATTATTTTGGTGATTTGAAGGATAATCCACGACCCATAAGTCATAATATCTGATTTTTTATATTTATTTTATATTATATTGGATTTAATTTATTTAAAATCAATTTTAACTAAAATAAATATTAGAAAATCAAATATTTTATTTTAGGACTATTTTGGGATGAGATTTGGGTGTTTATGATCATTATAAGGATCCAAATTTCGTGCAAACCAAAAGAGAATGCCTTAAAACCAAATTTTGACCAAAATAGAAACCTTCTTTCTTCACTTCCAAGTAATCCCAAATCCATCACAAATGCCCAATTTCTTTAACCTAATTCATTCTCATATAAAGATACAACAAGTTCAAATGCATAAGAACAAAATATTTGGTGCCAAAAAGCCCTTACCACATTTCAAAAAAATCCAAGAAAAGTCAAAATCGGTTTGCCATTTACAACCATTTATAAGAGATTTTGAAGGTCTAAACATCTTTCTTGGGATATTTTGAACGCATATCCATCATCACCATCATCAAAAACAACATTAATCACACAAACTGAATCCGTTTTTATCTCTTTTTCTTGAGTTTTCAATTTTGATTCTATGTGCATAATAAACTTGTTTTGATTGTGTTTTGTTGTTTATGTTAAGGTTTAGATGCTATCTGGATAGTTTGATTGAAGTTTCGATGCGGGTTTAGTCATTCACCATTGTTATGGTTTGCAGGTTCAAATTTGGGAACTTAGGTTGAGGACGATTTCAAGTGAAATTGATGGCTCCATTGAACTCATAAGATGATTTATAATTGATCTGCACCCTTGGATATGATTTATGTTTGGATGTTTTTGAAAAACGCATGTACTATAGTGACGGACAAAACCGTCACTATAGGTTTAGCTACGGAAAAACCGTAGGTAGAAGTTGGTGGACGAAAGGAGGAAGAAGATGACCCAAACACGCGCTTTTCTGTTTTTCAAATTATCATTTATTTTATAATAATTGTTTTCTCACTATTTACACGCGCGGGAAAATGTCCCAGTTGCAAGGATGATATGGTGTAATCTTAGGGGGGAGAGTTCGAATCCCAGCCACTCTGACCCCTTTTTTTAGTTGTTTTTCTAGTTTTTACTATTTTCTTTTTATTTTAGTTAATCATTAGTTAATTAGGTTAATAACCTATCTTTCTTTAACTAAAAATTAAACCTTTTTTTAATAAAACTAACCATCAAATTAAACAAAAATTTCAATTATTTATTTTTCTATTTTCTTGTAAATAATAAATAAGAAAAAAAAACCTTTTTTTAATTAATTGTTTTTTAATTAAGAAAATCATAGAAAATCTTACAAAATTAAATTAAATCAATTCTTAATCAATTTTTTTAATTAAGTTTTTTCTTATTAAAATTAATCAATATACAATTTTTATTTAGGTTTTAGGAGTTTTTAAGATTATTTTTAATCTTTTCATTACATTATTTTCCTATTTAATTCTCTTAGAAAATTGTATAGGATGCGACTTATGTAATTGCGTAGATTTATATTCTCGCATTTATTTTCGATTGTGTATCTGCTCCTGGATTGTAATAGTTAAATTAGGGTTTACTTTCCGCACTCCCCTAATTTCAATATGTACCCTCCTCACCATGATGTAATAGTCTAGGTTTTTATTTCCCACATTAAATTCCGTAAAATATTTACTGCGTGGTTAGTAAATGTAGGGTGTGAAAAAGAATGCATGTGAATAAAAATAAACGAACTTAGATAACCCTAATTTATAAGACTAAGATAACTAAATACAACACATCTTCACACACTCACCTCAAGGGTTTCTCCTCTTGTTGCCTTACGAAAATTGTCAAGTCCCTCGAATATAGGGGTATCTTAACAAGGTTGACTACGAATAAAAAAAAGCATAAAGTCCCTTCGATATAAAGATCATAGTCCCTCGTTGTCCCTTTGAGTTGCTTACGAATATATGATCTCGTCCCTCGATGACCCTACAGAAAAATGATGATAGTCCCTTCGAATTGTTAAGATACCCTTATCCGTTACTGTCTATGACCATACGATGACCCTATGCCTGTCCCTTCAAATCCAAGGACAAAACTACTTACTAATTAATAGTAAGTTCATTTATATCCCTAAAGAAACGAAATAACAAGAAAGACCATACAATTTAGGGTAAGTAGTTCTTAAGTGATTCCTCACAAATTTTCAAAATACTCATTACACCCCACATTTTCAAATACTTTCTAACTAAACACTTTCTATACATTCATACGAGAATCATTACAAAGTTAAAAGTCCTTATGAAAATATTTTCTAATCACACACTACACTATTTTTCAAACAAAAAGTAAAGTGAGGTAAGTAGTTAAGAGCCCATGGAAAACCATGGATACAAAGGTGTTAACACCTTCCCTTTGTATAACTTACCCCCCGAACTCAAAATCTAAACCAATGTCTTTCATGTTCTTTTCCACCTTTCCTACTTGGATAAAAGAAAAGTCGGTGGCGACTCTTGCTATCCGCAACATAGTTTTTGTAAAAACAAAAATGACAAAGTCAGTTCTCCCGCCATTTTACAGAACTGCAGACTCTGCTGGGGAGAACTATTTAAAAGAGAGGTTACATTAGCGTTAGGAAACTTTACTTATTTGAATTGATTACTTTATTATTAAGGATACTTGTTATGGGGATACTGTGAGAAAGATCAAAACTCGGATCTAGTGTACCTTAGGTAAGTAGCAATAGAACAAGGAAACTATACGGCGTATACCGATATGGTTGATTTGGTGGCTATAGTTAGTGTGACATCTTGGTTGGTTCTAATGTTCTTCAAGTCAGTTGAGGATAATATCAGGCTTCCATATGGTGTCATTTTCTTAACATCATGACTTCATAACATAGCATTTTCACTAACCATTTCAAGGACTAGAGGATTTATCATTGTTCTTTGTTACAGGTTATGGCTTCGCTCGTAGAAACACTACCCCAATCAACTTTGTAAGGATGCCTTCCAAGCTTAAGGAATTAGTCTCAAAAAGTTCTTGAGAGCTGTCAATTCATCAAAAAGCATGGTCATTTACTTGATTTGGTTACTTCGGGGTTTAATGAAGACATGATGAGTGTTTTGTTCTAGATCTTTGATCCTAAACATTATTGTTTCACATTTCCCGATTATCAGTTGGTGCCCATAATGGAAGAATTCTCCAAACTACTTGGTGTGCCTATTCTTGATCAGAAACCATTCACAGGCTTAGAGAAGGAGCCTAAACCAAAATTTATTGCAGCAGCCTTACATCTGAAGAAGTCAGACGTTGTACTGGAAATAAGAAGTAGAGTTAAGGGTATTCTTGCTAAAGTACTGATAGAGAGAGCTCAGGTATTCTCAGATGCTATGAGTTACAATGCTTTTGAGGAGATCTTGGCCTTGTTGATTTATGGTTTGGTGTTATTCCCTAATCTGGACCAATTCATAGATGTGCATGCCCTTAACATATTTCTGACTCATAATCTTGTGCCTACCTTGCTTAGAGATATTTTGCATTCTCTTCACACTCATACTATGAAGGCGCGAGGAACTCTGATCTGATGCATACCTCTACTATCAAGGTGGTTTATTTCACACCTTCCTCGATATGTGATGATGAATAAACAAGGTTTGAGGTGGTATAAAATGATAATGTCACTCCCTCATTCAAATATTCATTGGTATTCCCGATCTATGGAAAATATCACTATCGTTGACCGTTGTGGAGAATTCCCCAATGTGCCACTCCTTGGTATCAGGGGAGGCATTACTTATAATCCTTATTTATCATTATGTCAATTTGGTTATGCTCAGAGTGATGGTCCTCATGATATGATTATTTAAAGTATTGTGTTTGATTACGACAATGATCTTCAAGGTTACCGTCAAAGGTTTATAGGTGCTTGAGGCATGGTGAATAGATTAACATCAATACTCTGGAACCAAAATACTTCATCCCTATGGAGCCGTACCTCAGATGGGTGCGGTCTCGTGCTCAAACTCTTATGATGTCATATCCTGCTGTTCTACCGGTGATTGTTGAGCCTATTGTTGAAAGAGATATTCCTTACACCATTCTTCATCCTTACATGCCTATTGACCTAGAAGAGCTACAAAAATCTTGGATCCAACTGAAGGAGCAAAGGGATACTTTTGAGGCTCAGTCCAATGCTAGCAAAGAGAAAGTGCTGGAGCTAATAAGGAAACTTCACGAAGAGCGGGACCTCAATACATATCTCAACACAAAGAGGAAGCGTCCATGGGAGACTTGAGTCTCAAATGATTATTTTCTTTGTAACTTTTTTGTTTTCCTTCATTGTAAGCCTAAGGGGCGATTATATTTTAAACTTACTAATAATAGTATTGTTTTTGTTTTCCTTTAACAAATTTAAATCCTATGTGGTCCTTAAAACCATTGCATATGAATTACATGCCATACCATCGCATAACAGGTTTCTGTGAGAGGTTTCTTATCTTTTCTCTGTTTATTTCAGTGGAAATGGAAGAGATGAGAATCTAGATGAATGGTCAGGTGGCTCTTATCCAAAACATAGCCCAGGGATAAGAAGAGCTGAGAGTTTTCATCAATAAACTTCAAGACAACGGATTCGGGAATCTAATCATCAGTCAACCTCCGATGAAACAAGCTGACTTGGTTGAAAAGAAGAAGAGGATAAGAGAAGGAAAGAGACAATTTCCTACTAATAATATTCCAATTAAAAGAATAAGGTCTTATAGGGTTAATCTGCCTCAACACAAGGAACATAAAAGACAGTTTATCAAAATAAACATGCCAATGTCGCAAACTTTGCAAGGCTTGTTGGAGATGAAGTTGATTACCTTGAAAGACCCTCCTCATAATCCCAATAATTCCTCTCCTCGTTATAATCCCAATGAAAGGTGTTCATATCACTCAAAATGTCCTAGACATGACACTAATAATTGTTGGGCATTGAGGTATAAGATTCAATACCTGGTTGATGAAGGAGTCCTCGAGGTTATGCCAGAAGACCATATTGAATTAACCTATCATCCATCAAACATCAAAGCTGCCAGACATTTGGAGTGACAAGTTTAGAGGAGGTGACTTTGACAACGTTTGAATTTTCATTTGTAATTTCTTTTGTCAACTTAAACACTTACTATTATGTCAGACTTTTTTTTCACGATAATGCATTGCATATTTTTGTCTTGAATTAATCCATTTGTTTCACTATATTTAAACTATGCTTCTTACTTCTCTTTTGTGATATTTAACTCTTGTTAAAGATGTAAGCCTTTAGAGGGAGGATGACAAAGACGATACCATAATTTCATATAGTATGCTTTTGAACTGACTATGCTGACAATGTGTAGGCATTGTTTCATTTCCTAAATAGTGGAGATATAAGGAAGTTAATCCCTTGTCAACCCTTTTGAGCCTATGAAGTAGAAGTTTTCATTCTCACACAAATTAAAACCCTTAATCATAACCTGGGGCAGGGTAGTTCCTCGGTTAACTCAATTATGCCAGTTGTCCTTTTGTACACAACTAATGAAGGTTCCCTATAATCGTTAAGTCTGAAAGTCAATATCTAGCAAAAGAAAAGCTCACTAAGTCAAAACCTATGAAGGAGACTTAGTAAAAATTGAGACATCCCACTGACTATAATCTTGAAACAAATAGTTCAAGAAAAAAGAAAGGATAACAAAGTCAAAAGGAAAAACAAGGTCATTACAAATCCTCAACAAAAAAAAGATGACTGGCTTTTCAAATAAACTGTTGTCAGTGTTAGAATTCCAAACTCCTTTGGAGCCTCAATGCATAAGTTAACTGAACATAGGACTAAAGAATATCACGAAGGATGGGTTGGGTACAAATAAAATATGAGCCTTTAATATTTGTTTCTTAAACCGTGAACCAAGCCACGTTACAGCCCTTTAAAAGTCCTAACTGAAGCATGGTTAGTTCGAAAGCATATTGCTACAAAAAGGTATCCTGACCCCTTTAGAGGTTATTATAAATCTTGAGTTAATATCACAGTTTTTACAAACATTCTTTTTCTAAAATAATTCTCTTTCAAAACATCAAGACAGACATATGAATTTCATTTTGAATATCATTGTTTGCATACGACTAAGTGTTTGACAGCAGAAAAGCTTACATAATGAACATTAAACAAACCAATGATCTTCCAATAGACAAATTTGCTTCCTGGGCCCGACACAGTTGGATCAAAGCTAATGTATACAAGGGGCATGATCACTATCTTCCAATCAAGGTGGCATGCCATGTTATTGTCCAATTCATCTAGGGAAGTCAGGTCAAGATTCAACGATGCTTAATAGCTAGGGGAAGGTCTCCTCATCTGAATTTCCAAATGTAACATTACCGAGTTCACGATGCCAAGGAAAAATTATTATGGGGCATCTCATTTATTTCTCTTGAGGCAGCCTTTTTCAAATACTTCCATTCTGGGACAAATCATCATCAGCTAGGAGCAACGCTCTCTTTTAAAATCTAATCAAATCAAATTCAGTTTCCCAGGGCGTACATGATCCACCGCAATCCGAAAGCATATTCCTCTCATTACATTTCCTTGATACTGGGTTTCAGTGGAATCCATGGTGGAAATTGAATGTCTGTGCCAATAGTATCAGATGGTGCTGGTATCATGTCTTCGTATTCAGTCATGATAATTCCAAGAAAATTACTCGGGGAAGTCGAGAATATCAGAAATTTTGAATCCATTGATTACTTTGAATGAATATATGCTTTCTAATATGATTGATGTTTACCAAAATTACAATAATAGCATTTACTAAAGAAACTTGGAGGTTGGTGTAGCGGTAAAATCATGAGCGTAAGCTATTGATTAACTTAACTCAAGGTAAACAGAGTCTCCACCGCGCTTTTATTTTATTCCAAATGGAAAAGGCAAAAAGAACGAATAAAACCTAATGAATCTAAAAGCAAAAGCTAAAAGAATCAAACAGAGAACGGGTAAGGGGATAGGTTACAAATCGGGAAGCTTTTACGCACCCGAAATGTCCATGGTACTCCACGGGAGCCCTTTGAAATATTTACTGCTTTTTTGGTTTGAAATTGGTTTGCTTGAAAAAAGATTGAAGAGATGAGAAGAAGAATGTTTTTTAAGATTTTTGTGTTTGAAGAGACGAACGTCTCATGCCTACGTACCCGCAACGTGCAATGCGAGATCAAAACCCCGTAGTTCGTGGTACAAATTGAGAAAAGAAACAATGAATTAAATTGATTTTAAAATGTAAATATAAGTCGTCATTCTTTAGCGAATAATTCCGCTAGAAAGAATGAATCATATCTAAACATAAAAAATGGTTAAAAGGAAATGTGCACGAGGGCACGAAAACAATTGAATGAGTTTTAAATGTTTTAAAGTTTTTGAGAAGAAAGTTTCGATATGCTTAAGTGGTTTAGAATTTATTAAGAAAATGAAATAAAAAGGTAAACACCGCTTGACCTAAGTCAAGGTTTGATTGCAAAAAGGTTTGAAGTTTAAAAACAAAGAAGATTTGAAAATAGGGAGAAGATTTGAAAATTTAAGAAGTGGGAAGAGATGAAGGGACTATCCTAAAACTTAAATGTAAAAGTTAAGAGAAGAACGAACAAACCATATGGTCAACATTCTTCGAAACAATGAGATTTCCATCTTCATAAACAAATGAGTTCAATCGGAGCCAAAGTCTTCAATCCATAACAACTCAAGCAAAGGGATAAATCCTAAAATCTAAGTCCGAAACTCCAAGTCTAATGTGTCGCTCCCACCAAATGAGGCTAAGTCAAATGGGGTACAGACGTGAACGGTCGGTGAAAGGAGAGAACACACAAGGGTGAACTGAAAAGAAAAGAGTCGCCAGCTAGGCATTTTTATCCCGAAGGAAAGGTAATGCTGCATAAACCTAGAACGATATGGATAAGACGGTCGCAAACCAGAGAAACTGAGAAAGGGGGTTGGTTACAACCTGGGAAGGTATTAGCACCCAGATTGTCCCCCGTACTCGACGGGATCCACGCTTGAAAGATTTGTGTTTAAAGGGGTAGTGTCAGTGATATTTTGTGTGCAAAAGCTGGAAAAGAATGCAAGTGTCAGTGTAAGATAAATGTGAAGTGAAGTATGAGAGTGTCAATGTAAGAACAAGAGTGAAATGCTCAGGATAATGAGGCTTAAAGAATAATGCTGGAAGGAGGGGGAATATACAGAGACTTTTGTTCGATAACTATTAAGTTATGCCAACGTATCCTCTCGTGCAATGAGGAAGTGAGAACACCGTAGTTTGACTCAAAGAGACTGAAAGATAAATTGACTGATGAACTGCTTGCTTGTCTATGCTCAAGTGTATGACCTGTCTGGCTCAGGTGCAAACTGTCTTGCATTAGACGGAAGAAGCGAGTTCTCGTTTGTGAGTGAATGAGATGAGAAAATAATCCCGGAGGAGACGATTATTGTTTGTTTTTTGATGTTTTCAATCCTTTATTGCTTTTTGAAGTTTGTCATAAGAAAATGAGCTTAAGCCTAAACCAAGGGTTAGCAAACTCATCACATCCTCCCTCTGATTAGGGGTAATGAGAATACCTTAAGTATGAAGTAAGCACCTCACACTTAATCACCATGATGTAGGATTAAGATCATTAACCTACTTGTATTTACTTAGAGGTTTTTGGAGTTTTTTTGTTTAGTGTTGAGTAATGATTTTAAGCCATAATCAAAGATTTAATGGACCCATTACACCATCCTAATAGAAGGATGATAGACGAGAACATTTAAGCTGAGGAAGGCTCCTCAACTTAATCCATGATTAGGAATTAACCTCATGACAAAACAAAGCCTTTATTAAAGTGGATTTTAGTTAATGGTAAGGTTAGGAAATGGATTTTAGGGTTTGTAAGACAACTATAGGGGGACTTGTCCATTAACACTAGGGTTAGTCCTTCTTGACCATTTAAGGAAGAATTAGAACCCTAATGCAAGGCCCAAGTTACAAGCTTGATGTCTTAGTGATTATTAGGTGGATTAATTAAAGGGTTTAAACACATTAAGGGTTTAACACTTAGGATTAAAGTTATACACTCCATCCTAATAGAAGGATACATGCATAACCTTAATCACAAAGCCTTAAAACCTCTAAGGTTTAGTCCTTGATTATGAGGTGAGAAGAGAAGACTCAAAGATGACACAAAGGTAAAACTAATGGGGAACTAATCAAACCCTAATTGTTATCATGCTTGGGTATTCCTAGGGTTTATGAGGCTTGCAAAATATCTTCAAGAGGAAAGCCACCAAGAAAGAAGCAGATGAAAGGAGGAAGAAGCAGAAGAAGCAAGTCAACTTACTACACTTAAGAAGATAAGTTGCTTGAAGAAAGAAAGTGAGAAAGAGACATAAATGAGCAAGCTCACTCTAATTCACAAGTAAAATGTAGAAATGATGCATAATAGAGATGAGAAGAGATTATGAGAAGTGAAGGCAAATTCACTTCTCAATGACTTACCACCTGAAAAGTTAGTAACAAGAAATGAGATGAAAGGAAAATGAGATGAAATGCAATGATGCACACCAAAGTCATAAGCATAAACATGATTTTAATGATGCTAAGAGATAAAGCAAACACATATCAAGAGTTGTGGATAATCATACAAGGATAAGGATGCAAATGGAGCATGCTTTGAACCATAAAAGTCCATGAAAGTTTATGAAAAGCAATGGAGGTACAACATGGCAAATGAATAATGTAATGATCAAACATGATTCTAATGTGTCCTAATATGTCTTAGTAGTCATGTGAATTCACAAAATGTCATGGAAATCTCATGTATGCAAGCATATGGAAGATGGATGCAAGTGAAGGACAAAATTAAGGTTTATACATAACATGCAATACAAAAATCAAAATCAGAAGCAAATGACATGATAAAAATTTGAAAATGGGATCAAAGGAACCCTTACCCTACACAAGTTCACTGCCCAAAGGAGGAGACCTAAATATTAACCTAATGGAAGTTATGATTTTCTCAAATTGGCTGGGGTTTTAAGGCACTTCAAAAGGGAAAATGCACAACAAATTGAAAATGAAAGATAAATTCAAACCAATTTTATCCTAGAAGATACATGATATGAGGAATGCAATGCAAAAAGAATCATCATTAAACTCCTCATGGTTAGGCAGAAAAGAATTTTTCAAGTTAGGGCAAAAATATTGACTTTTAAGAACCCTAATTCCAAAAAAAAATGTCAAGATAGGTCAAGAACCAAAAAGAAATTTGTTTGAAGAGTTTGATAATGTTTCTAAATGTATCAAAATGAAATATGAATTTTTTGGAATTTTAAAATACCTAAATGTATTTTTAATTAATTAATTCTCATTAACTAATTAAAAATAATCATTTAAATGGTTTAAAAATAATTTTTGATGCAAAAAATAAAAATAAAAATATTTTTGGGTTCTGAAAATTATTAAAAGATTTGATAAAAATTTTCAGAATTTTTTGATGTTTTTTACTATTTTTAATAAAATGATAAAGAAAATGCAATTAAAATGATTTTAAAATATGAATTAATGAAAGTAATCAAATCCAGTGGCTGAGGTTCAAAAGGAAAAGGGAGGGAATTGACTTCGCGCGCTAATGGACGACCCACATTCAAACTCACTAATTACGCAAGTAAGCCCTAATCTGAACCCTAATGACCTTCAGGTGACCGGAACAGTGTTCCGGTCATCTTCTCCGGCCAGCTCTTCCCTCAATCTCTCTCAAAACGCCACAAAAACTCATCAAACTCTCCAGAATCAACCCTTGAACATCATTAAACATAAACCCCACAACAAAAATCATTTATTTTTCATAAATCATGAGAATCGAATCAAAACACATTTCACGGGCAAAGTTTCAAAACAACATAAAATCCTCAAAACTCAACTATTTTCAAAAAGAAAAGCATCAACATGATCAGTGCAACATGAGGAACAAATCTATAACCTAAAATCAAGTTTTTGGAAAATTTGTTCTTGAGGTTACCTGAGCTGAAGCTTTCAAAAATGGCACTGTCTGGCTGCTTCTTTGCTTCAAAATCTCCCCAATGATCTCCCTCAAGAGTTTGCAATGCTTGGTTGGAGTTTAAATGACCCCAAAATGAAAATGGCAGAAACTCAGTTCATGAAGTGTGAAAATCGTATTTTGGATTCTGGGCTTTTTAGGGCAAAGTGATGGTTGGGAAATGATCAGAGGGTTATGGTGAGTTGTTCTATGGAATTTGTTTTGAAGTTTTAGGCTTGTATATTGAGTTTCGAAGAAAAATGCATAAGAGAGGATTTTGGTGAATGTTGAGTTGTGTGTGGATTCAGCTTGTGTTGTGTGTCTCTTTCAAGTCCTTGAGGTCCACATATGAGGCTCTGATTGGGCAGAGGGTTGGTAGTGGCACAGTTTGATTGGAATGGGCAAAATGCAAAAAGTCAAGATTTTGTGTACCATTGGTATGGCTCGGGTCAGAGGAGATCTTAGGGCTTGTCCTGCTTCAGCTTGAGTCAAGGAAGACCTTTGGATATGATTTTGTGAGCTGGATGGTCTTGATCAAGAGTTTTCAATGTTCTTGCATATTTCCCTCTTTGAAATTTCTTGTGAACCAAGGCAAAAATCTTGTGAATTCTTGGACAAATTGCAGCAAAATGAACCATATGAAGTTGTTATAATGCTTTGAGATCAATTAGTGTCTAATTCAAGCATTAAAAGTTCCTTTTGCAAAATTCCATTTTGAAGATTCATGAAAAAAATGCCTTATGTGACTTGTAATTCAAGGCATAGAAATGAGAAATCCTTTGGGACATTCTGAATTATGGACCATGAATGATGTTTGTATGATGGTTAGAAGTTGATTTGAGGTCACATTTGGCTTTGGCAAGTGTTTTTGCAAGTTTCCTCTTTGGCACAAAAGTGAAAATTAAGTGATTTTGTCCAACTTTGCAAGGCCATAACTTTAGTTCTAGAATGAATTAGATCAAGTTCTTGTACTTTTTGAAAATGGGAGGATCCAATCTACAACTTTCATGACCAAGAATTTTTCATTTGAAGCATTTTTGAATCAAAAAGAGGAGGTTGAAAAACTTTCCCAAAATGGCAAATTTCCATTACAAGTCACTTTCCCAAAATGGCAACTTTGCAAATGGCTTGAAATTCTTCAATTTTGTGAACTTCTAACCTCTTCTATGATCAAATAAAGATCATACACATCCAAATGATGGAGAAAACCCTTTGGTTGGATGATTGGGGGCCTCAGATGCCCTGATTTTGCACTGACTTGCTCAAGAAGTCATCTTTTGATCAGATGCCTTCCCCTTTGAATTTCTTCATGAAAATTGGTATGCATGATCCTTATGACATATAGAGACCAATAGAAACAAGAATGACCAAAAAATTTGGAGTTATGACCTCTGAAACCAAAACCCTAATTTTAGGTCATCTATGAAGTTAAGCTTGGCTCTGCTTCCATGCTCTCCTCAGTTCTTGTGATTTTTGACTCTCTTGATCTTGGGATGATGTAATATGATGATTGAACATACATGGGCCCTTTTGAAATGATGGGAGACCTTTGGAGTGGCTCAGATAGCTCAGGGATTACTCAGATCATAAACCCTAGATGCAGATGACTTTGACCTAATGCAGTGAAGCAAAAATGCCACATGATATGCTATGATTCAAATAATGCAAACATGAAAAGAATTACAAGCCATGGTGAAATGAGTGAGGGAAAATTTGGGGTGTTTACAACTGCCCCTATTCAAGCATGAGTTAGCTGTGTAGGATGTAAGCAACGGCTTAATAGGCAAACAAGATAACTTGTGGTTGAATACCAAAGACAATCCAAAATTTGCACTCACTGAATGAAGAAGAAAAAGGGTATAGATTGCAAAAGGAAGTAAAGTATGATTATAAGGTGCGGGCGACGGAGGACAACCGTCGAGCAAGGGACGACTTCTGGGGATAAAGCAATGACGGGGATGACCGACATGCTGGGGAGATAGAGGGATCATGATGGGGACGGCCATCAGGAAAAGAAATAAGACTCTCTGGGGATTAAAGGTAAATGATGGGGATGACCATCAGATTGAGGAAATGAAATAAATGATGAGGGACGGTCATCAGGGGTGAAGGACGATCACCTAGCAGGGGACGGCTGCTCTGTTGGGGATAAGATGAGGGACGGTCATCTAATGGTGAAGGACGATCACCTGGCAAGGTATGGTTGCCGAATGTTTCACGACATAGGACGAATGCCGGATAGAAAAGTTCGACGATGGGGGCGGCCATCGGATAAGCATTGATGAAGGACGATCATCAAAGGGTGACGGACGATCACCTAGCAGGGTACGGCTGCTCTCGGGGCTTATCACGACATAGGACGAATGTCGGATAACAAGATCGACGATGGGGATGGCCATCGGATAAAATGATGAAGGACGATCATCAAAGGGTGAAGGACGATCACCTAGCAGGGGACGGCTGCTAAAATATTGATCACACTAAAATTCACCGTATTTCTGACTCCGATTTCGCATGCATTCTTAGCTTTTATTGTTGTTTTGCTTTGTTATTGCTTTGTTTTCTTATGTTTTCAGGTTTTTATAATAATCGGAGCTTGAATCGGGAAAAGGAGCGAAAAAGGAGTGAAAACGGACGAAAACCTAGAAGTTCAGCGTTTTGCACTTACGGCACCCACCGTGGCGGGCGCCATGGGGTTAGCCATGACGTGGCCACGTCTCAAGACCACTCCTCAACCTCCAAGACCCACGTTCCCCACTCCATCATCCCCTGTAGGGACCATGGCGGGCGCCATAGGCCTGTGGCGGGCGCCACAAGGCCAAAATCAGTAACCTCCACTTTTTAGTGGAGGGGCGTCCCGGTCATTTCATGCTTTCAGTTTATCCTATAAATAGGACCTTAGATTTTCGTTTTTCTTCATCCAGAATTAGAATTCTCTAGGCATATATCAGTTATAAAGCAGTTGCCATTCCACATCGGGGTGCCTCTGCAATCGAGTGATCGAGTCTGTAATCTGTCTGTGGTTCGAGTTTTGGAGCACTCTGGAGAAAGTTAATCCTGCCGCCATTTTAATTCAAGTTCGTACTTTACTTTTATTTATTTCTCGCACATTTACTTTGTTTATTTCCCGCACTCGCACATTTACTTTGTTTATTTCCCGCACTCGCACATTTACTTTGTTTATTTCCCGCACTCGCACATTTACTTTGTTTATTTCCCGCACTCGCACATTTACTTTGTTTATTTCCTGCACTCGCACATTTACTTTGTTTATTTCCCGCACTCGCACATTTACTTTATTTACTTTCCGCACTCGCTTTAAATTACTTATATGAAAAACTATAAAAAGAATCTTTACTTTATCATGTCTAACTAATCCCATAAGGGTTAGAATGTAAGGATCGTAATTAAATCAGTAATCAGTATAATTGTTCGTGGAAACACCTAAGGGCTATTTTATCTTTCAATTCAAGTAATTGTTCTTAACTATTTCAAAAACAGCCAAAAGCGCTTTGTATAGTTCATTAGGAGTTTTTAGATTAAAAAGAAAAGAGATTTTAAAACGATTTTCGGACGCGTTATGAGATTTAGAGTCTGGTTCATAAGAACCTCTTTTTGCTAAGAAGTCCAAGTTAAAATACTTTTCAACTTAGTCAAGATACTATATTTCTTAAAAATAGGTTTACTACTCTAACGCAGTACGCACCTTTTTATCCGTGACAATAGGAGGGGTTGATTAGAGAGTACAACTCGGTTCTGAATACGCGAAAGCGACAGTTCCTGTTAAATTAGTTCTTTTCAAAGAAGAAAACATTGCCCATAAGTAGTTCCACTAACAAGTACTGGATTATCATTGATTACGTGAATTACATTCGAGCCTGTCCTTTATCTTTTATTTAAAATTATAATTTTATTTACCATTGCACCCTTATTAAAACCCTTAAAAATAGTTGCCTTAGATAAGCACCATAACAACAGGTACGATAGATTGACACTTGGTCTCTGTGGATTCGATAATCTTTTATATTACTTTGACGTGATTCGTACACTTGCGAAAAACACGCATCAAGTTTTTGGCGCCGTTGCCGGGGACCAATATCGTCAAATTTCATTACCTTGTAGTTATACCGTTTAGACTAAGGTTGTTACCCACCGGTCAATGCGAAAGACTCGCAGTGCCGGAAGTTTAGTAGACCCTCTAGCTGAACCTGAACGTTACGCTCGCGCACGTTTGTTTTTCCATAGGAATAGGATAGCTATGGCCGAAGAACAAAACCGAAGACCTCTTAAGGACTTCGCCCAACCATCAAACGAGGAACCTAGTTCCAGTATAGTAAACCCCGCTATCCCAGCCAATAATTTTGAACTTAAACCATCCCTGCTGCAATTAGTGCAACAGAGACAATTCGCAGGTCTCGCTACTGATAACCCAAACCAACATTTAAAAAACTTTCTTCAGTTAGCAGACACCTTTAAAACCAATGGAGCTTCTCCTGAGGCAATACGCTTAAGATTATTTCCCTTTTCCCTCAGAGATAAAGCTCTATCATGGTTAGATTCCCTTCCACCCAATTCAATAACAACTTGGGATGACCTTAGAAAAGTTTTCCTTGCTAGATATTTTCCCCCAAGTAAGACTGCTCTTCTTCGAAACCTAATAACTAGATTTACCCAACACCAAGGAGAGTCGTTGTTCGAAGCCTGGGAGAGATATAAAGAACTATTAAGAGCATGCCCACATCATGGCTTAGAGAATTGGTTAATCATCCAAACCTTCTATAATGGACTTCTTTATAACACTAAAATGACCATCGACGCTGCCGCTGGTGGCGCACTGATGAACAAACCTTACCCTGAAGCTAGTGCCCTTATCGAGGATATGGCCCAAAACCATCAATCATGGGGAGTAGAACGAGCGACAGTGGAAAAGAAGGAAGCCCAAGGAGGAATACATGAGCTAAGCTCTATAGACATGATGCAGGCTAAAATGGACGCGTTGGCCCTTAGAGTCGAACATATGTGTACAACTCCGAATACTGTAGCCGCAGTTTCGCCGAATTGTGAGATATGTGGAACGCAAGGACACCAATCCGCCGAATGCAATCTGTTAAATGAGACCAACACTGAGCAAGTGAACTATACCCAAGGGAACCCATTTTCAAACACATATAACCCTGGATGGAGGAATCACCCAAACTTCTCCTACAAAAATAATAACCCTATCCAAAATACCGCACCTCCGAGACAACAAGGTTACCAAGCCCCTAGAACAAATCAACCTATGCAACCTGTACCACCTAGTCCGAGCTTTGAGGAAGTTGTAAAAGATTTTATCGTTGCTCAAAAACAACAAAACAAAGAGTTCATGAACCATAACGTCCATGTTAAAGAACTGATTACCAAGTTAGGAACCAAGGTTGATCAAATCATTACTCATAATAAGATGCTTGAAACCCAGATCTCTCAGGTAGCGTTAAACCAAGCCCCACAGACTACACCTGGAGGACAGTTCCCTGGACAACCTCAACAAAACCCGAAAGGGCAAGCAAATGCCATTACTCTACGAAGTGGAACCGCTTATAAGGAACCTTTAAACCCTAGATTAAGTGAGCCCGAAACTTCTGAGAGGAATGAGGAGAAGGAACCAGAGAAGCCTGAAACCCCGGAAAGTCAAGAAAAAGGAGAAGAACCTAAAAATAAAACCTATGTACCACCACCGCCATATAAACCACCAATACCTTACCCTCAAAGATTAAAGAAAACCCAAATCGATAATCAATATCAAAAATTCGTTAAGGTTATAGAAAAACTTCACGTAGAAATCCCCTTTACAGAAGCCATCACCCAAATACCTTCTTATGCTAAGTTTCTCAAAGACATACTTACGAATAAACGTAGACTTGAAGATCCGAAACCCGTGGAATGTAATTCTATTTCCGAAGATAGGTTAGCAAAGAAAGATAAAGATCCCGGAAATTTTTCCATTCCTTGTATTTTGGGGAATCATGTCATCGAAAAAGCTTTTCTAGACTTAGGAGCTAGTGTGAGCTTAATGCCTTTAGCAGTTTGTGAGAGATTAAACTTAGGAGAATTACAACCTACTAAGATGTCACTTCAATTAGCCGATAGATCCGTTAAATACCCTATAGGCATACTTGAAGACGTCCCTGTTAGGATAGGTCAGCTGTTTATACCTACTGATTTTGTTGTCATGGACATTAAAGAAGATGACGACATACCAATCCTCCTAGGTAGACCGTTCTTATCGACTGCTGGAGCCGTAATAGATGTTAAAAAGGGAAAACTAACTTTTGAGGTAGGTGGCCAGAAGATAGAATTTATATTGTCAAAATTTCTTATGGCACCTGTGATAGGAGATGCTTGTTATGCCTTAGATATCATCGAAGAATGCATTAGGGAATTAGAACAAGAAGAAGAAACTGAATCTATAAAATTGCCGTCAACCCTTATTTTGGAAGATGACAATTATAAAACTCCTTACATTGATGATAACCTTCACGAATGTTTATCTCTTACCCCAGATCCTATGCCTTGCCCTATGAAACCGACCGTAAAACTTAAGGAACTGCCTAAAAACCTGAGATATGAATTTCTCGATGAAGATATGAACCGTCCAGTTATAGTCAGTGCTACCTTAAACCAAGAAGAAACCGATCAATTATTAGAAGTTTTACGTAGGTACCCCTCAGCCTTAGGATATAAGATCTCTGATCTAAAAGGAATAAGCCCATCCGTATGCATGCATCGGATTTTGCTTGAAGAAGATTCAAAACCTTCCAGAGAACACCAACGTAGAATAAATCCTATAATGAGTACTGTAGTTAAGACTGAAGTTCTTAAGTTACTAGAGGCAGGTATAATATATCAGATCTCGGACAGTAAATGGGTGAGTCCTGTGCATATAGTACCTAAAAAGGGAGGCATCACAGTCGTGCAAAACGAGAAGGGCGAACCTGTAGCAAAAAGAACCGATGGAGGTTGGCGTATGTGCATAGATTATAGAAAATTAAATAAAGCAACTAGGAAGGACCATTTCCCATTACCATTCATAGACCAAATGTTGGAGCGCCTAGCCAGACACTCTTACTTTTGTTATTTAGATGGATATTCGGGATTCTTCCAAATACCTATTCATCCCGAAGATCAAGAAAAAACTACCTTTACATGCCCAGTTGGAACTTTTGCCTATAGAAGAATGCCTTTTGGACTTTGTAATGCTCCTGCAACTTTCCAACGCTGCATGATGTCTATCTTTGCTGATTATTTAGATGGAATTATGGAAGTATTTATGGACGATTTCTCAGTTTGTGGGTCAGATTTCAAAAATTGTCTTGTCAACCTTGAGAAAATCCTGGAGAGATGTGTGGAGGTAAACCTTGTGCTAAATTGGGAAAAATGTCATTTCATGGTCACCGAAGGGATTGTTTTAGGACATATAGTTTCCGAAAAAGGTATAGAGGTAGATAAAGCAAAAATAGAAGTCATAGAGAATCTAAAACCGCCGAAGACTATCAGGGAGATAAGAAGTTTTCTTGGACATGCCGGATTTTACCGACGTTTCATCAAGGATTTCTCCAAAATAACAAAGCCATTAACTGGTCTTTTAATGAAAGATGCTGAATTCATCTTCGATGAAAAATGTACTGAAGCATTTAATCTTCTGAAGAAAGCTCTGATTTCAGCACCTATAATGAAACCCCCTGATTGGTCAGAACCGTTTGAGATAATGTGTGACGCCAGTGATTATGCTGTTGGAGCCGTTCTAGGTCAGAGAAAAGACAAAAAGTTACATGTGATTTATTATGCCAGTAGAACCCTAGACGCTGCACAGCTCAACTACGCAACAACCGAAAAAGAGCTCCTAGCTGTAGTTTTTGCAATAGACAAATTTAGATCTTATCTAGTAGGAGCCAAGATTATAGTTTACACTGACCATGCTGCCATTCGTTACTTACTAAGCAAAAAGGATGCCAAGCCTAGGTTACTTCAATGGATTCTATTACTGCAAGAGTTTGATTTGGATATCCGTGATAAGAAAGGCACTGATAATGTGGTAGCTGATCACCTATCTAGGCTAGAATACCTGAAACCTGACTCAGTACCCATAAATGACGATTTTGCCTATGATAGACTGATAGCCCAACTAGAAACCATTGAAGATGATAACCCAGACCCTCATGAGCATTTTCATAAATCCTTAGCTATAAGTAATGCACCTTGGTATGCAGATTTTGTTAATTACCTAGCCGCTGACATCATACCCCCTGATCTAAACTACCATCGGAAGAAGAAGTTCTATAGTGATGTGAGAAACTTCTATTGGGACGAACCATTTCTTTTCGAGAGAGGTAAAGATGGCATTTTCCGCCGTTGTGTTCCAGAAGAAGAGGTAAATAATATAATTGAGCATTGTCATTCTGCACCCTATGGTGGACATGCAAGCACATCTAAGACCTACGCCAAGATTCTTCAAGCTGGCCTATTCTGGCCTACTATGTGGCGTGATGTCCATGCTTTCATTGTCAAGTGTGACAGATGCCAACGCACAGGAAATATTTCAAGACGTAATGAAATTCCGTTAAGAAATACCCAAGAAGTAGAACTCTTCGACGTATGGGGTATAGACTTTATGGGACCGTTCCCACCATCTTTTGGAAATCAGTACATATTAGTAGCTGTTGACTACGTGTCTAAATGGATTGAAGCTATCGCCGCACCCACAAATGACACCAGAGTAGTCATCAAATTATTCAAGAATTATATATTTCCCAGGTTTGGAACCCCCCGTTTAGTCATAAGTGATGGAGGATCACACTTCATATCGAGAATATTTGATAAACTTTTAAGCAAGTATGGAGTTAAGCATAGAGTAGCAACACCATACCACCCACAGACCAATGGACAAGTGGAAGTATCTAATAGGGAGATAAAACAAATCCTCGAGAAGACTGTCTCTATATCTAGAAAGGATTGGTCACAGAAACTTCAAGAAGCATTATGGGACTATAGAACCGCTTTCAAAACTCCTATAGGAACAACCCCTTATCAACTGGTCTATGGAAAATCATGTCACTTACCTTTTGAGTTGGAGCATAAGGCCTATTGGGCCATCAAAACTTTGAATCTGGATTACTTGACAGCTGGTGAGAAACGTATCCTTGACATCCACAAATTAGAAGAGCTCAGACAATCTGCCTACGAAAATGCCATCATATACAAAGAAAGAACAAAAGCTTGGCATGACAAAAGAATCATAAGAAGAGACTTCAAAATAGGCGATCCTGTTCTCCTGTTCGATTCTAGGTTACGACTATTTCCAGGTAAACTCCGTTCGAGATGGACTGGCCCTTTCGAAGTATCTAAGATCCTAAGATCCGGTGCTATTGAAATCAAGAACCAGACATGTAAACCATTCATCGTCAATGGACAGAGGTTGAAGCCCTACGAAGGAGGTGACATTCCAACAACATACACCTGCCATACTCTGAGTGATCCACCGTATCCTTCCAATGATGTTTAAATATCGGTCGTCGAGCTAATGACGTTAAACAAGCGCTGCATGGGAGGCAACCCATGGTTTTCTTATTTTTGTACTTTTTATTTATTTTTACTTTATTTTAATTTGTTTATTATTATTATGTCAGGACTAACGATTGAATGTTTTATGTGCTTTCAGGACTTGTTTGCTAACCTTGTACAGAATGCAGAACCCTGATGACATGCACGTGGCCTTTAGAGACGATGCACAGAGAGAGCGTTACTATGTTCACATGAGACGCCCTATGGCTCCTACCAGGTACCCTGACCATGACTGCATGGATGCCTTGGGGATAGAGCCAAGCGTCAGATTTTTATGCCATCAACTCCACTGGGACCAGTTTGACTACAGGAACAACACTTATAGGAACTTGACTCTTGAGTTCCTCAGCTCATTTCATCATGACCCTTGGGCTGGACCCGATGGACTCGCTGTTTTCAGGTTGTTCGGGATTGACTACTCATTCTCTCACAAAGAGTTTGGTGATTTACTAGGTTTCCAGACTACTCCTGATGCTATTCCAGAGACTCCGATGGGGTATTTTATGAGCAGAGAAGTGGAAAAGTTTTGGACTAAAATATCAGGTGGAGGGAGCCAAGATCCTTCTACCCAGTTTTCTCAGGTAATCCACAACCCTGCATTGAGGTACTTCCAGATGATTCTAGCACATTCTTTCCTAGGTTTTCCAGATACAGAGACACTGCTAAGTGAAGAGGAGATTTTCCTACTGTTTTGTGCGACTCAGTCTCGCCCTGTTGCTTGTGGCAACTTTCTTCTGAAGGGCCTTGCTAGTGTTGCCAGATCATCAGTAGGCATCATCCATGTCGGTGGGATTGTTACATAGATAGCTACTGCATTGGGTTTGTCTCGCAAGTTATTGCACCTCAGGACCTTCTACTGCTACACCACCCTGGATATTGATTTTTGTCTTGATAGAGGACTGATGAGGAGGGCTTCCTTTGAGCCCAACATGTTTAAATTATTGATCGACGGTGAAGCGATACACTACTTTACATTACCAGATCCGCTGATGACCAGTGTCCATGATCCTGCAAATTGGAGTTATGCTCTAGAGGGTTATGGAGAGACTGTCGAAGAGCCGAAATCGCCTCCCGCCGCTGAGTACACTCCTACACCTCTTACTCCCCGAATCACTGTTATGTCTAACAATATGTCTCTGCAGCCACCTGACCTACAAACACAGATTTATGAGCTCCGTAAGGAGACTGCCCTGCTCAAGCAGGAAGTGGCAGACTTGGAGTTACAGATGCAGGTTTCTGATCTCACTCATGCCTCAGAGGCCGATGCTCTACATCAGGCGATTGAAGAGCTTCGGAGGGAGATAGCTGAGATTCGTGGATCAAGCCAGGAAAAGAAACCTACCACATGACTCATTCTACCCTGACAACACTACCCTAGTATTTAATTTCCTTTTATACGCTTTATTTTATTTATTGCATTTCCAGACATATTTTACTTTATTGCAGCTTTTATATTTTCATGCACTTTGAATTTCTTATATATATACATATTATGCACTAATGTTAATTTTTCTTTTTCTTTTTTTGATTTTTAATTATTTTATTTTTGTCGTGCAAAGAAAAAAAATATAAGACAAAAATATTTTCATTTTTGTCTTTACAAAAAAATATGCAAGCCAATGCCTTGAAAAGAAGAAGAAAACGCTATCCGGACCCCCGGAAGACAAAAAGGTACGTGAAGCCCACATGGGGTAGCTATCCCATCTGTTGCTTTACCATGCAGTAGACGTACTGATGTACATGATGAAAGGAACTGGACCTATGATCTTAATGCTCCACGTGTTTTGGGTCCACTTCCTCCTAATATTCCCGATGGGGAGGCACATGACACTGATGATGAGTATGATCGGAGAGAGCAGTCTCCCATCCCTCATATGTCCCCCCATCGTCCTTCACAGTCACACACCGCACCATTTTCCTCTAACCCTATTGCAGGTACTGCTCCTGGATTCTTTGTCACCGAGGAGATGTGGCGTGATATGACAGCTAGAGAAGAGAGGCGTGATGGCCTTCTCTCTACTATTTCACAGCAGTTGACGGACAATATGAGCTTCATGCAACAATCGCGATTGGTTTCGGATCGTGCTTATAGCAACGTTTGCCGTACCTTGAACGATATCTCATTAGAGCAGAACCGTCAGAGAGAGTTCAACAGCCGACACTACCAGCTTGTAGAGGCTACTCAGGGTTCCATCTTGGGTAACCTTCGAGAGGTCCGGAGTGCTCAGGCTGCTGTATCAGCACGACTCGACCGGAGGGACCAGCATCGTAGTAGATCCCGTCGTTCCAGACCATCACATCAGGACGGCGAAGGCACCAGTGCCCCTCCTCAGTAGTCTTTTTCCAGGTTACCCCCCTTATCTTATTTCGAAACATTGGGGACAATGTTCGATTTAAGTGTGGGAGGGGATTTTATTGCTTTCTGTCATTTCCCTTTTTAGTTAATTTCCTTTCAGTTATTTCCCTTTTCAGTAATTTAATTTTCTTAGATAATGCATGAGTCTGACGAGTCACCAGTATAGTGTCTTTTTAGTTCATCTTCATTTTTTCCCATTTCCTTAGCCTTACCAGAAAAATTTTAAAAAGAAAACAATGTTGTTTCACATGTTTTTTGGGCTTTGAGACAGGTTTAGATTAGGATGTGGTGACTTAGGTCAACTTTTTGAAACATCAGAACCATTTTAGCACCATAGACCTCTTGAATATAGGAATCACTCCTAAACCCCACCACCTTGGCCTTTACTATCATTTAAAAATTGTCCTAAGTAGTTTATCCTAGCAGTCAGCTCCGGCCTAAGCATGCTCTACGTAGGGGGCCGATGAATATAAGTGAATGATCCAGTGCTAATAAAAAAAAAAAAAAAAAAAAAAAAAAAAAGGGCAAACTCTGGTATAGGTGACCCTCACAAAGTCATTTAAACCGAAAAAAGAGAAGAAAAAAAATTTGCCACAAAGTGAAAAAATTGCAAGTCACCTATTGTTAGTTGGTTCAGAGGTATCTGGCACTGAACTTGGTAGGGCGGATTACGATCCGATCCCCCGCAGCTACATTTAGGCGAAATAAAAACAGGTTTACACATGCTTATGTGCCAGAAACCTTATGTTATGGATCAGAATCACTAACCGGTCACTCTACTATGAAGCATGTACGGATAACGGGCTTAATGTGATTGCGCCTGAATGAAAAGGAAACAAAAAGATGAGAAGATAGGCCTAGGTATCGTGGGATGATATGGAGTGGTTAATATAGGATTGAAGTTTGTGTTTGTGTTACTATGGTACCCTTGGTTCACTTAGTTAGTATCTGTCACTGCATCCTGACTTGAACTTAGAATCCCTTTAGCCCAAAAGACACGTGTTGACACCATATTTTCTTAAGCTTTAATGTTTGCTTGAGGACAAGCAAAGGTTTAAGTGTGGGAGAATTTGATCACACTAAAATTCACCGTATTTCTGACTCCGATTTCGCATGCATTCTTAGCTTTTATTGTTGTTTTGCTTTGTTATTGCTTTGTTTTCTTATGTTTTCAGGTTTTTATAATAATCGGAGCTTGAATCGGGAAAAGGAGCGAAAAAGGAGTGAAAACGGACGAAAACCTAGAAGTTCAGCGTTTTGCACTTACGACACCCACCGTGGCGGGCGCCATGGGGTTAGCCATGACGTGGCCACGTCTCAAGACCACTCCTCAACCTCCAAGACCCACGTTCCCCACTCCATCATCCCCTGTAGGGACCATGGCGGGCGCCATAGGCCTGTGGCGGGCGCCACAAGGCCAAAATCAGTAACCTCCACTTTTTAGTGGAGGGGCGTCCCGGTCATTTCATGCTTTCAGTTTCTCCTATAAATAGGACCTTAGATTTTCGTTTTTCTTCATCCAGAATTAGAATTCTCTAGGCATATATCAGTTATAAAGCAGTTTCCATTCCACATCGGGGTGCCTCTGCAATCGAGTGATCGAGTCTGTAATCTGTCTGTGGTTCGAGTTTTGGAGCACTCTGGAGGAAGTTAATCCTGCCGCCATTTTAATTCAAGTTCGTACTTTACTTTTATTTATTTCTCGCACATTTACTTTGTTTATTTCCCGCACTCGCACATTTACTTTGTTTATTTCCCGCACTCGCACATTTACTTTGTTTATTTCCCGCACTCGCACATTTACTTTGTTTATTTCCCGCACTCGCACATTTACTTTGTTTATTTCCCGCACTCGCACATTTACTTTATTTACTTTCCGCACTCGCTTTAAATTACTTATATGAAAAACTATAAAAAGAATCTTTACTTTATCATGTCTAACTAATCCCATAAGGGTTAGAATGTAAGGATCGTAATTAAATCAGTAATCAGTATAATTGTTCGTGGAAACACCTAAGGGCTATTTTATCTTTCAATTCAAGTAATTGTTCTTAACTATTTCAAAAACAACCAAAAGCGCTTTGTATAGTTCATTAGGAGTTTTTAGATTAAAAAGAAAAGAGATTTTAAAACGATTTTCGGACGCGTTATGAGATTTAGAGTCTGGTTCATAAGAACCTCTTTTTGCTAAGAAGTCCAAGTTAAAATACTTTTCAACTTAGTCAAGATACTATATTTCTTAAAAATAGGTTTACTACTCTAACGCAGTACGCACCTTTTTATCCGTGACAATAGGAGGGGTTGATTAGAGAGTACAACTCGGTTCTGAATACGCGAAAGCGACAGTTCCTGTTAAATTAGTTCTTTTCAAAGAAGAAAACATTGCCCATAAGTAGTTCCACTAACAAGTACTGGATTATCATTGATTACGTGAATTACATTCGAGCCTGTCCTTTATCTTTTATTTAAAATTATAATTTTATTTACCATTGCACCCTTATTAAAACCCTTAAAAATAGTTGCCTTAGATAAGCACCATAACAACAGGTACGATAGATTGACACTTGGTCTCTGTGGATTCGATAATCTTTTATATTACTTTGACGTGATTCGTACACTTGCGAAAAACACGCATCAAATATCACGACATAGGACGAATGTCGGATAGGAAAAGGGTTCCAATAATGGAGACTCCGCTGGGGAATGATGAAGGATGATCATCAAAGGGTGAAGGACGATCACCTGGCAGGGTACGGCTGCCGGAAGTATCATGACACAGGACGAATGTCAGATAAAAAGAAATTTGCCTTTTACTAGCAATTTGGTGAGAACTTTTCTGGGGAATGGTAGACACAAACGAGTGTCTAAATGTAAAAAGGGGTATAAGTGTTTGACGCTGTATATAGATTAAAGATGCGGACGAGCATCCTTAAGACGAGTATCAGTAGAAACAAACGCTGATGCATGTTCAGAGATGATGATACGGACGAGTATCATCTGGTTAACAAAGAACACGGACGAGTGTTGAATCTGTGGGGAACAAGTTTATATACAAAATACGGACGAGTATCTGTATAAGTAAAAACAAGTATCATGAAGTATGAGCAAGACACGGATGGGTGTTCAACTTACGGGGGAGAAATGACATGGTCGAGCAAAAGTGTATAAGTTATGAACTCAGGAGTGTAAAAGGTAATCGGGTGACCTGTGGGGATAGGATGACACAGACGGGTGTCAAAAGTGTGTATAGGTATCTGTTTGTGGCTTATATATGCAGGGGATGATATGACACGGACGGGTGTCGAAAGAGGGTATATATACATGTCTCTGTGAGTGCAAAGGGGATGCTTTGGCTTTCTGCCGGGGAGTTTGGGGAATATTTTGTATATTGTTGATGGAATGTCAGTATTTACAAGTGTTTGGTTCGACACATGGCTTACGGTTATGCAACATGTTTGATTTTTTCCGTAATGCTCCGTATTAGATGGAATGCTACGCTCTGGGAAAATATGACGTGAATGCTATGTTTATGCAAAAGATTTTGATCCGGGATTCGGATCCCGTTGCTGTGAAGATCTCTGGTTGATTTGCTTGAAGTGGTATCCCAGCTGGGGATGAGATCGTTGGTAGATCTGATACAATCATATATGGATATGTTTGGGGAATTAGATCATTGATAGACCTATCTTGGCAATGAGGGGCCCAACTGGGGTCTGTGGAAGCTTTCGTCACTTTGTTGTGAGATCTTCAGGTATTGCTCTTCTTGGGAGATGTTGGAGCTCTGCGGGGAGATGGTTCCCTGCCTGACACTTGGCTGGGGAGGGATGATCACTGGACGATCTTCCTAGAGATTTCTATGGGGGATCCTGCTGAGGAAGATGATGTCTGGAAACTCAGCTGGGGAAAGGGCACCCATGGTGCTATTTTGGGAGATGGGCTGAGCAAATAGTGATTTGATAGCTTACTGGGAAGAAGCTTTCATGCCCCCGGTCGTACTTTGAATACCTGCAATCCTGTATGACAAAGAAACGTACAAGTATCCCAAGGTATCCCTTACTGGATTCCATCATAAGAGTTTTAGACACTCCCGGGAGCAAATATATTTCCTGTGAGCACGTAATTTAGAAAAGACGCATATGTATTTATGCAATCAATATATTAGGGACATCAGACATTTTTGCAAACGAAAATAAAATGTACGAGACAAAGTATAACAGAAAATCTGATTTTATTAATTTGCGTGCCTCTGGATGGGCAAATACAGTCAAAGAAACAGATCCCCTGAAATGAGGAGATTGTTACAAATTGAGAAACAAAAAGATGATGGCAATGTTGATGATGCTTCAAGGAGCTTCCCTCTTGCTATGACCCGTATGACATTGACGTTCTTCTCATCCTGCTTTTGAAGAAGGATAATTCTAACCGAAGCTTGAACCTTTCGGAGCTTGCCGTGTTGTAAGTGATATAGACGAATTCAGAATGCAGTTGTCCGCTTATTCCCTTATTTTGCGTGGATCGCCCTTTCGGGTTTTCAATCCACCGGGATACCCATTTTTGCCTGAGTTGTTCAATGTGGCTTTTCAACTCAGCAGGTGTACACTTTTTTATTTATTTTCCCTTATTTTTGCCTGAGTCCTTTATTCTGTTTTTGACTCGCCGGGATGCCCTATTTTTGCCTGGACTTACATTCTGTTTTTAAGTCCAGCGGGTCATTTTTACGCGAAGTATTTTTTAACTGCATCCGAATTCACAGGGGACAAGAAGTCTTCACCGTCCATAGTACTGAGCATCAGTGCTCCACCAGAGAAAACTTTCTTTACTATGAATGGACCATCGTAATTCGGAGTCCACTTGCCCCTGTGGTCTGTATGAGGAGGGAGGAGTCTTTTCAGCACAAGATCTCCTACCTGGTATTCCCGAAGCCTGACTTTCTGATCGAAGGCTTTCTTCATTCTTTTCTGATACAGCTGCCCATGGCAAATTGCAGCCAATCTCTTCTCTTCAATCAGACTCAGTTGTTCGTAGCGGGATCGGACCCATTCTGCTTCATTCAATTTAACATCCATCAATAACCATAAAGAGGGTAACTCAACTTCAACAGGTAGGACTGCCTCCATACCATACACAAGCTGATACGGTGTTGCCCTAGTGGATGTTCGGATTGACGTACGGTATCCATGCAAGGCAAATGGTAGCATTTCATGCCAGTCTTTATAGGTGACCACCATCTTCTGCACAATCTTCTTGATATTCTTGTTAGCTGCCTCTACAGCGCCATTCATCTTTGGCCTGTAAGGAGAAGAATTGTGGTGTTGGATCTTGAAGTCCCGACACAGTTCTGCCATCATTTTGTTGTTCAAGCTGGAACCATTATCAG
The DNA here is from genome assembly GCA_963966055.1 of Lathyrus aphaca. NCBI lineage: Eukaryota > Viridiplantae > Streptophyta > Magnoliopsida > Fabales > Fabaceae > Lathyrus > Lathyrus aphaca. The sequence goes on from OZ014520.1 coordinate 500,942,009, forward strand.
TAATGATTCGTTCGGGAACTCCATATCGGCAGATGATGTCTCTCTTCAGGAATCGGGCTACCACTTGCCCTGTGACATTCGCATACGAAGTTGCTTCAACCCACTTGGTAAAATAGTCAATGGCTACCAGGATGAATCTGTGGCCATTTGAAGCAGTCAGTTCAATTTTGTCGATCATATCAATGCCCCACATGGAAAATGGCCAAGGTGAAGACATCACATTCAAAGGATTTGGAGGTACATGCACTTTATCTGCATAAATCTGGCATTTGTGGCATTTCCTGGCATAAGCACAACAGTCTGCATCCATTGTGATCCAGTAGTAGCCTGATCTTAACAACTTCTTAGCCATAGCATGCCCTCCAGCATGGGTACCAAAAGATCCTTCGTGCACCTCGTGCATCAACAAGTCTACTTCTGTCTTATCAACACATCTGAGAAGTACCGTATCAAAGTTTCTCTTGTACAAGGAACCATCAGCATTCAAGAAGAAACTACCAGCTAGCCTTCTTAGTGTCTTCTTATCATTGGATGATGCCCCAGGTGGGTATGTTTGATCCTCTAAGAAGCATTTGATGTCATGGAACCAAGGCTTACCATCTTTAGCAAGGTGTGCTGAGAATACATATGTTGGTCTATCAAGCCTGGATACCGAAATCCGAGGCACAAAGTTGGCAGCTTGAACTTTGATCATGGATGAAATGGTAGCCAGAGCATCTGCAAACTGATTTTCATCTCGAGGGATATACTCAAGCTTGACCGTTGTGAAGAAAGTCAACAATCTCCTTGTATAATCCCGATAAGGTATCAGATGATCTTGGTGAGTGTACCATTTGCCGTTGGTTTGATTAATTACCAGAGCTGAATCTCCGAACACAATTAAGGTCTTGATCCTGAGGTCAATGGTTTCCTCAAGACCCATAATACAAGCTTCGTATTCAGCTTCGTTGTTAGTGTAGTTAAAGGTGAGTTTTGCCGAGAAAGGCATGTGAACTCCCTTAGGCGTAATGAGTACTGCACTAACATCACGACCATTCATATTAACAGCCCCATCAAACATCATAGTCCATTCTTCTTCTGGGTCGGGCCCTTCAGTGTGAACAGGCTCTTCATGATCTTTCGCTTTCAAGAACATGATGTCTTCATCAGGGAAGTCAAATCTCATAGGCTGGTGTAAACACCCCAAATTTTCCCTCACCCATTCACACCATGGCTTGTGATCATTTCATATGCACAAACACAATCATATCATCTCATATCTCATTTTTGATTCACTGCATAGATTCAAAGTCATCTGCACCTAGGGTTTGTGATCTGAGCAATCCCAGAGCTTCTTGAGCCACTCCAAAGGCCATCAATCACTTCAAAGGGATCCATGTGTGTTCTTATATCATATCACATCCTCTCAAAGTCAAGAATGCCAAAGAATCACAAGAACTGGGATTGGTATGGAAGCAGAGCCAAGTTTGACTGCACAGTTGACCTAAAACTAGGGTTTTGGTTTCAGAGGCCATAACTCCAAATTTTTTGGTCATTCTTGTTTCCATTTGTCTCTATATGGTATAGGGAGTATGCATATCAATTTTCATGAAGAAATTCCATGGGGAAGTCATCTGATCAAAGGTTGACTTTTCAGACAAGTCAGTGCAAAATCAGGGCATCTGAGGCCCCCAATGACCCAACCAAGGGGTGATCTTCATCATTTTGAGTGTATATGATCTTTATTTGATCATGGAAGAGGTTTGAAGTTCACAAAATTCAAGAATTTGAAGTTTTTGCAAAGTTGACTTTTTTGGGCATAGTTGACTTTTAAAGAATATGTCATTTTAGGTCACTTTTCAAACCTTTCTTTTTGATCCAAAAATTCTCCAAATGGAAAAACTTTGGTCATGAAAGTTGTAGAATACATTTTTCCCTTTTCAAAAAGTACAAGAACATGACCTAATTCATTTTGGATCAAAAGTTATGGTGTGACAAAGTTGGCAAAAATCACTAATTTTCAAGATATGCACCAATTGGAAAATTTGCAAAAATCATGTATCAAGGCCATTTGTGACTTCTAGTTCACATAAAACCAATGCACAAACATTACATATGGCCTAAAAATCAGATTTGAACCAAAGTTTCTCATGTTTCATGGCTTGTATGGCAAGATAGTTTCATATGAACCAAAGTTGATCAAGTTGCAAAACCATCATGACACCTCCTACCACTTGCTGCATTGGCCATTGAACCAGCCTTAGCCTTTCCCCTCACCTTGCTGCGCAGCCCATGCCTCTTGTACCAAGCTAGAACTTAGCCCATACCCTCCTTACACCAAAGTTGACAATTTGCAAAAGTGAACATCCCAATCACAGCAGGCCAGGTCACATCATCTGACCAATTGGAGTTGTTTATACTATCCATTTGCTAGCCATTTCACAGGAGGAGCCAGCCTGAAACAAGCCCTAGCAACACATTCACAAAATCACTCCCTCAAGCATTTCTCTTCGAATCTCTCTACATAGCTCACAAACACAAAAACCAAATCCACTAATCAACTCACCTTGCTCCACTGAGCCAAAACCAGCAAGACATAAGCCTGAACCAAGCAAGAACATCACTCTTCCATTTTTCACTCTCAAAGCCAAAACTTTCGAAACTCATTCCACAGGCCACAAACACCTGAGCAAACTTCATAAACCTTCTCCATTCATCACCCTGGTCATAAAGAACCCTTCACCTTTGCCTGAAACAGCCTGAATCACAAGCACCATTTTCACCTGAGCTTGAGCAGAAGCTGTGCAAACTCCTTAACCAGCCAACATAAACTTCATTTAAGCATCCAAACATCATCAGGGGGTCACAAGGAGTGGTTTTCATCAAAGGAAGGGGACAGAAAGCTGCAAGAGTGAAAGCTTCGAAACTCAGGTAGCTCAAGAACTTTTTTCCCAGAAATCATTTTTAAAGTTCTTAAGTTGTTCTATATGCCTTCCTGATCATGAATATGTCTATAGTTTTGAAAATGGTGGAGAGATGAGAGTTTAATCAGTCTCTGAAACTTTTTGCCCTAGATTTTGTTTGCTTCGATTCAGCCATTCCTGGAAAAATAAATTTGTTTTGATTGAGGGTTTTGATTCGTGAGTGAGTGGGGATCATTTCTGTTCAATTAGATTTCATTTTCGTAACGTGTAGAAAGAGTTAGCACTTTGTCTCGCCGGAGAAGATGACCGGAACCACTGTTCCGGTCATCAGAAAGTAATTAGGGTTTGATTAATTAGGGCTAAGTGTAATTAAGTCAGTTTGAATGAGAGCCGTCCAAACCCGCGCGCAGTCAACTCCCGCCCTGGCCAGTTTGAATCTCATGCGTTGGATCTGAATACTTTTCCTTTTTTCAGTTTTAAATTCATTTAATTTTCATTTTAATTCATTTGTTTTGTATAATTTATTTAAAATAGCAAAAATGTTTTAAAAATTATGAAACTTTTTGTCAAGAGTTTCATTAATCTTTAAAACACAAAAATATTTTTATTTTCATCTTTAGCATTAAAAAAGTATTTTTAAATATTTAAAAGTTTATTTTTAATTGATTAATGAAAATTAATTTATTAAAAATACCTTTAGGTATTTAAAAATTACAAAAAAATTCATGAAATGTTATAAGACATTTAGAAACATTGTCCAACCTTCAAACCAAATTTATTTTTTGATCTTGATGCATTTTGAGAATTTTTCATTGATTTAAAATCATTTTTATGCATTAATTTGATCCAAAGTTCAAAAAATCATTTCTGCCTATCCATGAGGAGTTGGACATTGATTCTTTTTGCAATGCATTGTGTTTAGCATGTAGTTTGTGAGATCAAATGGCTTGGATTTGATCTTTCATTTTCCATTTGTTTGACATTTCTTTTGTTTGGAAACCCTAAAACCCTAGAAATCTTAAGAAAACCATAACTTGAAATTGGTTAAGAGTTGAAACTTCTCCTTTGGGCATTGGGTTAGTATAGGATTAGGGGTCCTTTGAGTGCATTTTCAATTTTTTATCTTAGGGTTTGCTTCTGATTTTGATTTTTGTTTGATGTATGGTTCATAAACCCTAATTTGGGCTTCCATATGCATCCATCTTGCATTCTCTTGCATAACATGACTTGCCATGACACTTCAAGCATCCATTTGATTCTTTTGACATCATAAGACATATTGAAAGCTTGTTTGATCATTGCTTCATGTATTTTCCATGTTGTATGCCATATGCACTTCATAACTTTTCATGTATGTCCATGCTTCTTAACTAGTTTCATTTGCATCCATAAGCTTGTATGATCATTTCCATGTGTTGCCTCATGCTTGTAGCATCTCATAGCATCATTGGCATCATGTATATGCTTCTGGTTTTGTTTCTCATCATGTCATCTCATCCCATTTTGCATTGCATTGCATTGCATTTCTTTTCTAACCTTTCAGGTGGTAAGTAACTTTGAGAAGTGAATTTGCCTTCACTTCTCATAACTTTTCTTTTCATCTCTCTTGCATCCATGCTGCATTTCTATATGTATTTGAGTTTGAGCTTGCTCATTCTTCTTATTCCCACTTTCTTTCTTCAAGTGACTTGACTTCTTGAATGAAGCAAGTTGCTTTGCTTCTCTTGATCCTTTCATCTGCTTCCTGGTGGTTCCATTGAAGGCTTCTTCTTGTTAAACCTCACAAACCTTAGGAACAACCAAGCATGACAATGATTAGGGTTTAGATTAGTCTCCCCCCTTAGTTTTACTTTTGTGTCTCTTTTGAGTCTTCTCTTCTCATCTCATAACCAGGGACTAAACCCTAAAGGTTTTAAGGCTTTGTGATTAAGCTTATGCCTGCATCCTTCTCTTAGGATGGAGTGTATAACTTTAATCCTAAGTGTTAAACCCTTAATGTGTTTAAATCTCTTAATCAATTCACTTAATAAGTATCAAGACATCATACTTGTAACTTGGGCCTTGCATTAGGGTTCTAATTCTTCCTTAACTGGTTAAGAAGGACTAACCCTAGTGTTAATGGACAAGTCCCCCTCAAGTTGTCTTACAAACCATAAAACTCACTTCATCATCATATCATTAAATAAAATCCACTTAATCAAAGGCTTGTTTTGTCATGAATTTAATCCCTAATCATGGATTAAGTTGAGGAGCCTTCCTCAGCTTCAACATTCTCATCTATTATCCTTCTATTAGGATGGTGTAATGAGTCTGTTAAATCCCTGATTATGGCTTAACCTCATTACTCAACACTAAACAAAAACCACAAAAACATCTAATTAATCACAAGTAGGTTAATGATCTTAATCCTACACCAAAGGTGATTAAGTGTGAGAATCTGACTTCACACTTAAGGTATTCTCATTACCCCTAATCAGAGGGAGGATGTGATGAGTTTACTAAATCCATTGGTTTAGGCTTAAGCTCATTAACTTATGACAAATCCAAAAGCAATAAAAGACTGAAAACTCAAAAACAAACAATAATCGTCTCCTTCGGGATTCTTTTCTCATCATCCTCACTCATAAACGAGAACTTGCTTCTTCCGTCTAATGCAAGACAGTTTGCACCTGAGCCAGACAGGTCATACACTTGAGCATAGACAAGTAAGCAGTTCACAAGTCAATTCACCTTTCAGTCTCTTTGGGTCGAACTACGGTGTTCTGACTTCCTCATTGCACGAGAGGATACGTAGGCATAACTTAACAGTTATCGAACAAAAGTCTCTGTATATTCCCCCTCTTCCAGCTTTATTCTTTTAGCCTCATTATCTTGAGCATCTTACTCTCATCCTTACACTGACACATCATTATACACCCCACTTCTTTTACACTGACACCTGTACATCCTTTTCCAGCTATTTTACACACAAATTGCATTGACACTACCCCTTTAAAACACAAATCTTTTAAGCGTGGATTCCGTCGAGTACGGCGGACAATCTGGGTGCTAATACCTTCCCAGGTTGTAACCAACCCCCTTTCTCAGTCTCTCTGGTTCGCAACCGTCTTATCCATCTTTTTCTAGGCCTATGCAGCATTGCCTTTCCTCCGGGATAAAAATGCCTAGCTGGCGACTCTATTCATCTCCAGTGAGTTCACGGCTGTGTGTTCTCATTGTCCCTCTCGCCGACCGTTCGCGTCTGTACCTTTATCTGGGCCTGTGTCCCATTTATCGGGAGCGACAGCTTGGCGACTCTGCTGGGGACCCTTATACTGCAACCAGGTCTTCTGGTTCTTTTTGTGGGTTCCTCCTAGCGCTTGATTGATTTGTGTTTATTGTGGTGTTATGTGCTTATTTGTGTTGGTATATGTTTTATTTTTGCTTTATGTACAGTTTGTTTTATTACTTTCTTTACTGCTTTACATATATCATACTGTCATGCTGTCTGGCTGGATCTGGTTTTGCTTTGGTGGGTGGGTGTTCTATTGAGAGTTAAGATCCTATACCTGGGATCTGAGTGACACCTAGGATAGAGTGGTTCATATTCTTTCCCATTCCATCTCGGTCTGGTGCGGGAATATGAAACACAGTTCAGATATGGGTTTCTTCTTGAGAACTCTGTGTTGCAGATTTCCTGCAATACTAGGGCTATCTGGGAAGCCTGCTAAGTCTGGATGACCTTTTAGTATAGACCTTCAGAAACTGAGGTGAATTAGAGGAGGAACTTTTATGGTTATTGTAAACACTGTACCTCCGGGTTAGAAGTGTTTACACTTCTCATAACTGATCCAAGTCTGAGGATCCTTGTTTTAGAACACCACCTGTGAGGGGGTTGGGCTGTTTACAGGTTTGCAGGTACCCTTGGCCTCAACATACCCTGTTGCTTTGTTTGATTAAGAATACTCCATGTTGGAACAGTTCTTGTGATTCTAAACCCTGGACATGTGGCTCTTTATTTGAGCCCCCCACCCTGGTTATTGGATTTATAGACCTCCATCTGGATTTCTTGAACATACTTGGACCTATCTCAGGGCATTTGATCAGATCCAGCTCAGTCACAAACCCTTGCATATCATTTGCATACATAATCATTGCATCATATTGACATTTGCTTATTTGTGTTTCAGGGTATCCACCTTCATTTTTGGTTTGGTTTTGACCCCATCTTCAGTATTGACCTATCTTCATCAGCACCTGCTTCCGCTATCAGCTATCCACTTCAGTCACCTGCACCAGCCAATCAGTGGCCCATTTCTTCAGTGTTATCATCAGCACCTGTCTCCACTCATCTTCAGCATCATGGCTCCTAAAAAGAGCAACATCACCTACCACTTCTTCCAGCCAGAGTTAGCTGACATCAGGAGGATTCAGACCCTGATCACTCCAGACCATATACCACTGTTCAGGGAACACCATGGAGATATACTTGATATGGTTATGGATCTGGACCCCTCACAGAGAAGCCTGATCCACACTTGCCTTCAGTTTTATGATCCCCCACTGAGATGTTTCACTTTTCAGGACTTTCAGTTGGGCCCCTTATTGGAAGAATACTCATCATTAGTTGGTATACCTATCAGAGGTGGAGTCCCTTTCAACCCTGAGATGGTCTTTCCTGGTAATGAAGAGGTAGCAAAGGCATTACATCTGGAACCAGTCCTGATTGGGCAGCATATGACTTCTAAGGCTGGAATCCCTGGCTTGCATCTGGATTTCTTGATCTCCCAAGCTACCCTGAAAGCTTCTTTAGGAGAGTGGAAAGCAGTTTGTGCTTTATTGGCCTTGAGCATATATGGGATCATATTATTTGCAGATGAGCCTCGATTTTTTAGCAAGAATGCAATCCATCTTTTCATCCTGAAGAACCCAGTGCCAACTTTATTAGGGGATCTCTACTAATCAGTGCATCAGAGGAATGAAAAACAGAGGGGAAGATTAGTGAGGTGTTGTGCTCCATTGTTCCATACTTGGCTTCTCAGGCATTTGCCTAGGACAGATGCATTTTTAAACCCTCATCAACAGAGAAACTGGGCTGGAAGACTTACTACTCTAACTTCAGCTGATATCAGGTGGTGCACCCAAAGCACAAAAGGCAGGGACATCATCACCAGCTGTGGGCATTTTCCCAATGTGCCCCTAGTAGGAGTTAAGGGTAGTATTAATTACAACCCTCTGCTGTTCAAAAGACAACTGGGCTATGCACTGGTCCACACTCCTAAGGCACAAGACTTGGTTGAAACACTTTATTGTGAGAACAAGCCTAACCTGGCTATTGTTAGGCAGGCAGCCTGGGCCTGGGATAATGTTCAAACCAAGGGAGTAACCATTCTGGGGAAGTGCAACAATGTGGCATCAGCACAATATTATGAGTGGTCCCATGCCAGGGCTCAATTCTCTGGAATGCCATTTACCATGGAGGATATGCCTGGACCATCCTCAGCACCACCCCCTGCCACTATCAGTTTGGAGGAGTTTGAGAGCTTGAAAGAAAGAAACGAGAAGTTGACTCAGGCTTTGCAGAAGACCCTCTGGGAGAGGAGTGATGGTAGGTTGGATATTGAGAGGCTGGAGAAGTTGAGAGTAGAGCATCTGGCTAAAATTGAGAAGTCTGAGGATTATATTAAGAAATCTAGGGCTGGGGAACAAATTCTGAAGAATGCTTGCAAGGAAGCCCAGTTCCAGAGAGCAAGGACAGACTTGTATCTGAAGGAGAGTCAGGCTAGGTGGGTCAGGATCACCGAGGCTCGTACTCTGGAGGACAAGAGGGTCCAAGACAAGATAGAGCAGATGGAAGCTAGTGCAAAGGAGCAACAAGAAGCCCTGGCAGCAGCCCAGAGGGAGATATCAGAGCTGAAGATCAGAGCTGGAGTGAAGAGGTCAAAGGACCAAAGTCAGCACAAGAAGCTAACTGCAGCTATTACAACCCGGAATCTCCTCATCAGGAATCTCACGGAGCGTCCAGCTGATCCTGTGAACGAAGCACTTCTCAAGGAAGTTCGGGAGGATGAGTTTGGTCTTGGTGTTTGACCATTTGTTTGTTGTTGCTTTTATTCCATGTACTTTTGTTTTCCTGTAATATATTTTGACCCCTCGGAGGGTTTGTATTTGTAAACGAACTATGTACCATTTTGCTTTTTGTAATATATGTATTAGTTTGTTCCATCCAAGTTCACTTCGAAAGCAATATCAAGAGCATCTTCAAGGGCCTGGAAGGGTCAAAACTGAATGCCAAGCCGGATACCTTGAAAACAAATAAGCATACTGCATTGCATGCTAACCCTTTTGTTTGTTTTGTAGGTCTTTGTTTTATTGTTGCTAACTTTGTTGTGATACTCAGGAACTATTGCTCGACGCCGGGTATTTCCCCTCAACCGTCCGCACCGTTATCCAACCCGTAACAACCTTCCGGGCATACAAATGGATCAGATGCAGCAGGACCTTACAGAGGTCAGAAACCAAATGACCAACGAGAGGTTGGAAATGAGGAACCAAATGACACAGTTTATGGAGGTAATGAACAACATGGCTCAAAGCCAGGAGAGGCTCAGAGCACTGGTGGAAGGGAGAAATCAAGAGGATCCACATATAGGGACTGCCGGCACCAGCAACAATGAAAGGGTTCAACCTCATGTTAACCCCCCTGTATTTGGCCCCCATCTTCATCCAGAGGTCAATATTCCTGCAAATGTTCAGGGGACTGCCACTGCAGGCAGGGTACTGCAAGAAGACCCTCAAGAGGATCAGTTCACAGTAATGGGTGCCGGGGAAGAAGCTTATGATAGAAGGTTGGATGAGATAGCTGAGAAATTAAGATCCTTAGAGTCTCAAAACTCTTTGGGTTTCGATGTCATGGACATGGGCTTGGTAGACGGGGTCAGGATTCCCCATAAGTTTAAGCCTCCTTGTTTTGAAAAATACAACGGGACTTCATGCCCCCGGACTCATTTACAATCATTTCTGGGAAGGCTGAAGGCCTATACTATGGATGAGAAGCTCTGGATGTTCTATTTCGAGGATAGCTTGACGGGAGCCTCAAGAGAATGGTACTATCATCTGACAAGAGCAACTATCAGGTGTTGGAAGGACCTGGCAGAGGCCTTCATCAGACAGTATCAGTACAACTTAGATATGGCACCCAACAGGACCCTCCTAATGGGAATGTCACAATCGTCAAGGGAAAGTTTCCGAGAATATGCCCAGAGATGGAGGCAACTGGCTGCTGCTGTTCAGCCACCTATGTCTGAAAGGGAAATGGCAGATATGTTTATGAACACCCTCCAGGGGACATATATTGAGAGGCTGGCCGCTTTCTCTTCCACTAGCTTTGCAGATGTCGTCATAGCTGGGGAGAGAATTGAGAGCCTGTTAAAGATGGGCAAAATCTCTGACAATGGTGCCAGCTCGTCCAGCAATATGAGGAAGCCTTTTGCAGGCCCAAGAAGAACTGGCGAGACCAATGCCATCCACACCAACAGGGGCAGACCCCAATATGTTCATAGATCTGTGGCAGCAGTCACCATTCCTGCTCCAGCTCATCCACAACCAGCCTATCAACCTCCGCGGCAAAACTATCAGCAACAACCTCAATACCATCAACAAGCTCAGTATCCTCCAAGGAATTATAACAACACCAACAACAACAACCAGCAAAGGCCATTTCAGCAGAGGCCATCTCAAGCCAATAGGGTGATCGATCCGATCCCTATGCCATATGCTACATTGCTGCCACAACTCCTGAAACTCAACCTAGTAGAGCTAAGGACATTGGCGCCTCCAGATCCCAACAGTCTACCTAGGAATTATGACCCCAACGCCGATGTGCTTTTCATTCAAATGCACCTGGCCACAATACAGAAAAGTGCAGAGCCTTGCACATGAAGGTACAAGACCTAGTAGACTCAAAAGCTCTGAACTTCGCACTACCACCCAATGTCAATAAGAACCCCATGCCGAACCACGGTGGTCCCAGAATTAACGCTATTGAAGAAGACAAGCCGTCTTATTTAATAACCAGTGTGGGTCAGATCCGGACACCGTTGGTGGAAATTAAGGCTCAGCTCCTCGAATGTCAAATGTTCCCGGGGTGTGAGTTGGGGTGTGCTTACTGCAATATCTCAGTAAATGGGTGCGATAACCTGAGGAATGGCATAGATGGTCTCATTCAGAGTGGCCAACTTCAAATCACCACATCATTTCCTACAAATCCAGCAATCTCAACAGCAACAATTCCGGTATCTCCTACAACTGCAACAACCATTGTTCCTGACAACTCTTCAGCTTCATCAACAAGCACTTCATCTGTCGTTTCAACTGACCAGATATCAATGAACGTTCCTTCTACAACTTCAGCACCACTCCAGTTTGAATCTCCTACAACTACAACGTCCATCCTTCCGACAATATCTCCTACAACATCAGCAACAAATCATGAAGACGTCTCAACTGTCACAATATTTTATGATCCTGAGAACAACTCTGCCTACAATTCACAAAGTGCTGCTCCCATTAGAGCACCAGTCACGATATATTACGATCCACAGACTATCACAATTCTTTCCGCAGTTGCAGTCAGTCCAGTCACTATCACGGTGCCTGGACCGGTACCTTATGAAAGCAGTAATGCCATCCCTTGGCATTACGGCTCTGACTTGTATTGTGAAGGACAAAAAATCACTTTTGAATCATCAACCCCGGCACCACAAATAGACAATGTGGGAGGAGGCGGAGGCTTCACTCGAAGCGGACGTCTCTTTGCTCCACAAATTCAGAGACCCACTGCCGAAGCAGAAGCTGCTGCCAAGGCAAAAGGGAAAAGCTTGGTGCAGGAAGAGCAGATTGTCAAGGAAGCTTTGAAAACACCATTCGATCAAGAGGTTGATGAGTTCATGCGAATCATCAAGAAGAGTGATTATAAAGTAGTGGATCAGCTTCATCAGACGCCTTCCAAGATCTCAATCCTATCATTGCTTATGTGCTCCGAAGCCCATCGGAACGCACTACTCAAAGTCTTGCACGCAGCTTACGTGCCTGAAGAGATCACTGTCAATCAGCTGGAAGCTGTAGTTGGAAATGTTAATGCTAGTCATGGACTAGGGTTCACCAACACTGATTTGACCACGGAAGGCCGTAATCATAATAAGGCTTTGCACATAACCATAGAATGTAAAGGTGCAGCCCTTTCCCACGTGCTGGTAGACACGGGGTCATCCCTCAATGTCTTACCCAAAAAGGCCCTTGTGAAGCTAGAATATGACGGATTGGCGTTAAGGCCCAGCAACCTGGTGGTGAGAGCCTTTGATGGCTCAAAGAGATCGGTTCTGGGAGAGATCGAGTTGCCCATAACGATTGGCCCGCAGACCTTCAAAACGACCTTCTACGTAATGGATATACAGCCTGCCTACAGCTGTCTATTGGGAAGGCCATGGATTCACGCCGCTGGTGCCGTGACCTCTACCCTTCACCAGAAGTTAAAATATGAGTGGGAGGGTCAAATCGTTACAATCTGTGGAGAGGAGGATATTTTTGTCAGCCACCTGGCTACCTATAAGTATATTGAGATGGATGGGGAGATCCATGAAACAATGAGCCAAGGTTTTGAAGCCTTGAATGTCAATGAAACATCTGCTGTGCCTGGTACTTCAATATCATCATACCAACAAGCCCGGAGGGTTGTTGAGGGAGGAAACGCCCAAGGCTGGGGCAAACTGTTATCGGTGGAGAAGAAAGAGGATAGATTTGGGTTGGGTTACAAACCAACTCAACAAGATCAAGCAGAGGCTGCAAAAGAGCCCAACTTTGTTAGTGGGGGGATGCTCACCCCTGATGCTATCAACAATTTGGAAGACGAGCTGGAAGAAGAACGCAACCTGGAAAGCTGGATTCGTCCAAAGGTCCCGGGGAGCAGTATCTCAAACTGGTCTTCCCAGGAAATTATAAGAGTTACTCATGCAGAGTAATTATTATTTCCTGTATTTTTATAGCATGCATCAAAGTCTTTCATCTTGCCCAAGATGACAAGACTCATTTTGTAATCGGGCCATCTGTACTTTTTGTGCAACAAGATTAATCAATGAAATATCAGACATCTTTTTGCAAATGAGTCTTTTTCTTTTCCGTTCACTGTTTTTCCATTTTTCTTTTTGTACAAAAAAATAAATGGCAGTGTTTTCAAAATGACAACTTTATTTCACTTTTCTAAAACAAGATTAAAATCAAATCACTAAAATGAACAAACTGAACCCTTGCAGAGTGTGCCTTCCAGACAGCACCGACAACAGCACGGCTATGACTTCGTATGACTTTGACAATCCAATCAATCAAGCTGACGAAGGGGTTGAAGAAGAATATGAGCTTCCTGAAGAGCTAGCCAGGTTGTTAAGACAAGAGGAAAAGGTTATTACTCCTCACCAGGAGGAGGTTGAAGTGATCAATCTTGGTACGGATGAAGACGTGAAAGAAGTTAAAATCGGGGCCTGCCTGCAAGACTCAGTGAAGAGACAACTGATTGACCTGCTTCAAGAGTATGTGGATGTGTTTGCTTGGTCTTATCAAGATATGCCAGGGTTGGATACCGACATTGTTGTGCACAAGCTGCCTTTGAGAGAAGAATGCCCACCGATCAAACAGAAGTTGCGCCGTACTCGCCCAGACATGGCAATGAAGATCAAGGAAGAGGTACAAAAGCAATGGGACGCCGGATTCCTTGCTGTAACTAGCTATCCACCGTGGGTTGCTAATATAGTACCTGTGCCTAAGAAAGACGGCAAAGTAAGAATGTGTGTTGACTACCGAGATCTGAACAGAGCCAGCCCGAAAGATGACTTCCCTTTACCTCACATTGATGTATTGGTGGATAATACGGCTCAGTTCTCGGTATTCTCCTTCATGGACGGATTTTCAGGATACAATCAGATTAAAATGTCACCTGAAGACATGGAGAAGACAACCTTCATCACACCTTGGGGCACGTTCTGTTATAAGGTGATGCCATTTGGGCTCAAGAATGCTGGTGCAACGTATCAACGGGCTATGGTGACATTATTCCACGACATGATCCATAAAGAAATAGAATGTTATGTGGATGATATGATCGCCAAGTCCCTTACTGAAGAAGACCACCTGGTAAATCTGCTGAAGCTATTCAAGCGTCTGAGGAGGTACCAACTGAGGTTGAACCCCAACAAATGCACATTCGGGGTGTGATCGGGTAAGTTGCTGGGATTTATTGTAAGCGAGAAAGGGATTGAAGTTGACCCTGATAAAGTCAAAGCTATTCAAGAAATGCCTGCACCGAAGACAGAGAAAGAAGTTCGAGGGTTCTTAGGTCGATTGAACTACATCTCACGGTTCATATCCCACCTTACGGCAACCTGTGAGCCCTTGTTCAAATTATTGAGAAAAGAGCAGACGGTCAGGTGGAACGAAGACTGCCAGAAGGCTTTTGACAAGATCAAGGAGTACTTACAAGAACCTCCAATCCTTATGCCTCCAGTTGAAGGAAGACCTCTGATAATGTACCTGACAGTATTAGAGGAGTCGATGGGGTGTGTGTTGGGCCAGCATGACGAGTCTGGTCGAAAAGAGTATGCAATATACTACCTAAGCAAAAAGTTTACCGACTGTGAACAACGTTATTCACTGCTCGAGAAAACTTGCTGTGCTTTAGCGTGGGCTGCTCGCCGACTGAGACAGTATATGTTGACCCATACTACCTTGTTGATCTCAAAAATGGACCCAGTTAAGTACATATTTGAGAAGCCAGCACTTACCGGATGGGTTGCAAGATGGCAAATGATCCTTACAGAATATGACATTCAGTACACTTCTCAGAAAGCCATCAAGGGCAGTGTATAGTCTGAATATCTTGCTGAGCAACCTATTGATGATTACCAGCCTATGAGGTTTGACTTCCCTGATGAAGACATCATGTTCATAAAAGCAAAAGATCATGAAGAGCCTGTTCACACTGAAGGGCCTGACCTGGAAGAAGAATGGACTATGATGTTTGATGGGGCTGTTAACATGAATGGTCGTGGTGTTGGTGCAGTACTCATTACACCTAAGGGAGTTCACATGCCTTTCTCGGCAAAACTCACTTTCAACTGCACTAACAACGAAGCTGAATACGAAGCTTGCATTATGGGTCTTGAGGAAGCCATTGACCTCAGGATCAAGACATTGACCGTATTCGGAGATTCATCTTTGGTAATCAATCAAACCAATGGCAAATGGTACACCCACCAGGATCATCTGATACCTTACAGGGATTATACAAGGATGTTGTTGACTTTCTTTACAACAGTCAAGCTTGAGTATATCCCTCGGGACGAGAATCAGTTTGCAGATGCCCTGGCTACCATTTCGTCCATGATCAAAGTTCAGGCTGCCAACTTTGTACCTCAGATTTCAGTGTCCAGACTTGACAGACCAGCATATGTGTTCGCAGCAGATGTCGTTAAAGATGATAAGCCTTGGTTCCATGACATTAAATGCTTCTTGGAGGATCAAACATACCCACCTGGGGCATCTTCCAATGATAAGAAGACTTTGAGAAGGCTTGCTGGTAGTTTCTTTCTGAACACTGATGGGTCTTTATACAAAAGGAACTTTGATATGGTACTCCTCAGATGTGTTGATAAGACAGAAGCAGACTTGTTGATGCATGAAGTGCACGAAGGATCCTTTGGTACCCATGCAGGAGGGCATGCCATGGCTAAGAAATTGTTAAGATCAGGTTATTACTGGATCACAATGGATGCAGACTGTTGTGCTTATGCCAGAAGGTGCCATAAATGCCAGATTTATGCAGATAAGGTGCATGTGCCTCCAAATCCTTTGAACATAATGTCTTCACCATGGCCCTTTGCTATGTGGGGCATTGATATGATCGGCAAGATTGAGCCAACTGCTTCAAATGGCCACAGATTCATCTTGGTCGCCATTGATTACTTCACCAAGTGGGTCGAAGCAGCCTCATATGCAAATGTTACAAGACAAGTGGTAGCCAGATTTCTGAAGAGAGATATCATCTGTCGATACGGAGTTCCCGAGCGAATCATTACTGACAATGGTTCTAATTTAAACAACAAAATGATGGCTGAGTTATGCCGGGACTTCAAAATCCAACACCACAATTCTTCTCCTTACAGGCCAAAGATGAATGGCGCTGTTGAGGCAGCTAACAAGAATATCAAGAGGATTGTGCAGAAGATGGTAGTCACTTACAAAGACTGGCATGAAATGCTACCGTTTGCCTTGCATGGGTACCGCACGTCAATCAGAACATCCACCGGGGCAACACCGTATCAGCTTGTGTATGGTATGGAAGCAGTCCTACCGGTTGAGGTTGAATTACCCTCTCTACGGGTACTGATGGATGTTAAATTGAGTGAAGCAGAGTGGGTCCGATCCCGATACGAACAACTGAGTCTGATTGAAGAGAAAAGATTGGTTGCAATCTGTCATGGGCAGTTGTATCAGAAAAGAATGAAGAGAGCCTTCGATCAGAAAGTCAGGCACCGAGAGTACCAAGTGGGAGATCTTGTGCTGAAAAGAATCCTCCCTCCTCATACAGACCACAGGGGCAAATGGACTCCAAACTATGAAGGACCATTTGTGGTAAAGAAAGTTTTTTCCGGTGGAGCACTGATGCTCAGCACCATGGATGGTGAAGATTTCCCATCCCCTGTGAATTCAGATGCAGTTAAAAAATACTTCGCATAAAATGACCCGCTGGACATAAAAACAGAATGTAAGTCCAGGCAAAAATAGGGCATCCCGGCGAGTCAAAAACAGAATAAAAGACTCGGGCAAAAATAAGGGAAAATAAACAAAAAATGTACACCCGCTGAGTTGAAAAGCCGCATTGGACGACTCAGGCAAAAATGGGTATCCCGATGGATTGAAAACCCGAAAGGGCGATCCATGCAAAATAAGGGAATAAGCGAACAACTGCATTCTGAATTCGTCTGTATCGTTTACAACTTGGTAAGCTTCGAAAGGATCAAGCTTCAATCAGAGTCAACATTCTTCAGAAAGCAAGGTGAGAAGAACGTCAAAGTCATACGAGTCATAGCAAGAGAGGAAACTCCTTAAAGCGTCATCAACATTGCCAGCATTTTGTTTCTCAATTTGTAACAATCTCCTCATTTCAGGGGATTTGTTTCTTTGACTGTATCTCGCCAATTCAGGGCATATGAATTAATAAAATTAGATTTTCAGTCACGTCTCGCCTTGTACATTTTATTTGCAAAAATGTATGATGTCTAAAAAACTGATTGCACAGAATACAGATGTTTTATCCTCAAATAAAAAACATGCTTGCAGGAAATGTACTTACTCTCAAAAGTGCCTAACTCTTATGACGGAATCCAGTAAGGGATACCTCAGGATTATCTTGCGCGTTTCTCTGTCTTTTCAGGATTGCAGGAATCCAGAGCGCAACTTGGGGCATGTAAGCTTCATCCCAGCAAGCTGGCAAATCAACACTCAATTTTAGCACCCGAAGTGCTCTCCCCCCAGCTGAGTTGCCTCTCATGACTTCCCCCAGCTGAGCTGCCACTTGCTACTACTCCCAGCCGAGTTGCCATTTCATCCTCAACCAAAGTACAAAAGCCAAGGAGCTCTCCCCACAGAGTTGCAGCCTCTATCCAGAAGGGCAGCACACGAAGGAATCACAACAGAGTGGCGAAAGCTTCTACAAACCCCAGCCGGGTCTTTCATTTATTGGAATAGGTCTATCAGTGACCTGAATCCCCAAGCAGATATCATCTCATCAGATCTACCAATGATCTCACCCCCAGCTGGGATGTCCGCTTCAAGCAGATCGACCAAAGATCTGTACAACATCGGGACCCGAATCCCGGATTGGTATCTTTGCATAATCATAGCATTCGCATCATATTCACCCACAAAGCGTAGCATTCCGTCTAATATGGAGCATTATGGCAAAAATCAAACATATAGCATAATCATAAGCCATGTCTTGAACCAACACTTGTGAATATTGACAGTTCATCAACGCACAGAAAAATCCCCACCAGAGTCCCTAGCAAAAGCAGCTGCCTCACAATCCACAAACACCAGTATATATTCATTTTGACACCCGTCTGTGCCACCTTTCCCCAGTAAAGTCGCCTAAACACTCTTTGCAAACAAGATCACCCGTATTACAGATACGTCCTGACACCCGTCCGTGTCATACTCCCAGCAGAAAGCTAAAGACATCTTCTTTGCACTCACATGTACTTATACATACAACTCTTTGACACCCGTCCGTGTCATATCCCCAGCGCAGTCACCTACACTTTGTATATCAGACACTTGTTCATATTACACTCCTCTCCTTTTGACACTCGTCCGTGTCGCTCTCCCCAGCAGATAAACACTCATCTATACACCAATCACCCTTATACAGATACTCGTCCGTATCTTGTATATACCACTTATATCCTCACAGATTCAACCCTGGTCCTTGTTCTTTGTTAACTCGTTGGTACTTGTCCGTACCATCATCTCAGAACATGCGTCAAGCGTTTGTTTCTACATGATGCTCGTCCGTATCATAGTCTTAAGGATGCTCGTCCGCATCTTTAATCCATACACTGTGTCAAACACTTGTGTCTTCTTGAATATAGATACTCGCCTGTGTCTACTATTCCCCAGAAGAGTCCCTTCAGATTCAACACTCGTCCGTGTTCTCTGTTAACCAGTTGATACTCGTCCGTATCATCATCTTTGAACATGCGGCAGTATTTGTTTCTACCCGATACTCGTCCGTATCGTAGTCTTAAGGATGCTCGTCCGCATCTTTAATCTATACACAAATATCTAAACATTTATACCTTTTGTTTCTTGGATATAAACACTCGTCCGTGTTTACTATTCCCCAGTATATCACCAACAAAGCAACTTTTCTTTTTTATCTGGCACTCGTCCTGTGTCACGATAAACCCTGAGAGCAGCCGTACCCTGCTAGGTGGTCGTCCTCCACCTCTTGATGGTCGTCCTCCATCATGCTCATCCAATGGCCGTCCCCGTCGTTGATTTTTAGCAGCCGTCCCCTGCTAGGTGGTCGTCCTCCACCCTTTGATGATCGTCCTTCATCATTTTATCCAATGGCCGTCCCCATTGTTGGTTTTGGTTATCTGGCATTCATCCTATGTCATGATAAACCTTGAGAGCAGCCGTCCCCTGCTAGGTGGTCGTCCTCCACCTCTTGATGGTCGTCCTCCATCATGCTCATCCGATGGCCGTCCCCATCGTTGACCTTTTATCCGACATTCGTCCTATGTCGCGATATTTTCGGTAGCCGTACCCTGCCAGGTGGTCGTCCTCCACCTTAGATGGCCGTCCCCATCATATTTCTTTTATTCCCAACAGAGCAGTCGTCCCCTGCTAGGTGATCGTCCTTCACCTTTGATGACCGTACCTCATCATCTGTTTATTTCATTTATTCTTTAACCCGATGGCCATCCCCGTCGTGGTCCCTTTTCTTGTTAACCCGATGGCCGTCCCCGTCGTGGTCCCTTTTCTTTTAGCCCGATGGCCGTCCCCATCGTTGGTTACTTTACTTTATGAACTTGATGGCCGTCCCCGTCATGTTTCATTAATCCCCAGAGAATTTTACAGCTTTATCTTGATGGCCGCCCCCATCATAATTCTTTTATCCCCAGCATGTCGGCCGTCCCCGTCATTGCTTCATTTTCCGCACTCTTCCCAGCATGTCGGCCGTCCCCGTCATTGCTCGTTACCCAGCAGTCGTCCTCTGCTCGACGGTCGTCCTCCGTCGCCCACACTTTACAATATACTTTATTTTCTTTTACAATCTATATCCCTTTTCTTCTTCATTCTGTGAGTGCAAATTTTGGACTGTCTTTGGTATTCAACCACAAGTTATCTTGTTTGCCTGTTAAGCCGTCGCTTACAACCTGCACAGCTAACTCATGTTTGAATAGGGGCAGCTGTAAACACCCCAAATTTGCCCTCACCCGTTCACACCATGGCTTGTGATCATTTCATATGCACAAACACAATCATATCATCTCATATCTCATTTTTTATTCACTGCATAGATTCAAAGTCATCTGCACCTAGGGTTTGTGATCTGAGCAATCCCAGAGCTTCTTGAGCCACTCCAAAGGCCATCAATCACTTAAAAGGGATCCATGTGTGTTCTTATATCATATCACATCCTCTCAAAGTCAAGAATGCCAAAGAATCACAAGAACTGGGATTGGTATGGAAGCAGAGCCAAGTTTGACTGCACAGTTGACCTAAAACTAGGGTTTTGGTTTCAGAGGCCATAACTCCAAATTTTTTGGTCATTCTTGTTTCCATTTGTCTCTATATGGTATAGGGAGTATGCATATCAATTTTCATGAAGAAATTCCATGGGGAAGTCATCTGATCAAGGGTTGACTTTTCAGACAAGTCAGTGCAAAATCAGGGCATCTGAGGCCCCCAATGACCCAACCAAGGGGTGATCTTCATCATTTTGAGTGTATATGATCTTTATTTGATCATGGAAGAGGTTTGAAGTTCACAAAATTCAAGAATTTGAAGTTTTTGCAAAGTTGACTTTTTTGGGCATAGTTGACTTTTAAAGAATATGTCATTTTAGGTCACTTTCCAAACCTTACTTTTTGATCCAAAAATGCTCCAAATGGAAAAACTTTGGTCATGAAAGTTGTAGAATACATTTTTCCCTTTTCAAAAAGTACAAGAACATGACCTAATTCATTTTGGATCAAAAGTTATGGTGTGACAAAGTTGGCAAAAATCACTAATTTTCAAGATATGCACCAATTGGAAAATTTGCAAAAATCATGTATCAAGGCCATTTGTGACTTCTAGTTCACATAAAACCAATGCACAAACATTACATATGGCCTAAAAATCAGATTTGAACCAAAGTTTCTCATGTTTCATGGCTTGTATGGCAAGATAGTTTCATATGAACCAAAGTTGATCAAGTTGCAAAACCATCATGACACCTCCTACCACTTGCTGCATTGGCCATTGAACCAGCCTTAGCCTTTCCCCTCACCTTGCTGCGCAGCCCATGCCTCTTGTACCAAGCTAGAACTTAGCCCATACCCTCCTTACACCAAAGTTGACAATTTGCAAAAGTGAACATCCCAATCACAGCAGGCCAGGTCACATCATCTGACCAATTGGAGTTGTTTATACTATCCATTTGCTAGCCATTTCACAGGAGGAGCCAGCCTGAAACAAGCCCTAGCAACACATTCACAAAATCACTCCCTCAAGCATTTCTCTTCGAATCTCTCTACATAGCTCACAAACACAAAAACCAAATCCACTAATCAACTCACCTTGCTCCACTGAGCCAAAACCAGCAAGACATAAGCCTGAACCAAGCAAGAACATCACTCTTCCATTTTTCACTCTCAAAGCCAAAACTTTCGAAACTCATTCCACAGGCCACAAACACCTGAGCAAACTTCATAAACCTTCTCCATTCATCACCCTGGTCATAAAGAACCCTTCACCTTTGCCTGAAACAGCCTGAATCACAAGCACCATTTTCACCTGAGCTTGAGCAGAAGCTGTGCAAACTCCTTAACCAGCCAACATAAACTTCATTTAAGCATCCAAACATCATCAGGGGGTCACAAGGAGTGGTTTTCATCAAAGGAAGGGGACAGAAAGCTGCAAGAGTGAAAGCTTCGAAACTCAGGTAGCTCAAGAACTTTTTTCCCAGAAATCATTGTAAACACCCCAAATTTGCCTTCACCCATTCACCATGGCTTGTGATCATTCTCATATGCATAAACACAATCATAACATCTCATACCTCAGTTTTGAGTCACTGCATAGTTTCTAAGTCATCTACACCTAGGGTTTGTGATCTGAGCAATCTCAGGACTTCTTGAGCCACTCCAAAGGCAACCAATCAATTCAAAGGGGTCTACATGTGTTCAAGCATCATATTACATCCTCACAAAGTCAAAAATTCAAAAGAATCACAAGAACTAGGGTTTGAGTGGATGCAGGGCCAGGTTTGACTGCACAGTTGACCTAAAATTAGGGTTTTGGTTTCAGAGGCCATAACCCCAAAATTTTTGGGCATTCTTGTTTCCATTGGTCTCTATATGGTATAGGGAGTATGCATATCAATTTTCATGAAGAAATTCCATGGGGAAGTCATCTGATCAAGAGTTGACTTTTCAGACAAGTCAGTGTAAAATCAGGGCATCTGAGGCCCCCAATGACCCAACCAATGGGTGATCTTCATCATTTTGAGTGTATATGATCTTTATTTGGTCATGGAAGAAGGTTGAAGTTCATAAAAATCAAGAATTTAGGGTTTTTGCAAGTGTTGACTTTTTGGGCATAGTTGACTTTTCAAGAATGCATCATTTTAGGTCATTTTTCAAGCCTTGATTTTTGATCCAAAAAGGCTTCAAATGGAAAAACCTTGGTCATGAAAGTTGTAGATATCATTTTTCCCTTTTCAAAAAGTACAAGAACATGATCAAACTCTTCTTGGATCAAAAGTTATGGTGTGGCAAAGTTGGCCAAAATCATTGATTTTCAAGTTATGCACCAAGTGTGAAAATTGCAAAATCATGTACCAAAGCCAATTGTGACCTCTAAATCACTTCAAACCAGTATGCAAACATCACATAGACACTAGAAATCAGATTTGGACCAAGAATCCCTCATGTTTATGGTTTGTGTAGCAAAAATAGTCACATGTGAACCAAAAGCCACAACTTGCAAAAACTCATGATCATGCTTCCTACGACTTGCTGCATTGGTTACTGCACTTTGCTAGCCTCTCACCTCATCTTGCTGCACCAGAGCCATGCTTGTACTTGCCTAGATCATGAGCCATACTTCTCTTACACCAAATTTGACTTTTGAGCAAAAGCAAACTTACCAATCACCATAGGCCAGGTCACATCATCTGACCTATAGGATTAAAATATATTTTCAAAATGCTGGCCATAACACTCATCTAGCAAGGCTGAAACTCACTCATTCACAACATTCACAAAAACACCTCATTTTGCATATTCCTTAGAATCTGTCTCCACAGCATACAAACACAAAAACCATCTTCACCAATCATCTTGCCATGCTTCATTAAGTAGAAACCACCAAAGTTCAAGCCTAAAACCAGCCTGACCTGAGCTTCACCATTCCTCCCCTTCCAAAACCAGAACTCTTCGAATCCCTTCATCCAGCCATCAAACACTTCATTTTTCTTCACCAACAAGTCAAGCATACCACAAGGAGTCAAAACCACCCTTCACTTTGATCTGAAGCTGCCTGTACACAGATCCCCATTTCTGCTACACCAGAGTTGGATCTTTCAAGCCAGCCACTCTCCAAGCATTTTGAGCCTCATTTTGTCCTCAGGAGGTTCAAGGGAGCAAGCCTGTGCAAAAGAAAAGTCCAGAGAGCTCATAAACAGAGAAGCTTCATCTCAGGTGAGCTTCATGAACTTTTTTCCCAGAAACTGATTTTTAAGTTCTTTTATGATGCTATGTCTTCTCCTGATCATGGATATGTGTTTATTTTTTGAAATAGTGAAGAAACCAGCATGTATGGTATCTCTGAACATTTGCCCGTATTTTGTGTTTTGCTTCGATTCAAGCTTGTGAGTGAAAATAAATGAGTTTTGGGAGAGGGGTTAGGTTTAGATTGAGGAGAAGATCATTTTGGTAGAAGAAATTGCATGATTGGTAGCCTGTAGCGAAATCTAGGGTTTTGGGTTCGCCGGAGAAGACGACCGGAAGTCTTCTCCGGCCACCTGAATGTCATTAGCCCTAATTATGTCATTAATTGTGGTTTGAATGTGGAGCGTAGGATGGGTTGACTTCCTTTGACCCGCGCGCGTTTTGATGGCCAGGATCTTTCCATTTTGCCCTAATCCATAATTAACTTAATTAATTCAGTTTAATTATTTTAAAATCAGAATTAACCAGGTTTGAACTTGGGCCATTGGATGTGGAGCCAAGTCAACCTTTCCCTGCCCAGAACCAATCTGGTTCGTCCATCCTGCATACTTCCATTTAATTTCTTTTTATTTCCATTTTATTTGATATATTTTGTACATTTAATTAAAAATAGCAAAAAATGTTTAAAAATTATGGAAATTTTTGTCAAGATTTTCATTATTTTTCAGAACACAAAAATATTTTTATTTTTATTTTTAGCATTAAAAAAGTATTTTTAAATATTTAAAAGTTTCTTTTTAATTATTTAATGGGAATTAATTAATTAAAAATACTTTTAAGTATTTAAAAATCACCAAAAATTTCATGAAATGTTCTAAGACATTTAGAAACATTGTGCAACCTTCAAACAAAATTTCTTTTTGGATCTTGATGCATTTTGAGAATTTTCCATTGAATTAAATCATTTTTTGTGCATTATTTTGATCATAAGTTCAAAAAATCATTTCTGCCTATCTAGGAAGAGTTGGACATTGTTTCTTTTTGCATTGTTTTGAGTTTGGCATGTAGTTTTTGAGATAAAATGGCCATGATTTGTTTCCTCATTTTCAATTTGTTTGGTATTTCTTTTGTTTAGGAACCCTAAAAACCCTAATAACTTAGAAAAATCATAACTTGAGATTGGTTAAGAGTTGAGACCTCCCCTTTGGACATTGGTTTAGTATAGGTTTAGGGTCTCTTTGAGTGGCATTTTCCATTTTTTATCTTAGGGTTTGCTTCTGTTTTGGGTTTTTGTTTGTTGTTTGTTCCATAAACCCTAATTTGGGCTTCCATTTGCATCCTCCTTGCATTCTCTTGCATAACATGACTTGTCTTAGCATTTCAAGCATTCTTTTGATACATCTGACATCTTAAGACACATAGGAAGCATGTTTGATCATTGCATCACATATTTGCTATGTCATTTGCCTTGTATGCTTCATAGCTTTCCATGCTTGTTCATGCTCCTTAACTTGCATCATTTGCATCCATGATCTTGTATGAACATCTCCATGCCTTGCCTCATGTTTGCAGCATCTCATAACATCATTTTCATCATCAACATGCTTCTGGTTTTGTTTAGCATCATACCATTTCATTTCATTTGGCATTGCATTGCATTTCTTTCTAACATTTCAGGTGGTAAGTAAACTTGAGAAGTGAATTTGCCTTCACTTCTCATAACTTTTCTTTTCATCTCTCTTGTATCCATTGCTGCATTTCTATATGTGTTTGAGATTGAGCTTGCTCATTTTTGTTTCTCTCACTTTCTTTCTTCAAGTGACTTGACTTCTTGAATGAAGCAAGTCACTTTGCTTCTCTTGATCTTGTTCATCTGCTTCCTGGTGGCTCCTTTGAAGATTGTTCTCGAAAACCTCACAAACCTTAGGAACAACCAAGCATGACAATGAACTAGGGTTTGATTAGTCTCCCCTCATAGTTTTACCTTGGTGTCTCTTTTGATTCTTCTCTTCTCATCTCATAATCAGGGACTAAACCCTAAAGGCTTTAAGGCTTTGTGATTAAGCTTATGCCTGCATCCTTCTCTTAGGATGGAGTGTATAACTTTAATCCTAAGTGTTAAACCCTTAATGTGTTTAAATCTCTTAATCAATTCACCTAATAAGTATTAAGACATCACACTTGTAACTTGGGCCTTGCATTAGGGTTCTATTTCTTCCTTAAGTGGTTAAGAAGGACTAACCCTAGTGTTAATGGACAAGTCCCCCTCAAGTTGTCTTACAAATCATAAAACTCACTTCATCATCTTATCATTAAATAAAATCCACTTAACCAAAGGCTTGTTTTGTCATGAGCTTAATCCCTAATCATGGATTAAGTTGAGGAGCTTTCCTCAGCTTAAACATTCTCATATATTATCCTTCTATTAGGATGGTGTAATGAGTCTGTTTAATCCTTGATTATGGCTTAACCTCATTACTTAGCACTAAACAAAAACACCAAAAACATCTAAATAATCACAAGTAGGTTAATGATCTTAACCCTGCATCAAAGTTGATTAAGTGTGAGAATCTGACTTCACACTTAAGGTATTCTCATTACCCCTAATCAGAGGGAAGATGTAATGAGTTTACTAACCCACTGGTTCAGGCTTAAGCTCATTAACTTATGGCAAACTTTCAAAAGCAATAAAAGACTGAAAACTCAAAAACAAACAATAATCGTCTCCTCCGGGATTCTTTTCTCATCTCCTTCATTCATAAACGAGAACTTGCTTCTTCCGTCTAATGCAAGACAGTTTGCACCTGGGCCAGACAGGTCATACACTTGAGCATTGACAAGCAGGCAGTTCACAAGTCAATTCATCTTCCAGTCTCTTTGGGTCGAACTACGGTGTTCTGACTTCCTCATTGCACGAGAGGATACGTAGGCATAACTTAACAGTTATCGAACAAAAGTCTCTGTATATTCCCCCTTCCTTCCAGCTTCATTCTTTAGCCTCATGATCTTGAGCATTTCACTCCTTTCTTTACACTGACACTTTCATACTTCACATCACTTATACACTTTACACTGACACCTGTACATATTGCTTTCCAGCTCTTTATACACAGATTGCACTGACACTACCCCTTTAAAACACAAATCTCTTAAGCGTGGATCCCGTCGAGTACGGCGGACAATCTGGGTGCTAATACCTTCCCAGGTTGTAACCAACCCCCTTTCTCAGTCTCTCTGGTTCGCAACCGTCTTATCCATCTTTTCCTCGGCCTATGCAGCATTGCCTTTCCTCCGGGATAAAAATGCCTAGCTGGCGACTCTTTTCATCTCCAGTGAGTTCACGGCTGTGTGTTCTCATTGTCCCTTTCGCCGACCGTTCGCGTCTGTACCTTCGTATGATCATTTTCATTTTTCGGGAGCGACAGCTTGGCGACTCTGCTGGGGAACCTTATATTGCAACCAGGGCTTCTGGTTCTTTTTGTGGGTTCCTCCTAGCGCTTGATTGATTTGTGTTTACTGGGGTGTTATGTGCTTATTTGTGCTTGTATTTACTTTGCTTTATGTACAGTTTGCTTTACTGCTTTCTTTATTGCACTTTGTATATATCATACTGTCATGTTGCTGGCTGGATCTGGTTTTCCTTTGGTGGGCGGGGTTCCATTGAGAGTTAAGGTCCTATACCTGGGACCTGAGTGACACCTAGGCTAGAGTGAATCATATTCTTTCCCATTCCATTTCGGTCTGGTGCGGGAATATGAAACACGGTTCAGATATGGGTTTCTTCTTGAGAACTCTGTGTTGCAGATTTCCTGCAATGCTAGGGCTATCTGGGAAGCCTGCTAAGTCTGGATGACCTTTAGTTTTGACCTTCAGAAACTGAGGTGAATTAGAGGAGGAACTTTTATGGTTATTGTAAACACTGTACCTCCGGGTTGGAAGTGTTTACACTTCTCATAACTGATCCAAGTCTGGGGATCCTTGTTCTAGAACACCACCAGTGAGGGGGTTGGGCTGTTTACAGGTTTGCAGGTACCTTGACCTCAGAATACCCTGTTACTTTGCTTTGTTAAGAGTACTCCATGTTGGACAGTTCTTGTGATTCTAAAACCCTGGACATGTGGCTCTTTATTTGAGTCCCCCACCTTGGTTACTGGATTTATAGACCCCAACTGGAATTCTTGAACACATTTGGACCTATATCGGAGTTTTGATCAGATCCAGCTCAGTCACAAACCCTTGCATTTCATTTTCATACATAATCATTGCATCATATTGACATTTGCTTATTTGTGTTTCAGGGTATCCATCTTCATTTGGTTTTGGTTTTGACCCTATCTTCAGTTTTGACCTATCTTCATCAGCTACCTGCTTCAGTTATCACCAGCACCAGCCAGTCAGTGACCCCCTCTTTCAGCATCAGCATCAGTACCTGTCTCTACCCAGTCTTCAACATCATGGCTCCTAAAAAGAGCAATGTCACCTATCACTTCTTCCAGCCAGAGCTATCAGACATCAGGAGGATTCAAACCCTGATCACTCCAGATCACATACCTTTGTTCAGGGAGAGTTATGGAGATATACTGGACATGGTTATGGATCTGGACCCTTCACAGAGGAGCCTCATCCACACCTGCATTCAGTTTTATGATCCTCCACTGAGATGTTTTACTTTTCAAGACTTTCAGTTGGGCCCCTTATTGGAAGAGTACTCCTCATTAGTTGGTATGCCCATCAGGAGAGAAATTCCTTTCAACCCTGAGATGGTCTTTCCTGCTAATGGAGAAGTAGCAAAGGCTTTGCATCTGGAACTTGTTTTGATTGAGCAACATATGACCTCTAAAGCTGGAATCCCTGGCTTTCATCTGGACTTCTTAATTTCTCAAGCTATCCTGAAAGCTTCTCTAGGAGAGTGGAAAGCTGTTTGTGCTTTACTGGCCTTGAGTATATATGGAATTGTATTGTTTGCAGATGAGCCTCGATTCATCAGCAAGAATGCAATCCATCTGTTCATCTTGAAGA
Organism: Lathyrus aphaca; assembly: GCA_963966055.1. Taxonomy (NCBI): domain Eukaryota; kingdom Viridiplantae; phylum Streptophyta; class Magnoliopsida; order Fabales; family Fabaceae; genus Lathyrus; species Lathyrus aphaca. The sequence goes on from OZ014520.1 coordinate 500,970,402, forward strand.
ACCCAGTGCCAACTTTATTGGGGGATCTTTACTATTCAGTGCATCAGAGGAATGAAAAGCAGAGGGGGAGATTAGTGAGGTTTTGTGCTCCATTGTTTCACACTTGGCTTCTCAGGCACCTACCCAGGACAGATGCATTTTTAAACCCTCATCAGCAAAGCAACTGGGCTAAGAGACTCACTGTTCTAACTTCGGCAGACATCAGATGGTGCACTCAGAGCACCAAGGGCAGGGATATCATCACCAGCTGTGGGCATTTTCCCAATGTGCCTTTAATAGGAGTTAAGGGAAGTATCAATTACAACCCTCTGCTGTTCAGGAGGCAAATGGGCTATGCACTGGTCCACACTCCTAAGGCACAGGATTTGGTTGAGACTCTCTATTGTGAGAACAAGATTAGTTTGGCTGTTGTTAGGCAGGCTGCCTGGGCTTGGGATAATGTTCAAACCAAGGGAGTCACCATTCTGGGGAAGTGTAATAATGTGGCATCAGCACAATATTATGAGTGGTCCCGTGCCAGGGCCCAATTCTCTGGAATGCCCTTTACCATAGAAGACATGCCTGAGTCATCTTCAGCACCACCCCCTGCCACCATCAGTTTGGAGGAGTTTGAGAGCTTGAAGGAAAGAAATGAGAAGCTAACCCAGGCTTTGCAGAAGACCCTCTGGGAGAGGAGTGAAGGTATGAGGGAGATTGAGAGATTGGAGAAGTTGAGAGTGGAGCATTTGACTAAGATCGAAAAGTCTGGGGATTATATCAAAAAGTCTAAAGCTGGTGAACAAATTCTGAAGAATGCTTGCAAAGAAGCCCAGTTCCAGAGAGCAAGGACAGACTTGTACTTGAAGGAGAGTCAAGCCCGGTGGGTCAGGATCACCGAGGCTCGTACCCTGGAAGACAAGAGAGTTCAAGACAAGATGGAGCAACTGGAAGCTAGTGCAAAAGGACAGCAAGAAGCCCTGGCAGCAGCCCAGAGGGAGATATTAGAGCTAAAGATCAAAGCAGGGGTGAAGAGGTCCAAGGACCAAACTCAGCACAAGAAGCTAACAGCAGCTGTTACGACCCGGAATCTCCTCATCAGGAATCTCACGGAGCGTCCGGCTGATCCTGTGACCGAAGCACTTCTCAAGGAAGTTCGTGAGGATGAGTTTGGTCTTGGTGTTTGACCATTTGTTTGTTGTTGCTTTCTTTCCATGTACTTTTACTTTGTACTATATTTTGACCCCTTAGAGGGCTTGTGTTGTAAAATGAACAAGTTGTATTATTTCACCTTCTGTAATATACTTGCGTTAGTTTGCTTCATCTGAGTTTTCTTCAAGCAACAACAACAGCATCTCCAAGGGTCTGGAAGGGTCAAAACCGAAGGCCAAACCGGATACCTTGAGGACAAATAAGCATAACTGCATTGCATGCTAACCCTTTGCTTGTTTTGTAGGTTTTGTTTTATTATTGCTAACCTCTGTTGTGATGCATCAGGAACTATTGCTAGGCGCCGGGTATTTCCCCTCAACCGTCCGCACCGCTATCCAACCCGAAACAACCTTCCGGGAATTCAGATGGATCAGATGCAGCAGGACCTCACTGAGGTCAGAAATCAAATGGCAAATGAAAGGCTAGAAATGAGGAACCAAATGACTCAGTTTATGGAAGTTATGAACAACATGGCTCAGAGCCAGGAAAGATTGAGAGCCATGGTGGAAAGGCAGAATCAAGAAGAGCCCCATGTGGGAACTGCTGGCACAAGTAACAACGAGAGGGTCCAACCTCATGTCAATCCCCCAGTTTTTGGACCCCATCTCAATCCAGAGGCCAACATCCCTGTCAATATACAAGGGACTGCCACAGCAGGGAGGGTACTACAGGAAGACCCTCAAGAAGACCAGTTCACAGTAATGGGTGCTGGGGAAGAAGCATATGATAGAAGATTGGATGAAATAGCTGAGAAGTTGAGGTCCTTAGAATCTCAAAACTCTTTGGGCTTCGACGTCATGGACATGGGCTTGGTAGACGGGGTTAGGATTCCCCACAAGTTCAAGCCTCCATGTTTTGAAAAGTATAATGGGACTTCTTGTCCTCGAACCCATCTACAATCTTTTCTCGGGAGATTAAAGGCCTATACAATGGATGAGAAGCTCTGGATGTTCTACTTCGAAGACAGCTTGACTGGAGCATCAAGGGAATGGTACTCTCACTTGACAAGGGCAATTATTAGATGCTGGAAGGACCTGGCAGAGGCCTTCATCAGACAGTATCAGTATAATCTAGACATGGCACCCAACAGGACCCTCCTGATGGGAATGTCACAGTCTTCAAGAGAGAGTTTCCGAGAATATGCCCAGAGATGGAGGCAACTGGCTGCTGCTGTTCAACCACCTATGTCTGAACGGGAAATGGCAGATATGTTCATGAATACCCTTCAGGGAACCTATATTGACAGGTTGGCTGCTTTCTCTTCCACTAGCTTCGCGGATGTTGTCATAGCTGGAGAGAGAATTGAAAGCCTGTTGAAAATGGGAAAGATCTCAGACAACGGTGCAAGCTCGTCCAGTAGTACAAGAAAGCCTTTTGCAGGCCCAAGAAGAACTGGCGAGACCAATGCCATCCATTCAAACAGGGGCAGGCCCCAGTATGTTCAGAGGTCAATAGCAGCAGTCACCATTCCTGCTCCAGCCCATCCTCAGCCAGTCTATCAACCTCCTCAGCAAAACTATCAGCCGCAACCTCAGCAAAATCAGTATCCTCCAAGGAATTACAACAACAGCAACACCAACAACAACAGTCAACAGAGGCCATTTCAGCAGAGGCCTTCTCAAGCTAACAGAGTGATTGATCCGATTCCCATGCCATATGCTACTTTGCTGCCACAGCTTCTGAAACTCAACCTGGTTGAGCTAAGAACGTTGGTACCTCCGGATCCCAACAGTCTACCAAGGAATTATGACTCCAATGCTAGGTGTGCTTTTCATTCAAACGCACCTGGCCACAGCACAGAAAAATGCAGGGCTCTGCATATGAAAGTACAAGACCTGGTGGACTCAAAGGCTCTGAATTTTGCACCGCCACCCAATGTCAATAAAAACCCAATGCCAAACCATGGTGGTCCCAGGATTAACGCTATTGAAGAAGACAAGCCGTCTTATTTAATAACCAGTGTGGGACAGATCAGGACGCCATTGGTAGAAATCAAGGCTCAGCTTTTGGAATGTCAAATGTTCCCGGGGTGTGAGTTGGGTTGTGCTTACTGCAATATCTCGGTAAATGGGTGCGATAATTTGAGGAATGGCATAGATGGCCTCATTCAGAGTGGCCAACTTCAGATCACCACATCATTTCCAACAAATCCAACAATATCATCAGCAACGGTTTCAGAACCTCCTACAACTGCAGCAACTATTGTTCCTAACAATTCTTCGGTTTCATCAACAAGTAATTCATCCATCATCTCAACTGATCAGTTTACAACAAATTTCCCTGCTACAACTTCAGCTTCACTCCACTTCGAGACTCCTACAACAGCAACATCCATCCTGCCACCATTATCTCCTACAACACCAGCAACAAATCATGAAGATGTCTCAACTGTTACCATATTCTATGATCCTGAAAACAACTCTGCCTACCATTCAGAAGGTGCTGCTCCCGTCAGAGCACCAGTTACAATCTTTTATGATCCACAAACAATTACAGTCCCTTCAGCAGCAGCAATCAGTCCAGTCACTGTCACGGTGCCTGGACCGGTACCTTATGAAAGCAATAGGGCCATCCCTTGGCACTATGGCTCCGACGTGTACTGCGAAGGAAAAAGAATCACTCTTGAAACATCAACACCTGCACCACAAGTAGATAATGTGGGGGGAGGCGGAGGCTTCACTCGAAGCGGACGTCTCTTTGCTCCACCAATTCAAAGACCTACTGCCGAAGCAGAAGCTGCTGCCAAGGCAAAAGGAAAGAGCCCGGTGCAGGAAGATCAAGCTGTTAAAGAAGCCTTGAAGACCCCGTTCGATCAAGAAGTTGATGAGTTTATGAGAATCATCAAAAAGAGTGATTACAAAATCGTGGATCAGCTTCACCAAACGCCATCCAAAATCTCTATCCTCTCACTGCTTATGTGCTCCGAAGCTCATCGGAATGCATTACTCAAAGTCTTGCACGCAGCTTACGTGCCTGAAGAGATCACTGTCAACCAGTTGGAGACCGTAGTTGGGAATGTTACTGCTAGCAATGGGCTAGGGTTCACCAATACTGACTTGACAGCGGATGGCCGCAACCACAACAAAGCCTTGCACATAACCATGGAATGCAAAGGAGCTGTCCTTTCTCATGTGCTGGTAGATACAGGTTCATCCCTGAATGTCTTACCAAAGAAGGCTCTGGTGAAGTTAGAATATGACGGATTGGCTTTGAGACCTAGTAACCTGGTGGTAAGAGCCTTTGATGGTTCTAAGAGATCGGTTCTGGGAGAGATCGAGCTACCTGTGACAATTGGCCCACAGACCTTTAAAACTATCTTTTACGTGATGGACATTCAGCCCGCCTACAGTTGTTTGTTAGGTAGACCCTGGATTCACGCCGCCGGCGCGATAACGTCTACCCTTCACCAAAAGTTAAAATATGAGTGGGAAGGCCAAGTTGTCACAATCTGTGGGGAGGAGGACATCTTTGTTAGCCATCTGGCTACTTATAAGTATATCGAAATGGATGGGGAGATCCATGAAACAATGAGCCAAGGATTTGAAGCCTTGAATGTCAATGAAGCATCTGCTGTATCTGGGGTCTCCATGTCATCATACCAACAAGCCCGGAAGGTTGTTGAGGAAGGAACTGCCCTAGGCTGGGGCAAAGTTTTAGCTGTGGAGGAGAAGAAAGACAAGTTTGGGTTGGGTTACAGACCAACTCAACATCAAGCAAAGGCTGCTGAAGAGCCTGGTTTTGTCAGTGGGGGGATGCTTACCCCTGATGCTATCAACTGTCTGGAAGACGAGCTGGAAGAGGAGCGCAACCTGGAAAGCTGGATTCGTCCAAAGATCCCGGGGAGCAGTATCTCGAACTAGTCTTCCCAGGAAATTATAAGAGTTACTCGATCAGAGTAATTATTATTTCCTGTATTTTATAAGCATGCATCAAAGTCTTGCATCTTGCCCAAGATGACAAGACTCATTTTGTAATCGGGCCATCTGTACTTTTTTGTGCAAACAAGATCAATTAATGAAATATCAGACATCTTTTTGCAAATGAGTCTTTTTCTTTTCCGTTCACTGTTTTTCCATTTTTCTTTTTGTACAAAAAATAAATGGCAGTGTTTTCAAAATGACAACTTTATTTCACTTTTCTAAACAAGACTAAAATCAATCACTAAAATGAACAACTTAACCCTTGCAGAGAGTGCCTCCCAGACAGCACTGACAACAGCACGGCTATGACATCGTATGACTTTGACAATCCAATCAATCAAGCTGATGAAGGGGTTGATGAAGAATATGAGCTTCCTGAAGAGCTAGCCAGGTTGTTAAGACAAGAGGAAAAGGTTATTACCCCTCACCAGGAGGAAGTTAAAGTGATTAATCTTGGTACAGAGGAAGACGTGAAAGAAGTTAGGATCGGGGCCTGCCTGCAAGACTCAGTAAAGACACAACTGATTGACCTGCTTCGTGAATATGTGGATGTGTTTGCTTGGTCTTATCAGGATATGCCAGGGTTGGACACCAACATTGTTATGCACAAGCTGCCTTTAAGAGAAGATTGCCCACCGGTTAAACAGAAATTGCGCCGTACTCACCCAGACATGGCAATGAAAATCAAAGAAGAGGTACAAAAGCAGTGGGACGCCGGGTTCCTTGCTGTAACTAGCTATCCACCGTGGGTTGCTAATATAGTACCTGTGCCTAAGAAAGACGGCAAAGTAAGAATGTGTGTTGACTACCGGGATCTGAATAGAGCTAGCCCGAAAGATGACTTCCCATTACCTCACATTGATGTATTGGTGGATAATACAGCTCAGTTCTCGGTATTCTCCTTCATGGATGGATTTTCAGGATACAATCAGATTAAGATGTCACCTGAAGACATGGAGAAGACAACTTTCATCACACCCTGGGGCACGTTCTGCTACAAGGTAATGCCATTTGGGCTCAAGAATGCTGGTGCAACGTATCAACGGGCTATGGTAACATTATTCCACGATATGATCCATAAAGAAATAGAGTGTTATGTGGATGACATGATTGCCAAGTCCCTTACTGAAGAAGATCATCTGGTGAATCTGCTCAAGTTGTTCAAGCGTCTGAGGAAGTACCAGCTGAAGTTGAACCCCAACAAATGCACATTCGGGGTGCGGTCTGGTAAGCTGCTGGGCTTTATTGTAAGCGAGAAAGGGATTGAAGTGGACCCTGATAAAGTCAAAGCTATTCAAGAGATGCCTGCACCGAAAACTGAGAAAGAAGTTCGAGGGTTCTTAGGTCGATTGAACTACATTTCAAGGTTCATATCTCACCTTACAGCAACCTGTGAACCCTTGTTCAAGCTGTTAAGAAAAGAACAAACGGTCAGGTGGAACGAAGATTGCCAGAAGGCTTTTGACAAGATCAAGGAATATCTGCAAGAACCTCCAATCCTCATGCCGCCAGTTGAAGGGAGACCTCTGATAATGTACTTGACAGTATTAGAAGAGTCGATGGGGTGTGTGCTGGGCCAGCATAACGAGTCTGGTCGAAAAGAGTATGCAATATACTACCTAAGCAAAAAGTTTACCGACTGTGAACAACGATATTCACTGCTCGAGAAAACTTGCTGTGCTTTAGCGTGGGCTGCTCGCCGACTGAGACAGTATATGTTGACCCACACTACTTTATTAATCTCGAAGATGGACCCAGTCAAGTACATATTTGAGAAGCCAGCGCTTACCGGACGGGTTGCAAGATGGCAAATGATCCTTACAGAGTATGACATCCAATACACATCTCAGAAAGCCATCAAAGGCAGTGTATTGTCTGAATATCTTGCTGAGCAACCCATCGATGATTACCAGCCTATGAGGTTTGACTTCCCTGATGAAGACATCATGTTCATTAAATCAAAAGATCATGAAGAGCCTATTCACACTGAAGGGCCTGACCCGGAGGAAGAATGGATTATGATGTTCGATGGGGCTGTTAACATGAATGGCCGTGGTGTTGGTGCAGTACTTATTACACCCGAAGGAGTTCACATGCCTTTCTCGGCAAAACTCACTTTCAACTGCACTAACAACGAAGCTGAATACGAAGCTTGCATTATGGGTCTTGAGGAAGCCATTGACCTCAGGATCAAAACATTGACCGTATTCGGAGATTCAGCTTTGGTAGTCAATCAGACCAACGGCAAATGGTATACACACCAGGATCATCTGATACCTTACAGGGATTATACAAGAAAGTTATTGACTTTCTTCACAACAGTCAAGCTTGAGTATATCCCTCGGGACGAGAATCAGTTTGCAGATGCCTTGGCTACCATTTCGTCCATGATCAAAGTTCAAGCTGCTAACTTTGTACCTCAGATTTCAGTGTCAAGACTTGATAGACCAACATATGTATTTGCAGCAGATGTTGTCAAAGATGATAAGCCTTGGTTCCATGATATTAAGTGTTTCTTGGAGGATCAAACATACCCATCTGGGGCATCTTCCAATGATAAGAAGACTTTGAGAAGGCTTGCTGGAAGTTTCTTTCTGAACACTGATGGGTCTTTATACAAGAGGAACTTTGATATGGTACTCCTCAGATGTGTTGACAAGACGGAAGCAGATTTATTGATGCATGAAGTGCATGAAGGGTCTTTTGGTACCCATGCCGGAGGGCATGCCATGGCTAAGAAGTTGTTAAGATCAGGCTATTATTGGATCACAATGGATGCAGACTGTTGTGCTTATGCCAGAAAGTGCCATAAATGCCAGATTTATGCAGATAAGGTGCATGTGCCTCCCAATCCTTTGAACATAATGTCTTCACCATGGCCCTTTGCTATGTGGGGCATTGATATGATTGGCAAGATTGAGCCAACTGCTTCAAACGGCCACAGATTCATCCTGGTTGCCATTGATTATTTCACCAAGTGGGTCGAAGCAGCCTCATATGCAAATGTTACGAGGCAAGTGGTAGCCCGATTCCTAAAGAGAGATATCATCTGTCGATATGGAGTTCCCGAGCGAATCATTACTGATAATGGTTCCAATCTAAACAACAAGATGATGGCTGAATTATGCCGGGACTTCAAGATCCAACATCACAATTCTTCTCCTTACAGGCCAAAGATGAACGGCGTTGTTGAGGCAGCAAATAAGAACATCAAGAAGATTGTGCAGAAGATGGTAGTCACTTACAGAGACTGGCATGATATGCTACCATTTGCCTTGCATGGGTACCGCACATCAATCAGGACATCCACTGGGGCAACACCGTATCAACTTGTGTATGGTATGGAAGCAGTCCTGCCTGTTGAAGTTGAATTACCCTCGTTACGGGTATTAATGGATGTCAAACTGAGTGAAGCAGAATGGGTTAGGTCCCGATACGAGCAACTGAGTCTGATTGAAGAGAAGAGATTGGCTGCAATTTGTCATGGGCAGTTGTATCAGAAAAGAATGAAGAAAGCCTTCGATCAGAAAGTCAGGCGCCGAGAGTACCAAGTAGGGGATCTTGTGCTGAAAAGAATCCTCCCTCCTCATACAGACCATAGGGGCAAATGGACTCCGAACTATGAAGGGCCATTCGTGGTAAAGAAAGTTTTCTCTGGTGGAGCACTGATGCTCAGCACCATGGATGGTGAAGATTTTCCATCCCCTGTGAATTCAGATGCAGTTAAAAAATACTTCGCATAAAAAATGACCCGCTGGACATAAAAACAGAATGTAAGTCCAGGCAAAAATAGGGCATCCCGGCGAGTCAAAAACAGAATAAAAGACTCGGGCAAAAATAAGGGAAATAAATGAAAAAATGTACACCCGCTGAGTTGAAAAGCCGCATTGGACAACTCAGGCAAAAATGGGTATCCCGATGGATTGAAAACCCGAAAGGGCGATCCATGCAAAATAAGGGAATAAGCGAACAACTGCACTCTGGATTCGTCTGTATCACTGACAACTTGGAAAGCTTTGACAGAATCAAGCTTCAATCAGAATCAACTTTCTTCAGAAAGCAAGACGAGAAGAACGTCATTGTCATACGAGTCATAGCAGAAGAGGAAGCTCCTTAAAGCATCGTCAACACTGCCAGCATTTTGTTTCTCAATTTGTAACAATCTCCTCATTTCAGGAGATATGTTCCTTTGACTGTACCTCGCCAATTCAGGGCATATGAATTAATAAAATCAGATTTCTCAGTCATGTTTTTATTTGCAAAGGATGTCTGGTATCTCTAAAAAATCAATGGCATAAGTACAGGTGCTTTTCTCCCAAAAAAAAAAAAAAAAAAAAAAAAAAAAAAAAAAAACTAATAATAAAGCACATGCTTACAGGGAATATACTTACTCTCGAAAGTACTTAACTCCTATGACGGAATCCAGTAAAGGATACCTCGGGACCTTTTGTGCGTTTCCTTCGCAGGATTGCAGGTATACAGGACGCAACTTGGGGCATGTAAGCTTCATCCCAGCAAGCTGGCAAATCAACAAAAGATCTCAGCATCCGAAATGCTCTATTCCCAGCTGAGTTGCCTCTTGTTGCTCTCCCCAGCTGAGTTGCCTCTCATAATTCCCCCCAGCCGAGTTGCCATTTCATCCTCAGCTGAGTGCAAAAGTCAGGGAACCATCTCCCCACAGAATCCCCAGCCTCTATCCAGAAGAGCGGCGCATAGAAGATCACAACAGAGTGAAGAAAGCTTCTACAAACCCCAGCTGGGTCCCGTATTATAAGGATATGTCAACCAGTGACCTATATCCCCAAATGAATACATCTCACCAGATCTACCAATGATCTCATCCCCAGCTGGGAGGCCCTTTTCAAACAGATCAGCTAGAGATCTTCGCAGTAACGGGATCCGAATCCCGGTTTGATATCTTTGCATAATCATGGCATTCGCATCATATTTTCCCCTCAGAGCGTAGCATTCCGTCTAACACGGAGCATTACGGCAAAAATCAAACGCATAGCATAATCATAAGCCATGTTCGGAATCAACACTTGTGAATAGTAATCATATACTTCCCCCAATAATCCTCACCAGAGTCCCAGCAAAAGCAGTTGCCTCATATTCACAAATACCAGCATATTTCCTTTTGATACCCGTCCGTATCATCACTCCCCAGTAAAGTCGCCAGAACACTCTTTACGAACAAAATCACCCGTATTACAGATACTTCATGACACCCGTCCGTGTCATATTACCAGCAGAAAGCCAAAGACACCCTTTTTGCACTCACACATACCTGTATACATCTTCTAGACACCCGTCCGTGTCATATCCCCAGCACAGTCGCTTACACCTTCATCACCCATACACTTGTTATTACACTTTTCTCTCTTGGCACCCGTCCGTGTCACTCTCCCCAGCAGATAACTATTCATCTATATATACTCACTACTCACGATACACTTATACAGATACTCGTCCGTATCTTGTATACACCATCACTTATCTCCCCACAGATTCAACAATAGTCCTTGTTCTTTGTTAACCAGTTGGTACTCGTCCGTATCATCATCTCAGAACATTGCATCTAGTGTTTGTTTCTACATGATACTCGTCCGTATCATAGTCTTAAGGATGCTCGTCCGCATCTTTAGTCCATACACTGTGTCAAACACTTATGTCTTCTTGGACATAGACACTCGCCCGTGTCTACTATTCCCCAGAAGAGTCCCTTCAGATTCAACACTCGTCCGTGTTCTTTGTTAACCAGATGGTACTCGTCCGTATCATCATCTCTGAACACGTGTCAGTATTTGTTTCTACATGATACTCGTCCGTATCATAGTCTAAGGATGCTCGTCCGCATCTTTAATCTATACACAATACCAAGCACTTATACTTTCCTTTCTTGGTTGTGAACACTCGTCCGTGTTCACTATATCCCCAGTAGATCACCAACAAAGCATTTTCTTATCTGACACTCGTCCTGTGTTATGATAAACCCTGAGAGCAGCCATCCCCTGCTGAGTGGTCGTCCTCCACTTCTTGATGGTCGTCCTCCATCATGCTCGTCCGATGGCCGTCCCCATCGTTGATTTTAGCAGCCGTCCCCTGCTAGGTGGTCGTCCTCCACCTTTTGATGATCGTCCTTCATCATTTTATCCAATGGCCGTCCCCATTGTTGATTTTGGTTATCTGGCATTCGTCCTATGTCATAAGAAACCTCGAGAGCAGTCGTACCCTGCTGAGTGGTCGTCCTCCACTTCTTGATGGTCGTCCTCCATCATGCTCGTCCGATGGCCGTCCCCATCGTTGACCTTTTCCATCCGATGGCCGTCCCCATCGTTGATATTTTCGGCAGCCGTACCCTGCCAGGTGGTCGTCCTCTACCTTTGATGGCCGTCCCCATCATTTTTCTTTTACCCAACAGAGCAGCCGTACCCTGCTAGGTGATCGTCCTTCACCTTTGATGGCCGTACCCCATCATCTGTTTATTTCATTTATTCTTTAACCCGATGGCCGTCCCCGTCGTGGTCCCTTTTCCTTTTCTTTTAGCCCGATGGCCGTCCCCATCGTTGGTTACTTTGCTTTATGAGCTTGATGGCCGTCCCCGTCATGTTTCATTAATTCCCAGAGAATCTTACTTTATCTTGATGGCCGTCCCCATCATAATTTGATTTTCCCCAGCTAGTCGGCCGTCCCCGTCTTGGCTTTACCTTTTATCCCCAGCATGTCGGCCGTCCCCGTCATTGCTTTGTCGCTCACACTTTACAATATACTTTGTTTTCTTTTACGATCTATATCCCTTTTCTTCTTCATTCTGTGAGTGCAAATTTTGGACTGTCTTTGGTATTCAACCACAAGTTATCTCGCTTGCCTGTTAAGCCGTTGCTTACATCCTGCACAGCTAACTCATGTTTGAATAGGGGCAGCTGTAAACACCCCAAATTTGCCCTCACCCATTCACCATGGCTTGTGATCATTCTCATATGCATAAACACAATCATAACATCTCATACCTCAGTTTTGAGTCACTGCATAGTTTCTAAGTCATCTGCACCTAGGGTTTGTGATCTGAGCAATCTCAGGACTTCTTGAGCCACTCCAAAGGCAACCAATCAATTCAAAGGGGTCTACATGTGTTCAAGCATCATATTACATCCTCACAAAGTCAAAAATTCAAAAGAATCACAAGAACTAGGGTTTGAGTGGATGCAGGGCCAGGTTTGACTGCACAGTTGACCTAAAATTAGGGTTTTGGTTTCAGAGGCCATAACCCCAAATTTTTTGGGCATTCTTGTTTCCATTGGTCTCTATATGGTATAGGGAGTATGCATATCAATTTTCATGAAGAAATTCCATGGGGAAGTCATCTGATCAAGAGTTGACTTTTCAGACAAGTCAGTGTAAAATCAGGGCATCTGAGGCCCCCAATGACCCAACCAATGGGTGATCTTCATCATTTTGAGTGTATATGATCTTTATTTGGTCATGGAAGAAGGTTGAAGTTCATAAAAATCAAGAATTTAGGGTTTTTGCAAGTGTTGACTTTTTGGGCATAGTTGACTTTTCAAGAATGCATCATTTTAGGTCATTTTTCAAGCCTTGATTTTTGATCCAAAAAGGCTTCAAATGGAAAAACCTTGGTCATGAAAGTTGTAGATATCATTTTTCCCTTTTCAAAAAGTACAAGAACATGATCAAACTCTTCTTGGATCAAAAGTTATGGTGTGGCAAAGTTGGCCAAAATCATTGATTTTCAAGTTATGCACCAAGTGTGAAAATTGCAAAATCATGTACCAAAGCCAATTGTGACCTCTAAATCACTTCAAACCAGTATGCAAACATCACATAGACACTAGAAATCAGATTTGGACCAAGAATCCCTCATGTTTATGGTTTGTGTAGCAAAAATAGTCACATGTGAACCAAAAGCCACAACTTGCAAAAACTCATGATCATGCTTCCTACGACTTGCTGCATTGGTTACTGCACTTTGCTAGCCTCTCACCTCATCTTGCTGCACCAGAGCCATGCTTGTACTTGCCTAGATCATGAGCCATACTTCTCTTACACCAAATTTGACTTTTGAGCAAAAGCAAACTTACCAATCACCATAGGCCAGGTCACATCATCTGACCTATAGGATTAAAATATATTTTCAAAATGCTGGCCATAACACTCATCTAGCAAGGCTGAAACTCACTCATTCACAACATTCACAAAAACACCTCATTTTGCATATTCCTTCGAATCTGTCTCCACAGCATACAAACACAAAAACCATCTTCACCAATCATCTTGCCATGCTTCATTAAGTAGAAACCACCAAAGTTCAAGCCTAAAACCAGCCTGACCTGAGCTTCACCATTCCTCCCCTTCCAAAACCAGAACTCTTCGAATCCCTTCATCCAGCCATCAAACACTTCATTTTTCTTCACCAACAAGTCAAGCATACCACAAGGAGTCAAAACCACCCTTCACTTTGATCTGAAGCTGCCTGTACACAGATCCCCATTTCTGCTACACCAGAGTTGGATCTTTCAAGCCAGCCACTCTCCAAGCATTTTGAGCCTCATTTTGTCCTCAGGAGGGTTCAAGGGAGCAAGCCTGTGCAAAAGAAAAGTCCAGAGAGCTCATAAACAGAGAAGCTTCATCTCAGGTGAGCTTCATGAACTTTTTTCCCAGAAACTGATTTTTAAGTTCTTTTATGATGCTATGTCTTCTCCTGATCATGGATATGTGTTTATTTTTTGAAATAGTGAAGAAACCAGCATGTATGGTATCTCTGAACATTTGCCCGTATTTTGTGTTTTGCTTCGATTCAAGCTTGTGAGTGAAAATAAATGAGTTTTGGGAGAGGGGTTAGGTTTAGATTGAGGAGAAGATCATTTTGGTAGAAGAAATTGCATGATTGGTAGCCTGTAGCGAAATCTAGGGTTTTGGGTTCGCCGGAGAAGACGACCGAAAGTCTTCTCCGGCCACCTGAATGTCATTAGCCCTAATTATGTCATTAATTGTGGTTTGAATGTGGAGCGTAGGATGGGTTGACTTCCTTTGACCCGCGCGCGTTTTGATGGCCAGGATCTTTCCATTTTGCCCTAATCCATAATTAACTTAATTAATTCAGTTTAATTATTTTAAAATCAGAATTAACCAGGTTTGAACTTGGGCCATTGGATGTGGCGCCAAGTCAACCTTTCCCTGCCCAGAACCAATCTGGTTCGTCCATCCTGCATACTTCCATTTATTTTCTTTTTATTTCCATTTTATTTGATATATTTTGTACATTTAATTAAAAATAGCAAAAAATGTTTAAAAATTATGGAAATTTTTGTCAAGATTTTCATTATTTTTCAGAACACAAAAATATTTTTATTTTTATTTTTAGCATTAAAAAAGTATTTTTAAATATTTAAAAGTTTCTTTTTAATTATTTAATGGGAATTAATTAATTAAAAATACTTTTAAGTATTTAAAAATCACCAAAAATTTCATGAAATGTTCTAAGACATTTAGAAACATTGTCCAACCTTCAAACCAAATTTCTTTTTGGATCTTGATGCATTTTGAGAATTTTCCATTGAATTAAATCATTTTTTGTACATTATTTTGATCATAAGTTCAAAAAATCATTTCTGCCTATCTAGGTAGAGTTGGACATTGTTTCTTTTTGCATTGTTTTGAGTTTGGCATGTAGTTTTTGAGATAAAATGGCCATGATTTGTTTCCTCATTTTCAATTTGTTTGGTATTTCTTTTGTTTAGGAACCCTAAAAACCCTAATAACTTAGAAAAATCATAACTTGAGATTGGTTAAGAGTTGAGACCTCCCCTTTGGACATTGGTTTAGTATAGGTTTAGGGTCTCTTTGAGTGGCATTCTCCATTTTTTATCTTAGGGTTTGCTTCTGTTTTGGGTTTTTGTTTGTTGTTTGTTCCATAAACCCTAATTTGGGCTTCCATTTGCATCCTCCTTGCATTCTCTTGCATAACATGACTTGTCTTAGCATTTCAAGCATTCTTTTGATACATCTGACATCTTAGGACACATAGGAAGCATGTTTGATCATTGCATCACATATTTGCTATGTCATTTGCCTTGTATGCTTCATAGCTTTCCATGCTTGTTCATGCTCCTTAACTTGCATCATTTGCATCCATGATCTTGTATGAACATCTCCATGCCTTGCCTCATGTTTGCAGCATCTCATAACATCATTTTCATCATCAACATGCTTCTGGTTTTGTTTAGCATCATACCATTTCATTTCATTTGGCATTGCATTGCATTTCTTTCTAACATTTCAGGTGGTAAGTAAACTTGAGAAGTGAATTTGCCTTCACTTCTCATAACTTTTCTTTTCATCTCTCTTGTATCCATTGCTGCATTTCTATATGTGTTTGAGATTGAGCTTGCTCATTTTTGTTTCTCTCACTTTCTTTCTTCAAGTGACTTGACTTCTTGAATGAAGCAAGTCACTTTGCTTCTCTTGATCTTGTTCATCTGCTTCCTGGTGGCTCCTTTGAAGATTGTTCTTGAAAACCTCACAAACCTTAGGAACAACCAAGCATGACAATGAACTAGGGTTTGATTAGTCTCCCCTCATAGTTTTACCTTGGTGTCTCTTTTGAGTCTTCTCTTCTCATCTCATAATCAGGGACTAAACCCTAAAGGCTTTAAGGCTTTGTGATTAAGCTTATGCCTGCATCCTTCTCTTAGGATGGAGTGTATAACTTTAATCCTAAGTGTTAAACCCTTAATGTGTTTAAATCTCTTAATCAATTCACCTAATAAGTATTAAGACATCACACTTGTAACTTGGGCCTTGCATTAGGGTTCTATTTCTTCCTTAAGTGGTTAAGAAGGACTAACCCTAGTGTTAATGGACAAGTCCCCCTCAAGTTGTCTTACAAATCATAAAACTCACTTCATCATCTTATCATTAAATAAAATCCACTTAACCAAAGGCTTGTTTTGTCATGAGCTTAATCCCTAATCATGGATTAAGTTGAGGAGCTTTCCTCAGCTTAAACATTCTCATCTATTATCCTTCTATTAGGATGGTGTAATGAGTCTGTTTAATCCTTGATTATGGCTTAACCTCATTACTTAGCACTAAACAAAAACACCAAAAACATCTAAATAATCACAAGTAGGTTAATGATCTTAACCCTGCATCAAAGGTGATTAAGTGTGAGAATCTGACTTCACACTTAAGGTATTCTCATTACCCCTAATCAGAGGGAAGATGTAATGAGTTTACTAACCCACTGGTTCAGGCTTAAGCTCATTAACTTATGGCAAACTTTCAAAAGCAATAAAAGACTGAAAACTCAAAAACAAACAATAATCGTCTCCTCCGGGATTCTTTTCTCATCTCCTTCATTCATAAACGAGAACTTGCTTCTTCCGTCTAATGCAAGACAGTTTGCACCTGGGCCAGACAGGTCATACACTTGAGCATTGACAAGCAGGCAGTTCACAAGTCAATTCATCTTCCAGTCTCTTTGGGTCGAACTACGGTGTTCTGACTTCCTCATTGCACGAGAGGATACGTAGGCATAACTTAACAGTTATCGAACAAAAGTCTCTGTATATTCCCCCTTCCTTCCAGCTTCATTCTTTAGCCTCATGATCTTGAGCATTTCACTCCTTTCTTTACACTGACACTTTCATACTTCACATCACTTATACACTTTACACTGACACCTGTACATATTGCTTTCCAGCTCTTTATACACAGATTGCACTGACACTATCCCTTTAAAACACAAATCTCTTAAGCGTGGATCCCGTCGAGTACGGCGGACAATCTGGGTGCTAATACCTTCCCAGGTTGTAACCAACCCCCTTTCTCAGTCTCTCTGGTTCGCAACCGTCTTATCCATCTTTTCCTCGGCCTATGCAGCATTGCCTTTCCTCCGGGATAAAAATGCCTAGCTGGCGACTCTTTTCATCTCCAGTGAGTTCACGGCTGTGTGTTCTCATTGTCCCTTTCGCCGACCGTTCGCGTCTGTACCTTCATATGATCATTTTCATTTGTCGGGAGCGACAATCATTTTTAAAGTTCTTAAGTTGTTCTATATGCCTTCCTGATCATGAATATGTCTTTAGTTTTGAAAATGGTGGAGAGATGAGAGTTTAATCAGTCTCTGAAACTTTTTGCCCTAGATTTTGTTTGCTTCGATTCAGCCATTCCTGGAAAAATAAATTTGTTTTGATTGAGGGTTTTGATTCGTGAGTGAGTGGGGATCATTTCTGTTCAATTAGATTTCATTTTCGTAACGTGTAGAAAGAGTTAGCACTTTGTCTCGCCGGAGAAGATGACCGGAACCACTGTTCCGGTCATCAGAAAGTAATTAGGGTTTGATTAATTAGGGCTAAGTGTAATTAAGTCAGTTTGAATGAGAGTCGTCCAAACCCGCGCGCAGTCAACTCCCGCCCTGGCCAGTTTGAATCTCATGCGTTGGATCTGAATACTTTTCCTTTTTTCAGTTTTAAATTCATTTAATTTTCATTTTAATTCATTTGTTTTGTATAATTTATTTAAAATAGCAAAAATGTTTTAAAAATTATGAAACTTTTTGTCAAGAGTTTCATTAATCTTTAAAACACAAAAATATTTTTATTTTCATCTTTAGCATTAAAAAAGTATTTTTAAATATTTAAAAGTTTATTTTTAATTGATTAATGAAAATTAATTTATTAAAAATACCTTTAGGTATTTAAAAATTACAAAAAAATTCATGAAATGTTATAAGACATTTAGAAACATTGTCCAACCTTCAAACCAAATTTATTTTTTGATCTTGATGCATTTTGAGAATTTTTCATTGATTTAAAATCATTTTTATGCATTAATTTGATCCAAAGTTCAAAAAATCATTTCTGCCTATCCATGAGGAGTTGGACATTGATTCTTTTTGCAATGCATTGTGTTTAGCATGTAGTTTGTGAGATCAAATGGCTTGGATTTGATCTTTCATTTTCCATTTGTTTGACATTTCTTTTGTTTGGAAACCCTAAAACCCTAGAAATCTTAAGAAAACCATAACTTGAAATTGGTTAAGAGTTGAAACTTCTCCTTTGGGCATTGGGTTAGTATAGGATTAGGGGTCCTTTGAGTGCATTTTCAATTTTTTATCTTAGGGTTTGCTTCTGATTTTGATTTTTGTTTGATGTATGGTTCATAAACCCTAATTTGGGCTTCCATATGCATCCATCTTGCATTCTCTTGCATAACATGACTTGCCATGACACTTCAAGCATCCATTTGATTCTTTTGACATCATAAGACATATTGAAAGCTTTTTTGATCATTGCTTCATGTATTTGCCATGTTGTATGCCATATGCACTTCATAACTTTTCATGTATGTCCATGCTTCTTAACTAGTTTCATTTGCATCCATAAGCTTGTATGATCATTTCCATGTGTTGCCTCATGCTTGTAGCATCTCATAGCATCATTTGCATCACGTATATGCTTCTGGTTTTGTTTCTCATCATGTCATCTCATCCCATTTTGCATTGCATTGCATTTCTTTTCTAACCTTTCAGGTGGTAAGTAACTTTGAGAAGTGAATTTGCCTTCACTTCTCATAACTTTTCTTTTCATCTCTCTTGCATCCATGCTGCATTTCTATATGTATTTGAGTTTGAGCTTGCTCATTCTTCTTATTCCCACTTTCTTTCTTCAAGTGACTTGACTTCTTGAATGAAGCAAGTTGCTTTGCTTCTCTTGATCCTTTCATCTGCTTCCTGGTGGTTCCATTGAAGTCTTCTTCTTGTTAAACCTCACAAACCTTAGGAACAACCAAGAATGACAATGATTAGGGTTTTGATTAGTCTCCCCCCTTAGTTTTACTTTTGTGTCTCTTTTGAGTCTTCTCTTCTCATCTCATAACCAGGGACTAAACCCTAAAGGTTTTAAGGCTTTGTGATTAAGCTTATGCCTGCATCCTTCTCTTAGGATGGAGTGTATAACTTTAATCCTAAGTGTTAAACCCTTAATGTGTTTAAATCTCTTAATCAATTCACTTAATAAGTATCAAGACATCATACTTGTAACTTGGGCCTTGCATTAGGGTTCTAATTCTTCCTTAACTGGTTAAGAAGGACTAACCCTAGTGTTAATGGACAAGTCCCCCTCAAGTTGTCTTACAAACCATAAAACTCACTTCATCATCATATCATTAAATAAAATCCACTTAATCAAAGGCTTGTTTTGTCATGAATTTAATCCCTAATCATGGATTAAGTTGAGGAGCATTCCTCAGCTTCAACATTCTCATCTATTATCCTTCTATTAGGATGGTGTAATGAGTCTGTTAAATCCCTGATTATGGCTTAACCTCATTACTCAACACTAAACAAAAGCCAAAAAAACATCTAATTAATCACAAGTAGGTTAATGATCTTAATCCTACACCAAAGGTGATTAAGTGTGAGAATCTGACTTCACACTTAAGGTATTCTCATTACCCCTAATCAGAGGGAGGATGTGATGAGTTTACTAAATCCATTGGTTTAGGCTTAAGCTCATTAACTTATGACAAATCCAAAAGCAATAAAAGACTGAAAACTCAAAAACAAACAATAATCGTCTCCTTCGGGATTCTTTTCTCATCATCCTCACTCATAAACGAGAACTTGCTTCTTCCGTCTAATGCAAGACAGTTTGCACCTGAGCCAGACAGGTCATACACTTGAGCATAGACAAGTAAGAAGTTCACAAGTCAATTCACCTTTCAGTCTCTTTGGGTCGAACTACGGTGTTCTGACTTCCTCATTGCACGAGAGGATACGTAGGCATAACTTAACAGTTATCGAACAAAAGTCTCTGTATATTCCCCCTCTTCCAGCTTTATTCTTTTAGCCTCATTATCTTGAGCATCTTACTCTCATCCTTACACTGACACATCATTATACACCCCACTTCTTTTACACTGACACCTGTACATCCTTTTCTAGCTATTTTACACACAAATTGCATTGACACTACCCCTTTAAAACACAAATCTTTTAAGCGTGGATCCCGTCGAGTACGGCGGACAATCTGGGTGCTAATACCTTCCCAGGTTGTAACCAACCCCCTTTCTCAGTCTCTCTGGTTCGCAACCGTCTTATCCATCTTTTTCTAGGCCTATGCAGCATTGCCTTTCCTCCGGGATAAAAATGCCTAGCTGGCAACTCTATTCATCTCCAGTGAGTTCACGTCTGTGTGTTCTCATTGTCCCTCTCGCCGACCGTTCGCGTCTGTACCTTTATCTGGGCCTATGTCCCATTTATCGGGAGCGACAGCTGGTAATCATCAATGGGTTGCTCAGCAAGATAATCAGACAATACACTGCCTTTGATGGCTTTCTGAGATGTGTATTGAATGTCATACTCTGTGAGGAACATTTGCAATCTTGCAACCCGTCCGGTAAGTGCTGGCTTCTCAAAAATGTACTTGACTGGGTCCATCTTTAAGATCAATAAAGTAGTGTGGGTCAACATATACTGTCTCAGTCGGCGAGCAGCCCACGCTAAAGCACAACAAGTTTTCTCGAGCAGTGAATAACGTTGTTCACAGTCGGTAAACTTTTTTCTTAGGTAGTATATTGCATACTCTTTTCGACCAGACTCGTCATGCTGGCCCAGCACACACCCCATTGACTCTTCTAATACTGTCAAATACATGATTATAGGTCTTCCTTCAACTGGAGGCATAAGGATTGGAGGCTCTTGTAAGTATTCCTTGATTTTTTCAAAAGCCCTCTGGCAGTCTTCGTTCCACCTGACTGTTTGTTCTTTTATTAACAGCTTGAACAAGGGCTCACAGGTTGCTGTAAGGTGAGATATGAACCGTGAAATGTAGTTCAATCTGCCTAAGAACCCCCGAACTTCTTTTTCAGTCTTCGGTGCAGGCATTTCTTGAATTGCTTTGACTTTATCAGGGTCAACTTCAATCCCTTTCTCACTTACAATAAATCCCAACAGCTTACCGGATCGCACCCCGAATGTGCATTTGTTGGGGTTCAACTTCAACTGGTACTTCCTCAGACGCTTGAATAACTTCAACAGATTCACCAGGTGGTCTTCTTCTGTGAGGGACTTGGCAATCATGTCATCCACATAACATTCAATTTCTTTGTGGATCATGTCATGGAATAATGTTACCATAGCCCGTTGATAAGTGGCACCAGCATTCTTCAGTCCGAATGGCATCACCTTATAACAGAATGTGCCCCAGGGTGTGATGAAAGTTGTCTTCTCCTTGTCTTCAGGTGACATTTTGATCTGATTGTATCCTGAAAATCCATCCATGAAGGAGAACACCGAAAACTGAGCCGTATTGTCGACCAATACATCAATGTGAGGTAAAGGGAAGTCATCTTTCGGGCTGGCTCTGTTCAGGTCCCGGTAATCCATACACATTCTCACCTTGCCATCTTTCTTAGGCACAGGTACAATATTAGCAACCCACGGCGGATAGCTAGTCACAGCAAGGAAACCGGTGTCCCACTATTTTTGTACTTCTTCTTTTATCTTCATTGCCATATCTGGGCGAGTACGGCGCAACTTCTGTTTTACCGGTGGGCAATCTTCTTTCAGCAGTAGCTTGTGCGTAACAATGTCGGTTCCCAACCCTGGCATGTCCTGATAAGACCAAGCAAAAACATCTACATATTCCCGAAGCATGTCAATCAGTTGCTCTTTCATTGAATCTTTCAAGCAGGCCCCGATCTTGACTTCTTTCAAGTCTTCTTCCGTACCAAGATTAACCGTCTCAACCACCTCCTGATGAGGAGTGATAACCTTCTCCTCTTGTCTCAACAACCTGGCTAGCTCTTCAGGTAGCTCCTAATCTTCTTCAATCCCTTTATCAGCTTGATTGATTAGATTGTCAAAGTCATACGAAGTCATAGCAGTGTTGTTGTCGGTGCAGTCTGGAGGGCACTTTCTGCAAGGGTTTAGATTTGATCATTTTAGTGATCAGTTTTATCTTATTTAGAAAAAGTGAAAATGAAGTTATTTATTTTGAAAAGCATTGCCATTTTATTTTTGTACAAAAAATGAAAAGACTCATTTGCAAAAGATGTCTTGATATTCATTAATTGATCTTTGCACAAAATACAAGATGGCCCGATTACAAAATGAGTCCTGACATCTTGGGCAAGATGTAGGACTTGAAGCATGCTTAAAAATACAGGAAATAATAAATATTCTGCAGGAGTAACCCTTATAATTTCCTGGGAAGACCAGTTTGAGACATTGTTCCCCGGGATCCTTGGACGTATCCAGCTTTCCAGGTTGCGCTCGTCTTCTGACTCATCTTCCAAGATATTCACAGCATCCGGGGTGAGCATCCCCCCACTGACAAATTTGGGCTCCGTGGCAGCCTCTGATTGATCTTGTCGAGTCGGTCTGTAACCCAACCCGAATCGGTCCTCTTTCTTCTCCACGGGCAGCAACTTGCCCAGCCTTGGGCGGTACCTTCCTCAACAACCTTTCGGGCTTGCTGATACAATGTAATGGAAGTCCTAAGCACAGCAGATGTTTCATTGAAATTAAGGGCCTCAAACCCTTGGCTCATGGTTTCGTGGATCTCCCCATCCATTTCAATGTATTTGAAAGTAGCCAGCTGGCTAACAAAAATATCCTCCTCCCCACAAATAGTAACGACTTGGCCTTCCCACTCGAATTTTAACTTCTGGTGAAGGGTGGACGTCACGGCGCCGGCGGCGTGTATCCATGGTCTACCCAATAGACAGTTGTAGGCAGGCTGTATATCCATCACAAAGAATGTCGTTTTGAAAACCTGTGGGCCAATCATTATTGGCAACTCTATCTCTCCCAGAACTGATCTTTTAGAACCATCGAAGGCTCTTACTACCAAGTTTCTTGGGCTTAGTGCCATTCCGTCATACTCCATCTTCACAAGGGCTTTCTTGGGCAGGACATTGAGGGATGACCCTGTATCCACCAGTACGTGAGAAAGAACTGCACCCTTACACTCCAAGGTAATGTGCAAAGCCTTGTTGTGATTGCGACCTTCCGTTGTCAAATCAGTGTTGGTAAATCCTAGCCCATTACTAGCGTTGACATTTCCAACTACGGCCTCTAACTGATTAACGGTAATCTCCTCCGGCACATAAGTTGCGTGCAGGACCTTCAATAGTGCATTCCGATGAGCCTCAGAGCACATTAGCAATGATAGTATGGAAATCTTGGAAGGTGTTTGGTGAAGTTGGTCTACCACCTTGTAATCACTTTTCTTTATGATTCTCATGAATTCATCAACCTCTTGATCAAAAGGAGTCTTCAAAGCTTCTTTGACAACTTGTTCTTCTTGCACCATGCTCTTCCCTTTTGCCTTAGCAGCAACTTCTGCTTCAGCAACGGGTCTTGGAATTTGCGAGGCAAAGAGACGTCCGCTTCTAGTGAAGCCTCCACCTCCCCCCACATTGTCAATCTGAGGTGAAGAAGTTGAAGATTCTAAAGTGATTTTCTGCCCCTCGCAATATAGATCTGAGCCATAATACCAAGGGATGGCATTATTACTTTCGTAAGGAACTGGCCCAGGCACTGTGATAGTGACCGGACTGATAGCAGCTGCAGAAGGGACCACAATGGTGTGTGGATCGTAGTATATGGTGACTGGTGCTCTGACAGGAGTAACATTTTGTTGGTTGTTGGCAGGAATATTTGTAGGGTCATAGTATATAGTAACTTTTGAGACGCTTTCATCAATTGTTGCTGATGTTGTAGGAGGTACCATTGACTGGATGGGTGTCGAAGTTGTAGCAGGGATGGTGACTGAACTTGTATCCGTTGAAGTGATTGATTGAGTAGTTGTTGGAGTTGTAGTAGAATCCGTTGGAACAATGGTTGCTGACGTTGTAGGGGTATCTGTGATTGCCGGTGAAGGAATTGTTGGATTTGTAGGCGCTGTTGTCGTAATCTGAAGGATACCATCCTTAATAAGACCATCTATGCCGTTTCTCAGCCTTTCACATCCATTAACGGCAATGTTGCAATACCCACAGCCGAGCTCACACCCGGGGAACACTTGACATTCTAATAGCTGAGCTTTGATTTCAACCAGAGGGGTTCGGATCTGTGCAACACTGGTGATTAAGGTGGATGGTTTGCCTTCCTCAATAGCATTAATCCTAGGCCCGTTGTGACTAGGCATTGGATTTCTCGTGACATTTGGAGGAGGTGAAAAGTTGAGAGCTTTTGAGTCCACCAGGTCTTGGACTTTCATCTGTAAGGCCCTGCATTTTTCAGTGTTATGCCCCGGTGCGTTCGAGTGAAAAGCACACCTGGCATTTGCATCATAATTCTTTGGCATATTGGTGGGATCTGGAGGTGCCAATGTCCTTAACTCAACTAGGTTGAGCTTCAGGAGTTGTGGCAAGAGTGCAGCATACGGAATTGGGATTGGGTCAATCACCCTGTTTGCCTGTGATGGTCTTTGTTGGAAAGGACGTTGTTGTTGGTTGTTATTGCTATTGTTGTAGGTTCTCTATTGCGGATACTGAACTTGTTGTTGTTACTGTGGTTGTTGTTGTTGAGGATATGCTGATTGTTGAGGAATCAGAGCTGGAATGGTAACTGCTGCTACTGATCGGTGAGCATACTGAGGCCTGCCCCTGCTTGCATGGATGAAATTGGTCTCACCGGCTCTTCGGGGTCCCACAAAAGGCTTTCTGGGATTACTGGATGAACTTGCACCACTGTCAGAAATTTTGCCCATCTTCAGTAGGCTTTCAATCCTTTCACCAGCTATGACCACATCAGCAAAACTGGTAGAGGAAAAGGCAGCCAGTCTATCAATATAGGTCCCTTGCAATGTATTCATGAACATGTCAGCCATTTCCCTTTCTGACATGGGTGGTTGGACAGCAGTAGCAAGCTGTCTCCACCTTTGGGCATATTCCCTAAAGCTCTCTCTAGAAGATTGAGACATTCCCATTAGGAGGGTCCTGTTAGGAGCCATGTCCAGATTGTATTGATATTGCCGGATGAAAGCCTCAGCCAAATCCTTCCAGCATCTAATGGTAGCCCTAGACAGATGTGAATACCACTCTCTCGAAGCCCCAGTCAGACTGTCTTCAAAGTAGAACATACACAACTTTTCATCCTTAGTATAAGCTTTAAGTCTTCCCAGGAAAGACTGCAGGTGAGTGCGAGGACAGGAGGTACCATTGTACTTTTCAAAGCATGGGGGTTTAAATTTGTGGGGAATTCTCACCCCATCCACTAGCCCCATATCCATCACATCAAAGCCCAAAGAATTCCGAGACTCCAAAGATCTTAATTTCTCAGCAATTTCGTCCAATCTCCGGTCATATACTTCATCTCCAGCTCCCATAACAGTAAACTGTTCTTCTTGGGGATCCTCTTGCAAGATTCTCCCCCCAGCAGTATTACCTTGCACATTTCTCGGGATGTTGGCTTCTGGATCCAGATGAGGTCCAAATACTGGTGGGTCAATACGAGGCTGGCCCTGTTCATTGTTACTAGTTCCTCCTGTTCCAAGATGAGGTTCCTCAGGAGTTTGTCTTTCCACCAGCTCTCTTAACCTTTCCTGACTCTGGGCTAAGCCAATCATTACCGCCATGAATTGAGACATCTGATTTCTCATCTCCACTCTCTCATTAGCCATCTGATTTCTGACCTCAGTCAGATCCTGCTGTACTTGTTCCATTTGAATACCGGGAAGGTTGTTACGAGTCGGGTACCGGTGCGCGCGGTTGACGGGAACACTCGGCGACGAGCAATGTTTCCTGAAGTCACAACAAAGTTAGAAACAATAATAAAAACCTACAAAACAAAACAAAGGTTAGTATGCAATGCAGCATGCTTATTTGTTTTCCAAGGTATCCGGTTTGGTTCTTAGTTTTGACCTTTCCAGACCTCGAGGAAGATGTTTGATGTTGTTTGAGAGAGAACCCGAATGAAGACAAACTAGAATATATTACAAAATGATGAAAAATACATAGTTTGTTTTACAACACATGCCCATGGAGGGTCAAAATACAATAAAAGGAAAAGTACATCAAATGGAAATAACAACAAACAAAGAATCAGACATCCAGTCCAAACTCATCTTCTCTGACCTCCTTCAGGAGTGCCTCAGTCACTGGACCAGCTGGGTGCTCTATAATGGTCCTGATGAGGAGGTTCCTGGTAGCAATGGCAGTAGTCAGCTTCTTATGCCTGTCCTGGTCCTTTGATCTCTTCACCCCTGCTCTGAGCTTCAACTCTGAAATTTCCTTCTGGGCTGCCAACAAAGCTTCCTGCTGCTTCTTCTCATTGGCCTCTAGCTGTTCAATCTTGGCTTGAGTCTTCTGGTCTTCTTGTGTACGGGCCTCAGTGATTCTGACCCACCTAGCCTGACTCTCTTGCAGATAGAGCTCAGTCCTAGCCTTCTGAATTTTGGCCTCTATACAGGCATTCTTCAATATTTGTTCCCCAGCTCTTGCCTTCCTGATGTAGTCCTCTGTCTTCTCAATTTTGGCAAGATGCTCCACTCTAAGCTTCTCCAATCTCTCAATGTCCAGACGACTATCACTCATCTCCTAAAGAGTCTTCTTCAAAGCTTGAGATAAGTTCTCATTCCTTTCTTTCAACTTCTCAAATTCTTCTAGGCTGACAGTTGCTGCTGGCTGTACTGTAGATGGTCCAGGCATGTCTTCCAATATAAAAGGCATTTCGGTACTTTGAGCTCTAGTACGGGACCAGTCGTAGTACTGAGCTGAAGCAACATTATTACATCTTCCAAGAATAGCCATCTCTTTTGTCTGGATGTTGTCCCAAGCCCAAGATGCTTTTCTGACAGCAGCTGAATTAGGTTTCACTTCACAATACAGGGTCTCAGCTAAATCTTGTCCTCTGGGAGGGTGAACCAAAGCATAGCCCAGTTGTCTCTTAAACAGCAAAGGATTGTAGTTGATGCAACCCTTTACCCCTATCAGAGGTACATTTGGGTATTGTCCACAGCTAGTGATAATGTCCTTGCCTTTGGTGCTCTGGGTGCACCATCTAATATCATTTGAAGTCAAGGCAATGAGCCTCTTAGCCCAATTCTTCTGTTGGTGGGGATTCAGGAAGGCATCTGACTTAGGCAGGTGTTTGAGTAGCCAGGTGTAAAACAAAGGAGCACAACATCTCACCAACTTCCCCCTTTGTTTCTCATTCCTCTGATCGATGGAATAATAGAAATCTCCCAGTAATGTGGGTACTGGGTTCTTCAGAAGAAACAGATGGATGGCATTTTTGCTGACAAACTTGGGCTCATCTGCAAATAGTATAGCCCCATATATGTTGAGGGCTAACAGTGCACAGACTGCCCTCCATTCTCCTAATGAAACCTTCAGGGTGGCCTGAGAAATCAAGAAGTCTAAGTGCAAACCATGGATCCCAGCTTTTGTTGTCATACTTTGCTCAATCAGGGCAGGCTCCAGGTACAATGCCTTTGCTATCTCTTCATTTCTGGGAGCTGGCATCTCTGGGTTGAAAGGGATTCCACCCCTGATAGGTACTCCAATCAATGAGGAAAACTCTTCCAGCAGAGGTCCTAGCTGAAAGTCTGGAAAGGTGAAGCATCTCAAAGGAGGGTCATAAAACTGCAAGCATGTGTGGATCATGCTCCTCTGAGAAGGGTCAAGGTCCATAACCATATCCAGGATTCCTCCATAATGCTCTCTAAACAAAGGGATGTAAGTAGGCGTGATGAGTGACTGGACCTGCCTGATACCAGTCAACACAGGCTCAAATAAATGGTAGGATATGTTGCTCTTCCTGGGAGTAGTCATGAGTGCTGCTGAAGAAACTGAAGATAAGTGCTGATGAAGATCACAGACTGATGCTGGAAAGGAACCACTGACAGGCTGATGCTGGTGAGGATGGAGATAGCTGAAGCAGATAACTGATGAAGACAACTGAAGCAGAGGTCTATGCAAAAGAAGGGGTCAAAACCAAACCAGATATGATATGGATACCCTGAAAAGCAAATAAACAAATGTTAAATGATGCAATGATGATATATGCAAATGATATGCAAGGGTTTGTGATCAAGCTGGATCTGATTATCTGTCTTGATATAGGCCCATGTATGTTCAAAGGCCCAGATGAAGGCTCAGAAATCCAGTAACCAAGGTGGGGGACTCAAATAAAGAGTCACGTGTCCAGGGTTAATCACAAGAACTATCCAAAGTGGAGTACTCTTAAACAAAACAAAAACAGGGTATGATGTGGCCAAGGGTACCTGCAAACCTGTAAACAGCCCAACCCCCTCACAGGTATTGTTCTAAAACAAGGATCCTCAAACTTGGACCAGTTATGAGAAGTGTAAACACTTCTAACCCAGAGGTACAATGTCTACAATAACCATAAAAGATCCTCCTCTAATTCACCTCAGTTTCTGAAGGTCATAATAAAGGTCATCCAGACTTAGCAGGCTTCCCAGATAGCCCTAGCACTACAGGAAATCCGTAGCACAGAGTTCTCAAGAAGAAACCCACATCTGAACCGTGTTTTATATTCCCGCACCAGATCGAAATGGAATGGGAAAGAACATGAACCACTCTAGCCTAGGTGTCACTCAGGTCCCAGGTATAGGACCTTAAACTCTCAATGGAACCCCACCTACCAGAGTAAACCAGATCCAGCAAATGGCAGTATGAAATATGCAAAAGACTGTAAAGAAAGCAATAAATAAAGTTGTACATAAAGCAATAAATAAATCAAAATAGATAAACACACATAGCACATAACAACCCAGTAAACACAAATCAAACAAGCGTTAGGAGGAACCCACAAAAAGAAACCAGAAGCCCTGGTTGCAATATAAGGGTCCCCAGCAGAGTTGCCAAGCTGTTGCTCCCACCAAATGAGGCTAAGTCAAAAGGGGTACAGACGCGAACGGTCGGCGAAAGGAGAGAACACACAAGGGTGAACTGAAAAGAAAAGAGTCGCCAGCTAGGCATTTTTATCCCGAAGGAAAGGTAATGCTGCATAAACCTAGAAAGATATGGATAAGACGGTCGCAAACCAGAGAAACTGAGAAAGGGGGTTGGTTACAACCTGGGAAGGTATTAGCACCCAGATTGTCCGCCGTACTCGACGGGATCCACGCTTGAAAGATTTGTGTTTAAAGGGGTAGTGTTAGTGCTATTTTGTGTGCAAAAGCTGGAAAAGAATGCAAGTGTCAGTGTAAGATAAATGTGAAGTGAAGTATGAGAGTGTCAGTGTAAGAACAAGAGTGAAATGCTCAAGATAATGAGGCTTAAAGAATAATGCTGGAAGGAGGGGGGATATACAGAGACTTTTGTTCGATAACTGTTAAGTTATGCCTACGTATCCTCTCGTGCAATGAGGAAGTCAGAACACCGTAGTTCGACTCAAAGAGACTGAAAGATAAATTGACTGATGAACTGCTTGCTTGTCTATGCTCAAGTGTATGACCTGTCTGGCTCAGGTGCAAACTGTCTTGCATTAGACGGAAGAAGCGAATTCTCGTTTGTGAGTGAATGAGATGAGAAAAGAATCCCGGAGGAGACGATTATTGTTTGTTTTTGATGTTTTCAATCCTTTATTGCTTTTTGAAGTTTGTCATAAGAAAATGAGCTTAAGCCTAAACCAAGGGTTAGCAAACTCATCACATCCTCCCTCTGATTAGGGGTAATGAGAATACCTTAAGTATGAAGTAAGCACCTCACACTTAATCACCATGATGTAGGATTAACATCATTAACCTACTTGTATTTACTTAGATGTTTTTGGAGTTTTTTTGTTTAGTGTTGAGTAATGAGTTTAAGCCATAATCAAAGATTTAATGGACCCATTACACCATCCTAATAGAAGGATGATAGATAAGAACATTTAAGCTGAGGAAGGCTCCTCAACTTAATCCATGATTAGGAATTAACCTCATGACAAAACAAAGCCTTTATTAAAGTGGATTTTAGTTAATGGTAAGGTTAGGAAATGTATTTTAGGGTTTGTAAGACAACTTGAGGGGGACTTGTCCATTAACACTAGGGTTAGTCCTTCTTGACCATTTAAGGAAGAATTAGAACCCTAATGCAAGGCCCAAGTTACAAGCTTGATGTCTTAGTGATTATTAGGTGGATTGATTAAAGGGTTTAAACACATTAATGGTTTAACACTTAGGATTAAAGTTATACACTCCATCCTAATAGAAGGATACAAGCATAACCTTAATCACAAAGCCTTAAAACCTCTAAGGTTTAGTCCTTGATTACGAGGTGAGAAGAGAAGACTCAAAGATGACACAAAGGTAAAACTAATGGGGGACTAATCAAACCCTAATTGTTATCATGCTTGGGTATTCCTAGGGTTTATGAGGCTTGCAAAATATCTTCAAGAGGAAAGCCACCAAGAAAGAAGCAGATGAAAGGAGGAAGAAGCAGAAGAAGCAAGTCAACTTACTTCACTTAAGAAGATAAGTTGCTTGAAGAAAGAAAGTGAGAAAGAGACATAAATGAGCAAGCTCACTCTAATTCACAAGTAAAATGCAGAAATGATGCATAAGAGAGATGAGAAGAGATTATGAGAAGTGAAGGCAAATTCACTTCTCAATGACTTACCACCTATAAAGTTAGTAACAAGAAATGAGATGAAATGAAAATGAGATGAAATGCAATGATGCACACCAAAGTCAGAAGCATAAACATGATGTTAATGATGCTAAGAGATAAAGCAAACACATATCAAGAGTTGTGGATAATCATACAAGGATAAGGATGCAAATGGAGCATGCTTTGAACCATAAAAGTCCATGAAAGTTTATGAAATGTAATGGAGGTATAACATGGCAAATGAATAATGTAATGGTAAAACATGATTCTAATGTGTCCTAATATGTATTAGGAGTCATGTGAATGCACAAAATGTCATGGCAATCTCATGTATGCAAGCATATGGAAGATGGATGCAAGTGAAGGCAAAAATTAAGGTTTATACATAACATGCAATACAAAAATCAAAATCAGAAGAAAATGACATGATAAAAATTTGAAAATGGGATCAAAGGAACCCTTACCCTACACAAGTTCACTGTCCAAAGGAGGAGACCTAAATCTAAACCTAATGGAAGTTATGATTTTCTCAAATTTGTTAGGGTTTTAAGGCACTTCAAAAGGGAAAATTCACAATAAATTGAAAATGAAAGATAAATTCAATCCAATTTTATCCTAGAAAATACATGATATGAGGAATACAATGCAAAAAGAATCATCATTAAACTCCTCATGGTTAGGCAGAAAAGAAATTTTCAAGTTAGGGAAAAAATATTGACTTTTAAGAACCCTAATTCCAAAGAAAAATGTCAAGATAGGTCAAGAACCAAAAAGAAATTTGTTTGAAGAGTTTGGTAATGTTTCTAAATGTATCAAAATGCAATGTGATTTTTTTTGGAATTTTAAAATACCTAAATTTATTTTTAATTAATTAATTCTCATTAACTAATTAAAAATAATCATTTAAATGGTTTAAAAATAATTTTTGATGCAAAAAATAAAAATAAAAATATTTTTGGGTTATGAAAATTATTAAAAGATTTGATAAAAATTTTCAGAATTTTTTGATGTTTTTTACTATTTTTAATAAAATGATAAAGAAAATGCAATTAAAATGATTTTAAAATATGAATTAATGAAAGTAATCAGATCCAGTGGCTGAGGTTCAAAAGGAAAAGGGAGGAAATTGACTTCGTGCGCTAATGGAAGGCCCACATTCAAACTCACTAATTACGCAATTAAGCCCTAATTAGAACCCTAATGACCTTCAGGTGACCGGAACATTGTTCCGGTCATCTTCTCCGGCCAGCTCTTCCCTCAATCTCTCTCAAAACGCCACAAAAACTCACCAAACTATCCAGAATCAACCCTTGAACATCATTAAACATAAACCCCATAACAAAAATCATTTATTTTTCATAAATCATGAGAATCGAATCAAAACACATTTCACAGGCAAAGTTTCAGAACAACATAAAATCCTAAAAACTCAACTATTTTCAAAAAGAAAAGCATCAACATGATCAGTGCAACATGAGGAACAAATCTATAACCTAAAATCAAGTTTCTGGAAAATTTGTTCTTGAGGTTACCTGAGCTGAAGCTTTCGAAAATGGCACTGTCTGGCTGCTTTTTTGCTTCAAAATCTCCCCAATGATCTCCCTCAAGAGTTTGCAATGCTTGGTTGGAGTTTAAATGGCCCCAAAATGAAAATGGCAGAAACTCAGTTCATGAAGTGTGAAAATCGTATTTTGGATTCTGGGCTTTTTAGGGCAAAGTGATGGTTGGGAAATGATCAGAGGGTTATGGTGAGTTGTTCTGTGGAATTTGTTTTGAGGTTTTAGGCTTGCATATTGAGTTTCGAAGAAAAATGCATAAGAGAGGATTTTGGTGAATGCTGAGTTGTGTGTGGATTCAGCTTGTGTTGTGTGTCTCTTTCAAGTCTTTGAGGTCCACATATGAGGCTCTAATTGGGCAGAGGGTTGGTAGTGGCACAGTTTGATTGACATGGGCAAAATACAAAAAGTCAAGATTTTGTGTACCATAGGTATGGCTCGGGTCAGAGGAGATCTTAGGGCTTGTCCTACTTCAGCTTGAGTCAAGGAAGGCCTTTGGATATGATTTTGTGAGCTGGATGGTCTTGATCAAGAGTTTTCAATGTTCTTGCATATTTCCCTCTTTGAAATTTCTTGTGAACCAAGGCAAAAATCTTGTGAATTATTGGACAAATTGCCGCAAAATGAACCATATGAAGTTGTTATAATGCTTTGAGATCAATTAGTGTCTAATTCAAGCATTAAAAGTTCCTTTTGCAAAAAATTCCATTTTGAAGATTCATGAAAAAAATGCCTTATGTGACTTGTAATTTAAGGCATAGAAATGAGAAATCCTTTGGGCCATTCTGAATTATGGACCATGAATGATGTTTGTATGATGGTTAGAATTTGATTTGAGGTCACATTTGGCTTTGGCAAGTGTTTTTGCAAGTTTCCTCTTTGGCACAAAAGTGAAAATTAAGTGATTTTGTCCAACTCTGCAAGGCCATAACTTTAGTTCTAGAGTGAATTAGATCAAGTTCTTGTACTTTTTGAAAATGGGAGGATCCAATATACAACTTTCATGACCAAGAATTTTTCATTTGAAGCATTTTTGAATCAAAAAGATGAGGTTGAAAAACTTTCCCAAAATGGCAAATTTCCATTACAAGTCACTTTCCCAAAATGGCAACTTTGCAAATGGCTTGAAATTCTTCAATTTTGTGAACTTCTAACCTCTTCTATGATCAAATAAAGATCATACACATCCAAATGATGGAGAAAACCCTTTGGTTGGATGATTGGGGGCCTCAGATGCCCTGATTTTGCACTGACTTGCTCAAGAAGTCATCTTTTGATCAGATGCCTTCCCCTTTGAATTTCTTCATGAAAATTGGTATGCATGATCCTTATGACATATAGAGACCAATATAAACAAGAATGACCAAAAAATTTGGAGTTATTACCTCTGAAACCAAAACCCTAATTTTAGGTCATCTGTGTAGTTAAGCTTGGCTCTGCTTCCATGCTCTCCTCAGTTCTTGTGATTTTTGACTCTCTTGATTTTGGGATGATGTAATATGATGATTGAACATACATGGGCCATTTTGAAATGATGGGAGACCTTTGGAGTGGCTCAGATAGCTCAGGGATTGCTCAGATCACAAACCCTAGATGCAGATGACTTTGACCTAATGTAGTGAAGCAAAAATGCCACATGATATGCTATGATTGAACTAATGCAAACATGAAACGAATCACAAGCCATGGTGAAATGAGTGAGGGAAAATTTGGGGTATTTACACAATTCTAAGGATAGTAACCATAGTCCGAAATTAAATCTTTTAGATGTTTAATCCGTTATTAATGTTTTTGTGTCCAAATGGACAAAGGAAAAATCACAAGCATAACAATATAAACAATAAGAAATATGATGAATGATATAGTATAATAAAAGAATAATAAGAGAGACAAGGAGCGAGAGATTGAAATAAAGAGGATAAGGTGCGAGAAATTGAATTAAAATGGTTAGTATATTAATATTATTATAATATTTACATAGAAATGGTATGATGAACTTAATCAAACACAACCACAAAAAGAGAACCAAAATTGAGGCAACCAGATCCAAATGGATCTTATTCCGAATCGGGAAAAGTTTAGGTCTATGTTAAGAAATCGCCGAGTAATTTACGGAGTAATTACCCTACAAATGAGGTCGGCCACCACCAATTAAGGTGGAAAATATTTGTGCTAATACATGTTAGAGAAATGATATGATGAATCATTCTCCGAAAACATGTCGCACGAAAAGAAAAGGTAATGGTCTAATCTTAATCGAGATTTCACATTGTATTATCGAAGGCAACCTATCACGATCCCAAAGTATGGAGAATGATCCAAATGATCATTCATCCATAGATTTGGAATAATGAAGATTAAACATCTTCGAAAATCAATAATCGCGAATCGGAGATCTCATCGACCAAAAATAAAAAAAGAGAAGAGAAATAGATCTAAAATAGAATGCACACGAAAACTAACAAATCAAAAAATCAAAAAAAAGAAATGGATATAAACCATAAGAAATTCAAATGAATCACTAAAATATTTT
The DNA here is from genome assembly GCA_963966055.1 of Lathyrus aphaca. Taxonomy (NCBI): domain Eukaryota; kingdom Viridiplantae; phylum Streptophyta; class Magnoliopsida; order Fabales; family Fabaceae; genus Lathyrus; species Lathyrus aphaca. Next base: position 501,005,189 of record OZ014520.1, read on the forward strand.
CAAATTATTTTCACAAGATCTTTTTTTTAAATGAGAATAAAAGAATGCAAATATGAATAAATGCTAGAAAAATTTTTTAGGAAAAAAAGAAAAGAAAATGAACCGTTATTAAAACATTAAAAGAAAAATAAAAGAAAAGAACAACATGGAGGGAGTGTGGTGCGCAGGATTGGGATGAGGGAATAGTATCTGGATCTAAAAATCATAAGCCCAAACCAAGTTTCTTTTTAAAAACAAAGCTTATTAAAAACAATTGAACTAAAACATAAATAATAAAAATGGAAAAAATGCAGCAAAACAACTTCTTCTTTCTCCTGTAAAAACACGTCGCTACTATTCATTGTGAAGGAGAGAGCATCGGAGCTCCGCCATATCGGAGCGGCGGAGCTCCATTGAGGTATCAACGCGACCATGAGAGTGCAAGGATCGATAATATGCCAATGATTTTAACCGTCGAAGTTTGTATGCGGCGAATTTCAGAGATGAAGGCGTGTCGATAAAGCTTCAAATACCTTCAACAATGGTGAAGAAAATCTCAAAATCTTCCTCATGCCTCCTCGTTTGTATATTGTTGTAGATTATTTGTATTTTCGGATTTGAAAAAGAATGAAGGGAGATTTGAATAGAATTTTTGGTTGAAGCTTGATTTGGATTTATGGCTTTTATGCAGAATTTTGAGAGAGCTTTTAGAGGCTTTTCGAGCTTAGAGTTTGAGAGGGAAAAGAGTTGGTTTTATAGAGGGATTGATGAGTGAGTCCGCTGCCGTTTTGTTCAGTTTGCTGCGTTTTGGAAAGGTGAGGAAAGCGTGTTCTATTCTGAGTTTTTTCTTGCGTTTGGGCCTGCGTTTTGCTTGATGATTTGCGTTTCGGGTCGGCTGAAGTGAAGGCGTTTTGACTGTTATGGGATGCGGAAGGCTTGTTGCGTGCGGCGTGAAGCTGCGGCTTGAAGTTGTGTTGGCTTGGGCTGTGCGGATAGCGTATGATGTGGCTAGAGTGGTGCTGTTCGCGTGTGGGGGGCTTGTCTTGAAAAGGATGACGTGCTTTGGAGCTGAAGTGAAGTAGCGTGTGAGATGCTAAGGCTGGGTACAAATTCACGTGCGAAAGCTATTGGTTGAGTGATATTCTGACTTATGGAAATTCGGCTTGAGGGCTTGTCAAAGGCTTGCGCTGGAGATTGTTCACGTGCTGGATGTTATGTGAGGTTGATGACTTATTTGGCTTTCAAATGTGCCGAAAAATGTGTGTCCGGCTGGGGCTAGCTGGAGTGAATAATGGGCCTTGCTTTTTCTTTACAACATATTTTCTTTCTAAAAAACAATGGAATGGACTTAAAAGTTAATATATTTTTTTTTGAATGGGATATTTAAGATGAGGAAAGGGATATTAAATTTCTAAAAATGTAAAAAAATGAATAAAAGAAAATACAATTTGTAAATAAATGGGCTAAAAAATAGGATGGGCTTAGTAATGAATTATATAAAGATCAAAAAGTAAATAAAATGATTCAATTGGATAATGAAATTAAAAAAGGTGTATGAATCGGATAAATGAAGAAAAGTGGAAGAAAATGGTCATTGGATAATGAATAATGGAATTTGAAAAATAAAAAAAAATGGTTTAATGGATAATCGGCTAAATTGAAGTGAATGGATTAAAAAATCAAATATTGATATAAAATTGAAATGGATGGTTATTGAATATTTGGATTATAGAAATAGAAAAATAAAAATGGTTGAAAACAGAAATGGAAGGGGAGGATAATGGATTAAGTCTTGATTATTCTTGCACAAGCCATTGATTAAAATGAACATAGTCAATTCTGAACCACTACACCACTTGCCAACTCAACCACAACCACTGAAATCGTCTGAATATTATCCTTATAATTCGAATTCATGCTGAGGAAAATAAATCCTCAGATGAAACACTGGTGAACTGGTGTATTGATGAACACTCAATCAAGACCACACTTTTCAAACATCACTGCCTGATAAACCGATGATCTTAGCACGCAACACAGCTTAAACTTTTGAATACGCACTATCTGAGAAATGAACCACTGGCACACACAACTTGCAGTTGAACAATCTTCTGATAGTTTGACCAGATTAGGTCAAACATCTGTCTGAATCAATTCGTAATTGAACAATCACATCTGAATTAAAATCACTGCCTTGTCTTTGAATTCCTGCAACACAGAGAAGAAGAAGAAGCAAACTGCAACATAGTTTTTGGTATTTGGGTTAGAAGTTAGCAAGTACAAACAGATAAAAGCAAGTAAAAACACGGTGATCCCCTGCGAAGCAAAGACCTGCGACTGAGAAGGATACACAAACCAATATGTGATCTTGTTTGTATGTGAAATGCAGATGCGATGCGAAAAATCTTAGGGTCAAAAATTAGGGTATGACAGATGCCCCTATTTAAGTTTCTTCAATCCAGAGATAATGAAGATTAAAATCTTCATTTCGACAAGATAGAAGATACTTAAATATCAAAAAACCCAATTTTTGATCCTAAGATGCAAAAAACTGGAATGAAATGAAATGAAGCGAACAATATGATATGGAAATGATAAGAAGCATATGAACATGTTATGAGGAAAATATGAGATGATATGAAATGTATATGAAAACATATGAAATGCAGAGAAAATATGTGAAATGCAGAGAAATCCGTGAGGGATAAGACGACACATAAAAAAGAATAAACACTAGGGATAAGGAGCATAAGACTCCGACAGGGAAAATCAACATGCTGGAGACCACACCGTGGCTTAGCTGAAACGAAAAAATGTCCAAGAATGGCAATTGGACAAAAAGAATCACAACATCCAGGAATAGCACTGAATGAAGTGAGAAAAGTCCCGAAATAAATACATCAGAAACATCCAGGGATGATATTACTGACTTTAATAGGGATATCCGAGAATGGCAATCGGAAAAAAGGTAATCACAAGATCCGAGAATAGCAATCAGATAAAAATGTGAATCACAACATCCAGGAACAGATCTGAATGAAATGGGAAAAGATCGGGAAAGTACATCAACTCAATGATGACTCCAACATGGAAATCCGAGAATAGCAACCGGAAGGAAAGTGATCACTACATCCGAGAATAGCAATCAGATAAAATGTGAATCACAACATTCAGGAACAGCACTGAATGAGATGGGAGAAAGTCTGGGACAGTACATCAAATCAATGATGACTTCACTATGGACATCCGAGAATAGTAATCGGAAGGAAAGTGATCACAACATCCAAGAATAGCAACCGAATAAAATGTGAATCACAACATTCAGGAACAAAACTGAATGAAATGGAAACAGGTCCGGGACAGTACATCAAATCAATGATGACTTCACTATGGACATCCGAGAATGGCAATCGGAAAAAAGGGAGTGATATCTGAGAGTAACGACAAGTAGGTGAAGAAAAAGTTCCGGAGAGACAGATAAATGCCAAGTGAGTTGGTCTTTTACCAAAAAGTAAGAAATTGAAAACAACAAGACCTCGAGAAATGCATATGAGGACTAAAACACTCAGTATGCGAACATTTACGAAAATGGGGACTAAACAACCCAAGAACACGCATAATGAGGACTAAAACACTCAAATATGCAAACGTAAACAAAACTGGGGAATAACACACCCGAGAAAACGCATAATGAGGAATAACACACTCAAATATGCAACGGTAAACAAAACTGGGGAATAACACACCCAACAGAAAAAATGAGAGAAAAAAGCTTGACAACCAGTTTAGACTCTTAGAGGAGTGGAAAAAATGGAAGACTGATTCCTCAACACAGAAGTCACTGCCATTCTGCTCAGAAATTAGAGATGCTACTGCTGAACCAATCTCTGTCACACCAGTAAACTGTATCAAGTTGAAAATCTTTTGAGAGAAGTCATGCAAAGCTGCTTGGGGATTCTTGAAGAAAGTTGCCCCAAGTTCAATAACTGATGAAGGTAAACTGATAATGGATTCAGTTCCTGATTACTGCCGGAGAAAAAATAATCACATCTTTGAGGTAACTGTTGAGAGAAATAAACTGATCATGGCTTCAGTTCTTGAGATGAATGTTGAGAAAATAAACTGATCATGGCTTCAACCCTTGAGAAAATAACCCAACATGTAACTTGCAGAGAATCTTCTGACTAACCAAATCTAATAATAACTTGCGTTGAGCAACAACTCTTGAACCATAGGACCTGGGAAGAACTTGCCCCTTGGTAGGATCACCGACCAAGTTTCTTAACTGTTTGAAAATTCCTTGATGAGGAAAATTTATTTGCAAATAAAAGTGTTTGTACAAACCTGGTAATTTTAATGCAAAGTTCAATGCAAAGTTTGAAATAAAAAATCATTTTTGGAATGAAATTTATTGAGGTAAAGTAAATAAAAAACTTGTCACAACACGGCGGTTGAGACAACATGAAAGATAAAGCAAAAATAAGAAACAAATGATTGGTAAAGAACTTGGGAGTCAGTTTACGCAACCTTGTTGTAGTATGCTTTTCAAAAGAAACCTGGATTCAATTAGGACTTTTGAAGGTTGTAACGTGGTCTGGTTCACGGTTTATGAAATAAAGGATATAGGCTCAAAGTTATTTGTACCCAACCCAACTTCGTAATGAACTCCAGTCCTACATTCAATTAATTCAGCCTATGCATTCAAGTTCAAAGACATTTGGGATTGCACAGATGAAGATGGTTCATAAGCCAAAGGATCTTGAGATAGCAGTCACATCTTTCCTTTTGTTATTTCTAGTGAGGACTTTGGTCGACTCAACTTATTTTTGCTGAGGATTTTGATGACCTCTTAACAAATATTTCTTTTTATTGTCCCTAACTTTTGCCTGGACCGTGTCATTTGAACTTACAACCAGCGGGATGCCCCAGTTTTTGCCTAAGTCTCCTTCATAGGTTTTGACTTAGCGGGCTTTAATAATTTTATCAATATTTTTTTTGAAGATAATGACTGCATGGCTTAATGATAACGACGAACCATCATTGGCTTTTGAATTGAGAAACATCTTCAACACATTGATGTGCGTGAAGGAAAACTTGAGATTGCAACCTTTATTGAAAGGTGTCTTGAATGATTCTCTTGTACTTGAATGCTCATTCGAATTACTTGAAAACTACCCTTCCCTGGGTTAAAATTGCGGGTTTTTTCGAATAGAAAGAAACTTCAACTTCAAGGCTCAAAGGGGTTGACAAAGGATTAACTTCCTTATTTCTCCAGTGTTTGGGATTTGGAACAATGCCTGTATATCATCAACCAAGTCTCAATTGAAAGCATACTAACAACAATTATGGGTATCTCGTTTTCATCATCCTCCCTCCAATCATTGTAAAAGCTTGAGAAAAGATAAATGAACTTGAAATGTAAAGCATAAAGATGCAAATAGTAAATGAAATTGAATCAGAATGAAACAATGCTCATTTCATTAAAACCAACACGAAAGTACAAACAAAATTTAAAAGCAAACAAATCAATACTATTGAAGAAAATTGCAAACATAAAGAAACAATGGCCTAGTGATCCATCAGCAACAAGGATCAGCTGTCCAGTCTGATATTCTGGCCTTGAAGAAAATTTGAATGTTGAATTCCTCTAGAAGATTCACTTCCCAAGCTTCGACAAAGGATTGTTGATAACATTGGGATTAATGTCATTAAAGTAAAGGATGTTGTTCCTGATAAGTTCTTGCACTTTGGCCTTCAGTGCAAAGCAATGTTCCAAGTCATGACCAATTCCACCTTGATGAAACTCATAGCGAAAATCTGATCTATAACCAACCGGAAGAGGGTTTGGAATAGGAGGCGGAGGCCTAGTAGTAATTAAACCACTCTTAATCAAGGAAGGAAACAATTCAGTGTAAGGCATCGGGATTGGATCAAAGTTTGGCCTATTGCGATACTGATTTTGTCCAGCAGCAGGATGAGGAGCCTGAGCTTGAGCTCGAATTTGAACTTGAGCTTGAGCTGGTTGAGCTTGAGCTGGTTGAGCTTGACCTTGAACTTGAGTTTGAGCTGGTTGAGCTTTAACAACAGGAGCAATTGCAGCTACATATGGTTGAACATATCGTTGTTGCGGGCGATAAGGCTTCCTCTCAGTTGAAACAGCATAAGCATCGCCCTCTTTTCTCTTGTGAAAGTTCCCAAAAGACTTTCTTGTAGCATTAGGAGATTCAGAATTGGTAATCTTACCCTTCTTGATACCTTCCTCTAGTCTTTCTCCAATAGTGACTAGATCAGAAAAACCAGATGAAACACTTCCTACCATTTTCTCCCAAAAGAACGGTTGAAGAGTGTCCATGAACAAACTAGTTAATTCCTTCTCGGGCAAAGGTGGTTCCACTTGAGCAGCTAGCTCTCTCCAACGCTGAACATACTCTTTGAACGACTCTTTCTCTTTCTGTGACATGTTTTGAAGTTGACGACGGTCAGGCGCCATGTCCAGATTGTACTTATACTGCCTTACAAAAGCATCAGATAAATCTTTCCAGCTTCGAATGTGACTCTTCTCAAGTCCAACATACCATTTCATAGAAGCACCACTCAGACTATCTTGAAAACAATGAATAAGCAGCTTATCATCCTTGGCATGTGCAGCCATTTTGCGACAATACATCAACAAATGAATCTTTGGACAAGTATGACCATTGTACTTCTCGAATACAGGAACTTTGAACTTATCAGGAAGAACCAAGTCGGAAACCAAACACATGTCTATTGCAGCAGAACCAAAGACATCCTTTCCTTCAAGACCTCTTACCCTCTTCTCAAGAGTCAAACATTGCTCTTTAACTTCATCCATATATCCCGGTTCACCCTGACTTTCAGCTTGTTGACCAGCAGCCTGGTACAAGAAAGGAGAATTCTGATAAGTAGTCTGAGAAGTAGTGTGCACAACAGGTTGAGGTTCAACAAAAGTCGGAGCTGAAAAGACTGGCACAACAGATGGACCACCCACTTGAACACCTGCAGAAACTGGCACATAATCCGGAGGTAACCTATATTCTGGCCAAGTAGAAACTGGTTGCTGAACAACAGGAGGATCAACAACAACAGTAAAAACTTCAGAGATAACAGTCCTTTGAGGTGGTTCACCTCGAGCAATCAGAAACTGCATCATTTCAGTAAGCCTGGTCATACCGGCCTTCAACTCGTCAATCTCCATCCGGACTTCCATATTATGCTGTTCTTGGTGTTCCATTCTCAATCTGATAGCTCTCAATCTGTTAGCAACTCTATTACCGTATCTGTGGTGAGGAGTCAGCTTGACGGATCAACAGACAACTGAGGAAAGAAACAACCGGGATGAGTTCCCACGCAACTCGGATGAATGCAAGAATATGCGAGGATGCAATGATATGCAATGCTCACTTCCATTCTCAGAAAAACAACTCGATTATTGCAAACATGGTCAACATCGAGAATATGGTCATGAAAAATCTTGACAAAAAGGAATATTTACTTTTTTCTAACATTTGCAATAATCGGAATTGTCTTCCTTGAAAAATGGTTGTGATAATGATCATGATGAATATGTAGATGCAACAACCACAAGCAATATCACGCAAAGCACACAGGTTCAAAGGTTCAGATCACGAGCATGTAGTCAAGGGATAAGAACCAACAACCCACAAAGGCATGTACTAAGGTTTGTCTTCAATGTACCTGCAAAAAACCAAAAGGGTGCTAACAGAGGTTCCCGGAGTTAACAGCCATCTTTAGAATTTTATCGGTACGTTGGATTACTCCCCAACCGATAACATTCTTAAAATAGACCTCGTCCAAGTGTAGTATCGTGTGACAACCACCTTAAGTTTACACTCAGATAGTTTCTGCACTACATTCCTAAATTGGCTTAGATTGGTTAAGGGTTCTACGGTCCTCGGTATGATCAGCTCAAGGTCGGAAAATAATGCCACGTACGATTACTCGTCATGACATTGATAGTCCAAGAGAGCCTAACCGAGTGGAGATTATCAAATTGATATCGCTTTGGACTACTCCATCGCATATCGCTTCGAATATCGCCGTCCTATCATAAGTTCCAACTCAGATCCGGATTAGAATCTATCTCACAGAGGATCACCAAAACCAAAACAGAACAAATGAGTAACAAACAAATCAAACTAAAGTAATAAACAAATCAAAGTAGGCCGAATCCACTTAGAGATTTTCTCCCCAGCAGAGTCGCCACTTTTTTGTAGCGGTAAAATCATGAGTGTAAGCTATTGATTAACTTAACTCAAGGTAAACAGAGTCGCCACCGCGCTTTTATTTTATTCCAAATGGAAAAGGCAAAAAGAACGAATAAAACCTAATGAATCTAAAAGCAAAAGCTAAAAGAATCAAACAGAGAACGGGTAAGGGGATGGGTTACAAATAGGGAAGGTTTTACGCACCCGAAATGTCTGTGGTACTCCACGGGAGCCCTTTGAAATATTTACTGTTTTTTTGGTTTGAAATTGGTTTGCTTGAAAAAAGATTGAAGAGATGAGAAAAATAATGTTTTTTAAGATTTTTGTGTTTGAAGAGACGAACGTCTCATGCCTACGTACCCACAAAGTGCAATGCGAGATCAAAACCCCGTAGTTCGTGGTACAAATTGCGAAAAGAAATAATGAGTTAAATTGATTTTAAAATGTAAAGATAAGTCGTCATTCTTTAGCGAATAATTCCGCTAGAAAGAATGAATCATATCTAAACATAAAAAATGGTTAAAAGGAAACTTGCACGAGGGCACAAAAACAATTGAATGAGTTTTGAATGTTTTAAAGTTTTTGAGAAGAAAGTTTCGATATGCTTAAGTGGTTTAGCATTTATTAAGAAAATGAAATAAAAAGGTAAAAACCGCTTGACCTAAGTCAAGGTTTGATTGCGAAAAGGTTTGAAGTTTAAAAACAGAGAAGATTTGAAAATAGGGAGAAGATTTGAAAATTTAAGAAGTGGGAAGAGATGAAGGGATTATCCTAAAACTTAAATGTAAAAGTTAAGAGAAGAACGAACAAACCATATGGTCAACATTCTTCGAAATAATGAGATTTCCATCTTCATAAACAAATGAGTTCAATCGGAGCCAAAGTCTTCAATCCATAACAACTCAAGCAAAGGGATAAATCCTAAAATCTAAGTCCGAAACTCCAAGTCCAATGCTAAGGATAGTAACCATAGTCCGAAATTAAAGTCACAATTCTTTTAGATGTTTAATCCGTTATTAATGTTTTTGTGTCCAAATGGACAAAGGAAAAATCACAAGCATAACAATATAAACAATAAGCAATATGATGAATGATATAGTATAATAAAAGCATAATAAGAGAGACAAGGAGCGAGAGATTGAAATAAAGAGGATAAGGTGCGAGAAATTGAATTAAAATGGTTAGTATATTAATATTATTATAATATTTACATAGAAATGGTATGATGAACTTAATCAAACACAACCACAAAAAGAGAACCAAAATTGAGGCAACCGGATCCAAATGGATCTTATTCCGAATCGGGACAAGTTTAGGTCTATGTTAAGCAATCGCCGAGTAATTTACGGAGTAATTACCCTACAAATGAGGCCGGCCACCACCAATTAAGGTGGAAAATATTTGTGCTAATACATGTTAGAGAAATGATATGATGAATCATTCTCTGAAAACATGTCGCACGAAAAGAAAAGGTAATGGTCTAATCTTAATCGAGATTTCACATTGTATTATCGAAGGCAACCTATCACGATCCCAAAGTATGGAGAATGATCCAAATGATCATTCATCCATAGATTTGGAATAATGAAGATTAAACATCTTTGAAAATCAATAATCGCGAATAGGAGATCTCATCGACCAAAAATAAAAAAAGAGAAGAGAAATAGATCTGAAATAGAATCCACACGAAAACCAACAAATCAAAAAATCAAAAAAAAGGAATGGATATAAACCATAAGAAATTCAAATGAATCACTAAAATATTTTCAAATTATTTTCACAAGATCTTTTTTTTAAATGAGAATAAAAGAATGCAAATATGAATAAATGCTAGAAAATTTTTTTAGGAAAAAAAGAAAAGAAAATGAACCATTATTAAAACATTAAAAGAAAAATAAAATAAAAGATCAACATGGAGGGAGTGTGGTGCGCAGGATTGGGATGAGGGAATAGTATCTGGATCTAAAAATCATAAGCCCAAACCAAGTTTCTTTTTAAAAACAAAGATTATTAAAAACAATTGAACTAAAACATAAATAATAAAAATGGAAAAAAATGCAGCAAAACAACTTCTTCTTTCTCCTGTAAAAACACGCCGCTACTATTCATTGTGAAGGAGAGAGCATCGGAGCTCCGCCATATCGGAACGGCGGAGCTCCATTGAGGTATCAACGTGACCGTGAGAGTGCAAGGATCAATAATATGCCAATGATTTTAACCGTCGAAGTTTGTATGCGGCGAATTTCAGAGATGAAGGCGTGTCGGTAAAGCTTCAAATACCTTCAACAATGGTGAAGAAAATCTCAAACTCTTCCTCTTGCCTCCTTGTTTGTATATTGTTGTAGATTATTTGAATTTTCGGATTTGAAAAAGAATGAAGGGAGATTTGAATAGAATTTTTGGTTGAAGCTTGATTTGGATTTGTGGCTTTTATGCAGAATTTTGAGAGAGCTTTTAGAGGCTTTTCAAGCTTGGAGTTTGAGAGGGAAAAGAGTTGGTTTTATAGAGGGATTGATGAGTGAGTCCGCTGCCGTTTTGTTCAGTTTGCTGCATTTTGGAAAGGTGAGGAAAGCGTGTTCTATTCTGTGTTTTTTCTTGCGTTTGGGCCTGCGTTTTGCTTGATGATTTGTGTTTCGGGTCGGCTGAAGTGAATGTGTTTTGACTGTTATGGGCTGCGGAAGGCTTGTTGCGTGCAGCGTGAACCTGCGGCTTGAAGTTGTGTTGGCTCGGGCTGTGTGGGTAGCGTATGATGTGGCTGGAGTGGTGTTGTTCACGTGTGGGGGGCTTGTCTTGAAAAGGATGACGTGCTTTGGAGCTGAAGTGAAGTAGCGTGTGAGATGCTAAGGCTGGGTACGAATTCACGTGCGGAAGCTATTGGTTGAGTGATATTCTGACTTATGGAAATCCGGCTTGAGGGCTTGTCAAAGGCTTGCGCTGGAGATTATTTGGCATTCAAATGTGCCGAAAAATGTGTGTCCGACTGGGGCTAGCTGGAGTGAATAATGGGCCTTGCTTTTTTCTTTACAACATATTTTCTTTCTAAAAAACAATGGAATGGACTTAAAAGTTAATATATTTTTTTTGAATGGGATATTTAAGATGAGGAAAGGGATATTAAATTTCTAAGAATGTAAAAAAATGAATAAAAGAAAATACAATTTGGAAATAAATGGGCTAAAAAATAGGATGGGCTTAGTAATTTTTGTGATAGCAATTGGATTTAAAAAAATGGATAATGAATTATATAAAGATCAAAAAGTAAATAAAATGATTCAATTGGATAATGAAATTAAAAAAGGTGTATGAATCGGATAAATGAAGAAAAGTGGAAGAAAATGGTCATTGGATAATGAATAATGGAATTTGAAAAAATAAAAAAATGGTTTAATGGATAATCGGCTAAATTGAAGTGAATGGATTAAAAAATCAAATATTGATATAAAATTGAAATGGATGGTTATTGAATATTTGGATTATAGAAATAGAAAAAAAAATGGTTAAAAACAGAAATGGAAGGGGAGGATAATGGATGAAGTCTTGATTATTCTTGCACAAGCCACTAATTAAAATGAACACAGTCAATTCTGAACCACTACACCACTTGCCAACTCAACCACAACCACTGAAATCGTCTGAATATTATCCTGATAATTCGAATTCATGCTGAGGAAAATAAATCCTCAGATGAAACACTGGTGAACTGGTGTATTGAATAACACTCAATCAAGACCACACTTTTCAAACATCACTGCCTGATAAACCGATGATCTTAGCACGCAACACAGCTTAAACTTTTGAATACGCACTGTCTGAGAAATGAACCACTGGCACACACAACTTGCAGTTGAACAATCTTCTGATAGTTTGACCAGATTAGGTCAAACGTCTGTCTAAATCAAATCGTAATTGAACAATCACATCTGAATTAAAATCACTGCCTTGTCTTTGAATTCCTGCAATACAGAGAAGAAGAAGAAGCAAACTGCAACATATTTTTTGGTATTTGGGTTATAAGTTAGCTAGTACAAACAGATAAAAGCAAGTAAAAACACGGTGATCCCCTGCGAAGCAAAGACCTGCAACTGAGAAGGATACACAAACCAGTACGTGATCTTGTTTGTATGGGAAATGCATATGCATGCGAAAAATCTTAGGGTCAAAAATTAGGGTATGACAGTTGGAATCCCCAGAAAAGTTCATATCCAACAGATGTTCGCATGCTCATCCCCACAGAGTAATCCTTATGGATTTATTCTAGCGAAGTATTCCGTGTAGCCCCTTGTACTTCCAGCTCTACAATGTCCCAGACAGATTTCTCTCATAGCCTAATATCCCTAGAAGAATTGACACTTGGTCGGATAAGTCTCTCAGGGGAATGTCCGTCTCTTTTATCCCCAGTCTGGGTATTCAGGAATTTAATCTCTCAATAAAGAGTTCGACAAACGGAAATCGAAAGATCCTAAGTACAATATTCAGAAACAAGACAGGAACAATGTCTTCATACTCCTCAGCAACGAGTCAGTATTTATTTTCCCCAACTAGCATTTTGTTATACGAAGCTACTAATGTGCTTCAACTACATAATTCATCCATACATCATTCACAACATACTATGGCATACACATCCATAACGCATACGACATTCTCATCTATGTTAAGAACGTCATGCCATGCATTACATACATCAAATCACCTCGCATAAAACTAACTTTTCCTTTTCAGGATAGTTCACGATCAGATAAACATTATCAACTCCTCGAGAAAGTACAGAGACGATCTAGACGAAGATCTAGTTCTGATACTTAGTTTAGGATACTTTCCAGAGACAGTTCAGAGACGATTGAAACGAAGATCTAGTTCTGATACTTAGTTCAGGATATGTTTTTTCCTCCAGAGACAGTTCAGATACGATCAAGACGAAGATCTAGTTTTGATATTTAGCTCTGATATTTTCCCGAGACAGTTCAGAGACGATCGAGACGAAGATCTAGTTCTTATACTTAGTTCAGGATGTTTTCAAGAGACGATTAAGATAAAGATCTAGCTCTGATACTTAGTTCTGATATTTTCCCAAGACAGTTCAAAGACGATCGAGACGAGGATCTAGTTATGATACTTAGTTCAGGATATTTTTCCAGAGACGGTTCAGAGACGATCAAGATGAAGATATAGTTCTAATACTTAGTTCAGGATATTTTTCTAGAGATAGTACATAGACGATCAAGACAAAGATCTAGCTCTGATACTTAGTTCTGACATTTTGCAGAGACAGTTCAGAGATGATCAAGAAGAAGTTCTAGTTCTGATACTTAGTTCAGGATATTTTTTCTAGAGACAGTTCAGAGACGATCAAGACGAAGATCTAGTTCTGATACTTTTCCCTGATATTTTCCTGAGACAATTCAGAGACAATCGAGACAAAGATCTAGTTCTGATACTTAGTTTAGGATGATTTCTAAAGACGTTTCAGAGATGATCAAAGCAAGGATCTAGTTCTGATACTTAGTTCAGGATATTTTACAGAGACGATTCAGAGACGATCGAACCGAAGATCTATTTCTGATACTTAGTTCAGTAACAACATTCAGATATAATTAAACATATACACCTTCTGATACTCCTATCAACAGACACTTTGGATGGAATCTATAATCCCATTTATAATTACTATGAATAGAATCTTTAAGACCATTCAAGTAGTACATTTAACCAATAATATTACTTTGCGCACCGGCGAGTGAAATTTTTGGGCTTAAGTGTTCAATCCTCTTCCACCTTTAGGTCACGAATGGCGTACATGCCAATCTAACTCCTATTTAGCCTTTTCATAGCTGAGTCAAGATGGAGATGTTAACCCCAGTATAATGTCAAGTTTAGTTGAATGGTTCTTTTCCCCGAGCGTAGTGTACAGTAAAGTATTCCTAGTAGGTAGCTGAAGGCCTTGCATTTCCCCCACAGAGTTCAGAATGTCAGAATTTGTTTCCTGACAAGGGTTATTCAACCAAGCATCTTCCCCAGCCAAGTCTAAAGATGGTCATTCCCCACAAAGTTTCATGTTTGGAAGTCTCCCATCATTGAAATATCCCCCAGAGAGGTGGTCAATTTATTTTTGGCCAATTGTTCATTTCCCCAGCCAAAGTCAAGCATTGTCAGAGCATCTTGATTTCGTTCCTTAGCAGAATGTTCTACAGATATTATTCTCCCCTATAGAGTTGTTAATCTCCTCTCCAATCAAGCTCCTTTTTATTGATACTCGTCTGTATCGTGTTTAACACTCGTCTGTGTTATCTTTTGACAAACACTCGTCCGTGTTTGATATCTTTCCGATAATCGTCTATATCGTGTTTAACACTCGTCTGTGTTATCTTTTGACAAACACTCGTCCGTGTTTGATATATTTTTTATACTCGTTTGTATCGTGTTTAACACTCGTCTGTGTTATTTTTTGACAAACACTCGTCTGTGTTTGATATCTTTATGATACTCGTCCTTATCGTGTTTAACACTCATCTGTGTTATCTTTTGACAAAAACTCGTCCGTGTTTGGTATCTTTCTGATACTCGTCTGTATAATCTCTAACACTCGTCCGTGTTATCTTTTGGAAAACACTCGTTCGTGTTTAATACCTCTCTGATACTCGTCCGTATCAGTGGCTGATACTCGTTTGTATCATTTCCTGAAGCACTCGTTTGTGTTTCTCTAATCATCATCTGATACTCGTCTATGTCTTTGACATAGGGTACTCGTCTGTGTTTACTTGATGATCATCCAATACTCGTCCGTATTGAAGAGGTTTGAAGTCCTAACGGTGGGATTAAACGTCAAAATGTTTACCGATTCCCTAACGTAACAGGTTATCCGAAGAAGACTCATCCGTCTTGAGTACCACATATCTAAGCAAGATTTGTGTAGAGGGCCCGTCCTTCCTAGAACCATATATCCTCGTAAGGTATGTGAAGACGGTTTGTCTATCCTATTTGTGCATGTCTATCCCACAGGCATAAGTTCACTACCGGTCCTGGCATAATAAGTTATCCGAAGAAGAGTCGTCCGTGTTAAGCACCATATATCTGCACAAGATATATGAAGAGGGCTCGTCCGTCCTGGATTTTATTCACCTGGTGTTACAAGTTTGTTATTTATTCACCTGGAGTAACAGGTTAGTTTGAAGGGGGCTCGTCTGCTCTATTTTAGGTTGAATTTATACAAGACTTTGGTTCTGAGTTACTTTTCATCACAGCAAGGGTCTCAAGCAGTTTGTTATTTGGATTGGTTTTATTTCCCATTTCTTTTATTCTCCGGTAGAGTGCAAATTTTTGGTTCTTATGAGTTTTCAATCACAGTTCATCTCGAACGGCCGACGGCCTATGCTTTCGTCCTTTTCTGATTAACAGATGTTTGAATAGGGGAAGCTGTAACACCCCAAATTTGACCTCTCCTGTTCACCCTCATTTGCATTATCATAAGAATGTCATAAGCATACCTTATCCTAGCATTTTGCATAGAAAAATGAGGCATGACAATCACATGTTCTAGCATAGGGCATATGATCAATCATCTGGAAACTTGAGGTTCTATAAGTTAAGACAAAAGGTCAAGTGACACTGCAAGATTTCCATAAGGTATCATCACATCCAATGCAAGCACAAAATCATCCATAAAATTCAAGAAGGGTGAGAGATCATCAGAAGCCCAAAGAAGCCACAATCTCCTACACAAATGAATAATGAACTAGGGTTTTGCATTTGGGATAGGGTTTCTTATACCTTTGACCAATTCTTGTGGTCAAAGTCCATTATATGATATATTAAGCCTATGGATGAAATTTGGTGAGGAAACTCATTGAGGAAGTCAGTCAATTCATCAGTTACTTGTAAAGGAAGAAATTGGTCAAACTGGTTATCTGAAAAGTCAACTGTGGGAATTCAAGGAGTCCAATCCTATTTTTCAGGTCAAGGGATGTCCTTGAGATAAAATAAGAGATTTGGTGGTGTTAAAAATCAAGAATCAATAGGTTTTGAAGGATTTTCCATTTTTGGCATGTGACTTGTAATGGAAGTTTCCTTTTTTGGCAAGTTTTGCCCTAATCTTCAAAGGCTCCTTTCATGATCAATATGGTTCCAAATGAATTTTCTTAAAACATGAAAGTTGCAAGGCATGCTCTCCCATTTCCAAAAAGTACAAGAACTTGTTCTAGCATGTGTAGAACTCAAGTTAGGGTCAAGAGAAGTTTTGTCATTTTTAGGGTTTTACTTCATTTTCAAGTTTACACCAAGTTGCAAATTGTCATGTAACTTACTTTCAAGCTATTTTATGGATCGTTTTTTACCCTAATATTCCATGGCAATGCATGAAAGCCACTTTTGTCCAAAGAAACAAGGAAATTTGTAGCTTGATACATGGGCATTTCACAAAATGCATTTTTGTAATTTCATCCAAAGGGCATGATTCACTTAATGTTAAGCTACAAGATTAATCCAAGGGTGATAAAGGCATCATAGAGAATCAGTTTGTTCATATGGGAAAGGGTTTGAATGCATGAGTAAGGATATCCACGTTTCTTGCCAAATTGAATTTTCACTCCCATCACACTCTCCATGCCTCTTTTTGATCACAAACCCTAATCAGCATTCAAAGATCATCATATATAAGCAGCACACACGAATTTGGAAGCTCAACCTCTCTCATTTCACCATTCTCAACTCTCTTTCATTTTTCTTTTCTCTTCTAAAATCAAAAATCATACACACACATTGCCATTTCCTCTTCCACAATCATGACCAGTGAAGTGCAAGGAGCAATAATCCACCATTAATTCAAGCTGAAAGCAAGGATTTCTTCCATTGTCATCCAAGTGCAGTTTTGTTCGAATCTCCAGATCTAGAGCAATACAAGCTCTCTCTTGCATTTATTTTGCAAGGAGAGGTTAGAAGAGGTTGATCTGCAGCTGGAGAAGGCATTTCTGGATCTATTTTGAGCTCTGCAAATCTCAGGTAGCTCCAAAATTCATAGATATAGATTTGATTTTGCTTGTGTGCATTATGATCTACATGCTTTACTGATGATTCTGATATGTTTAATTTTGGAAATGAGTTAGAATTGAGCTTTCAATGTTTATTTAAAGTTTCATGTATGATTTGTTTTTTCTTCGATCTGATATGTGTGTTGACCTAATGAAAAATCTAAGTGCATATTCTTGTTCTGCGTATGTGAATTAGTGGATATGGAGGTTTAGTTTTATTTTTGTGCTTGTTTGTTCTTGGCTATGAGTTTTCCGACGCCGGAGCTAGGGCTCCGGTCGCTGGATTCTGGAAATGCTTTGAAAATTTGAATTGAAGAAGATAACCTCACAACCGTACGATGCTTGATCTGGATTGTCCACACCTTGCCGACATATTAAAAATACACCCTCCTGGTCACGTGATTTTTTTATGTTATAATTTCTGAATAATGCAATGTGTTATGGAATTTTTTTTTAATATAACATAGTTTCATAATTTAATTTCCAATATAACATTGTTTTCAAAAAAAATACCAAACTAACATACTTTACACACACATTCGCCAAATCAAATGTTGAATATGTGTTAATTCATACTGATTCGCCAAATGGTTTGGCTAAGAATGAAAAAGTTACATGCATTCGCCATTCCATTTGGCGAATGTGTTGTAAATTCAACATGCATTCGCCAAATAGATTGTTGCACATTGTTAATTCATTATTTAATTCACTTATTCATCTTATTCTTCACTTATTTATATATATATATATATATATATATATACATACATATATAGACTTATATATATATATATATATATATATATATATATAAGTATATATATATATATATATATATATATATATATATATATATATATATATATATACACGTATACATATATATATGTATATTTATATATATACTTATACATGTATATATACCTAGGGTTTGCAACTTTTTTTACTATATATATGCCTCACTCATAAACATAAGATTCATCTCACTCCATCCTTACAAACCCTCTCTCATTCAGTCCTTTCAGTCTCCCTCTCTCATTCAGTCCTTTCAGTCTCCCTCTCTCACAATATGGCTTCTCCCCGTCCATCTAATTATGCATCGGCACCGTCTTCCTCATCATCAGAAGAACCGCTTCCAAAATTTGATATCTTGAAGAAAAATTCTTTAGTGTTTTTCTCTGCAACAAAGCCTCCTCTGAAGATGCTGTTATGGAACCCCCAAACTTTGGAACACTTGCACAGAGAATTAACCCGCTGGTTAGAAGGAGAGATCGGGCACAAAGAAAAGATAATTAAAATTGAGAAGAGGGTTGTGGAGTTTGGTGTGACGAAATGGAGAAAAATTTTCAATGATGCAGGTGTTTTGTCGATGATGCTAGGTGGAGGTGAAGTTGTCCTGATGGTTCTGATAGGCTAGATTGTTGAATCTTGCAGTTGTTCTATTTATGTATGGTCATTTTCTGAATCATGTATTTCCTGGTTTTATTTATGTATGTTCGTGTTTGTGGTTGTGGTTTTATTTATGTATTTTTCCGTTTTATTTATGTACGGTCATTTTCTGAGTCATGTATTTCCTTGTGGTTGTATGATTTTACTGATATGAATTAAACGAACCAGGCTTACATATAAAATAAATACGGTTACAATGACCTAATTTACGATGTTGAGCTTGGCCCAACGTTGGGACATTTTTTTCGATTGTGACCGGGCTGACGACATGAACTACACAGTCTCACCATCTTGTTCGCCGTATCCATTTCGGTGCGAATACGCGTGCTGTTAGGACGGCCTTTTTTCTTTCTTCGCATGTTCTCGTTGTGCCAGACTATTTCCCCGTTGTATGAGGGCCAGTAGTCCTCATTTGCAACAACCGAAAAGCTTTTGTTGTAGACGTTGCAAAGGTTGTGCACTTGGTAAATAGGGGATAGTAAGCCTGAAGGGTCCAACCGAACCTTCGAACATGCCGCTATGACATGGGAGCAAGGCATGCGAAAGGCTTGAAATTTACCACAGTCGCACCAATTGTTATCAAGTTCGACCCGATAGGATCCCCTCGGTCTCCCTTCGTTGTGATCCATGATCTCATCAACATTGAAATGTCCCTTACTGCGGTTAAACACAGTGACCACATGTGTGTTAGACTTGGATGCTTCGTCTTTGATGAATGTCATAGAACTATCGCTGAACACTTGACCAGACTGTAGGATTGAACTCCACTTTGAACGCCTGGTGTCAAAAAGTGCTCCGAGCCTAAAGTAGGTTGACCTCACCAAAGCGGTTATCGGTAGGTTGCGGATTCCTTTGAAAACAGA